>CAOKZL010000255.1:0-600000 GCA_948472985.1 Iguana delicatissima | reverse complement strand
GGAAGAAAGCAGGAAAGGACAGGAAAAAGGGAAATATCAAAGAGCCAAAGATGCAACAAAATGAGCTAACACGTGAAGTTATAATTAATAATCAATTAATAACCTATAATTAATCCAGGTGACAGTGGACAAGGTTGTGCACTGTGTGTTTCTTGCATGCCTTTCAACCGTCTCGATTTGGCAAGGATAGCCTCAGTCTTCCGTCATCCAACTTTCCAACTGCTTTTAAAATGTCCCGTTTCGCTCTCCCCTTCCCCCTTTGTCTTCAAGCTTGCTTCACTTTTTGCAGACAGAGTCCAAAGGGCAAAAGTAGTTTCTACTCCATTAATTCAGCCAGTGAAGGGGAGACAAGAATATGGAATCTTGTCCTTCCCTCTGGACTCAGGCAAAAGCAAACTGCTGCAGCCTCTCCTAGCTCGTGTGTTATTCTTTAATGACAACATCTGCCATCCTGACCACAGTCATAGAATCGTAGAGTTGGAAAAGACCACAAGATCCATCAAGTCCAACCCCCTGCTATGCAGGAATGCACCATCAAAGCATGCTTGACAGATGGCCATCCAGACTCTGTTCCAAAATCTCCAAAGGAGGAGACTTCACCACACTCCGCTGAGGCAGCCTCTTCCACTGTCAAACTGATCTTACCACCAGAAAAGTTCTTCCTAATGTTAGGTGGAACCTCATTTCCTGGGGTTGCTGTAACTTGATGGGCAAATTGAAGGCCCATGCGCACACGCGCACGCACACACACATGTTTCTGGACAGGCCTGTGACTAGAAAAGCTGCAAACCCAGCCTCAGCTTGTGTGCAGGCTGCCTGGTGAAGTCATGAAAGAGTTTCAAAAGGCCAGCAGCAACTTTTTACCAGGCCTTGGGGGACTGTGCTTGGCCAGCAGTGTCTTTCTTTTCCTGAGCCCCTCAATCGAACTGGCAAACAGCTCTTGCCCCTTTTTCTTTTGAAAGTCCTAAGGGACTCCTTTGTGTTGGGCTGCAAAGCTAGAGGCTTTGGGCTCCCGTTTTGAAAGCGTGCGTATGTGAGGCTGCATCATGCCCTGGAAGGGGGCCAAACCCAGAATGCCAGATCTCTCTCTTTAAGCCTTTTTGGAAAGTTCAGATCTCCATCCAAGCCTTGTTACTCTGGCCCATCAATAACACATTTGCAGACCTTAAAATGCCGTCTTTGAACTGAGGATCCTGTAAGTAGTTGGCAGGATCTGAAAGCAAGTTTCAAAGTCCATTTCATGAAAATGGGAGAGAGGCTTCTGGGAGGTGCTTCACCTGTACATCCCACGGCAGAAGTCTGTTGTTGCAGACTTGATTGTGGTTCTCTTTGTTTTTCCTTTTACATTTTATGAAAAGTGAAAAGAACCACAAGATGCGTAAAATCAACACAGCAGGAACATTTGACAGATGAAAACTGGGACATCTGTGGCCAAGCAACATCGGGAAGGGTATTGACAAGCAGGAACATATTCAGAGGAGGGCAACCAAGATGGTCTAAAGCCTGAAAACCATGAAGCCCTGTGAAGAGCAGCTTTGGGAGCTGGGGATGTTTACCCTGAAGAAGAAAAGGTTACGATGCAACATGATAGCCACGTTTAAATATTTGAAGGGATGTCATATGGGGGACAGAGCAAGCCTGTTTTCTGCTGCTCCAGAGAGGAGGACAAGGAGCAATGGCTTCCAACTTCAGGGATAAAAGGATAAAAAGTTTGAGAACCACGGGTTTCATGGATTTGTTGCTACAACTTGCAAAGGCTCACCAGAAGGTCTTAGCTAGCTTCCTCCCAGCTTCCTTCCAGTCCTTGTGGCCCCAAGGCTCACCTTCTGCCCTGCAAGAGTCCACCTATTCCCCACCCCTACCTTTAGGTCTCAGGCTGAAAGAGGTCCCCTTTCCCCCCTGAAGTAGTTGGCAGACTATGAATAACAAACTATCTGCCGGGAAACCTTGGAGAGCAGCATATACTTTTAAAGATAAGCAAGCGGATTCATCTAAAGCTAGAAAATTATCTGAAATCAACTACGATGTGTTGCTGCTGCATTGGCCTCGTAATGCTTTAAGCTCCATAACTATGGTCCTTTCCACACGGGGTAAAAAAAACGGCTTAGGGCGACCTCATCCGGAGGTCGTCCACACCGTGGAGCGCGCTAGAGCGGTTTGAATAGTGGAGGTTCCACACCTCAAACAGCGCTAGCGCGGCTGCAAGGGGTGGCGCGGCGCGTTTTTAAAAACCACATTTTATGTGGTTTTTACGAAACGCGAGCGCGCTAACCTGTTGCAGCGCCCCGTGTGAAGCTGCAGGAATGCGCTAGCGCGTCCCTGTAGAGCTGCCCGGGGGCGGGCTTCCGGCTGGCGCGCTGCCCTGATTGGCGGAGCGCCGCCGGAAGTCGCCGGCCGCCATTTTGGGCGCCGCTGAACGCCGCCGAAACTCACCAGCGTGTGGAGCGGCGAACGCGCGCTCCCCGCAGGGACGGAGCAACCCGTTTTCAGGTAAGATCCGTCCCTGCGTGCGCTGCCCCGTTCCCCCGTCCCCCATGTGGAAAGGGCCTATGAACAAGAAGGGTAATCTCCATTCCTCCCCTGTCTCCAAACAAAATTGATACCCTCCCATGGAAATTAGGATTTTTTCCCCCTTCCTGAAGAAATCCCTAAGAAGATTAAACTTTGGGCCTGAGGTTGGCCATTGCCTTCCTATATTTCTTTCATATAACTGGAGGCACTGCTGAGAGATTACTTTTGGAATCAAGGACCGACTCAGGCACACACTGGGTGCAGCTGCTAATTGCCATATTTATTTGCATGTAATTAACAAGCTGCGCATCAGCCGTTATGATTCAGATGCTGTCACGCTTTGCTGCTGTTGTTTTTTGAAAACCCTTTGCATCATTCTTAAATCGCAATCAACAATGTGATTTGGGGCCTGAGGAGACCCATTTAATCAATTGGATTTACCTGTGTGCTGACTTACTACTAAACAGTGGCCATTTCCGCACTACACTCTTATAGTGTGATTATTCCACTTGCAACATCTTATGGAATCCTGGGGTTTGCAGTTTCGGGGGGGGGCTGGCTTGCCCCTCCCAAAACTGCAAACCCCAGGATTCCATAGGATGTTGAAAGTGGAATAATCGCACTATAAGTGTGTAGTGCGGAAAGGGCTAATGATTCAATGGGTTTACTCTAACCGATAGGACTCTGGCCTTTGTTTGCATAGCTTCCGTCTGATCCCTTTTGTACTGCAGTCCGACCCTCATCTGTGGTTTCAGGTCAACACCGGTCCAAAAATATTAAATGGAAAATCGCAGATTGGGACAGTTGGACCAAACCCTCCAGATTTTTGAAACAATGGAAACTGCCACAAAAATTGGTTACAGTGCAAAGTAATTGAGTTTCACAGTACTCTTCCTCAGAATATCATATATTGCTTCTTTCTGGAGCTCGAATTGACCAAGCGACACAAAGCCCACTTCATTCAGACTTTCCATTTGTGGTATATATTTTTTAAAAAAAATAAATTTTCCTCTTTAGCCCATAAGCATCCTTCAAGAAATCATACTTTCAATCTACTTTAAGAGTTTTCCTGCCACTCTTTGTGCATTTAGTGTTCTCTACATACCAGTAATGTTCAAACACTTGTAACATTTGGAAGCGGGGGGGAATCTAATACCAAACCTGATTCTTTTTTGGTAGAATCAGTCTGATTCCCATCTCATTCTTTATCTAAGTGGAGTCTAAGAAACACTAAAATTTTACATTTAACTAGAGTAGACCTAATGAATAGATAGCATTTACATATGTTGATTTGTTGGGTCTACTCCTGTGGATTGGATCTGGGCCAAATTATGATACAGGGGTATGACTAGCCATGGTTTGTTTTTCTGTTTTCTCTTTTGTTAGTCCTAAGCAGAGTAGACCGACTGAACCAAACAGATCCAAACAGGCCATTTCTGCATTACACTATTATAGTGCTATTATTGCACTTTCAACACCCCGCGCAGTTCTGGGGTTTGTAGTTTCCTGAGGCCAAAGAGCCCTTTGGCTGAGAATTCTAAAGGCCCCTCCCTAAACTGCAAACCCCAGGATTCCATTGGAGGTTGAAAGTGAAATAATAGCACTATAATACTGTCGTGTGGAAATGGCCATTGATTCACTGTTCAGCAACTGATGGATCTATTCTAGTTGGGACCATCCAACAAGCTGCCAGCCATACAATGAGCCCGCAGAGAAACTGCTGAACCTTGGCAAATCTTCCCTGCAAAATCTGCTATTGTCCTTCATTACAAGGTCATTCTAGGGTTTATATTTCTATTCCAGTGCATTCACCAGAAAACTTTTCCTTTGCTTTGTAATGTTGAGTTTGACTGACGTTATGCTTTAAAAAAAAAAAATCCATGCTGCAAGAAGACCCTCAGGAGCCGGCAGGCACAAACAAGACATCCACTTAAAACTTTTCTTTGCACTCATGGTGTGAAGTTTCTACAGAGCAGAAAGCTATGGAGTCAGCTTCCAAATGCACATCCCCAAACTCTTCAGTGCCTGCAGCCATTTCTGTACTGCCTTCTGCTTGAAAATGAAAAGTTGGGCAAAGCTTTAAAAACCTTCAAAGCAGCAGGGAAAAGGCACCAAGCTCTAGCAGACATTCCTGTTTGAGCGGAAGGGAAATCCACCACAGACAACTACAAGACATCGGCCCCAGCCCACGGCTTGCAAAGCCAAACCATCATTTTTAGGGCAACCAAACCAACATCCTCTATAGACCATCAAAGAAAGATTTGAAACCATGGCTTGAAGCTGACTTGCAAACCACTGTTTGTTTTTTATGCCATCTTTCTTCCAGAGTAGGCCCCAAAGCGGCTTACAAAAAGAAAAAACTAAAACATACTATCATTTAAACACAGTTAGAACTCACCAGATCGGAACAATGTGAATTATTTAAAAGCACACAGAAGTTAAAAATAAAGCGTGCACTCATAAGAATGCTCCCTGCAAGCAATTACTCATTAAAAGTCCACTTCAACAAAAAGGTCCACCCAGTGGGTTTATTTGGCGGAGCGGGGAATCAACCCCCGGTCTCCAGAGTCATGGCCTAATATTCAAACCACCACATCCAGACTTCCAAAGTCTCAGTCCCATGCCATAACCACTACACAGCACTTTCGTGTGCATAAATACAGAAAAGCAAGACTGCTAGTGAGTGTTCTCTCTCTCTCACACACACACACACACAATTTGCAGTTTGCACCTCAATGGCTCACCAAGACAAAAAGAAGCAAATGAACAAACTCAAGCTCAAAACCAGCTCTTTTCTTGGGAGGCCAATTTTTTACATCAGCCAGTCCCAAACATTTGGCAGAAACAAGCACAAAGCAAGGTCCTTCCAAAGACAGAAAGCAGGACTAGCCAGCTGTGTGTCTCTCGATTTGGCTCATGGCCTCTGTTTGGCAAGCCAGTTCATAATACCTGTGGGACCACGAGGTGAGGAAAAAAAAAAAAAGAGCTGAGATGGAAACAGAAAAGTGAAAACAGAGAGGAAGCTGCCTGCCATCACCTTGTTAGCACCAGAGGTGTTTTTTTAATCTCAGGCAAATAGTTAAAAAGCAAGACTCCGGGGTATCTAGGCAGGGTATCTAGGCATCCCGTAAAAGGGAGCATAACCATAAATGCTGTGAGCTCTCTTCATGTGTCCCCTTAAATGCCTCATTTCCTGTACCTGGAACAATTAGCCATGGCACAAAGAAACCTGTTTCTTCTGGGAATAGCAATCCCATCAGCCCTGCTGTTGAAAACAGTGCTCCAGATAAATACATTCCTTGCTCATACAGTAAGACAGAAAGGAATGTAGCCGGCCTGAAAGTCCTGAACCCAATGCCTGACAACTACTGCAAATTGTATTGCAGTGTGAAAATAAAAAAGTGTGATCTCGAGGGCCATTCCGCACTGCATAACTATTGCACTATGAGTCCACTTTAATTGTCATGGTTCTTTTCTACGGAATCATAAGATTTTCAGTTTAGGGAGAGATACTTAGAATTCTCAGCCAGAGAGCTCCAGTACCTTCCAAGACTAAAAACCCCAAGATTCCACAGGAGGCAGTCATGGTAGTTAAAGTGGAATCATAGTGCAATAGTTATGTAGTGCAGAAAGAGACTTAGATTGGTGCAATGCCTTTTTGTATTGCAGGATCCAACTTCTCCTGGCTTCATGTTTACAGCACACAAAGCAAGAAGGCACTTGGACAAACATGTAAAGAAAGCACAGTCGCCAATTGTCCAAAAGGCATTTGCAAGACTAGCTGGAACTTTGGCATAAACGGCTATGCAAAATATAATTTCTACCACATTACGCTTCATTGGTTTCTCTTCCTGCTCATCTCAGCTCCCAGAATTTCTCAGTGTCAGCCAAGCCTGCTGGGGCTTCTGGGAGTTGAAGTCCGGAACACCTGGAGAACCACTGTTTAGAGACCACTGGACAAAGCTACAATTGACACCATACTTGGCCATTAAGCTGCAGAGCAACTGTGGGGCAATCACATTCTCCCTCAAGATAACCTGCTTCTCAGAAATGCTGACAGGATAAATTGGAGCTTTGGGGAGTGGAAGAGACATGTTAGGGACTACAACTCCCAGAATCCCCCAGCCAGCATAAGACTCTGCAAGCTGCAGTCCAAACAGAGAAACTCTTCTCCAACCTCTGGGACCAACAGAAGTTAATATACACGCTTTCCCTGAGCTCTTTAGAGAAAAGCCAGGCTAAAAATGTAATTGAGAGTGTAAACTCTTTCCATTGATCTGCTGGCCCTCAGCTGAGCAGAACGTTACTGAGGGATTTGGGAGAAAGGAAAGAAGCCATGCCATTTGATCTTAAACACTGTTCCCACCCACGTGAGCTACACCTGAATGCAAGAGAGACTCGGCACGCCGGATCATTTTATGGTTTAGCCGAGCTGGTAGCATAATTCCGAGAAGGCAGCAGTGTCATTTTCAACACAGAGGCTCTATAGAAACATGAAGGTGGTCTGAAAGGTTATCCGGGAAAGGGGTGGGGAGGAAAGCATAAAGACGTTTTGGGAAAAATAATAAACCTCAAGTTCACATATTTGAGCGTCTCTCGATATGATTATCGCCTACTTTTTAGGAACACTTTAAGGGTAACATATTCTCTTCCATGTAGGATTGTCAAGGGACAGGACTTCTGAACCTTTAACAGTGTGCAGAAGACGGAATCTCAGCAAGTAAAGCTTGCGTGGAACTCCTGGGAAACCATCAGAGTTGGCTCTTCCACTTCCACTCTGCTGCTACTGACTCTTTCTATGCTGGAACATGCCCCATGGCCCCTTAATGACTAGGAAGGACAGTTCCCCAGCCAGGAGAAGACTGAAGATGTCACCTCTCCGCTCTCCATTGTACTGACATCTTCTTGCTGGAGGAAGAGATTTGATATTACAGTCAGCCCTCCACATATGCTGGGCTTAGGGGTGCAGGACCCTCACAAAAGAGGAAAAACTGCAAATATCTAAGTGTGTGTCTGTGGGAAGGGGGCTGAGGCACGATGGAGAGAATTGGGCACCAAACCAGGTCAGGGAAAGGAGAGGGAAAGTGGTGGGTTGGCATGGTAGCCCTACACTTCTTCTCTCTTGCACCCATCTCCTTCCTTGGGTGTGTGGGTAGCATCAGGAGAAGGTTTATCGTGCTGAAAAAGCAGGCTGTGATCCATCCCTAGCCGTGGCTGGTGGAGGAGGACCAGCCAAGGGTTTTTAAGGGACTGTGTGACCTGACCAGAGCTGCCAACAGGGAAGGTTTCCCCCAGAAAAGAAGCACCTGAGGTGGGAGGGGGCAGGGGTTGATTCTCTGCCTCTATTCCAGTGGTTCTCAACCTGTGGGTCCCCAGATGTTTCTAGACTTCAGCTCCCAGAAGCCCTGAGCATTGACCATAGTGGCTGGGGCTTCTGGGAGCTGAAGTCCACAAACATCTGGGGACCCACAGGTTGAGAACCACTGCTCTATTCCATCCATTCCCCATCTCTCTGAAATCCATTCCCTATCCCTCAGCCATCTTTTCCTGTCTCTGCCTTCTGCCAGGTACAAGCCTCAGTTTTGTAGCATCTCCTCCCCTCATGGTCCCCCCCTTCCCAGCATCTCTTGAGCTGCGATTGACTACCGTCAGCCAAGCTTGACCAGCATTCCTTGCACATTCCTTTTTGGCTAGAAAGAGAGATGTCTGAGGAGTCTGGGAGGTGGCACGAGCGACAAAATGGAACTTGGCTGTGCTTTGACCATCCCTATCTTACAAAGCATGAAGACAATGGCTGGAATCCTGCCCACAGAATCTCTCATTGAAGGGGTGAGTCAACACCTAAGTAAATCCAGATGATGCAATGGCTCTACTCTAGATTGGAATAACAATCAGATTTAGGCTGATGTTTGCAGGCAAGCTTCAACAACCAAGTGATACTTTAAAAAAAAAATTATTCTCTTTCTTTACCTCGGGAACACAGAGTCTACACAAGAAACAGAAACATGCAAAGCCCCAAGTGGTGGTCAAAGTGATCTCCCCACACGCAAACTATCCTGCCTCTGGCCCGGGCTTTCAAAAAGAAGAAGAAATCAAAAAGGGAAATCTAGATGCAACATGGCAGACTTCCACGCCGCAATAGAGATTTATTGTGTGTCTGTGTGTTCTAAAGGCATTAACCCTTCCCAAAACAAAATGTCTAATCGCTTCTGTAGGGGAACTTAGAATCATAGCATCACAGAATCCTAAAGCAGGAAGAGACCCCAAGGAAAATCTAGTGCAACCCCATCCTGCCACGCAGGAATAAGCAATCAAAGTACTTCGACAGATGGCCAACCAGCCTCTGTTTAAAAACCGCCAAAGAAGGAGACTCCACCACACACTAAGGCAGAGCATTTCACTGTCAAACTGCTTTTGCCATCAAGAAGTTCTTCCTAATGTTTAGATGGAATCTCTTTTCCTGAAATTTGAAGCCATTGCTCCATGTCCTAGTCTCTGGAGCAGCAGAAAACAGACTTGCTCCATCCTCCATAAGACATACCTTCAAATATGTAAACATAGCTATCACGTCCCCTCTTAACCTTCTCTTCTCTAGACTAAACATCCCCAGCTCCCTAAGCTGCTCTTCATAGGACCTCACGGTTTCCAGACCTTTGACCATTTGGGTCACTCTCCTCTGGACACATTCTAGCTTGTCCATATTCTTCTTGAATTGTAGTGCCCAGAACTGGACAGACAGATAATGCATACATAAGACACCAACAGGATTCCAGCCATAGTTTCGTGGGCAAAGAAAAATGTTGCCTTTTGCACATGAAACACAGGTGAATCATATTTTTTTGCAAAAAATGCAGATGCATTCTTCTACACAAGATAATTTCCTCCAATGTCATGAAATGTGACTAGTCCCTGAAAACTGCACAGAAACGCTAGTGTTCTCCCACCAAAAGCCGTTGAAGTAATTCATTCTTGCTTGTTATCGTAAAATAAAGTACAAATTTGTATCTCTAGGAGGAAGGGCTGCATACCCGCTCATTTTTCCATGGCCAACAAAAGGGTTAACATCAAGAGGCATTTCTTTGCCTCACCAAGCAGGAGCCATGGCGTCAGAGATGACCTGGCACCAACTCCGCTTCCAAGAGAATGCTGACTCTAACAGACCGAATCACATTAGAAACTGCTGCCGTCTGCAGTTTGGACCCGCTGGGTCATTTGTACAAGAGTGCATGGAAGGTAACCAATTGTCCCTCGGCATGTGAGAGGCCATCAAGCCCTGGCAGGATATCACTCCGGTAAGAGTGCTGTGAGGAATGTGAGACAGAGGACGGACATGCTCTTGTGTCTGGCTGGTGGGTTTTCCCACAAGGCAGCTGGGGTTGGCTATTGTTTGAGCAGAACGTTGGACAAAATAGCTCCAAGGTCTGACTTGGCAGGGTTTCCGTATGCACTCTTCTGCCAAAAGTAACCCATTTTGTAGCCCAAGATTTGCAAGACCTCTGTTCTTAGGACTAGAGTTAATCAGTCAATCCATCCATCCATCCCTCTGTCCGTCCGTCCATCCGTTCCAGCTCTCCAAATTCCCAGCAGGTTTTGTATCTGGCTTCTTAAATTATCTGTGTTTTATTACTGATTGCTTGAAATTGTTTTCTTAATTGTGATTCTGTCAGTGGTGTGGAAATGCAAACATACCAAGAGGGAAACACTTTACGCTAAATCTGTGAGTCCCAACTAGGTCCACAGAAGCAACGGAAAACTTGGCAACTCAACACTGACGTAAGTTCAGTCGATTCAGTTCAATTGATACTTTAGTTAGAACGAACAAGGAGATTCAGACCAGGGGGAAGAATGGGACAAATGTAGCTGGATTGAAATTCCCAGCACCCCTCACCATTTGTCATTGGCTGGGGCTGCTGGGATGCACACCCCATGGACACCTAAACAGCTAAAGTCCACCATTGATTTAGGCATACAATTACATCTTAGAACAACATTATGTAAGCTCAGAGGATTACACATTCTGTACATTAAGAGCTGAAACGCTGGAGTGACACCTGTTCCAGAGAGAACATACACGCAGAAGTGCCTTTTCTGAATGACAAGTGAGGCCGAACATTTGGAGACATATTTGACAACCTGACAAGGACTCCTGGTAATTATGGGCACAGCATCAAAATAAGGCAAATATTTATGACTTGTTAACTCTGCTATTGAGGGCCTGTTGCCATTTGGGTGTGGAGTTTTCTCCTTTGCAGTGTGCTTTTAAATTGTGTTTTGAATTGATCTGGTTTGATTCCACTGTAACCCTCAATCATGCTATATACCTTTATTCAACATGATCATAAGCCTCCTGGAGTCCAATTTTGGGAAGAAAAGTGGGGCATAAATTCATTAAATAAACTGAGGAATTGCCGAAGGAATGCCGGAATATAAATGCCCGTCCATTGATTCTTTGCCTGAAACTTCAAGTTGTCCCAGATGGCCATCCAGCCTTTGTTGAAAAAGCTCCAAAGAAGGAGATGCCACCACTGAGGCACAATATTCCACTGTTGGACTGTTCTTACCATCAGGAAATTCTTTCTCATGTTTAGATGGAACCTCTTTTCCTATAGTTTGAAGCCATTGCTCCATAGTGTCCTAGTCTCTGGAGCAGCAGAAAACAGACGTGCTCCATCCTCCATATGACATCCCTTCAAATGTGTAAACGTGGCTATCATGTCCCCTCTTAACCTCCTCTTCTCCAGGCTAAACATACCCAGCTCCCTCAGCTGCTCCTCATAGGGCTTCACGGTTTCCAGGCCTTTGGCCATTCCGATCACCTTGCTCTGCAGAAGAAGACAGTTACAGCTGCCTGCCAGAAGCTCAGAAGAGATGGAGCTAGCTTCACTTTCCTTTGGCAGGGGGTCCCACAGGTTGCATAGGAGCTGCTACAGAGGAAGCCATTGTCACGTGTGCACACCAACCTAGTCTCATGAGGTGTGAGAACACACAAGAGGCCCTCTGCTACAGATGTCAGCTTTGGGGAAGGTTCATATCAGAGAAGGCAGTCTGTCAGCACCCAGCTGCTCAAAGCACCCAACTGGTCCCCCAAGTGCCCTTTTGCAGAGAGTGCAGGATTAACCCTCCAATCTCCTTGCTGTTGTTGTTGCATGCCTTCAAGTTCTTTCTGGCTTATGGTAACCATAAGGCAAATCTGTCATGGGGTTTTCTGGGGTCTGAGAGTGTGTGATCTACCCAAGGTCACCCGTGGGTTTCTATGGCTGAGCAGGGAATCGAACTCTGCTCTCCAGAGTTGCAGTCCAATGCTCAAACCACTGCACATGCTGGCTCTAGAGTCCTAACCAGGCTCAAAAAAACATCACCAAGATGCTCTTTAAAATCATCCCATCATCACACAGTGGATTCACAAGAAGAAAAAGCACTTGTGCAGACCTCTGGATTATTTTTATTTTTTCCAAAAGGAATGATCAATGCAAATTTTGCTGAAGAAAAAAATATTAATTTTCCGAGAAACTTATTTGCATAGTTTGCAAGTAAACAGAGCCCTTGGCGGCTCGCAGGTCTTTTTCATGAAAATGTTCTTAAGAGTGTTTAGAATTGTCACACAGTTTGGCACATTTGCATCAGATGGAAAAATGTTTTTTCTCTCACTACCATCTTCCCTAAAAAAACACACAGAGAGGAAGAAGAGCCAAACAACGAGGCGACGCTGGCTGTGTCCCTACCGAGGTCTCTGACCCACGTCCGCTCTGCACCGAGGCAGGTGAGACCATGAACCCATTCACACTAGGTGATTATAACGCTATGATTCTGCTTTAATTGTCACGGCAACATTCTATGGAATCCTGGGATTTGTAGTACAGGGAGCTGCATTTAGAACTGGGCCTGAATACCTAAAAGGACCAGCTCCTGTCTGATCTTGGAAGATAAGCGAGGTCAGCCCTGGTCAGTACTTGGATGGGAGAACAAGGTCGAAAGCCATCCAGTGAGTTTCCATGACTGAGCAGGGTTTTAAATAAAAATAAACTTTGTTCTGAAAGGAGGGAAGCGTTATAGCAATAGGAACATTAATACACACTCATATACATCAACACAATTAATTTATTAATTGTAGGCGAAGCACTAATGGTTTTGTATTAATTGTACTAGTATATTTTTATCTATATCAGCATTAATCACTCCAGTAATTTTTTTTAAAGTTATTTCCAAGCTCTGGACACCACTCATACATGTTATTCCTTGTTGCAGTACAACCACAATTTTGAACAAAGCCTCCACCGGAAATAAAGCACTCATTTCTCTTTTCGCTTTAACAGGGAGCTGGCAATAAGTGTTTCTCTTTGGGGACAGTTGGTAAAGAGAATCCATGCAACCCAGAAACCAAAGATCCAGCCTCAATTCTATTTTGAGAGTCCCAGTCAAAGCAGTGATTCTCAAACTCTGGTCTCAGGGGTGTTTCAAACTGCAGCTCCCAGAAGCCCAGCCAGCTTGATCAGGGGATTATGGGAGCTGGAATGCAAAATATCTGGGGGACCCAAGACTGAGAACCATTGAGCTGGGATCTACCTATCTGTTGACTCTTCATTCAATCATGGACTCAGTGGGGTTACTTTAACTGGGACAAACCAATAAGGTGCAGCTTGATGTTGACGTTCCTTTAAGTGGACTGTGCATTTTCCTCACTGCAGAAGCATAAATCCTTACCAGGGCATGGACAGGGGCAAGGACTGGGTACCTATGGGAGGATGTTGTGTTGTGTGCATTGGCATAAATGACATTCCCCCCCCCCCCGCACTGGTAAGGCCCCTTGCTCTGTGCAGCCAACACGATGTTTTGCCAGGAGGCTGGTGTTCCGATCAATAAAACAATCCGAGGGGATTAGAGGCAGCTTGAAGATCTGATAATAAAAATTTGTATTGTGCCCCGTTGCTAAATGACATCTGTATCTTCGACTTAAGGATGGGATTATCTTGCTTATGAAATAAGATACCCAGCGCTAGACAGCATTGGCCATTTTCTCCTCTTATTGATTTTGGTCTCTCTCTATCTCATTCTCATATATATATATATATATATATATATATATCAGTTAACTGGAGCCAATTTATTCCCCCACTCTCTCTGTTTTAGGGGATTTGGTCACTCTTTGGGGAACACAGCTCACAGTCTTTTACAGACTGGTCATCCAGATAGAGATGATCTCTCTCCCACCTTTCAGATGACAAACAATTGGAGGCTTCAGGTCTTCTTCATAATATCCTCTTTATTCACAAGCACAGAAGCTCTGTATATGAGGATTAAAGAGGCTCTCCTATAAGTCAGAGGTGAGCAACCTTAGTTCTGGGGCCAATCGTGACCCTCTTGAGGCTCCAGTCCCACCCTCTGGGCTTCCTCAGATGGCCACATCCCCTTTCCCTGGGACTCCATGATTGGGTGATTTCCCAACTTTTGTGTGGGTTCATCCCCATTCCAAATGGTTGAACTTGCTCTCCCAAGGCTTTGCTATTAGGTGTAAGAGCTTCAAGGTGAATTAGCTTGGCATATGGACCCACTCCTTTTGTTTCGGCCCCATCCACCAGTGGAATGTGGCCTCCTGAGAACTTCTCTAAAGTTGAAATTTCGCCTTGGGTTGAGTGAGGTTTCTCACACTTTCCGCAAGGCAACCGTGGTGAGTGTAGGGGACCAGTTTCCTACACTGAAAACATCTAAGTTTGGGCAGGCTTATATAGGAAGACAGTCTTTCATACACAATGGAATTTTGATGTTTTGCTGTTGAGTGCCTTCAAGTTATTTCCAACTTACGGCAACCCTATGATGAAATTATCACAGGGTTTTCTTGCAGAATTTATTCACAGGGGGTTTACTTTCCCCTAAAGCTGAGAGAGTATGACTTGCCCAAGGCATATTTCCATGGCTAAGCAAAAATTCAAACCCTGGTCTCCAGAACTGTAGTCCAGTGCTCAAACACTACATCATGCTGGCTCTCGACACTTACCTCATTATTGTTGCTGTTGTGTGCCTTTGTTCCCAACTTATGGCAACCCTAAGGCCTATCACGAGGTTTTCTGGGGCTGAGAGTGTGTGATACATCCAAGGTCACCCAGGGGGTTTCCATGGCCAAGTGGGGAATTGAACCCTGTTCTCTAGGGTCATAGTGCAGGGCTCAAACCACCACACCATGCTGGCTCATTCTCGCACAATAAATCCATAAACATTGTTATAGGCAAACCCCCACTCCTCTACACTAGATTTTTCTCTCTTTTTTGACCCTTTAACTGAAGTTGCTAGGGACTGAACCAGAGACCTTGCATAAAAGCTTTTGCTCTGCAATGAGCCCACCCATTGAGCAAAGGACATAGAATGGTACCTGAACTTTGTTATCTGGGGCTTTTTTCACTTCTTCCACTCCACAGGTTGTTCCCAAGATGCATCAGATTCATATAATAACCCATTAAAGAATTCCCTTGATGTGCACTGTGACTACAAACTCAGATAAAAGCCTTTACGTTTTCCAAGCGCCTTGTCAAAATGTCAAGCAGCTCTAAGTGGTAGGTGAATGTTTGAAAATCACACAAAAACACTTATAAGCCATGGTCTTCTGAACAGTCCACATTCAAAAGACAGCAAATATTTGGGGTGGGTGGGTGGAGTTAGCATGGAAAACCAAATTATGACAATATGATTTTGGATGCTTCTCATTAGACCTTATTAGTTGTGTACAAATTCGAAAGGGAACCAACCAGGTAATTGCTGAATAATTGCAAGGACTGGTTATCTTGCAGAATAATTGCAAGGCTTTATTACTAATACTCTTCTTTGGTTTCCTCTTAGAATTGGCTGAGAGATGGGTTCTTTTCACAATGTGCCTGCCATGGGGTGGCCACCCCTAAATTCACATCAGTCTCCAGTTTATTCAGTGGATGAAAGAAAGGCTGAAAACATCAACACACTTTCAGGACATATTCAAAGAGAGGGTTATGACCTGTAAAGCCCTTCATGACTTAGGACTTTTCCACACGTTACTTTATCGAGGAGGTGGGGGGTGCCGTTCGCGCAAGCAGGTTCTTGCGCGAGGCGCTCTCTTCACTGCTCATGCTACCGCCCCTTCCTTCCTTCCTTCCTTCCTTCCTTCCTTCCTTCCTTCCTTCCTTCCTTCCTTCCTTCCTTCCTTCCGCAGTGCAGCCTGGGAGCTGTAGGCTGCGCTGGGGAGGAAGCGCGAGCGGTGCGCCTGGGACAACATACCGCAGTGCAGGTAAGTGCGTGCGGGCCCTGGGAGCCTTGCGCAACCGTGCACCATTTTTGGCTTGAAGTTGAAAATGAAAAGGTGCATGCGCAGTTTGCATTAGGCTCATGAGCATCACGTAAATGGGAGTGTGTCATACAGACCACCGCTCCCATTTACGCGATGCTCAAGGGGCACTCTCACAAAAGAAACTGTGTGCGAAAAGGCCCTCAGAACCAGGATATCTATAAGACTCTATGTCCTGATACGAACCTGCCAAAATTTTAAGATCCTCACCACCATCACAGACCCCTTTCCTGAGGACACAGGACGCGGCCTTCCCAATGCCCGCTCCCTTGTTGTGGCATTCCCTACTACCATCACAGAAGGCCCACTTGGCTCCCTCTCTGCTCTCTTTCGTCTCCAGATGAAAAGCTTTCCATTTCGTTACAAAACATCAGCTGTCACACATAACCTTGCTTCTTGTTGCCCTCAAGTTGTTTTCCAGCTCACAGCAACCCTAAGGTGAAGCTATCGTGGGGTTTTCTTGGCAAGATTTGTCCAGGGGATGTTTGCCTTTGCGCCCCTCTGAAGCTGAGAGAGTGTGGCTTGCCCAAGGTCACCCCTGCGGGCTTCCAAGACTGATCTGAACCCTGATCTCCAGAGTCTTAGTCCAGCACTCACACCATGCTGGCTCTCAAGGCAATAGAACAGTGCCCTCCGCTATACTACCAACACAAAAGATTTCCCCCCTTGAAACTGTCAACCTGTTAAGCACAAATCACCATATCCTCTCCAAAGAGAGAAGCACTTATTACACTGAAATCCTACAAAAGCCATCTTCAGAGAGGAACAAAAAAAATCTCTCCAGGTTTACTGCTGCCTCCAGCTGAGCCGTTCTGTTGGAACCTGGAGACTAAATCCCAGCTGGAGTGGAAAGGAGAGATCTATCACAGCTCCCTGGCAAGGAAAGCAAAGATCTGGATGAGGGTGCTAAGGTGACCAATTCACGCAGCCAGAGGAAGAAATCAAAACTTCTTTATACATCCTCAAAAGACCTGGCCCACGCTGGGGGTGGAAGAGGAGACAGAGAGAGAGAATTGGGAGAAAACACAAAGAGAGTTTGTTCGTCTCCTTGCTTTTCTTTTTCTTTTTAACAGTGAGTCACTTCAGATAGTTTGAGTGATGGAGATATTATTTTTAAGTGCCCCCCCTTCCTCACGACAAAGTAGAAATCATCAAATACTCCCATTAGGCAACATCAGGGTTCCATCTGTCCTGCTCTCCTCTCATCTTGACGATTTTCCCCAGAGATTGCCAGTTAATACAAAGGATGCTTGTCCATCTCCTCAAAATTTCCAATTAGCACATTTCTCAGGCAATTCAATTGCCAAAAGTGGGGATGAGAAAGAGAGAGCAACGAGAACCATCTCTTGGCCTAGCAGCAGCTGGAAACTTCCATGTCAGTGGGGCAATGTATGCAGTCCAGGTTTTACACCGGATTTTAAAAGAGCTATCCAAGAGGCCAGACCCTGTCCCCAAAATAGGTTGAGCACCCTGGACAGCACAGGAAAAAGGAGACATAATCTCCAATTGCTCAGTGAATGGTTTGAATTGTTTGGTCTTTTTTAATTTTGGAACAGGCCCAACATGTTTCAGCCTAGGTATGTTTCTTGTTTGTCCAGCAAATGGAATGAGATTTTCAGCTACAGAAATTTCTCCTGATAGATAGCAATTGCCCCTGAAGAAGGCCATCAAAATGTGTGTGTGTACATACAGTGGGGCTCCCGATTTCTGGTAGAGTTTGGTTCCATACATACATACACACACACACACACCATGGATACCAAAATTCATGGATGCTCAAGTCCCATTTATGTGCAATGGTGTAGTAAAATGGCATCCCATATATAAAATGGAAAATCAAAGTTTGCTTTTTGGACTTTTTTTGGGTGGTGGGGGGAGGATATTTTCAAGCCCTGGTTGGTTCAATCTGTGGGGCTTGGAGGCTTCCAGACCTTTTACCATCTTGGTTGTACTCCTTGTAGAATAAAAAGAAACACTGCACAAAAGCCAGAAAAACCCAGAGCCATGGACTGAGCTGGACACTGAGCATCAGAGGGCTGGATTTGGCCACAGGGCTTCAGATTGCCCACCCCTGAAAAGAAGTACCTGCAAGAGGTATCTTGCAAAGAATTCCAACAACTTCACCAAACAACACATCCCAGGATTCTTAATGACAGAGCCAGGACACATGGATGGGAATTGAGGTAGCCCTCCAAACATTTTGCAAGTATGAAATGGACAAGAAGACCTGACTCCAAAATTCACCCCAACAGGAGCACCAATAAATCTCTTGAAATATCTGCCAAATGTATTAGGTTGGCTTATTTATACCGCTTGCTTTCAGTCTTCTATTACTGTCGAGATTTATGCCTGGTTGACCTTCACCTGTATGTGGCTTAATGCTTTCCATGTCAAAATATTTACGTGTTTGTTGCAAATTATATGGATTGTGTTCTTCCAACAAATCATATGATTTTTGGTTGGCCGAACCTACGTAGACCTATTTTCAGTCTCTTTAGAATTTCTACCAAATGTATTGGCTGGGAACTGTCACTATTGTTACAACTGATGATACTCCCCTCCTGAATCTACCTTTGCAGCCTGGCAGTGCCCTGAGCAAGGTGTTTCCAAGGTTCTGGAGATCAGGGTGTTATGAAATGACATCTGCAGCCGTCTCTTGGTTATGGGGTCCCTTGAGGAGAGACCGTTCTTTAGGGTCTAGCCACAACTACTTGTCCTAAGGCACCCCACAACTGGAAGCATGCTGCGGATATTATTTCCAAGTACCTCGATCTCCAGTTACCTCTGAAATGTTTTGGTCAAGTCACTGCCAGGCTGCAAAGGAAGCTTTTTGGGGTCAGGTTCAGTCATTCAGGACCATAACTGTGAATCCCCAGCAGTTACAATTTTGTAAGTCCAGCTGATGATCTCTTAACTGCTATATAGCAGTGGCTCTTAATCTTTTCTTTACCAGAGACTCCCTTTAAGGCTTGCTATGGCCCACCAAGACTTAACTCAAGGTGGCTTCTGACTATAAGAAACGTCATGTGTTTTCTCTCAGCCACTCGGCACATTCGCTTGCATGTTCTCACCATGGGCAGAAGTAACAAGTGCTGAGCACTTTTTTTTGCTATCAAACCATTTCATCACTTTTGAACAGTTTGAGATATTGTAATAAAATTTGTACAAATGATGTCCATCATCAGCAAAAGACTCCTGTTCTTTGAGATCAATGTATGACTGTCCCTCTGTCTTTTCCTCCTTCCTTCTTTCTTTCCTTCCTTCCTCTCATTCATTCATTCATTCCACTTTAACTGTAAAAGCTCGTAACATTTCTTCAAGCCTTCGCAAACCCCCTATGACAAGACTGCAGCCCCCCAGGGGTCCATGGACCCCAGATTAAGAATCAATACTGTACAGAACATCAGCTGTTATATTCATTCATTCATTCCACTTTAACTGTAAAAGCTCATAACATTTCTTCAAGCCTTCGCAGACCCCCTATGACAACACTGCAGCCCCCAGGGGTCCATGGACCCCAGATTAAGAATCAATACTGTACAGAATATCAGACATTATACTCATATACATAAACACAGGCTCACAAAAACACCACTTTTCACATGGTTTCCTGACTCTTTTCATTAATTGGGACTGCAAGCACCGTCCTAGCTTGTCTAGCTCTTGGTGAGGAATGCTGGGAGTTGCAGTCCAGCCATATCTGGAGGGCCACATGGGTTTCACTTCTGTTCTAGACCTACACACTTTCTCTAGGACAAGCCATTGATCTAATGGCCACTAAGCCACAAGAGATCAACAGAACAATCCTACTGGATGAGACCAAAGGTACCTCTGCACCATAGAATTATAGCAGTTTGATACCACTTTAAATGTTATGGGTCCATCTTTTGGAATCCTGGGAATGGTAGTTCCCCCTTCCTGAAATTCCACACCAGAGATATCTTGCAGAGAATTCCAATGAGTTCACTGAACTACAAATCCCAGGGTTCTTCCTGGCAGAGCCATGACTGTTAAAGTGGGACTGAACTGACATAATGATGTAGTATAGATTCCCACATAGCTATCCAGCATTCTATCCCAAGAGCAACCAGTGTCTTCACACGTTCACACAAAAAGGGGGACTGCAAGGTAAATAGGTGGTGATGACTCATATCAGTGAGCCAGAGTGCACAATCAATTATTCTATGGGCTACTAAAAGCCTCCCCTTTACCACCAAGGCTGCATTTTGGACACCCTCTGTTTTTCAAGAGATGCAAAGCTTTCTTGGACACAGCGAGCAGCAATAAAAACAAATTGACATCTGGCTTTTCCAGAAGCCTTGGCAGTGAGCTTGAATATTAAGTAAGCTATACACCACTTTAATACATCTCCCCCTGCAAATTCACATGCAGAAACATACGTACATACATACATACATACATATATATATATATATGGATATATATGGATATATATACATATATAGATGGACCCCACCTATTCCAATGAAGTCAAAACAAAAACAAAATCAACGGAGAATGTGAGTAATAAGGAGCATTGATTTTCAAGGGGTCCTCCCTGGGGTAAGCTGCATCATAATGCATTATAGTAGCTATGATTGGATTGTTTATTTCTGATCACAGATGTGTATCCCGGGAGATGGGGATCATTTACTTGAAGCCGTGCCTTGAAAATACACAATTCGTGTTTGCAAGGAACAGCCACCCAACATCTGGAGAGATTTATATGGCGTGCATCACAATAGCTCACTGATCTTCAGAGAGGGAGGAGAGAAGTAGTGAGTTGGGTATGTATTAGGGAATGACAAAGAGAACAAATCTTACAGTAAAGACAGGCTGAGCCTCCCTTATCTGGAAATCCAAAAACTTCCAAAAACCTAAACTTTTTTTTGCCACCAGTCACTTTCTTCTGCCTTCAAGGCACTGGCTGAGGCTCTCCTATGATTCATCTCTCAGATCTGAGGAGCGTTGCCGCCTCCACCTCAAAAGAGGAAGCGGGCGGCTGGCAGCAAAAAGAGAGAGGCCATGTCTGCACTACATTGTTCTAGTGCTATTATTCCACTTTCAACATCCTATGGAATCCTGGAATTTGCAGTTTAGGGAGGGGCATTTCGAATCCTCAGCCAGATTGCTCTTTAGCCCCAGTAAATCACAAACCCCAGAATAATAGCACTATAACTGTGTAGTGTGGAAGTGGCCTGAGGATCTGTAAAATGGTAAGAGGGAAACAGGCTGGATGGCCATTTCTTGGGAGTGCTTTGATGGTGTCTTCGTGCATGGCAGAAAGGGGTTGGACTGGATGACCCTTGGGGTCTTTTTGAACTCTAGGATTCTATGATTCATAACCCCAGCCAGGGTCAGGCCCAGAAGTGCAGCTATGGGGTGGGGTAGGGGCAAGATAAGAACACAGCTCCTCCAAATAAGAATTCCATCCCTCAAGATATTTCCCTTCAGTCTCTAAATTTCTTGCAGTGCAGAGAGTGAGACACTGAGGCCATTTCCGCACTAGACTGTTATAGCGCTATTATTCCACTTGCCAGCCCCTCCCGAAACTGCAAACCCCAGGACTCCATAGGATGTTGCAAGTGAAATCATCGCGCTATAACAGGCTAGTGCAGAAATGGACTGAAACTAAAGTTTTGAGGTTTGCTGTGTTTGCATTCCTTTGGTGATTTTTCCTTTGGAGGCCTAAACTGTGTTTCTAAATGCTCGGTGGATGTTTTCAGTCACTGCCACACCCGGTATTTGGGAACTGAAGTAAAATTTCACTGGGGAGGCTGATACCCTCCAATCTCCCCCACCCACAGTTATAATACCCCGGTTAGCCATAGAACTCCCACCTCTATATTACACCAGCACAAAGCTGTTGTGTAAGAGGGAGGGAGAAAGATAAGATTTCAAACTTTCTTAAAAGAAAATTGTAACTGATGCTACTTTTTCTTTAGCCAGGTTCCATGTCTTCAGAAGCTTGAGTTATTACCTTTTTCATAAATTATGGAACTCCAGTTTGAGAGCCAAGGTGAATTTCCCTTTATGGGGTTTGGCAAAGTAAGCACTTAAAAAAAAAATACTGGTTCCCCGGATCAGAAAAGAAAGATGACACAGTGTATGAATTCTCAGATCTCTTTGCGCTCTCCAGGCACTTTGGCTGGGTGAGATTGCGGCATTTGTTCGAGCCGCTTGCTGGGATCTTCTCTGAACTCTGAACAAGTACTTAATTACTCGAAGGAACAAAACTGACTTTGCTGAAAAGCAGAACCCCAGAGAATCAAATGGCTCCTAGCATTATTTCTTTGGCAACAATCGCTACCACCTAGCACAGCAAACGGAAGGTGGAATGCAATTCAAGTTCCCAGCTGGAGCCGTCATCCAGAAATCGTTTGTTTTTCGGGTTTTATTCCCACATCCCCAAAACAACAGTCTCAAAAAGGGAAGAGAAAGTTGGGAGAGGGGAGTGGAAACATATCTGACTTTCGATTTTCCCTGCATTTCTTTGCGAACTGAAAAGAAAGTTTCAAGCAAAACAAAAAAACAGAAAGAATCCCAAGAGAGCTTTCCTTGAGAAGGAAAGACTTCAAGGGTACGGCCTCAGTCCAACATCCCTTTAGAGTAGCATGAATGCCCCGCACATCATTGCAGCACTACACAACCCCTCTGCAGAATAGCAATGTGGCACAATGCATGTCAATGTCTGAATTCACAAGGCACAACCGCAAGGCAAAGTATGGGATGTACAACCACAATGCAAAGGACAGAATGCATAACCAAATGCAAAGTCTAAGATGCACAACCACAATGCATAATCACAATGCAAAGCCTAGGATGCACAACCACATTGCATAATCACAGGGTGTAATCACTAAAGATTCCTAATTAAATACGGGGGGAAAAACACCACCTTTTATTTCCCTACACCAGAAGTAGTCACTATTAGTATGAGGTGGTTTGGCATTTTGGGTAATCCATGTGCCCACCCCAGTTACACCTAAGCAGAACAAAGTCTATAAAGGAAAGACAGCACCTCTCTTTACATATCTATATAGGATCTTGGCCATAGGTGGAGTTTGAAAAGGTGGAGTCCAGGAGGAATGAAGAAATCTATCCAGAACGGAACAGGGATAAAGCAAGAGCCATGCTAGATTTGGCCAGAGGTCCAGAAATCTAGTTGTATAGACCTGGCTATGAAGGGAACCTAGGGCTACAAACAAAGGCTCAAGGGAAATCATGGAACTGTAGAGTCAGAAGAGACCCCAAGGCCATCCAATCCAACCCTGTTCAGCCATGCAGGAAGGCAAAGCCCTCCCTTTGACAGACGGCCATCCAGCCTCTCTTCAAAAACTTCCAAAGAAGGCGACTCCACCACACTCCACGGAGGCAGCGTACTCCGTTGCTGAACTGCTCGTGCCCTCAGGAAGTTCTTCCTAACGCAGAAGTATGAGGGATGCCAGGTTCACCGAAATGTTCCACGGGGCTTGATGCCCACCCTGTAAGGCAGATGCCATGGGAACTGCTACCCAGATGTGCCATTTCCTTTTGTGAAGCAGCCCATTGTCTCAGAAGCATTCGTATATAATAAAAAATTATAATTATTCTGAGAAGACAAAAGGAATTTAAAAAAAAAACACTCAAGAAAGAAAAATGAGCTGCATGTAAATGTGGCTCATTTTTCTTCCTAGAGTGTTTTTCTAAAAAAAATTCTCTTGTCTTCTCAGAATAATCATAATTTTTTATTATATATGACTGCTTCCGAGACAATAAGGGCTCTGTTTCTTTTGTTAGAGCATTTGGAGAGAGTTTTATAATTAGAAAAGGCATTTGGTATAATCCAGCCATGCTTGGCTAATCAATGAACAAGGGGGGAGGGAAGGGGGAGCAGCAGCGCAGCCTAATTTGGAACGTGTAGTACGGCACCCTCTGATTCCGTGTATGGGATCAAAAATAGAACCATTGTGCACTCATAAAGAAGGGAAAGCGAGTCTCCCAAAGGAAAGACAGGAAGAATAGGAGGGAAAAAAGCTGAAAAGCAGGAGGCGCAGAAATTGGATTGACTTCCCAAGCAAAACAGTCAGCTGCCAGCAGTAGGTTTTTCAAAGGCATCGAGCATTACCTACGAAGCAACATATTGTGAAATGCATTTACTTTATGCCCCAGTCTTGCTTTGATGGGACAGAAGGTTAACTTTAGGGGCACAGAAGTTACACAGCTGTTGTACAATGCCACCACATTAGGGAACTGCAACCTTTGTACAACCAAACGTGCACTGAGCATCAATGCCCAACCATGGCCAATGGCATCCCATTGGGATTACCGTTGTCCCTCCACATTTGTGGGTTTGACTTTCGTGCATTTAATTATTTGCAAATTTCTCCAACCCATTGCCCCTGCAGCCTCAGGTGCTTCTTTTCCAGGGGAACCTTTCCTCTCAGCAGCTCTGATCTGGCTGTGCAGCCCTTTAAAAACCCACCCCTGTCTCCCCCCCCCTCCTCCTCCTCCTCCACCAGCTCTTACCTGGCCATGGATGGATCACCGCCTGATTTCTCCACCAGCCCTCCCCCAATGAACCTCAACACCGAAGGAAGGAGATGGATGGCCAGGAGGTATTCCGGGAGTTGTTGTCCGAACAAGTAAGTGCCAAGTCTGACCGGATACGGCTTCCTATTTTCCTCCATTCCAAGGACACTCTCAAAATCATGAGGGCTACAAACTTTTTAAAAACACTTCAAAAGCCCAGAAAGAAGCAAGAAAGCTTAGCCACTTTAGAAGTCGCATTGTGAATTCCCAATAATATACACCTTGTGTTTTTCAGCATCACCGCATCAAGACAGCCCGGATCTTCAGCTCACAACTAGATTAAAGAAACAGTCTTTCCTTCCCACTGTCCTGCTACATCTACTGCTATGGGCAATTGTGATCAAACACAAAGACGGAAGTTGTGAGAATTGCCAGGGTTATTTTTCTGAGTTAAAAAAAAAAAAGAACCTCCTTCCAGCAAAAAATCTCTCCAAGCTCTCAGCTGCCATACAGAATCTAGAAATCTCTTTTTCCTCCTTTATGATTATCTCTGTTCTGCACAAAGAAAGCCTTTGTTTATGGCTTTTAAAAGAGAAATAGAAGCAATTTCCCATCACTCCTATTTTAATGGCAGCAGTACCTTTTTTTTTTAAAGGTTCTTCTTTGATGTCAACACCTTACAGCGAAATTGACCGAGGCTTCCAAATTCTACATAAATCCTTCTTATTTAAAAAGAGCATAATTACACCATTCATCTGCTGGCAAGATGACCTGAGCATCGCGAAAAATGAATCAGGGAAAAGGCACTCCTGTGCAAGTATTTTCACCCCTTCTTGCTATTGTGAAACCAAACCTGCAGTTTTAGCTCTATGTTTGCATAGGTCATTTGACAGCAAACTCTCTACAGTCTTTTGAACTGTTCCATAGGGGGAAAAAACCCAAAGTGTTTCCTGTGTTTGGAGGTATATTTCCTCGAGTTTATACTACTCACATACCATCACAAAAACATAAGAGAAGGATGAGAAATAGGAGGTAAACTTAGGGTTAACATACATCCTCTTTTTCTTGAACACGTCCTCTTTCTCAGAGCTGGTTCCTGCCCAAGAGGATTTTTAAAATGTCTGCGTCACATTTTAAGAATGAAGCACACAAGTTCAACATACAAAGAGTGTCACACTAGCCAATTATAACACTGGGATCCCATTTCAACAACCCATACCTCAGTCCTATGGAATCCCGTCTTTTGTAAGCCATTTAGACTGTGTTTCTTAGAATCACAGAATCATAGAGTTGGAAGAGACCCCAGGGGCCATCCAGTCCAACCCCCTGCTATGCAGGAACTGCTATCAAATTATTCCCAACAGATGGTCATCCAGCCTCTTCTTAAAAACCTCCAAAGTAGGAGACTCCACCACACTCCATGGAGGCAGCAGCAGATTCCATTGCCAGACAGCCCTGACCATCAGGAAGTTTTTCCTGAGGTTCAGGTGGAATCTCCTTTCCTGCAGCTTGAATCCATTGCTCCTTGTCCTAGTCTCCGGAACAGCAGAGAACAAGCCCTCTCCTTCCTCTACATGGCATCCCTTCAAATATTTAAACATGGCTATTCTTAAGTGTGTGGTGGGTTTAAAATTCATTCCCACCCTATACTCAGATCTGATTTTGTGTCTGTGCTTCCATACACTTACCCCCAGCTAAGAAGCATGACCTACAAAAATAGGAGTATTGGCCCAAGGTATTTGGGCAATGAGAGGAAATCCAGCGCTGGGATGCTACAAGTGAGTGGAGAATAATGCTCCACCCATGGAGTTCCATGCACCCCTCATCCATCCCGACCACCTCTGCAGCTGTCAAATCCTGGCCGGGGAGGAACTAGGAGATGACTTTATTTTTCAAAAAGTCAGAGAAGAGAGACCTTGCAAACCTAGATTGTTGAGATGGTTCCTGGCAGCAATCTGTATTCAGTGATTTCTAGTAACAGCTGGCCTTTTCCCTCCTGGTGACAGCTAAATTATACCAGGTACTTTCCATGACTTCGAAACCACCCGTCATGTGCAATTTTTCATCTTTTTCACCTGTACAGACGCAGAAGGCAGAACATCAGAGGATGCAGAGATGTGATCTTTTGGGGGTAAAGTCCAAAGCGGTACAAGGGAAGCAGCAGCAAGCCACTTTTGGGTTCACAAAACCCATTTTTTGGTTGGACAAAATGAGGCACAGTGGCTCAGTATCTTTTTTTTTTAGGGGGAAATTAGTTTAGACAAGGAAGGCAGCTGCATCAGTTCTGGGTGCCTTGGGACCTTTTGGAGAGGGCACATAAACTGTCAAAATTGATCCAAAAAGGTGTGGGGGGACTGGAAGTGTTTGGATGCTCACTCTAGGTTCTTTGGGGGAGACTTTTTTTTAATTTTTAAACAATATTGGGGGACTGAAACCTATTTTAAAAAGCAGAAAGGCAGCTTCTGTTTTAGATTAACTGCATTTTACCATGTCACCTGAAGCCAAAACAGTGTAAACCATGATTTGGAGTCAGCTTATTTGAACTAAATATGGTTAACTTGGAGCTTCAGATGACATGGCAAAAGGCAGTTAACCATGGTTAGTTCAAAGAAGCCAATTCCAAACCATGGTTTTCCAAGCCAGCTTGTTTCAGTCTGGGAATCCCGGGTTGGCTGAGGCTACCTGAGCTATCCACCTCTGGTTGCAAGCCTCGGCTCATTGCCCAGCAAAAACCATCAAGGGAGTAAAGAGAAACAAACAAGGACTATCATCTGTCTGCAGTCTGGAAAGTCAAATGTTGGCGTTTCCTTTCATTTCACTTCCCAATTACTTTGCCTGTCTCGATTCGTCCCCTGGGGGAGATGAAGATAAGTAAATGCTAAAAGCTCTCCTAATCTGCAACTGCCAGGTAGCGTCTCCAGGGATTCGGCTTCCCTATGGCTCTGCCAATATTTTATGCTGCCAGAGGCTTTATTCACAGCTGAGGTTAAGAAACCAGGAGCATAAAGTCCTGGACAGAGGACAACGGAGCACTGCTTTGACTCTAATCTCCGGTGCTTGTTGATATTCCCTCTTCTCTGATCTCACTCGACTTGAGCCTCTTTTTCATCCAAAATATTAAAAAGGACAAATGCTCAGAGCTTAAGGAAATTCCTAGCACAGCCAAGAAGATTCGAGGAATCCACTCCAGAGGCCGTTGCCTGCCTTCCAACATTTCACAGATGAAAACTAGGATGCGTGTGGCCAAGCAACATTGGAACATGTCCCAGACGGCAAAGGTTATTAACAGGGAGGCACACACAAGCCGGAAGAGGCTGCAGCAATTTGCTTTTGCTTGAGCCCACTGGGAAGGGCAAGATCCCACCCCTTCTGCTCCTCTCCTTTCTGCTGTATTAATGGGGTAAAATTCCTTTTGCACCCTGACCTCTGTTTGCAGTAATCAAAGTCAGTGAGGTCATTGTATTAACTCACCCCTTGGAGGAGGAGGAGGAGGAGGAGGAGGAGGAGGAGGAGGAGGCAGATTGCCAAGTACCTGCGGCTCCCTCTGAGGGGATGAGGGCTGAGGCTACAGATACTGAAGAGGACATGTTCTCATCCTTCATTGAGAAAGAGACAGAAACTCCAAGCCCAGCATCATTTCAGTAACAAGGCTGACCTCATTAGCACTCATGAGACACCTGTGGCCTTGAAGGAGCTGCTCATAAATATCATAGCAGTTTCTTCCCTGCCTTAGTGCTGACAACTGTCTTATCTGGATGGATGGCAGTACTCCCTCCCACTCCTTTTTTGTCTTGAACTTGCACTGACCATGTTTTGGACTATTCTGTTTACTCCTTGCTGGCTCACGTATCTGGACTTCTAATACAACTTCTGGACTGGCAAAAGAGCACCCTCCTACTTCTCCCTGCGTCTTGCCCAGATAACTCATCACTAACCCAAATTGGACTGACCACTCCTACACACCAATCAGCAGCTGTGGGCATTTGCTGAGTTGTGTTCAAGACACAAATGCAGCCCATGGATCACACTTTGCCCATCCCTGATTTAAGACAAGAATGAAAATTGTGCTGAGCTTCTGATATGGATGGACTGCAAATCCCTAGCCAGATTGCCTAATAGTAAAGAATGCTATAAATTCCACAGCAGCAGCATCTAGAAAGCCAGATGTATGTTCTCCAACATTTCACAGAAGAAAACTGGGACAAGTGTGGCCAAGCAACGTTAGAGGATGGTTAAGAGGACAAAGTTATTGAGGAAGAACAGAAAAAGTAGGAAAGCAGTTTGCTTTTGCCTGAGCCTTCTGAGAAGAGTACAGTTCCTCTTCTCTTCCACCCTACTGAGTTAACGGAATGCAAACTCCCTCAGTTTGCAGCAACCGAAGAAAGCTGAGGACAAAGGTGGAAAGTGGGAAGAGGAGGAGAAGAGAGAAACAGGAACATTTTAAAAGTGGTGAATTAATTGGGACAACTGGAGAGTATGCACACGATTCACACCCCGATTTAAAAGAATTTTGCAGAAGAGAGATGGGGAAGGCAAAACAATAGGTCTCCAGTTTAAGGAGGCTTAAAATGCCTCCGCTCAGCCATGGGCAATTTTGGCTGCAACCTTCAAACCGCTCACTCCAAGCCTTCAGTGTGACTACATCGAAGTAAGCGGCCGCCACTGGCTGCATTTAATACATTATTCATCTCGTGTAATGGGTGAGAGGTTTTGCAACTGGCTGAACGGAAGCCTGCCCATTAGAAGCCTCCTTAATGGAGCAGGGAAAAGCCATTAAGATGGCAGACTGGCAGGGAGAGAGACGAAGGTGATGTCTCCCGGCCCCCAGGCATGCTTCCGCAATACGTCATCGCACACGCCGGCTTGAGGGTGGAGCAGTTCTCAAGGCAACAGGTCTGGCTTGGCAAATTCAGCAGCTCCCCTTCCATGTGACAGCTGTTTCCTGCTCAGGTAGGACATTACAGAGCACTAGAGCTGGAAGAGACCCATAGTCGCCAACCCTCTTACCAACGGAAAAGCCATCCAGCTCCTGGTCCAAACAGTATTCTTTTCCCCATTAAAGATTCCCTGTACACCTTACAAGACAGGTATTGTGACTCTAATGTTATGTTCCCATGGGTGCATGTGCCTATATTTATAAAGTCAATGAAAGAGTATAGGAGCCTTTCCACACTACACTGTTAGAGTGCTATTGTTCCACTTTCAACATCCTATGGATTCCTGGGGTTTGCAGTTTATGGAGGGGCATTGAGGATTCTCAGCCAGAGAGCTCTTTGGCCTCAATAAACTGCAAACCCCAGAATTCTACAGGATGCTGAAAGTGGAATAATACCAGTATAACAGTGTAATGCAGAAAGGGCCTTGGTCTGCATCTCCTGTGCCATAAGATCCATGAGAAAGAAATAGATTTTAAAATATAAATCATAAAATATAACATCAGGTTTCCAACCTAAATTTAATACACAACACATGAGGAATAAGGAATGAGGAAGGAAAAGGAAAAAAAGGGCTGTTTGTATGAGTTGGCACTTAGGGAAATCCCAAAATTCACCTATTGTTTTTGTTTGTTTGTTTGGTTGGTTCCTCCTCTCTGGACTGGACTGTATCAACTACTGTCAGAGGCCAAAGTAAAGTAATCCTATTGAGTCAATGGAACAGGGATTGGCGGATTTAGGCCAGAGATGAGAAAAGATGACAAACACATACATCAGAGTACTCTGAGCTACCTCGAAAGATTGGAATGAGCCTACGTCTGAAAAACGAGGGAGAAAAAGCAAAATGCCTTTTCCATGCAGGCATGTAGAGCTACAGATACATGCGCACACACTCCACCCCAAAAAAAGAGTGAAGGGTTAGATAAAGAGACAGAAATTCTGCAGTGGCAAGCAGACAAAACTGCTGATGCAGCAGCTGCCCAGGCGAGCGTGGCAATCTCAACTCGCAGCACAAGCGGAGAGATCGGGAGCAGTGACAAAAGGCACGCAGAGATCTCGGATCCGTCATTCAGGCTTTGGCTGAGCGAGGCATCTAAGGTTTCAAATGGGGAGGAAACAGGTACAACTTTCTCCTCCAAAAACCAAACCTTTCTTTAAATACTTTCTTTAAATACAGCCTTTCTTTAAATACAGCCTCAGGTTTTGGGTTTGTGGCAGAGAACGACCATCTGCTAAGAAGCTCAGCTCCAGGTTATTTGAAGGAAAATATCCTCTCTTACCAACCTGCCTGTATCTTGAGATCTTCCAGGGAGGCCCTTCTCTCGGTCCCACCACCCTTACAGGTACATGTGGTGGGAACCCGGGAGAGACAGGGCCTTCTCCGTGGCTGCCCCCAAGCACTGCAACTCCCTTGCCAAAGAAGTCAAACTGGAACTCTCCCTACTCTCTTTCTGCAAACAGGTGAAACCTTCCTTTTTCAACAGGCCTTTGTAGACTACTGTACTCACCCCCATTCCTTTAATAAGTCTTAGAATAACATGTGGGGTGATGCGTACAACGGAAGTGAGTACCTCTCATCCGCTCTGAGTTTCAGTCAGAACTTTCATGGAGGCAACCAAAGTGCTCAAACTGGTGGGATGGAGTGGCTTTCCTAGAGTTCTTCTACTTTCATGAAAAAAAAGTTTCCAGTCCTTCCTTATAGACCAGGAGTGAATAAACTGCATTCTGCAAGATGCTGCTGGACTGAAGAGTGACAGAATTGGTAGTGTGGTAGAATCTCCCTTTTTGGAGATTTTTAAAGAGAAGCTGGATGGCCATCTGTCAAAGGGAGGGCTTGAATTGTGTCTTCCTTCAAGGCAGAATGGGGTTGGACTGGATTGCCCCTTGGGGTCCCTTCCAACTATATGATTCTACATGTTGAGCTGCTGTTCTTTTGTTGAGCTGCTGCCTCGGTACCAGATTTCCTGTTAAAGAAGTGATGCCCGGGAATATACCTCCTTTGTTAGCTGAGGAACACCTGTACACACAGACACACACACAAATGGAAGCTCTTAGTGGAACAGATTTCCAGAAGCTCAAAATGGATGCAATTTTATGGTCTCTGTGCTGGCGGCCCGTAAAATCAGGAAGGAGTTTGACAGTCCCTGTGATTTACAACATGACTGGGATGCTGGGTGCCCAATGTATCTTCACTGCCTCTTCTTTGACAGCAGCGCCACCCGCATCACACTGAGCGGGTTTTTAAATCAACCTGCATGACTCCCTTGTATTCCCCAGAGGCTCCGTCAGCACCAGACATCTGGGAAGAGAAGCAGAACCACCTCTAATAGCAAATCCAGTTGGCTTCCATGAACTCCCTAAACTCCGGCCCACCGAGAGCAATTCTTGCAGCTTTCTGCACAGATACTGCATCGCTGACGCCTGGCTTGAGATTAACCATTTGGAAAAATTATATCCCACTGATATTTCATTATTATTATTTTTAGAGCTTCCATATGTGCCCTTCAACTTTATCACTGTGGGGGACCAGCTGCTGTTGTAAGGGACCATTGCGATGTGGAGGGAAAAAAAAAAGACAACAGTCTCAGGATGTTGAAAAGAAAGATGATTTTATTATTGAAAACAGCCCAACCCATTTCAGCCTAGAAATATTTTCATGGCCTTCCTCAGGGGATCGCAATTTTAAAATCAACCTACAGGGGTTCTAAAAAGAGTGTCTCTGAATCTTACGCCTGACTGAAATGCATTGGGCTATTTTCAGTACTTGAAATCATCTTTCTTTTCAACATCCTGAGACCTTGGGTACATCTGGATTGACTGAAAAGTCCCAATTTTGTTCTCGTTCTTTGCATTTTTATCCTGGGTTAAAATAAACTGACCTGGGGAGGTGGTATAAAATGTCTCTGATCGTACCAGGAGCTGACAGAAAATATTCCGGGATAAACAAAATGTGCATTCCAGGACAAACAAAACTGTTCAACATATATGGGCTAAGGTCAATACTTTAAACAAGGAAAAATAGACATAAAATTCATAAATGGTTTTTCTACTAAGACCAGTTAGGAGAAAGTCAATGTATTTGGTATGTGAGGAGTTGTGGATGAATGTTAGGTATGGACTGAGTGTGTTTTTAACAATAAAAAAACTTTTTTAAAATGTGCATGGATCTCCAAAATAAAATTGGAAAAAAGTCAGGAACTAAATCTGGGACTTTCTAGTCTTTTTAGTCAGCTTGGATGCACCCTTAGTCTCTTGTTCACCTTGCCTCTGTGTATCCCAGTGTGGTTCTGTGGTTAGTGTGTTGGATCAGAACTTGGGAGATTCTGGTTCTAGCCCCCATGGAGCCGTTAGATTCACTGGATAACTTTGGGCTAGGATCTCTCTCTTTCTCTATCTACCTGTCCAGCCTCACAGGAGCATTGTGTAGATAAAGCAGAAACTGTTACGGCCATGAAATCCTCGGGTTTGCAATTTCATCAGGTAGTTGGAATTCCCTGCTGAAAAACTCTAATTATCATTAAGAGGGTTAGATCATTCTAAGTATCTCACCAAACTACAAATGCCAAGATCCCCCAGGATGCAGGCATGTCTATTAAATTAGCATCATAGCACCATAACTGTGTCATGGAAAAGGGCCCATGGAATTAAAACACACACACAGGGCATTTGCGAAGCCATAATCACAAGAAACTTTTTTCAAACCAATTGGATAAAACACCTTTACGTTGGCATCTGACTAGCAAAGCATTATGAAAGAGATGCCCCTTTTAAACCATCCTCCAAACACACCAGAACAATTTGCAGCTCCACCAAGGTTGCTTTTTGGTGATGAGAAGAGACTGCAAAAGCAAAGATGCTTTGCGGATTCTCCTGGGCAACCTCTTTTCTGGATTCTTCTTTTTTCCAGGCCCTTAACAGGAGAGATCCCAGCTCAAGACAGGCCCGTGTTTTAAGAGACAAACAATAGAACCAGGATATTTTCTCCTCCACACCTCTTAAAAGTACTTGAGTCTACTCCATCTGCAGTGTAAGGAACGCTCTGCTCTATTCCCTGGTACAGCTTGACTCATCCGATGCTCTCAAACAGAAAAAGTGCTGGACAAAGAACTTCTCAAGTCCTGCAGATATTTGCCACTTGAAATTAGAAAAGTGGACTTTAAAAACCCCAGACAAAAAGAACTCGAGGGCCCTCGGATGAGTGCTTCGCAAATGGATAAACTGAGGGGACCCGTCAAGTGTCTTGTAGCACAAAGAAATGGGTGAGGATGATGTCACTACAAGCTTTTGTGGACATAGATTGGTTTCCTTCTGAAGCAGGAAGTGTAATCCTCCATGGGCAAGCGGTTGTGGGGTGGCTGGGAAGCCGGGGGAGAATCTTAAAGGTAGGGGTTGGATGGCAATGAAATCCAAAACGGCCTTTCTTTGAGAACTCAACCACAGCCATGTCTGCACTGGACTGTTATGGTGCGATTATTCCACTTTCAACATCCTATGGAATTCTAGAAGTAAAGGCAACTAATCTGTGACTACTCTGCTCTGGATATATCATGAAACAAAATTACTCTTTTGAAAAGATAATAATGCTGGGAAAAGTGGAAGGTAGTAGTAAAAGATTGGCTCAACCTTTTTAAGCTACACCCCTGAGTTTGCAAGACCTGGCAGGGGTGTTAAAAACTGGAGTAGTTCTCAGAGATCTCTCATCATCAGGGTCACTGTAAGTTGAAGAAAGCTGGCTTGATGCCAATTAGCAATAATTAACGTTAGCTGGAATTAACCATAGCACTGAGACATCCAAGCAAGGCTGGCTGGAACAGTTCTTCTCAGTAAAGTTAGAACACCTGGGTGTAAACCCATCCAGTTGCATCCAAAGCAGCTAAGACACCCAGGTGGAGCTCTTAAGCCACATTTCTCTTACTCAGGGAAAGGAATAGGTCTCACACCCACAACCTGGAGGACACAACTGCTCCCCGCCTTCTAGGGAGAGGAGTGCAGGGCTTCCAACTGGGTAAGCAAAGTCTCCTCCAACACGAGACTATTGCAGCACCTTCATCCCTACTTTAACCACCCTGGCTTCATGCCATAAGGATCCCTGTATTTGTAGTTTCATGCACTTAGAATTGACTATGAGAGAGCTCTAGTGCAGTGGTTCTCAACCTGTGGGTCCCCAGATGTTCATGGACTTCAGCTCCCAGAAGCCCCAGCCACTATGGTCAATGCTCAGGGCTTCTGGGAACTGAAGTGCAAAAACATCTGGGGACCCACAGGTTGAGAACCACTGCTCTAGTGCCTCTCCAAACTACAAATCCAGCATTGAATGATGCCATGAATGTTAAAGGGGTACCAAGGTGCTATAACTATGCAGTGTAAAACAGACCACTGGTGCCTGAAGGATTAAATATCTGGAACCCAAGGCAAGGAAGAACTGAGTCAAAGAAAATGTCACCTAGGTGTTCCAGTCCTAACAATTAATAACCTCAGTTGATTGCAGCAAGATGCGAATCCACACTGCAGTGGCAAATCTGTATCAGGTTTGGGCTGGCTTAAAAGGAACTCTCCGTGGTGCTGAACCCATTTGGCGATGGGGTTCAGCACCTTGGAGAGTGCCTTTAGAGCCTGTTTTAAGCGGCTGAGGTGGATCCACAGCCCGCTGACTGGGGAGCCATCGACCTTTGCCACTGCCCTCTCAGTATCAGGCAACAGACTTCTGAAAAACAGTGTGAAATCTGCTCTGCTCGATTATTCCAGTAGTTGAACTAAGTTACCCCACCTGAGAGACCCTACCGGCGAAGGAGAGAATGTGTTATGGAAAGACACACACATATAAAAAGAAAATGATTTCCCCAAAGGTTCCAACAACAATCAGGCCATTTAATTAGACCACTTGGGCTCTTAGGGGAAAAACAGCGAGGTTAGGAACGACACCAAACCCTTCTGCAAAAGAAAGCAGCAGCCTTCCGAATCAAACCGCAACTCAGGCTTCATTCCGCGATCCCACAATAAGCAGGCTGCCACATAACAGCTCACCCCACGGCCACATTAACCCAAGCCAAATAAACAAGACTCCAGGTGCACCCAGCTTCCCCCAGACCCCGACTCCTGCCCTCAGGTTGCCTCCTTAACCCTGCCTCTTCCAAGGCATAACTGCTCCTGAGCATGGAGTTCCCATCTACCTCCTGCTGGGACGTAACCACACTATTACAGCTGCCTGAGCCAGCCTTTCTAGACCAGACTTTGGGGGGCTCTGTCCTGCAGCCCCAGCAGCGGTCAGCCAAGAAAGGTCACCCAGACGCTCAACCCACCCTCCTCTGAGGCAGGCCCTTGCTGCCCAGAGGTAGACTGCCCCTTCCGGGGAGGCTCGACCTGCGTCCCGTCGCCAACCAGAAGAGCCCACGGAGCAAGCCAGGGAGGCGACCGAGCCACACTCGGGGAGGGGGACGGAGAATACCTCCTCCACGACCACTCATACAAACCCACGCCCCCCGCTTCTTCGCTGCCCGGGTTGGCAAGCAAACTTTTCCCCGGCCCTCCCGAGCTGCGCCGCAGGGAGGGCGGGCGGGCGGGCGGGCGGGCCGGGCTGCTTTCTTCGTCCCCCCGCGCCGCGCCACCGTCCTCGCGGGCGGCCCCGCTTACCGAGAAGCCGGCCCAGAAGGGGCAGGAGTGGCGGACGCGGGCCGAGGTGGTGAGCGCCAGGGCGGCGAAGCTGACGGCCACGATGAGGCAGCCGAGGGCCATCTGGGTGACGCCGAGGGCCAGCAGGATCCGCGAGCGGGTGCGGTACTCGCGCAGGCGGGCCAGGCGCCGGGACAGGGCGGCCGGGCTCAGCCCCCGCGAGCCCCCGCCGGGCATCAGCATCAGGGCGGCGGCGGCGGCGGCCGCGGAGGCGGAGGCGGAGGCGGAGGAGGAAGAGGCGGCGGCGGCGGAGGCGGCGGCGGCGGCGGCGGCGGCGCTGCGCCCGGCCAGCGGCATCCTTCCCGCCCCGGCGCCGGCGCCGGCCCCGGCTACGCGCGGCAGCTCATCCCCTCCCGCGGGCGGAAGACGGCGCGGGGGTCGTCGTCGTCGTCCTCGTCGTCGTCGTCCTCGTCGTCGTCGTCCTCCGCCGCCTCCTCCTCCTCCTCCGCCTCCTTGGCCGGGGCGCCCCGCAGCGCGCCTGGCCCGGGCGCCGGCACCGCCTTCCCCCGCCGAGCGCGACCGCGGAGGCGGATCCGGCCATGGCCCGCGCCCGGGCCGCCCTCAGCGCCGCCGCCCGGAGGAAGGCGGGCAGCCCCCGCGCAGAGGAGGCGGAGGCGGCCGCGGGGGACGGGGCTGCGGCGGGGGTGGCATGGCGCTGCGCTCGGCCCCGGCCCCCCCGCCCTCCCGCCGCTGCTCCGAGGGCCGGGGATGCCGCTGCCGCTGCCGCTGCCGCTGCTTCTCCTCCTGGCGCCGCCGCCTCCGTCTCGGGCGCCCGGGCTGGCGCCTCCTTCCCCCCGGGCTGCGCCGCCGCCGCCGCCGCCGCCGGGCGCTCCGGTGGAGGGCTGCTCTTGCGCCTCCCGCGGCCTCGGTGAGGACTGGTGCCTTGCGCAGCCCCGCTCCAGCCCCCGGACCAAGGCGCCGCCTCCGCCGCCTCCTTCTCGAGGAGGTGGCCGCCGCTCGGGGGCGCTGTGGAGGCGGGGGGCTCGTGGGTGCCTGCCTCCAAACCGCGCCGCCGGAGGGAAAATGAAAAGGGGCTCCTGCCTCAAAGCAAGTTGGGGTCCCCCTCGCTGGCAGGGCCGCCGCTGTTTCCTGCCCCCCAGCAAGCAGGGAGGAAAGCCAGCACGGCGCGGCGGCTTGAGCGCTGGCCCGCAACCTTGGAGAGCAGAGCCAGGGTCCCCGCTTGAGCCTGGAAGCCCGTGGGGTGACCCTGGGCCAGCCTCGCGCTCTCTCAGCCCCGGAGGAAGGCGAAGGCAAGGCCTTTCCGAACCCACCAAGTCCGAAAGGGCTCGAACCCACAGGGCAGGGGACATCCTTAAAGATGAAGCCCCTTGCAGGTGGCTAGCCCACGGCCAGCAGCGCCTTCCCTGTGTTCAGTGGCGCTTACTCGGGGGGAGACCCCTTATAATCGGAAGCAGTTGGACTGCAGGAGGACCCTTGGGTCCCTTTTTGGACCACAACTCCCAGAATCCCCCCACTATCTGTGCTACAACTCCCAGTATCCCCCACCAGCAGAGTTAGTGGGGGGATTCTTTTTAGGTCCCCTCCCCAAAAGCACTTCCAAGGTCTTGTCATTGCAGTTGCTCCCAAATCCCTAGGGAAAAGCCAACAATCCTACCTGTCGCACTAGCTGGTAGAAGATACATAAATGTGGCCAGGTTCCCACTGCTTGAAAGGATCTATTTTGATTCAGACCAGCAATTGGATCTAAGTATTAAAATTTCTAGAGAGACTGGCCATTATTTTTTGGGCCAGGGGCAGTAGTAAACAGGTCAAACCCAAAATCTGTCCTCTGTCTCTGCAGTCTCCTTCTCTCTAAAGTCTTGTATAAGTCTCATATCCATACACGGAGATCCCATGTGGCGTAAGTGGTTTGAGCACTGGACTATGATCCTGGAGACTAGAGTTTGATTCTTCACCCAGCCATAGAAACCCAGTGGGAAACCTTGGAACACATCACACACTCTCAGCCTCAGAAGACCCCCTGATATGATCTCCATAAGACTTATGGGAACACAACAACAATCCTTGCATGACCTTCCACCACCTTTGTAAAATCAAGTCAGCGCCTTCTCCCACACACAGGCTCACATTTTGCTTAACCTTCAGCCCGATAAAGAGTTCTGTAGAACCTGGAAGTTATCTGTTGAGGGTGTTGCAGTTCCAGCTTCGCATTGGCAGGGGATGGATTGGATGACCTCAGGGTTCCCTTCCAAAAGTATGATTCTATGAAATATTTGTGTGATAGCAAACTATAACTTAATCCCAATGCAAAATATCTGAAGGACCAAAGGTTCTCATACACACTTAGATCGTTCTTATACTACAAGCAGAACAATTATTATAGACTGCCCCCTGTAGCAAAATCTTTGCCTCCAGTTCTCCAGACTATGAGAGAGAGAGAAGGAGGAGATCACATCCATGAATCACTGCCTAAGTTAGATGTTGTCCTTTTAAGCCCTCTGGCTATGCCCAGGACACAGTGGCATTGTTTGTCCTTGTATTTGAGTTTTCTGATGACTCAGTTAACAGTTTTTTTTAAATATATATATATATAGAGAGAGAGAGATTATGCATCCAAAAGCTTTCCATAATGAGTTAGGATAGAAAATTCACCTGCCCTTTGTAAATTCTCAGCTGTGAGAAAGAAAAGTCCTTTGCTTGCAGCATACCCCTTTGCAGGTGAACTTATCATGGGATTTTCTTGGCACAATTGGTTCAGAGGGGTTCTGCTATTGCCTTCATCTGAGGTCGAAAGAGTGTGACTTGCCCAAGCATATACCTTAAGTACAGAAATAAACAGAGAAATTACTATCCCCATCACAACATGCAGGGCGGGGAAGAGGTTGTGCAGAACTTCCACGTGTAAGCATTCCGTCTTCCAACCAACTCCTTGGAATCAAAACAGAGATTGTGGAAATAAGGTAGCCAAGCTGCGTATAAAGTCAGTGGCAGTCCAGGGCATGAGAGTTTGTGTATGTGAATTCCATATTGTTGTCAAGTTCTCTTCAAGCACTGTCAAATTCACTGCAATTTATGGTGATGTTAGGAACGGCAGACCTGGGCCATTTCCACACTACACTGTTATAGTGCTATTATTCCACTTTCAACCTCCTATGGAATCCTGGGGTTTAACGTTTAGGGAGGGGCCTCAAAGGCCATCCTCAAAGGCCCCTCCCTAAACTGCAAACCCCAGGATTCCATAGGAAGTTGAAAGTGGAATAACAGCGCTGTAACAGTGTAGTGTGGAAATGGCCCTGGAGGTCATCTAGCACTTTGTTCAGGTCTGGCAGGCTCAGGGCAACCATGGATTTTTTTTTTAATCAAATCAATCCACACTAAGGTGGTCTCCCTTTTTTTTTACTGCCTTCCTCTTTTCCCACCATTTTCATCTTCCCCATTAAATCACACTGTCTCATCATATGTCCAAAGTGCAATGGCCTCAGTTTGGTTTGTAGCAAGAGCTCGATTTTCTCTCAGACTCATGGATTTATTTACAGGTTCTCTCTCCCCCTTTGGATGATGGTTGTTTTGTACCATCAAGTCCATTTCCACAGACACCATTCTCCCCTAAAGACCCTGTATTTCATGGTTCCACTCGAGGAAACAGAGCATGAACTGCCCGTTTGCAGAGTTCCACAACTCTGTAACTTTGCACAACACTCTGCACGTGCTCAAACCACTACGCTACACTGGCTAGAAATAAAACAATAACATGAATGAAGTGTTTATCTGTAGGCACAATGTGGATTTGCATGTGCCATGCATAATGTGCAAGGGTAGTGCATGCGCAGCTCTGTTTCTACAACCTTGAACTGAATCCTCACATTGCACACTGAACAAAAATGTCCAAACATGGTGCATAGGACAACAACAAAATTCTGGTCCTTGTAAGCTGCCAATGAATCTATGAGACTCTGTGAAGCTCGGCAGTATAGATCAGGTTTAAAGAAATATAGGAGAATTATGCCTATTCTGGCAGCTCATCAACAGAAAAAACAATTGCTTATTTCTATGAAGACAGGAGCCTCCTTTCTTTTACTGAAGGAAAGCAAATATGAATTCCAGTAAGTGCTTAGAGCAGATTCTGCAGTTAGGGAAGCGATGCAGCCAGATAGCTTGCGTTGAGGACCATTGATAAACTAAACCATTACTCATTTCCGACTCATCCGATTAATTTTCACTCTGAATGTTGGGCTGCTTGTGCTCCCCCCCTTGAGAAATTACAGAACGGATGGAATGGTGAAAGAGAATAATAAAAATAACTCCGGAGATATTAAGCCTCCAATAGCACAATGCAAAGGGAGCTGGTTCTTCACTATTCTGAATTTTCATTAATTGGTCATCAGTCAGAGGCAATCAGGCTTCCTTATAAGTCATCCTTTGCACAGGCAGATATTGTTCCAACTGATGATCAGGCTAGCATTCTCCTCTCTCCCCAAAGCAGAATGCTGGCAGATCATTACGGCAAAGCGAGATAGATTGTCTGCATGTCAGTGTCAAGGAAGGGAATCATGCAGTCCTCCAGATGTCGTTGGACTACACTGCCCAGCATTCCTTGCCATTGCTAAGGGGTTTAAGGCAGCCAGGAGCTGCAGTTCAACAACATCTGGAGGCCAAGGCCCGGCCCGCCCACCCGCCCTCCATCAGCTATGGATGGCCTGAGCCTCCACCTTTCTCTGGGTCTGGGGTGGGGGGCTCCTCTTCTTGCTCTGATTCCAACCTGGCCTGCTGAACTAAAAGAGGACTTGGCTGGCTCCATGGCACCTGAGGTGGCTCCTCCAAAGGTAAGTCTGGTCCTCTTAGCAGAAGACAAGCTCTCCTGCGGAGGTGTGACATCCCAGCCTCCTAGTGCAACACTCTGACCCAGGGGTGGGAACCATGAATGATGCTGGACTCCAGATGTTCTTGTTGATATGATTATTTCCATGGCTGAGCAAGGAATCAAACCCTGCTCTCCATGGTCACACTCTAACTCTCAAACCACTACTCCATGCCAGCTTATATGTAGAGGAATATTTGTAATAATGTAAAGATAACAGTATACACTTCTCATATACTTAAGATACATGACTCCTATCTCAGATCTAACCACTACACCTCTGTTAGACCTCTGTCCTAGATAAGCTTACCTCCCATTTACAAGAACCCAATGTGACTTGTTTCTAAGTAGAAAGAAAACGGATGATGCCAAGCATTGACTTTCATGCTGCCTGTTGGACCAAAACAGCCCCTCCCCTTAAAAGATGATAATCAAATGATTAGACAACAATGATAAATGCAACAATCCACCAGCAGCAGCAAGAGAGAGAGAGAGAGCTGGGATAAAAAAATTGAAGCAAGAAGAGGAAACGATAACATAATTTTACCAGCTCTATTAGGTCTTTGGGAACAAAATGCAAGAAATATCTCCCTTTGTGTCACAGTCTTTAGCAGCCATTTAAGACATAAATTCTGCTCCCTGTTCCTAGCTCCCTTAGTTCTCTTTGTAGTGGAGAAATCAGAAGATGGGATCACGCCACCTGCCCTCTTATCGGTCATCGGGCTTCATTTAAGTGCCTGCCCAACTCCAGGCTTCATCATTGATCCCAGTATAATTCTGCATTGTGTGCTGCTCGGTCGAATTCTATTCAAAGCTCACCTTTGCCCAGATCTGGATTCTGAATGGGTTGCCATGTGATTTTAAAGGAAACCAAAGCACTTGACTTTGATAACAGAAGCTCAGAAGATTGCCATTCAAAGTCCTCTGGCCTCAACCGCTGTGAGCAGGACAATGTTTCCCAAACATCTTACACTATGTGTGGCTTCCTAGCTCCTAACTCATTAGCCCAAGAGGGGTCATCAGGAGGGTCTTGGAGGAGAAATGTGGTTGCTTCTGCCATCTGCATGACATTCTGGATCTCACAATGCAAATAAGCAATAGCTCTTTCCATACATTCAAGTGAATCCACAGAAGGAAAGCAGAGCTGGAGAAGAAGTAGCCCTAGAGAGTCAGCATAATCTAGTGGTTAGAGTACACCAGGGTTCAATTCCCTTCTAGGTCATGGAAACCCACTGGTTGACCTTGTGGGTTCACATACTCTCAGCCCCAAAAAAACCCATGATAGGTTCACCTTAGTGCGCCAACTTGAAAACACAACAACAAAGCTTGGGATTTTTCCACCCAAAATTCCCACTTCATTCAGTATATGACTCCAAATAGTCAACATTATAGGAGCTGTAAGGCAATAATGGTTGTAGGGGTATAGCTGAGGCGGGGGGAGCACAAGAATTCTGCCACCCAAAGAAATTATCCCTCAGTCTCCAAATTTCTAGGATTGCAGTAACTTAAAGCTTCAGGTAAGCATTTAGATATAGAGTAGAGTCAAGGAGTAGGCAAAGTGACTCAGAGAAGGTGAACGCAGGAAATAGAAGAGCTCCAAGTGTGAACTGTTTTCAGTGTCTCCCACTCTGTGGTCCTAGGAATCTGGGGACTGAAGGAAAATTTCATAGGGTGGAGGGCAGAATTACTGTGTGCTTTCATCCCTCCCTCTCTCCCCCATACCCACAACCCCACTGAAGGGTGAGACCAGAAGTTTGTCCTTACTTTAAAGTTTTTATAGTGCCCATAACTCAGCCTTCAGAGGGCCATTTCCACCTTTCAGGATGGAGGAAAAACTTGTATAGAAGCCACGAAATGGGGATGCCAAGGGAAAGGGGTTTGGCCGTCTGGGAAGTCTCCACCAGATTAGGACACGAAAGGGGCCAGGTTCAGGTTAGCTCCTGCAGTTCCCCACCTCTGCCTTATACAGGCTTCCTCCACTTATCAGACAGGTTAGGGCCCAGAGCACTGTCAGTCAATGGAATTGGTTGAAATGCAGAACCCATGGACTGTACTCTAGGGAGCATGAAGGACTTAACAGAGGCTCACATGGGACTGAGGGCATGCACGTTGCTGGCAAAGTCTCCAGCTTAATGCCTTCCCCCCCTCTCAGCTGGCTTTGCAAGCACCACGTGTGCACACAAGCCATTTCAAGCAAGCCTCCATAGGCAAGAAGAACTGCTGAAAGAGCACCCCTCCCCCAATGAATGGAACTTATCCTTAATTTAGAAGAGTCCAAAGAGCAAGTCGACAGATAACAGGGTGTCAAAAGGCGGTGGTTTCCTGTATATTACAAGCCCGTCCCTATTTTCATCTGTCAAGTATTGGAAGGTAACCACTGAGCTGCACTCCCCCCACCCCCACTAGCCAGGGCTGTTAAGGCATTGCTGGTGTTGTTTTGGACAGAGTTACAAAAACAGCTCCTTTCCTTCTCCTCTCCTGGTCTGCTAGGACAGAGAGAAAGGACAGGACTGCTACACATCACCCCCTTTGTGATGGGAGCTGTCACGCCAGGTAGATGAAGACTGGCATTTTCAAGGGGAGGGTAAATTGAGGGCCATTGTCATTGTCTTCTCCAAGGCCCAAGTATTTCTCACAAAGGAAACTGTCCTTGGGCCTTACGAAAAAAAAGAGAAAAGAATGGAATTGCAACTGTCGCAGGGGAGGCAATTTCACTTACACTTTCCATTTTCTGTTGGAGGCAGAATGTATAATTCTTGTTTGGTAGCAGATCATTCCTGCCCCCCCCCCGCCATGACCTAAGGCCTGTGCATCTGTCTGCTCAACAGAGCTGCAGGCAGGTTTCCTAAAAATAGAAACACCCGTTTGCTGAAATGGGGTGGTGTGGAATAGAAGTCTGCAGTCATCTTTCAACTTGAGCAACAAAGAGAGCGTGTCACGTGCCAGGAAGGCGATGTTCCATCTCTCTCCTGTGTGCCATCCCTCAGTTCAGAGAACCAGAAGATGAGGTTTTCGCTATGGACACAACCCTTGAGACCAGGGTTCAATTGTCCACAGGGCCATGGAAATCCACTGGGTGATCATGGGCAGGTCACATCCTCTCAGCCCCAGAGAACCCCTGATAAGCTTATCTTAGGGTTGCCATAAGTCAGAAATGACTTGAAGGCACACAAAAACAACAACAAAGAGTGGATGAGCCAGCATGTTGTATTTGTTTGGATTAGAAGTCTGGATGACAAGGGTTCGAATTCCTGTTCAGCCAACAGAACCCACTGGGTGACCAAAGAAAGCAGTGGCCAACCCCCCTCTGAATAAATCTTGCCAAGAAAAGCCTAGAAAAGGGTCACCATGTTGAGGCCAGCATGGTGTGATGCTTGGAGTATTGAAGTAGGACTCTGGGAGATCAAGGGTTTGAATAATCGCTCAGCTTTGCAAAGCCACTGGGTGATCATGGGCAAGTCACACTCTCCCAGGCTCAGAGGAAAGCAACGGCAAACTCCCTCTGAACAAATCCTGCCAAGAAAAGCCCATGAGAGGTTGCCTCTGGGTTGCCATTAGCCAGAAATAACTCAAAGGCACACAACAAGAGCAGCCACCAACATAAATTAGGAATAAAAGTAAAGGTACACTCAGACAACTACCAAATTTATCCAGTGGTGGATGGGGAGTGTTCACATCAGCAGGTTTTAGGCTGGGATTTTAAAGGAGGCACTGAAATCTATTGCTCTCAAAATTGATTCAGTACCTTGGAGAGCTCCTTCAGAACTCAGAGTGGATCCACCGCCTGAAATACGCGGGAACCACCAGAAACTATAGTTTTCATTGTGTAATGATGGTTACAGTAGAATGGACATGTATGTGGATGGAAGCAAACCAGCTGGTGCAGTGAAGCTGTCCTAGCCTTTAGCCCAAACTTTTAGGGAGCTGTCCAAAGTGCTGAACCTATTTGGGGATTGGGGTTCAGCACTTTGGACTGTTCCTTTCAAGTCTGAACTGAAACCCACTGTGGATCCATTGACACGGAAGCCACCAGTTGCTATTGTGTTTGGAGCTCCTGGAAGCCAAGAGGGTGAATTTGTCAACCACAAAAGATATTTTTTTATATAAAATCTCCAAATAGCTCCACCATGTTGGATATCTATGGTTCCATCAAAGCAATGATCCCTCCACCCATGAAGACAGCACTGCCATTGGCAGGAATCATGTTGGCATAGCCCTTAAGAACATCCTGGCCTACCATCCACACTTTCCTCCAGAGTAGACTCTTTGGATCAATGGGAGCTTGCTAGGTCATCACTGTTCCAATGACCCTCTGAGTCTATGGCATTGTTGTTGTTGTTGTTGCTGTTGTTGTGTACCACCAAGTCATTTCTGACGCAAAGTGGCCCCAAGGCCAACCTCTGATGGCATTTTATGGGCAAGATTAGTTCAGATGGGGTCTACCTTTGCCTTCGTCTGAGGTTGAGAGAGTATGACATGCCCAAAGTCACCTGGTGGGTTTCTATGGCTCAGTAGAGATTTGAACCGGATTTCCAGAATTGTAGTCCAATGCTCAAACCAAGATGTTACCTCTGACTATGAAAGCTGGGACTAATGCCTGGCATCAAGCCTTTCATGTCACAATGAATTAGCAGAGTATGTAGAACTTTGTGGTCAACCTCCAAAGTTTGAGCAAGGCTCTCAACTGTAAAATATCTCAGAGCCCAAGAAAATCAGAGAAGATTTGACAAAGACTGTTGCTGCTTCCTTGTTAGAGAGGCTGTGCCCTGAAAGTCTGCATTTCCACCAGTGTCCCAGTGCTGACTGCTGGAGGCATTTATTTTCAAAAGAAATGTCACAGGGCAACTTTTAGTTAGGCTTTTCAATTTTGGGTTTCAAGTTGCCTTGTCAGACTCTGGTTTCTTTGGCTGATTAAGTCTCCTGCTTTGTTCTGACCTATAATTTAGCAGAAAGAAAGACTAAACAGCTAAACTCTTGGCAAGTTGCCTTGTTCTCAGGCGTTCTCTGAATATGTAACTGGTTGCTAAATGTTCACTTGGTGTCTTCACTTACCAGCTGACAATCTTTGATGATTGCTAATAGGTGACATAGAAGAGAACTGAGTATTTGATAGTGGATGTGCACTAATGATATTTGACAGATGGCATATTTTAGATGATAGAAGGTAGGCAGCCTGTCAATTAAGCACGCGTGCGTGCATACACACACACACACACACACACACACACACAGAAAAAGAGTATGTGAGAAAGAATAGAGATCCTGATTCTCAACCTTTAAGGGAAATCGCATTTGAAAGAACACTCTGATTTTTTTTTAAAGTCACCTTCAAAGTTAGAAGTGTTGCAACCATTTCCAATCATTCTTTGAGGTTTACATTTGCATCCTTACAACCTGTAAACAGAAACAAGGAACCAGAAGCTGCTCAAAGGTGGTTGGACTCCAGTTTCCATCATCCATGGGCTCTTCTGGCTAGGGTTAACGAACACTGCAGTGAAAAAAGACCTGGGGAACAGGGATTTTCATTCCACCTGGAAACCTCTTCCCTCTAAGCCAGTGGTTCTCAACCTGTGGGTCTCCAGATGTTCGTGGACTTCAGCTCCCAGAAGCCCTGAGCATTGGCCATAGTGGCTGGGGCTTCTGGGAGCTGAAGTCCATGAACATCTGGGGACCCACAGGTTGAGAACCACTGCTCTAAGCGATCTAAAGATCAACAAGAGATTACTTAGAAAAGACAAGATGAGGAAGACCTTTGTGTCTACCTGGCTTTCTGTCTGCTGCCCTCTACTGGTTCAGGTGATTTATTCAAGCTTCCAACACCTGTGGCTACCAAAGTGCAGATTAATGAAATGCTCCAACATATTGGGTTGCCCAAGAGATCTCCAACCTCTGGTTCTGAATGTATAGCTCCAGAACATGCCTTCTGTTGTGTAGTCCAGGAGTTCTCAATCCTTGTTTTTAACTTCAGCTCTCAGAATTCTTGACCATTGGCCATACTAGCTAGGGCTTCTGAGGCCTGAAGCCCAAAATCATCAGGAGGACCAAAGACCAAGTCCCACCTCTGGCCAGAACTTCTGCTGTGAACATTGGACTCATCTGTGATCTCATAAATACAGTTGCCTCTTCCATAATAAACCACATCTTCTTTACCAGGTCTCCCTTGTTGCTATTTGTTACTCACCGTCAAGTTCACTTTGATACATGGAGACCCTGTGAATGAGATATCTCCAAGATCCCCAAATCCTAGACCCTAGACCAGACCCTATGTATGCGAGACCTCCAAGAGCTTGGAGTTCATCGGGTCTTGCAAACTAAGGGCCATGGCTTCCTTGAGTGACTCAAGCACCTGTTATGTAGTCTCCCTCTTTTCTTACTGCCTTTCACTTTATTGATGATTATCATATTTTCCAATGAATCATGGCATCTCATGATATGGCCAAAGTACAACAGCCTCATCTTGGCTTCTAATGAGAGTTCAGGCCTGACTTACCCCATCCGTCCATCCGTGTTTAATGACCCATGGTAACCACGGAACTCTCTTCCAAGCACCACATTTCCAAATGAGTTTATTTGCTTCCACTCAGCATCCTTCACTGCCCAGCTCTAACAACACAGAGAAATTGGAAGCACTATGGCACAGATAATTCTGATTTGGATATTTAATCATAGCACTTAATGCCTGAGGATCTTCTCTAGTTCTTTCATAGCTGCCCTTCCAAGTCTTTGTCTTCCTCTGGTTTCTTAACTACAGCCTCCTTTTTCATTAATGACTGAGGCAAAGGATATAAAAATCTAACTACACTGTTAACCTCCTCCCACGTTTCTTGCAGAGAAAGAGCTAAGAGAGTAATTCAGCTTCCTCTCCACAGAAACGTTGCTCCCTCTGTATTTGTTATCTTTACTGTATCACTCTGGCATCCAGCTTTTCTGGTCTGTTTTCCATGCTGAGGATAAACCACAGAAGAAAACCTACAAGGTAGTTAGCAAAGGCCAGTTTTTACAGCCACTAGGATGTGCAGAGAAACGTCAGCAGCCGGAGGAGGCTGCGAAGCTCTGTTTCAGCGTATAGGTGCTTTCGTTGGTGCAAAATGAGTTTCAGTTGTTTTAAACTTTTAAATCATTTAAAACTGTTATACGGTTTGACTGGCCCAGATTTTTCACTTGTCTATGTTTCTCCCTAAGATATTTTGATAAGGCAGAATATAAGCATTTTTAAATAAATAAATAAATTCTTGAAAAAAATCCCAGAGATGGAGGCAAGGCAGCCCTTGGTAAAGAGAGGGAGACACGGTAGCCTCCCTTGCAGGACTGTTGTCCTTCAGTGACGGCATGATTGTACCAACATGTTTATGTGCAGAACACCTTTCTGGAAACAAAATGGCAATTTTGCCATATTTGGAGGAGAGCCTGTAGTTTCCAATGTCTTCTCCTTCAATGTATGATTTTCATTCTGTTATTTCCAAAGAGGTTGGGGCCACTCTTTCACTCTTAACTGGCACGAGACTCTCACGAAGGCACTTTCGTAGCCAGGCTGCAAATTAAAAGCAAGGCTGGGATGCGTTCTGCAATAGCTATCACGGTAAAATAAAAATCAATGGATGCATGGCATTCATTCGGTGACTTAATCAACAGAGGAGACAAGGAAGGAGTTTGTAGCTCCCCATCAGCTTTAAAAGAGACTGAAATAATTTAGAGTCCAAAGAGTCAGTGGGCCTTTTTTCCCCCTTCTTCTTTTACATCCAAAGGATAAAAGGGCTCTTTGACTTATTATGATAAGGAAATTAGATATTTGGGAGCCATCTTCATGGTAAGAGTCCCTCTGGATGCCATTAGCCTGAATCAGCACACTCCTATCTGCTTCTTAACCATAATAGATGAGAGGGAAACGGAGGTCCCTGGGTACCAAGTGAGTGATAACCGTTCAAGAGGATGTCTCTAATGAGCCAGCCAATCAGACGCCAGGCAAGAGCATCACTCTGTCACAGAATGATAATCTGAGCAAAGTGCCTGGGAGACCAGAGGAGGAGCAGCCTGGAATCCTGCTGGTGACATACGTATGTGTAACCAACCTCCCGCGGCCCTATTTATACATTCATCAGGCAAGGAGGTATTCAAGGTATCTCCTTGCCCAATGAACGCCCCCTGCAGCACAATCAGTGCCAGGAGAAGAAGGCCCCCATGGCCAGTTGGTAGCCAGGGAGGACAAGGAGACTTTCTGCAGCCAAAGGAAGAGGGAGATGTCACTGTTCATTGTGCTTGGAAACAGACTGGTAGCCAGAGGAGCCATTGCAGCAAGGGAGTTGCACGGGCCACGTTACCAACCCAAGTTAACAAGCTGGCATCAGCTCTTGTGGCAACTGAAGAGTTTTTGGAAACTGTCCTTGTTACAAAGAGCTGCAGGCAGATTGCTAAAAGGGGCAGGTTACAAGGGGCAGACAACTTCCTTGCGACAACTTGAATTATGGTGCCTAGACCTGGACATAGTATTCCAGGTGAGCTCAGTTCCAACACAAAGTGACTACTGTGTTGAGTCCCCCACAAGTCCCTGTATCAGTGACTCTTAACCTCGGATCTGTGGACCCCTGGAGATCCACAGAGCACTCATAGGGGGTCCACAAAGCCCTGCTGCTAGACACCAACAGCATCTGCAACAGGGATGTGGCAGGGTGTGTGTGTGCAGATGCCCAAATGGTTCCCTGTTTACGAACACGGGAGCAGTCTGGGTGTGCACGCAGCCTGCACTGTGTCCCTTTTGTCAGGGGATGTTGGCACCGAGGGACATGGCAAACCAGGAGCAGTTTTGGTATCCACAACTCCCCACTACTATGTCCCTGACAAAAGGGATATAGTGATAGGCGTGTGTGCACACCTAAACTATGACTCTGAAGACCAAGGTTTGAATCCCACTTGGCCATGAAAACCGACTGAGTGACCTCAGGCAAGTCCCTTTCTCTCAGCCTCAGAGAAAGGAAAGGCAAAACATCTGCCATGATAGGTTCACCTTAGAGTCTCTGCAAGCAGCTTTTCAAGGGGGAGAGGCACGATGGTTAGAAAGACTCTCCCCTTGTCAGTGGCACTTTGTTGTTGTGTGCCTTCAAGTCACTTCCGACTCACATCAACCCTAAGGTGAGCCTATCTCAGGGATTTTTTGGCAAAAATTGTCCAGAAAAGGTTTGTCTTTGACTTCCTCTGAGGCTGAGAGCATGTGACTTGCCCAAGGTCACCCAGTGTCTGAGCAGGAATTTGAATCCTCAGCCATTTTCTCACTGGACTGTTGTAGCGCTATTATTCCACTTTCAACATCCTCTGGAATTCTGGAGTTTGCAGTTTTGGCCGGGCCCCTCCCAAAACTGCAAACCCCAGGATTCCAGAGGATGTTGAAAGCGGAATAATAGCGCTGCAACAGTCCAGTGCAAAAATGGCACTAGTCTCCAGAAGCCATAAATAAATAAATACATATTTGAATTTTTAAATCTTAATTTAATTATTTAAATTTTGAGTTACACCTTGGGATCCCTGATAACCGATTCTATTTACAGGTGTTTCCTGCTAAAGAAAAGATTAAGAATCACTGCCTTGGATGAAGCAATTGTTCTAGGACTTGTGGGCAGAATGGCAGATACCAGCTCCTCCCAAGTCAGGCACAATATTTGCAGAAATTTTAAGAGAGGTTTTAACAGAAGTCTTGGGGAGGTCTGGAAACACAGAACAGTTCCAACACAGAATACTCCCAGCATGGTAAACCCTGCACACAAAATGCAGAAAAATGATAAAAGACGGGTATGACAGAACTCCCCCAAATTCCACTGGTACGAAGGACAGGCATCATTAAAAGAATCAGCTAGCACTTGGAATCCAACAATAATCATGGTTATTACGAGACAATGGATAAATTGTTCTCACTTCCCCCAATGAAATAATTATTCTAATCCATTTGATGACAAATGTGGATTGTTAATGAGTGGGTCATTAACCTTAACAATGTGTCAAAGTGCTCCTCACTCGATCCAATTCAGCTAAAATTACTGCCTAAGATAATGGTTGGAACGTGCATTTGGCATAAAGAATATTCCACAATATCATGGCACCCGAACAAACGCAGCAATCCACGCGTTAATTGCCCAGCATTTAGCTGCAGTTGAATGGGGAGAGGGGGGAGAAGGGTGACGAGAGAGTGCTAATTACAGGCGGGGGGGGGGTTAAAGAAGTGAACAGGTGAATAAGCATCCCTTTGAAACAAAAGCCACACTGTGGGCCACAATTGCTTATTTTCTTCCATTGATCAGCGGCTGGAAAAGACATACAAGCTGAGTATACCTTACTGGGTCCAGAACTGCTTTATATTTCAGATTTTGGAGTATCTGTAACTGCACATATATAAAATACAATACTGAACATGAGATCTCTGGGGAACCTGCGAATGAATGAGCTGGAGCACCACCGCTGCCATTTTACACTGAGCACTATGTTTGGATTCCCTCCATTTCACAGATCCTCACATCTCTCTCCAGTTTTGCATCTCAATTCCTTCGCTACTTAAGTTGTGCACGAGCCGTGAGGCTGGTGAGAGGCTGACAATCTGAGCAATGAACAACTAGGAGCACAACGTCCTCAAAGGTGGAAGTGGGCAGCTGGTGGCAGAATCGTTCAGCTTTTGGAGGTTTTTGGATTTCCGGATAAGGGACGCTCAACCTGTATCCCACATACAAGTTGGCGCACATCGAAATGTAATGTTTAATGAAGTTTGGAAGGCTTGAGGAATACAGCTGGCCCTCCACATTTGTGGGCTTCACTTTCATGGATTTGATTATTTGCAAGTTTCTCCCAGGCACTTCTTTTCCAGGAGAACACTTTGGCCATTTCCGGCTGGCCCCTCCCAAAACTGCAAACCCCAGGATTCCAGAGGATGTTGAAAGTGGAATCACAGCGCTATAACAGCCTAGTGCGGAAATCATCCTTCTCGGCAGCTCTGATCAAGCCACACAGCCCTTTAAAAACCTGCCTCCACTCCTCTGGGTTTCCATTCTCCTTTTATCACGCCTCAGGCCCTTCCCACAGTCACAAACACACACATTTTGACATTTGTGACTTTTCCACTTTTGTGGAGGTCCTGCGCCCCTAACCCTAGCAAAAGTAGAGGTCCAACTGTACTTTGAAACTGCGAGGGCTGCATCTCTGATGTTCTCAGACTACAACTCCCAGCAGCTCTGAGCAGCACGGCCCATGCTGAAGAATGCTGGGAACTGCAATCCAACAACCTCTGGAAGGCTGCATGATTCTCTGATGTAGTGATGGAAGTATTGGACGAGGACTGGGAAGACCTAGGTTCGAGTGCTCATTTGGCCAGGAAGCTCCCTGGGCAACCGGGGGCCATCGCTATCTCTCTGCTTAATCTACCTTGCCAGATTGTTGTGAGGATACAAATGCATTTGAGCACACTGTTTTTCCTCTTGGAAGGAAAGGCCTAAGTATTGATGTAATCAATGGAAAATATTTTGTCTTTTTCATAATGGTGGACACGATCCCTGTGCATTTGGAACTACTAGACAGCATGGTTGTTTGAGAGCATAGGGGGGCTGTTTCTTACATATGACCAGTGACTCTGGCCTAGAACAGAACCTGGGCTTACAATTTAGTCTCAGTGCCTTACTTGAGAAGCATTAATAATCTAACGTGGCTGTCAGAAGGGCGAGCAAGACTGAAACATTACCTCTCTCCAACTGTTAGGACAGGGAACCTTATAAATCTCATCAGAAATTAATATTCTGGGGCTGAACAGGAAAACACACGACCACATACCCTCACTTAAGAGTCCTGTCCTCTTGATTTTAATTAATCGGCTTGTGTTTTTACCCAGTTGAGGCCTATGATAGTAAATGAGTCACACCCAATCCAGGGGCCCTTTTTTTGCTGATAATTTGATGGGAAAGTTGGGGAGGTGCCAAGAACATTCTGTCTCAAAAGGGCTGCACTGCCAAACATAAGAGGAAGATAAATGCACATCCAGTTAATAACTTGCAAGCAATTGCGTTCTCCCTTGTGCCCGCAGCGGTCTTTGTTTATCAAGAATTTGCATCAATGCATGAATGGAAGCTTGGGGTTAAAAAACAGGAGCATGAAACACAGTGCTACGGTCACCAAGAAGAGTATGCTGGTTATAGCAAGCTCCTTTGCATAACCCAGGTACGATGCTCAACAACCACTGGTTAAACTTGAGCAGAAATCCATTTCAACCAGGGAGGGATTCAGACAGGCTGATGCCTGAAGCCATGTCAAGTTTAACAGACCTCAAAGCATCACTCTCTCAATCTCAGTCCCTCCCACCCCCATATACACGCACACTTGTATTGTTCTAGCAATCACTGGCTGCAATCCAACATCCCGTCAGCATAGCGTAAATGTGCCAGCGCCAACACAAGTCGCATGCGGAAAACCAACGTTGCACAAGACACGTCAATGCCTGGGTGCTATTGTGAAATGCACAACCACAAATGTGTAATGCACAAGAGCCGACAGCATCTGCTGGACTAAATCCTCTCTCTTTTACTTGTGTGCTTGCCTTATTTAGACTGTAAGCCTGAGCGAATTGTCAAATTAGCAGTTTGTAAGCTGCTCCAGGAGCAACTCTGTGGCCGGGGGTATAAATACTCTAAATAAATAAATTATAAATAATAATCACAATACACAATACACAATACTGCTGCATATACAATTCCACTGCTGCATATAAAATTCCACTGCATATACAATTCCACTGTCAATAGAATATATCTACTGCATTATGGTGAAAAACCCTATGAATTTCATGGGGTTGCCATAAGTGGACAGGAGACTTGAGGGCACATACATACACACAAGTGATTAATGGCCTTAAATACCCTAAATGCACCAGATCCAACCTGATCTTGGAAGCTAAGCAGCATCAGCCCTGGATAGTACTTGGATGGGAGACCGCCAATGAATACTGGCGTGTTGGAGGCTCTGTTTCAGAGGAAGAAACTAGCAAAACCACCTCTGGGAATTCCTTGCCTAAGAAAACCCTTTGAAATTCATGGGGTCACCATAAGGCAACAAGAAACTTGAAGGTGCATATGTGCACGCACACACACAATATTTTTAGAGTCCTCCCTCCCCCTTCCCCAGCTGAGTCTGACATGATAGATCCTGGGCACATCTGACATTTCAGAGATTTAATTAAAACCCACCTTTTTAGTGTTGTTGACTCTGCGAATGCTTTTTTTATTATTGATGCGGGAATTGCCATTGCATTTAAATATCTCATCTGCCATTAGTTTTTGAGCAGCGAAACGCCACGCATTGACATACTGACATTTTGTTGCGTGGTGAAATGATGTGGCAGCAGCCAGGACTTTTGGCTGGGTTGCACCTTTCAAATGGTGTCCTGTACTGATGCCCTGGGGTTCACTCAGAACTCCCTGAGGAATTCAGAGTAGGAAGAAGTCTTCAAGGGAGACAGAAATGCTTCCAAGCTGGAGCATAGCTCACATAACTGTTGCATGGCCATGGGAGAGCTTTGTGCCTAGAAGGACTCACTCTGCTTTCCATTCAAACCAGAGTTAAAGAAAGTTATTTTTGGAGGGTAATGCAACCCCCAGAATCCACCAACCACCATGGCCACATACTTGGTTTTTTCACCCCTCACTTTACATCACAACATTCCTGTGAGGTAGGTCAAAGAGAAGGAATATGACTGGCCCAAGGTTGTTCAGTGAGTTTTAGGGGTCCACAGGGACTGTCATGTCCTACCTGGAAGAGGCTTCTTTGGAGCGTGCCAGAGCAGGTTGGCCATCCCGCCATGGCTTCGGCAGAGCCAGAGCACCCAAGGCAGCAGCTACAGTCCAGCAGCCAGAAGCAGAAGCACTTCTCCTCCCTCCCAGGTGATGTGAATGAAAGGCAGGAGCCACAGGCAGGCAGTCTCCTGCTCCACTTTAACCAGAGGCAGCTGAGCTAATGAGGCCAGCTGGGCTGATGAACGGCTGGCTAGAAGGCAGGGCCTAGAATCCCTAAAGCCAACAGATCTCATATATCTTGGAGGCTAAGCGAGGTCAGCCCTGGTTAGTTGGATGGGAGACCACCAATGAATGCCAGGTGCTGGAGGGTATGTTTCAGAGGAAGGAGATGGCAAAGCCAATGCTGAGGATTCCTTGCCTAGGAAAATCCTCTGAAATTCATGGGGCCCCCATAGGCTGACAGCGGACTTGAAGACACACGCACACTAACAAGTCTGATGGCTGCTTTAAATGGGAAGCTCTTTGCCTGCTGGTGAAAAGAGAGAAAAGAAGGGGCAGGCGAAACCTCTCTTGGGAGGCTGTTCCAAAGCCCAGGGAAAGTCATGGGAATACTCTCTCCCAAGTCCTCACCAAATGAACCTGGAAAGGTGGCGGGAAAGAGAAAAGCTGCCCCCACCCCCAAAGATTGTCAGACCTGGGCAGGCTCACATGAGGAGCTACTGGCTGGCCCAGCCAAAAATTCAGCCCTGTCTTTTAATTTTTTCAGCCATTTACCAAGCTCCATAATAACATTGCCTCATTAGACCCCCTCTCCCACTTTGTGGAAGGCAATCTTCTGGCTAGAAACGATTTTCGAGATTCCTTCATTCATGGGGAGGAATCCTACAGCCCCAGACACTGCTGGACTGCATCTCCTAGCATCCCCCATCATTAGCCAGGCTGGTTATCTTTGCTGGGATATCTGGAGGGCTGCACGATTCCTACCCCTAATCTGGTGCCCTCCAGGTTTGGACTACAGCTCCCAGTATTGCTGATCACTGGTCATGCTGGCTGGGGCTGATGGGTTCTGGAGTTCCAATAACATCAAGAAGGCACCTGTTTGGGAAGGCTGTTGTAAACCTTTTTGAAACAGGCAACTTAGAGCATCATGGTTTTTTGAGGGGTGAGGGGAACTATTTCTAGGTCACAGGAAAAAAAATTCCACTGTTTATGTTAGGAAAAATTGGATTTCCTTTTATCTTTGCTGCAGTAGATAAAAATCACAGAGGTGACAAAAACCAACTTCAGAGTGTCATCTGAGTTAAATATTTAACACACAAGTTGTCACTCTAGCACTTGACAGGCAATTTGCTCTCTGTCTCTGCCAGAAATAGCCATCATCCACCAGGAAGTTCTCCTCCTGTGTGGAAAGCCCATAGGAAAAAAATCACCTCTTAGTGGAAGGCTTGGTTTAACTCGAGGATTCCCAGATGTTGGTCCCGAAGAGCGGCCAAAATTTGCTTCAAAGGCCCCTCCCTAAGCTGCAAACCCTAGGATTCCATAATAGGATGTTGAAAGTGGAATGGCAGTGCAATAACAATCTAGTGCGGAAATGGCCTAAATGGCTGAGACGATGTTTAAAGGGCAAGGTGGCTGATGATTAGAGAGAAAATGAGAGATATGTGCCAAAATTAGGAATATGAGTTAAATAAGTGCCACCAGAAATTCACAAAAACTGTCACCCCACAGAGAGAAAGCTCATATTTGCAAAAATGAAGTAAGAGCAGACCCATATCTTTGTCTGCCCTACAGGATGCTCGGCTTGAATGACAGTCCAGAGGGATTTCTCTTTGGTTTTTCCAAAAGGTTGCTGCTACAATGTGCCCATCAGAAGCGGAGATACACTGGCTTTCCAAATACAGACACTCCGCAACCAACTCCTTGGTGTGTCATGGGAAACACATTTGCCTCTCTCCCTCTCTCTATCACAATGTTTACCCAAAAGTAGGGTCGCTCGGTTCATCTCAGCCTGACGGAATAATTAAATGTTAAGGGAAGCAAGAAATCAAAATGTTCGCGGGGCTTACAAGCAAGCGCTGGACACCAAATTAAAATAATTGCTTTTTGATAGAGAAGTGGGGGGGAAATCTTCATCACCCTCGGCTTCGGAAGCTGCAGCCACAATGCTAAACTAGCTTCCATTGGCATTCTTGCTTGTCCTGTCCTCACTGCACAAAATTATGTACGTCTTCTATAGAAGCACCGAGACTGCAAAAAGATGAGCTGGGGAGTGGGGCACCGGGATATGGACCAGAAAATATGGTGTGGGAGGCACAGCCATGACGTTTTTCCTTTCACTTAATTATATTTTCACACTGTAGCTTTGGAAATCTGAAGAGAAGCTACTGACAGACTGGACTGACTGGACTATCAGATGGCATTTCCATAAATCATGGAGCCCTTGGTTTAATCAAGGTCTTTCCTAATGGTATGGTTGGAGACAGAGAAAAGAATGATACCAGCAAGGGGAAGGCGATGGATACACAGCTCCGTTCATCCTTTCCAATTTGTCCCATTAAAAGAAGAAAAACATACACTCCCCACTAATACGCAGCAGGCTGCTACCTCCCTAGCTTCTCTTTCTGCTCTCAGGCTAAGACCTTTCTCTTTAGGCAGGCCTAAGGTGGTGTGCTGTGTTTTTATCCGGTACCTTTTCAGGCCATTTCACACTAGCCTGTTATAGTGCTATTATTCCATTTTCAACATCCTATGGAATCCTGGGGTTTGCAGTTTAGGGAGGAGCCCTTGAGGGAAGGAAGCTGGCCAGCCAGCCTTTGAAGCCCTTCCCTAAACTGCAAATCCCAGGATTCCATAGGATGTTGAAAGTGGAATAATAGCACTATAACAGGGTAGTGCAGAAATGGCCTCAGTTAGAGAGCGTGCGGGTGTAGTGCTTTGAACGTTGGATTATGACTCTGAAAACCAGAGTTCAAATTTGACCTTGGGTCCCACTGATGTTACATTGGTATCTGTGGTATGCTAGTTGTGGGCTAATTTGCTTTGGTTCTTCCTAATGTTTAGGTGCTAGCTCTTTTGGGGGGGACAGAATTCTTATTGAGGATAAAAACTCTCATGCTGCCCACTCATCCACATCTACACCCCTGAAAGGATCTCAAAGTGTAGCTGCAACTCAAAGACGCAGAGCCAGCATGGTGTAGCAGGGTTTGAGCACTGAACTAGTACTGCTCGGCCATGGGAAACCACCGATGACCTTGGGAGCACTGCACACCCCAGAAAACCCCGTGATAGGTTTGTCTTGGCGTCACCATAAGCCAGGGGCAACTTGAAGGCACACAACATCAAAGCTGAAGTTAACTTGATGGCATGTACCAAGTTTTCCCCGTCACTTCCCTTGCCCTCCACCCATTCAAGTCAGTACACATCGTTCTTACAACAGCCGTCACTTTCTTCCAAACAGTTTCAAAATCCAAACCCCAAACCTTCGCAGGGGGATTGGAACAGATGGCAACATGAGCAGGACATTAGTCAGTCCCCCCAACTCCCAAAATGGAGAGGCTGAGAAAAGAGGTGTGTGGAGGGAGAGATTGCTGTCTCCAACTGGAACCGTACTGAGTATTTTTCATATCAAATTAATCACCGTTAATGTGTCCAGAACTTTTTTCATGTACATGACAGAAAAGAGGGGAGAAAGATTTGGAGCAGTAATGAGCCGTATGGAAAACCGCACAGCTACACACTGTCCCCTGCTGGAGTCTGCTGGCTAAATACTCAAAGAGAAGACCATGTAGAGTTCTGATACCTCCATCCGCTGCACTCCAGGTGGGTCCCTTGACGCTCTATGTCTTGTCCAGCTCTTTTCTTTAGGACAAAATATGCTGAGTTTAAAGAGTTGCCTTCTCAGGCCTACACAAGTAGATGAAATTGAGACCATGGCATCTGCATCTTATGTGCCTTCAAGTTATTTCCAACCTAATGGTGAGCTGTCACAGGGTTTTCTTGGCAGAATCTGTTCAGAGGCGGCTTGCCTTTGCTTTCCTCTGAGGCTGTGTGTGTCACCCAGTGGGTTTCCAAGGCTCAGTGGGAATTCGAACCCTGATATCCCAGTGTTCTAGTCCAACACATAAACCACTGGCTACCTGGCTCAAAATTGGGGGGGTATCCTCTTTATTTTATTTTTTTTCCAAATTAATAATGCCATCACCAGTTCTCTCACTCCTTGTACAGGCAGTTCAGTAATCAAAGAGGGAGACTAAGCAGAGGGCAAGACCTGAACCCCATTGTGTCAAGCTGGCATTGCACAAAGAAGGAAAAAGATAGTGTGCAAGGAGGTAATCGCTGTCTCCCTGCGCAATATCCAAGTACTTCCACTGTTTCTCCAGCTTAAGTCACCAAAAGGATACTAGCATGTGTTCACTGAAAACGAGGAAGGAAGGAAATGTTGACCAGGTAGTTTGGGGGCACCATGCTTTTTTTCCAAGAGCTCATTGGTCAATATGCACCTTACACTTTTATCTTCTGCACTGCTGGTCACCCAATGTACTCTTCCTGACTTAGAGAAGATTTGAACCCAAGTCTCACTGGTCATCCTCCAACCTCTTGACCACTCCACCATGTTGGCTTTCCCTGTGCCAAAAGGGCTAGCTTTCCTTATGGGTACACAAGGGAACCCAGAACTTCCTGCGAAGAAAGCTCTGCAGCAACCTTCTCTACGAAACAAGTGTGGCTCAAGTCAAAACCAATTTTCAAAACGCTTGTTTGACTAGATAAATATTTGTTTCCTTTCTCCCTGCAAAACCTCATTGCTTCCGAATTTTGTTTCCTGTGCGTTATGCGCTGCTGCAGACATGAATAATGCAATAGTCCATTATTTTAATTCATGTAGACAAAAATCTCACGATTCCTTTCACTTGTTTATTTGTTTTGACATGCCAAGGCTGTGAATACTGAGCTGCAGCTGCCCTGACACCAAAGTTGGGATTTCTGGGGCTCAGGGGACAGGAATAGTTCCCTACCACCACACTTCAATTGCTACAACTCACGGGGGCCAGATGCTCAAGAGGTCAATACCAAGTCAAGTGCAAAGGATGGGATGAAGCAGCTTCTCAGTTAATACAGCTGCCCAGCTGAAGTTTCACTGGAAGAACAGAGAACAAGATTACTGTGAGGAAGTATCAGTCCACATTGAAATGAAATATCTGGATTGGTGAAGGAAGGGAGCTTTGTTAAGACTGTTTATCTGAGCATATTTGCCAGCCCTTTTCAAAACTTCAGGCTAAGTGTGCAAAGATCTACAATGAACTTCAGGATTCCAGGATCTTGGAACAGGTTCTGCATTCACACTGGTGTCCCAATTCATCTTTAGGTCTCACATGTTGTAGCCAGCCAACATCACACTTTGTACCTGGAAATGGGCTCACCAGCGCGAATGGGCCAAAAACAAAGTTATACAGTCGGCCCTTCATATCTGTGGATTCTGTATTCATGGACTCAAACAACCATGGCTCAAAAATATAAAAAATTCCAAAAAGACAACCTTGATTTGGCCCTTTTATATAAGGGATGCCATTTTACTACGCCATTCTACATAATGGGACTTGTGCATCCACAAATTTTGGTGCAGGGGGGATCTATGGTGGTTTTTGGAAGCAAACTCTAGTGGATACCAAGGGCCCATTGTATGCTTTGAAAGCAGAGAAAACAAGCACCAGCCAGTGTTCTCATGCAATGCTTCTCATTCATTCTTGTCTCCAATCAATCATTGTATGAAAGAACGGGAGACCCACCATGACTAAAACAAAAAACCTCAACTCATTTTCTGAGAAAACATTCTGCTCTTGTATTTGTGATTTCTGGCAAGCTGGTAGAGAGGGAGAATGGAGGGCTACGGAGGTGTTCAGAGTGACTACCAGCCCACCAAAAGCTCAAAAATTGATCTTCCGTGTATGATCAGGTAGGGACTAGTTTGCTATTGTGGTGTACCTTCAAGTTAAGTCCCTAGGGCAAACCCATCACGGGGTTTTCTTGGTGAGATTTGCCACTGCCTTCCTCTGAGGCTCAGGGAGTGTGACTTGCCCGAAGCCATCCAGTAGGTTTCCATGGCTGAGCAGGGATTTGAATCCCGGACTCCCAGGGTCCTACCCAACACTCAAAGCACCACACCATGCCAGCTCTCCCGGGACTGGGAGGAGAGAGCATGATTCATGCCTGAGACGATTGAGGGAGGATGAATTCTTAGTCCCACCTAGACTCCTTCCGTCCCCCTCCAGTGGTACCCATACCACAATGTTTGAAAACAGCAGCTCTCACAGACGACGTGTGCACCAACTGCAGTTTCCTAATATTTACAGAGGCAGCTGCAACCAAGTGGAAAATTTTTATCTATTCTGGATATTACACAAAGGCACACGTGGGCGGCCTTATCTGCCTCTTCCAGAACGGATGCCAAGATACTTCTGCCTACAGGGATTGCCTCTTGGGTCTAAGAACCCTCTCAAACTTCAAGCCCGCTTCCCTCGCTTTGTGTAGATCAGATCTCATCCAAAGAAGGGTCCTGGGAGGGTTCCCCTTCTTCGGGGATCTTTAAGGAAAGGTTGGAAGAACATCTTTTGTGAGTGCTGTAACTGTGTATTTTTCCACAGCAAGGGATTGGACTGGATAGTCTTTGTGGACCATTGTAAGATGCTACACAGATGGACTGTTTCCTACCCATGGTTTAAATCTTCACTCACCTTTTGGATGCCCCTGAGCACATTGCTCTTCAGCAGCCTGAGCTACCCTGCAAGGTTGTGGTGAGATTAAGGAAAAAATGCTCCCTGCCTTCCTCCAAGGCTCGGGGAGTGTGACATTGGGTTTCCACGGCTGGGCAGGAATTCGAACCCTGATCTGCCAGAGTCCTATCCCAACACTCCAAGCACCACACCATGCCAGCTCTCTTCTCCCAGGCTTGTGATCCACAACAACAATGCCCCACCAGTATTATTCGTTCCTCTCCTCTTCTCCCAGCAAGGCTCGGGTGGTGGTAGTTAGATGTCTGCTCGCTGGTTGCCTAGAGACTACAGGAGCAGATATCTCAGAAAAGGTCAACCAGACGCACTCTTAGGAGAAAAGGGGAAAACAAATACATACAAAAGGCTGCAGTGACCTTTTGACATGAAGAAACACAGCGCAGGGAGAGCTCGCAAGGATGAAAGACAGGGAAAGAAGAGAAAGAAAAATCGTCCTAGGCTCCCAGGCCCTTCAGACTGCAGATGTTGCCCTTCTGTTAGCAGAGGCACGGAGATGGGTGACTCCGATGAAGGAGCATAGCCTCTCCTAGCGGCTGCAGGTCTGTAGAACTGCAGATAAAAGGCTGCTGTAAAAATGCTCAGCAGGCACCTTTAGGAGACGGATAAACAATAAATAGCTTATCATTTGCCGCAAAGGAAGGGTTGCTTGGAAGTCTTGGCCAGATTCCCGCGGGTCTCCTACGCATGCGCAAGCTTCCCCGCAGAAGCGGTTGGACATTTTTGTACGAGGCAGGACAGGGCATATTCAATTCAAGGTTGTGGAAGAACTGTGCGTGCAATGCACATGAGCATTTAGTTGTGATTTGGTCACACAGTTGCTGTTTCAATTCCATTGCGCAGAGTTGCCATTCAATGCAAGGTCTGCAGAATCTAATGAGTGGGTAACTCCATATACAAAGATTCACGCAATGCAGCCCCAGCGAGCCAGCATGGTATAATAGTTTGAATGCTGGTCTGGAGTTCCTGGAAAGCAGAGCTCAAATCCCTGCTTGGTTATGGAAACCCAAGCAGGGGCCCTTGGACAAAACACTGTCCTCAGTCTCAAAGAAAGGCAGCGGCAAAGCCCTTGGAATAAATCTTGCCAAGAAAACTCTGTGAGAGGTTTGCCTTAAGTTGGAAAAGACTCGAAGGCACACAGTAAAAAAGCCACTCCAATGAAGATCTTGACCTTTATGCCTCTTTTCAGAGACTGAAATACAGATCTCTCTCCATATTCGCTAGGGTTAGGGGTGCAGGACTTCCACAAAAGTGGAAAAAACGCAAATCTCAAAATGTGTGTGTCTGTGGGAAGGGGGTTGAGGCATGGTGGGAAGAACGGACACCCAGGATCCACACATCAGGGGGAGAGAAGGGGTTGGTACGGTGGCCCTATACTTCCTCTCTCTCACCCACTTCCTTCCTTGGATTGTGGGGGGGGACCATCAGGAGAGGGTTTGTGGTCCTGAAAAGTCAGGCTGTGACCCAGCAGCTGTCCAGCCAGCAGCTGGTGGAGGAAGAGGAGGATGAGGAGGACCAGAGGTGGGTTTTTAAAGAGATGTGTGTGTGTGCGGTCTTATCTGAGTCACCAAGAGGACAGATTTACCTGGAAAAGTATTTCAGGTAGTGGGGGAGCAGGGATTGGAGAAACTCACAAATAGTCAAATCCATGAAAATTAGACCTGCCAGTGTTGAAGGCCATCTGTACTTCAGTTTAAAAGTCCTAGTTGGCCAAGCCAGGATTTTGCTAATTCCCACTTAGAAGAGTGATCCTGCTTCCGGCGAGAGGGAACGCCCAAAATCAGAAGCTTTTGTGGCACCCCAACTCCCCCACCCCCAGTGTTCAAGCAAGCAGGTTCACACACGCGAAATGCACACAACACATAACGCTTGCCACAGGTAGCAAGTGTGAACATGGCTCATTCTGCATCCCTTAGTCTGTCCACTAAATGGGGTGTCCAAGAGTTTTCCCAAGCAGTCATCGATGCGTGCACGAACATATGCCTGCAATTTGACAAATTAGCGGGTAATTAACATTAAACAATGGGGGTGCAGAGGAAATGAGTAAGCAAGCTCACTGCTACAGCCGGTCTCGGCTTCTTAAAACACCCTTGGCTCTCCCACACAAAACCTTCTGCCATGGCTCAGTAGCAGCTCTCTTGCCATCTGTAACTGTGCTTTTGCATCGTCAATCTCTTGCACTGGGCGGGCAGCTGGATTGACTTCCAAGGGCTAGCACATATCATATTTTGGACAAATCATTTGGCATGCGCGTGTGCCTTCGAGCCTCCAACTGACACGTGACGACCCCACAAATGTCCTGAGGCTTTCTTACACAGGGAACACTCAGAGGTGGTTTTGCCAGTCCCTTTCTTTGAAATATAGCCTGCAGCACCTGGTATTCATTGGCAGTCTCCCATCTTAAGTTTGCAAGACCTGGCCTGGGCTGTTAGTAACAGTGTCCCTTCGAGGTCTCTCAAGGGATTGCTGTAAAGTCACTGTGAACCTCTTGTGCACATGACCCCCTGAAATGAACAAGAGATGGATAGCAGTGCAAATTCTTCTCTCCCTGACAGATTCTGCCCCAGCGTTGGTCATATCTCCCACTCAGGCATCCTCAACAGCACCTCAAGTTCATCCCTTACAATTGGTTTAGCCTCTTCAAAATCTATCAGCGTGTGCAGCTGTTAGAACATTATACTAAATCTTCTTGGGGCCTCCTTTTTCAGGTGCCCCTGCTCCAAAGGCCAGGTGCTGGTGACCAGCGGAAAGGCCCTTTTCTCCACGGACCTATCCAGCCCGAAGAATTCTGACCCTACCCTGCATCACATCTTACATCCTTCTGTCACAGCCCTCACTCACCCAGGTCTTATATCATTTTTTTAAAAAATCTTATGTTCTTGATCCTTTCAAGCTGCTATGCAAGGCATTGTCTTGCCAACAGTTACTTTCTTACTGTTCTGACCTGACTTTTTTGTTGAACTTTTGATACATTGTCATTTATGCCAATTTATGGTGACATTTGGTTCATTAGTTTTTTAAATTGCTATTCCTCCACCTCCAATTTACGAGGCACCTCATCCAAAAGGTGGCATATGGCTACTCAAATAAAACATTTTAAGTTGCCCTGTGTGTTTCATTCTGGAAAGCACAAAGGCTGAGAAAAAGGAACCCACAATCACCACTTACTTCTCACGGCCACTGTCATAGTTAAAAAAAACAAAAAACCAGCTACTTTTGTAGAGAACTTACTTTAAAGCTTGGGTGAAGGGAGGAAAAGGGGAGCTCTACTGCCTCTGCAATTCAAACAAACTAAGCAGTCTTATCCTTTCATTGTACTGGTGCCTCAAATATACTCCTTCCAGCAATCCCATTGTCACTGTTTCTCCAGGTGTGTGTTTTGGAAGAAAAGCAGTGGAATCTCGCTGGCATCTGACAGAGGCATGACTTCCCTTGAAGTGGTTGGGTGTTTGTGTCTCCATGCCGAACATCCACATGCAGTTCAAGGTTTCAGGAGTGCAGCTAGGTATGGGCGTGCCTTAAAATCTGAGGACTTGGTTGCACGTCTGGTGTCTTGTTTCACTTGCACAAGGCTGGCATTCAGCACAAGGGCTGAGTGGCACACACTGAGGCCAAGGAGCCCTGCTGCCATCCCTTGCCAGTGGAGGGAGTGGGGAACCCTTCAGTCCTTAGAGAAGCAGCCAGTCTCAGCTCGGGGGGACAGAGAAATAAGGGTGTGCTCTTGCATGGAACGCACCCACTTTCTCTTTCCCCCACAAGCTCAGAACGGCTGGATCGTCAGGCCCTGACATCACCTCCCCTTCCCTCTCCTTCCCTCTCGCAAGGAACAGCAGCAGGAGCCCCCTGCCCCACTCCTCATGGGTTTGACAGCTGCTCAGCATGGGAGAGTTTTGGACAAAGAACAAGGGCAACAGAACAGTCCTCTGCGCTCTGCCCAGAAGGCACGTACGTGCAGGTTAAATCACTAACAGGACGCCAGCCTTGAATGTCTTAATTCTACATGGGAAGGGGTTTGCTACGTAATCCCAATGGATTACCTCTGTCAAGGTTTTCCCTATATTCCCCACACGGGATGCATGCTTACCTTGTGCAGAGTTCTCTTGTGACCTTCTCCTCTTGGTCAAGCCGACGTCTGATGTTTTCCACATCCTTCCTTCTGCAGTTTGAAACTTGTACTACTGCAACAAATCTTCTCTCTGTCCTGTCACAGCTTAACAAATCATACTCTACTTCCCAACATTTAGAAATACATTTTGGCCTTGTAACCACCACCTTCTGCAATACAATATTATGTTCAGCATTTTTTTTAAAAAAATAACCCTAGAGCAACAGATAACCAAAACCTTACAAAGCACAGGTAATCAGCAATAGTGGATGCTTGTGTTCTGCCTTTTTTTCCCTTGTAACATCATCTTCTCGTGCCATTATTTTGTAGCTTCTGTACTGCAGGAAGGCCTGTCGCTATTGCAGTCAAAACTCAAGACACAGTCCACATTTGTGCAATAACTTAACAGCTTTCGCCCTCTTGAAGAACCAAGTACTGAGCATACAAGTGAAATGGTAGCACAGACGACACTCCGTTGAAATTTTCTGCAGCTTAACATGCTGTGTAGAAGTTTGGACCAGCCCAGTGATGAGGGGATCTATGGTGCTCGTAACATCATATTCAAGGTCGACAGAACCCACGCATGATCATTAGTGGGTGTATTTTGAATAACAAAATGGACCAATCCTTCATGCTGGTAGTTGAGGAAGACGGCTTTCCATAAGTCTCTGGAAGTTATAGCACATCAACAGTAGACAGGTGTCCTGGAGTTTGCGGAACATGGCAGCTGGGCCGTATTCTACCACTTGTATTATTTGGTAGGAAAATGGAGAATACATAATGTCTTCTACCATCTTCTCACATATCTGTGCAGATGTATACACTTCTTTACCCAGATATATATACATATAAATATATATATACACACACACACATACAGATTCACTCAAATACTGCTCCCTTTCAGTGCTGCCATTTATGAACACATACAAGCATTCAGAAAGAGCCAGCACGCTGCAGGGATCTGACAGTTAGACAAGGAATCTGGGGGATTGGGGTTCCAAGTTTTGCTCAGCCTGGAATCCCCCTGGGTGACCTTATGCAAACCACACTCTCTCAGCCTTAGAGGATGGCAATGACAGGGCAAGATCTGAATGCAACTTGTCCAGAAAACCCTACAACAGGGTTGCTTTAGAGTGAACCTGAATGCACACAGCAACAATATTCAATTACACAACCAACGGTCTGAAGCAATCCAGTTCTGCAGAAGTGCCTCCACATGATTCTACTGATTGGGTCACTCAGCTCCCCCAGAAAGGGGCCTAAGACACCAACCTGTACTGCAACACTGTGTTCCAAAGGACCAGGCAAGATAAGCAGCTGGCTGCTACCAAGAGCCGTAACGGACATGCCCAAGAAGCAGTGCTTAGGGACGCAGGGCCCCACAAAACCTGTGTAGCCAATAAAAGATAGGAGGAGGGGGTATTTCAAAACTATCATCAGCCACTCCTTTGACAATAGGTGTGTATGTGCCTACCTGTGCCTTGCAAGCGGTACAATCAAAAACAGCATGGGCAGAGTCTGCTGCATGTCTCTTAGAGCACATGTTTCACTTACCTAATTATTCTTGGTTCTTCCTTTCTGAAAGGGGATATTCCACTTCTTAATCCAGCAACAGCATTCGTGACTGCTAGATGCAACACAGCTTGCAAACTTGCTTGGGACAAGACACTTTTACATGGGATACGGCCATTCCAAACAGAGGATGTTTAGTCCTCCGATTTTTAGTCAGATCCTGTAGCTTTTCGGCAGACCTGAAGTCAACTGCACCCTAGCAGTGAACCAGCTCTGGGCATTAATGTGTTCCAAGCCAAGCAAAAGCTCTACTTGTGGCGTTAAGGCAAAAGAGGAGTGAATCAGGACCTCAAGAATTTCAACTGTGCACATACACGCATTTCAGACAGAAACAAGAAGAATCTAGGAATCTATTATTTTAAAAACAGGTTTTATTCTGTATATTTAGAAATGTGTAATTTTTAATAACGGCAAAGAAAAAAAAAATCAGCCACACCTGAATAGCTAAAGAACTGATTAACAGAATGCAGTGGTATATTATCTAAACAGAAATAGTGCTGATGTGCCATAATAAATTGTCTATTAGTAAAAAAATACATTTCAGGGCACATAAGACAGCATCCTTATCACAAAATTACAGTAGGGATACTTTTTTTTTGTTGTTTGTCTGTCTGTCTTTTTTTTTTTCAAGAAGGTATTCAAACTAGAGAATTCCGAGTTAAGTCTTTAAACGCAGCACTTAAAAAGGTAACAACTTTGTGCATTTTCTTGTTTATTTTTTTTTAAAAAAGTCCTTGTTTTCATGTACTGTAGAAATGCTGCTTTATTGCTGCAAGATGTCAAAGTTGAAGGCTCAAAAGGTATGAGAATACAAAGATATTAAGAAACGTCTGTCTTGTATTTTTATATATATTTATATATATAAAAAAGGTAAAGCTTATAAAAGTTAAATTTACAAACCAAGAACAAAAGTGGTATGCGCAAGTTATGTACAAGCAATCTATAACATCTATAAATTTTCAAAATGCATAGCAGAAAACATACCATCATGTTCTTCCGGTTTCTCCTCTGGTTGATCAGCGCAAGAAAAAAAAAACCCAAGTGTATTTTTCATATATATATATATATGAAACAAATATATATATGAAACATTTCTACTCTCTGAACAAGCAAGTTCAAAACGGTATCAGTTTTCTCAACCTCTCGCAGAATGTTTTAGTGTAGATAAGCAGAGAAGCCATACAAACTGAGTTAAGTAGTACAGAGAACTACGATGACAGCTAAGACTAGTAAAAACATGAGGGTAAGGCATCCCTGCTGGTTAATGTGTTTTGTCGTAAAATATGGTTAATTTACAGACCGACAAGAGGCAAATGAACCATCGTCACATCACATGCGCTTTCCCTCTCTTTCTTCATGACAAAAAAAAAGGGGGCGGGTGGAGAGTGTGTTTCATGTACTATTAAAGTAGAGGCGTGCGTGGAACCACAGAGAAAAGGTTTTCTACATTGTGCTAGCAAAAAACTGTTATTTCCACTTGGTGGGCAATTGCATCAAAAGACTGATTCAGGGGGAAAAAATAATCAGCGACCTCAACAGTCTTTGCATATTCTAAACACACACAAAGGTGCTTTGTTTCTTATATTGGTTTTTTTTTAAATATATAAAAAGAAAGAAAGAAAGAAAATATTTGGGTAAGGAAAAGACCTAATTCAGCAGTGGATTGTGAACCCAATTTTGATTCCTCTAAGGGGAAAAATAGTAATTAATTAAAAAGAAGTAGACTGCATTGCTTCAGTGGTAGTTGAAGAGAGTTTTAAGCTATGATGCGTCAGAAGGGGATGGTTAAGGAACGCCGGAAGGCACCCAAAAGAACCGCGCCTCGGTCCCTGGGTGAACGGCTGCCCTGCTGCCCAACAAGATGTACCCTGACCATAGTTCAAGAAGGAACTCGCTATCCGTTGGTTAGTCGAAGCAAAGATTGCTTAATACTAAGAGAAATGTTAATACTTGGAAAAGAGTGGTTCAGTTTGCTTTGTTTCTGTTTGTTTTTAAAATCTCAGTCTCGCGCTTAGGAGTCAGTCTGCTAACATAAGGGTTAGAAGTGATCTATTAGAACTGACACACAGTTCGCTCCAACAAGATAGTTTGGATCCCCGGGAAGAGACTTGTTCTGCCAGGTTTTGGGGTCACCTGTGGGAGGAAAACAACGTAGTAGTTTAGTATCCATCAAGAAAAGGTGGAACATCTTGGAATAACAATGCCTTTAAAGTTTCTTTTAAAAGCCAGGATGTGCCTTGCTGTAAAAAATCTGGTCTTAGTGCAGAACACCCACTTTAGCTGCAGGTTTGGTCTTCCATTTTACTAACTCTAAACTGATAAATGCTGGGGAACAAACTCCAAGGAGTCCTGGGAATAACAGGCAGGCAGTAAGATATCTGAGTGCTTGCTGGAAGCCCAATGAGATCCTTTCCGTTGTCAGGGACCCCCACCTCGCAGGATCAAATACAGTAAATTTCACTTTCATCAGCCAGAAGAAAGAAAGTTATTAAACTCTACTGGCTAAGAATCCAAGAATCCAGTGGGAAAGGCTTCCTTACAAATTTAGAAAACTTGAGGAGGTTTCTGGACGGACTGCTATGCCACAAAGTGCCCCAGTTGCCTCCTGGCAGGAATCAAGCTGAGCTGAGCTTTCCAAAGGGAGGTCTCAGCATAGGACTCTTCTTGGAGCTCATCCAAAATGGTGGCTCAAGACTCATCATTTGGGAAGAAGCGCTTCAGATAACCCAACTAGGTTTGGATCTCACAAAAAGCCAAACAAAACCATATATCATTGACATGGGCAGGGGTACTGTTTGGCCTTCTTTCAACCTGCCCCCCCTAGATACGAAGGCCTCCATCTCCCACCACCCTAGCCAGTATAGCTAATGGCCATGTTGGCTAGGGATGATGGCAACTGCAATCTCAAAACACATCAAGGGGGGTTATTGTTGGAGAAGGCTGTGCTAAGTTGACTTTCCATGCGACTAGAGGCTGATTTAAGAAAAATCACTCTGAAATTTCTCAGCAGGTGAAAAGTTTTTATACCATGAAGGAACATCCTGAACATGAGAAGACCTCAGTTGATGAATTCACCTCACCACATGGAAAGAAATCCCCAGTGGCTGGGCCACCCACTGTCTCCAGGCAAAAGCTTGCTCCTAAGGCAGCGCGGGACACTGACTGTGCTGGCCGCCCTCTCCTTGTCCCATCTCCTGGCCATGCAGAGCTGAAGCACCACTGCCATTCATAAATCTTTTTGTTGGCAGTGCAGTGCTACAGTTCCTTTGCCAAAGGGAGCAATGCTGCACCTTGGCTCTTTTTTCTCCTCCATGCTTCTTTGGAGCTAGCTGGTATCGCTTGCGCTGCAGGCGTAACAAATGCCAAAGAGAGGAGCAGGGAAGGGAATCAGTGGAGGCTTACAGCCTCTGAGAAGCTCCGTTCCCTCTAGTGCAGTGAACAAATCAGGGGCTGAATTAGCCAAAGATCAGGCTGAATGGCTAGCATACATCTTTAGTACCTTCAATGGCTACCTGTGCATACCCCCACTGCTCTCTTCCCCTGCCTCATTCAGCCAGTAACATGTGTGAATCTGTCTTGGTGTTCCAAGTAAGAGCATTCGTAACAGGGATGCACAAAGTAACATCTAGGGATGAGATCTGAAACGTAAAGCAGGGAACCAAGCAGAGCATAGCTGCTGCAGTGCAGTGACATCTGAACTATCTTGATCTATGCGCTACATAGTCTAAAGCTGCAATCCCATGTGCTCTTATGTAGAAACAACTTCCACCGAACCCAGTAGATAAAGATGCGTAGGACCAACTGACAGACATGTGAGTTACAATCTCTGCTACACTAACTAGAAACCTAGGGAAATTAATTTGTCTTTGGTCCTAAACATCCCCCGTCATTCTGCTTGGAGAAACCAGTCATTTGTCATTTAACACAATCTCAGTGTAACATCGTAAAGGTTTAGGATCATCACTTCTGCTCTCTTTTAGTTTTTACACACACAAACACACGCATGCACATACGCGCTTGCACACTGAAGCTCTTGGGGTCCCATTGTTATTAAAGCAGTAAATTAACCAAGGCTCAGATTAAACAGTGTCGTATTAATGCCCCAGATTATAGAGACAGGTTGTATGCTATAAAAGTTTATATACAGGCATGTTGTATGTGCTACAGAAGACAAGAAAGTCCCACAGTTCTTGAGGGAGACTCATGGAAACAAACATGATGTACACAATGACCAATATGCTGAAGTGATGACAACAGCTGAAGTGGAGGTTACGAAGTAGAATGACCGGTTTAGATTTGGTTTGTGTACTCATTCACCTGGGCATCAGCCAGTGAAACTACCTCATGGCATTTCATTTTAACCCCACCCCACACTCAAAAAAAAAAGAGGGGGAAGAAAAAAGAATTTTCAGCTAGTTTTAGCTATATTTTTACAAACTGAATAGTTTGTAAAGATACGAAGGTGTAGTCTGACGGGTGAGAAAGTGTATTTGCAGAACACCTTCCTTATGTTCAGTGAAATAGTTTGAAAAAAACGAAATGTAAGCTAAAACTTTTTCTTTTCCAGAGTTTGGAAATGTGAGCGCACTCCCCGGTGATTACCCAGCCCCAAATAATTTCAATGCAGTGCACTTAGGAGTTAACCTCTTGTGCGGTATCCCACTTAAAAGTTGGGAGTTTATTGTTCTCCCTGTAATTCCATGAGATGAGATGAAACAAGGCAATATATACATATATATTTAGGGATAATGTGTCAGTTTTAATCTGACTTTTTTAAAAAAAATGTGTTGCAGAAGAGGTTAGTATGTATAACCAAATGTTTGTTTCAAGACAGAGGAACATGGAAAACATGTTAGGAAAAGCTTAGGAGAAAGACAGAGCGAGAAAGAGATCCCATAACCAACTATATATATATATATTTATATTTTTTTTAAGAAAAAAGAGAAAACAAGTATTTATTTAAGACACAGTATGGCTTACACATCAGAAGACAGAGTTGGCCAATTGTGAAGTTTGTCTCAAGGAGAAAGATTACTGATATTAACACCACATTTAATTATGTTAGCTGAAAAGGATGTATAGCTCCAGTACAGACAGAAAAGAGGCAACCCTTAACACGCACACGCACACACACCCACGCGCATGAACACCGCATGAGCACACACAGGTAAGACTAACTTGGAAAGGAAGAAGACTTCTTTGTTCTCACAATAATAATGATAGGTTACTTAGAAGGACCACTGTTATTCCCTCTCTTGCCTTTCATTTCAAGTAAATTCATGAACAGGTCCACCAGTTACAAAATAAAATGACTGAAAAGCACAGTTTTGAAGGAGTTATACGGATTATAAGTGGCAAAACTTTAGATCCTTATTACTTTGAACTGTCCATTTTCTAGCACTTTTCAGGTTATTATTATGATTATTATTTTGCTTTTGTTTCTCAACACACAGTTAAATAGCTGCATGCAGCACATGCATAGAATACCAGTAAAAGTAAACCGGCCAAGATTTCTCTAAGTATTTGGATTCCCCCCATCAGAGAAGTATCTGATGCTCTACTGTCATTTTTGCGTCAACATAGTGGCAATCGAAAAGGATAGATACATCAGTGACAAATATTGAATACATTTTTAAATACTGTACACATAAGTACATTGCCTTCATATAACATATACAGATATGTATACATTTAAGGGTGTCAAAGACACTTTTTTAAGTGGCTGGAAATACACCCTTAAGTCATTTTATGCAAATATGCAGACTGGTTTGCTTTTTTTTCCCACTCAAGGCTGTAACTTTGCAGCCACTTCATGAAATTGCTTGAAATTTACACAAGAAATCTAAACAATGTTATTTATTTGTTTTGTCTCCAGATTCCTAGGCCAATAGTTGCTTCCCTTCCTTTAGCTGAGTGGGGATGCAGTTACCTACTGGGGAGGGAGAGCACAGGGCATACGGATTTGCAGACAGTTCTCCCCATAACGGGGAAAAAGTAACATCCAGAAAAGAAAGAAGAGGACCATCTCTCCATAACATTTCAGAATTTAGCGGGAAGCACAGATTTTCACATCGGACCCAATGGGCATAAAATGAGCTGCAGAAACTTCTTCGGCAAGAGAGGTTTCTGTTTACCAAGTGGCCAAATTTAATACGTACATCAATTGCGTTGGTAAGCTTGGCCGAGAATACAAACGCTTTTTGGCTCAGTTTACCGGGAGTGCTATAGTCTTCTCTGGTCATTAAAGTAAACGACTTCAGGATCAGTGGTTAGAAAACCCAATTAAAATTCCTTCAACATAGTTGACAAAGAAAAAAAAAGTGACTTTCTCATCACAGAGTGTTTTGCAGCAGTATTAGTCCTTGAGAGAGAGAGAGAGCGACAGAGAGAGGAAGAGAAGGAGACAGGAAGAGTGTGAGAGATAAAGAAACAAGGTAGATAATTGCACCATTGAATGGACCAATGACAAAAGTACAGTACGACATTATCTACCTTGCCGTTTCGGTTTCTCCATCATGATTTTTCTGCAATGATTTTTGCATCATGAGTTAAGTGTGAGAAAGACACTTGTAATGAAAATGAAATGGAGAGCTGACACAAATACAGTGATTTAGTAAATCATCTCGGGATTACACAGTGTCACCTTCAGTCAGGTGAAGTTTAAATTATACGATAGCACCCAAAAGCCCCAAAAGGACAGAGGGAGGACAGCATACCCGACGAGGAGTCGGAGGATTTTAGAGCAAAAGACCAACCATCAGGGGTCATAGACGCACAATGTGGTAAGCGTAGCTCCACTGGCTTCAGGAATTTTAGTCCATGGGGACCGCACATTACCAAAGGGCTGAGCAGCGTTTCACCTATGGCGAAGGGACAAAAAAGGGGCACAGGTTAAGAGAAACATTTCTTAAGAATGCGCATGCAGCATCACACCTGAGCCAGGAAAATAACGCAACTACCTGAGAAGCAGCACAGCCTGGAGGGACTGTATTTTTCCTGTGTGAAGCAAATTCTGAAGACACCAGAGGGCCTTCTTGGCTGTGGCATCCTGATTATGGAATGCCCTCCACTTGGAGGCCCGACTGGGACCTGTACTGGTTTCCTTCTGGTGCCAAGTTAAACCTGACCTCTTTATTAAAGGCTCTGAGGCCTAATGATTTCATCCAAATCTCTACACGTTCATGGCATTAAAGCAGATTTAACTGACAAATTGTTCAGCTGTTTTCATTGCTAAGCTGCTCAGAGACCTTACAATATACAACAGAATATGAATATTTAAGTAAATGCAGTCTGTCCTTCACTTTTGTGGGTTCAGCATTCACAGATTTGACTATTTGTACGTTATTTTTAAAATAAATTCTTAATGTATTTGTCCCTGCCATGGGAAAAATATGTTCTCTCTAGGCATCTCTAGATCCTACAGCATGATTCTATGGTCCATTTCTGCCAGAAGTTGATCACAGAGGAGCACTGTGAGATTCCTAGAGAAGTGTTCTCAGTTGAAAAAGAAAAATCATGAGCCCTGGAATTTGAGGTCTTTCAGTAGAGACTTGGTTGTGTGTTTTGCTACCTGGAGAGACTATGCTGGTGAATTCCTTAGACATGGCTTTTGCTGCAGCAGCACTTCATTTATGGAACCCTCTCCTAGCAGAAGATAGGCTCAATCCTCACAGAGGTTCTGGCCGGCAGTCAGAACTGCCTTATTCTATCCAACCTGTGGTTTTTAAAACTGGCCTTTCCAATGCCTTCATGTTCTTCCTAATATATTTTACTGTACATTGTTTGGGGTGTTCTGCTGGGCAGAAAAGCAATTTATATATACTCTCTTACAACAGATACTAAAAATTGTTATGCCAATGATTTCAGCACTCCAGAGAAAGGGAATTTTCCTATGGGATTTCTAATGGTCTTCCTACTCCTGAGAAAGAATTGCAGTTGGTCCTCCACGCTTGCTCAGGTTAGGGGCTAAAGCAGTAAAAATGCAAGTATCAACGTGTGTCTGTCTGTGGGAAGGGGGCTGAGGCGTGGTGGGGAGAGGGGGCACCCAGGGGCCAAACCACGTCAGAGAAAGGAGAGGGAAAGGGGGTGAGTCGGCATGGGGGTCCTGTACTTCCTCTCTCAGCCATCTCCTTCCTTCAGTGTGAGAGGGGGTTTGTGGTGCTGAGAAGTCAGGCTGTCAGCGATCCTTAGCTGGCCAGGCAGTGCCCAGCAGACGAGCAGGAGGGGGATCACAGGCAGGTTTTTAAAGGGCTGGGCAGCCTGACTGGAGCCCCCAAGGAAGGAAGTGCTTGAGGGCAGGGGCAGGGCAGGGGGTTGGAGAAACTCACAAATAATCAAATCTGTGAAACTCAAAGCTGCAAATGTGGAGGGGACTGACTGTACTTTGCTAATGTGATTGTTTCATTAACTGTTTTTATAAAGTCTTATTTTAATCATGTTTTCCTTTCCTTTAAAAGTAGGTTAATTTCTTTTCCTTACACAGACCACGCTGAAATGAAAACCTCACTGAAGAAAACATGGATATCATTGCAAGGGAGTTTTCTCTTACCTTTCTCTTTGTCTAAAGGTGGGAGGATACTATTATCTCGGCAGACCTTGAAATAGATCTCTTGCTCTATTCCCTCTGGAATGGCTCCTTGCGGTATAATTATGCTAACTCCAGTCTCTATGGAGCTTAGAACACCACCGTTGCTGTTAAAAACGCCTCTCGCTGTGGCTACGACAGTGTGTCCATCCTCTTCATCGTCATCTTCTAAAGCAGAAGGACTGGAACCAGATATACAGAATTATTTCTGCTATTGACAAGGAGGATTATTACCAGCAATTACTGTTACAACTACTGTAACTACTTCTATTTCCACTACTGAGGGCTGAAAGGGGAACAGTTACATATGAAGCCACCAGGAAAAGTTGTGCTTCATTTTAGAGGACAGGTCCTTCTGGCTTGCCTAGATCCCCCAGAGCTCCAAATGGATCTGTTCCTCCTCCTGGATGCCTCTCAGTAAGAGATGCAATCTGGCTCTACCCGTTACCTTTTCCTACATTAGAAAAAGGAATGTCCTGGGCAAGCGCTTGTTAACAGTAATAAGCAGAAAAGAACTGAGTGTCAATTATGTTTAAAATGTACCGTGCAACCTAGGCATAAAATGCCACTTTATGGTGCTGGTGCACGTCACAGAGCTCAATCCGATCCTCAATAATCAACAGGGTCATCAGTAATTCCCTTTAAGCCTGAGTCCCTTGAAGACACTGAAATGCTCCCAAATGAAATCACAGCCCTCGAAGCCTCAGTGGTTTCTCACTTAACAGGAGCTCTCAATCCTGGTGCTTCTCCTTCTGGCTTAAGAAGACATGAAGGAATCCTGCAGCACCTTTAGGACTGACAAGGAAGAAGAAATTTGTATTGTAAGCTTTCACAGACCACAGTTCACTTCACTGGAGGCATGAACTGAAGCATCTGTGGACAGACATATATACAAATGCCATGTGTGTATCTGTGTGTGTGTGCGAAAGGGAGGCACGGAAGGAAAATGTAATGTTGTGGTGGTAAGAACTGCTTTAACGACAGTTGTATAGAGAAGTTAAAAGGACAAAGATGGGAGGATTTGCACACAAGTATAGATAAGTAAACACAAGCTCAGTGGAGAAAGTCTTCGTCTAGGGTGCTGGCATAGGTATAGCAGCAGTAAAATCTTGTAAAACTGGCATACGGAGAATCCTTTTGACTGTGCAGCTGTGATGAAAACCAGTGTTGGGCATCAATTAAAAATGACAATGCCACTACCTTTCCAGGAATATTTTTAACTGCTGTGAACAGTAAAACTAAGGCGGCAAACAATTTTTTATGAACATCTGCATCGGCTTTGTCTTTCAGAACAGGGTTTTCTACTGGCTTCTATAACAAAGGGACCAAGGATACTTTGGAAATGCATCCCTAGGGATGAACTAATTGGTGCCAAACTGCTCTGGTTTTCCGCCAGCCTGTAACAGCTGCTGAGATTGCCCCTTGCTGAGAAGGATCGAAAGACTGCTGATTGGTTGCACACAGGCAGAGTTGTCTTCTACCCTCCACAGGAAATATGAGCTACTCTTTGAACAGCCCTGAAGGCAAACAGCAAAATGCAGGCACTCCCCTTGCACCGACTATTTGAAAGACTTTGGCTAGCAAAAGACTCCTTCTCTAAATCTGCTACCAAGAGAAAAGCAAGCTCTATACAAATTGAGCATCTGCCCAAGAATCCTTCGGCTAAAATGTGTCTATGCATTTCACTAAAAGGGTATTTGTGGGATAAATGTGTATGTAGAAATGAGTTGAAAGGCAAGCTTCTCAAAATGATGAGAATATGTAAGGTGCCCGTCCAACTTATGACAACCTAAAGAATTTCACAGGGCTTTCTTAGACTAGGAATATTCAAGAGGTAGTTCTGCCAGTTCCTTCCTTTGAAATATAGTCTACAGCATCTGGCATTCACTGGTGGCCTCCCATCCAAGCACAAACTGAGCTGACCCTACTTAGCTTCCAAAATCAGAAAAGACCTGGTGTTTTTAGGGTATTTAGGCCCAGTGATGTGAGTCTTAGATAGTAACCTCCAGTGACACAGGACAACATTCAACTGGGTCTTCCTGGCAGAGAATTTAAACACAATGAACATCAAGCACACAAAACATATGTCACAGACCTATGCCACTGAAAGCATGTTCCATTCATTCATAATTCCTGTTTTTAGAGGGCTGAGAAGCCAATGGAGAGCCAATGGGTGTAGTGCTTAAAGCACTCAACTGGAAAATCCAGGTGGAAGCCTCAATATTCACTGAGTGACCCTGGGGTAGTTTTGCCCTCTTTTCGCCTGAGACACTTCACAGAGTTGTTGCCATTACGTGGATAAAATGGGGAGCAGAGAGCCACATAGATCATTTTGGGCTCACTGCAGCAAGGATGCGATATAAATGGAAGCAACTAGTAAAGAAACAGAAAGGAGTGGGGCCATTCTGTTTACAACTAACATTTCACCATCTTTCAACAGGACTACAGTGGGCCCTCTGTATATACGGGGGGGGGGTCCATTAGAAGAACCCCTGTGTAAAAAAAAAATAATGTGAATGCTTGGCCTCATTAATACTTAATGGCAGTGATGTGTGCATGGATGCTACAGCACATCTGAACAAACATCACTGCCATTTTATGTATGGGATAAGACAACATCGTGTTTGCTTGAAATCACATATCTGGAGATGTTGAGTAAGGACAGCCCACTGTACTTCATTTCAAATAGTGTCCCTAACTTTCAAAATTTCCTGTTGATGTTTCTGAACTAGAAAAACTGGAATCATCTTTCATTGAGACATACCATGAAGCCATCCCAGCCCAACATGTTTGACCCTGACGAATTACGGCTACGGTGACCTTTTACTTGAGAGGTGTACTGTCATGTTAAACAAATACATTCTGGGCTGCAAAGGGAACCTCACCTCACGGGAATGGCTTTAGGCACAGCATTGATATTATTTGGTTGGTATTTGAGCTTGTCGGCCTGTACAGAGAAGGTATCCATCGTGTTGTCAAACTCCGGCTGGGATGAGCTGTGTGCTTTTAAAATGGGCTGGGGAGAATTCTGAGATTTGGAGGGCAACTCTGGCTTATGCTGAGTCTCATCAGGCAGGAGGTTGTGGTTGAATTTCGGGCTCTCAAACTTGCGTTCAAAAGGCCGGGCGGCGCTCGTGTAAGGTTTTGTCGTGAAGCGGTTGTAAGCGGGGGTGACCGTCTTTGGGATGGGATCCGTCCCGTTCACCGGCCCTTTGTCGGGGAAGCTCTTCTGAGGGTAGTAGGTGGACTGCACGGTGTCTTCTCGGCTGGAAGATCTGAAAGCAGTTGGCTTGTTCTGAGGCGGTGGCGGCTCAGGCTTTGTGAGGGTGGAGTTCTGAAAGTCTGACACAGAGCTGACTGAAAGAAAATGGGTAAAAATGAAAGAAAATGAAATGAAAGACCAAGACAGGATTTTGACCACGCAAGGAATTTTGGCAGGGAGAGCTTGTATGTGGCAATTCTGCAGGAGGAGCAGAATGGGGCCTTGGTAGAAGAAACTAGGCTTTCGATTAAGAACAAGTCTAGCCCTTATGGATATTAACATGTACCTGAAGGAATGTGAGTAGTTCCTTCTGAATTCTGACAAAGTAGAAGATAGCTGAATGAAGATGGCCAGCAGTCAGGACCCATGCTGGTTCTAAAGCGCAATTCTCGATAGGTCGTGAACAGTTTGAACCATTTATAAACAGCATAAAGCATAAGAAGAATACAGTAAACTCCCCGTATAGCGTTAGCTACCTGTGGTCAACTGCAGTCCAAAAATATTGAATGGAAAACTGCAGAAATCCTCTCTTCCTTCACAGATTCACCATCCTCCCCCCATCCTTTGCTCTGACCTCACTCCTGGCACCCAGGCAATGGCACTGGTCGATGCTGGAGCCCGTACCTTCAGCAAGGGCCGACTTGGGCTGAAGAGACACGATCGGGTTGTTCATGGGCTGAGGCTGGGTGTACTGCACCGGGGGCACAAGTGGAGGGGGGGTCACTTGAGGAACCGGCTCGTAGCGCTTCTCGCCAACACCCCTATCTAGAGGCTCCACATCTATCGACTTTGCCCTGGTTGGACGAAGGGGAAAAGAAAAAGGAAAGAAAAAGAGGGAGAAGAAAAGTAATGGTTTAGTTCAAGAGCTTTCTGTCATTTCATTTTCTTGGGCCCAGGTTATCGGAAGGACCGTATCTCCTTTTATGAGCCAATCCAGAGCCTTAAGATCATCTGGAGAGGCCCCTCTCTCAGTCCCACCACCCTCTCAGGGGTGCCTGGTGGGAACAAAGAAGACGGGGCCTTCTTGGTGGCTGCTCCCAGACTTTAGAGGTCGCTCCCTAAAGAAGCCAGGGCGGCCCTGTCCTTGGTCTCCTTTGGACAGCAGGTTAAAACATTTCTGCACCATCAAACTTTTATGAATCGATACGTTTGGGCCTTTCAATGCTATATGACTCTGTTTTTAAGGTTGGTACTGTTTTTAGTGTATTTTAACTGTGTTTAATGTTCTTTAACATTTAATGTTTTTAACTCTATAAATTAATTGTTTTTTTTAATTTCATATCTATATTTTTATTTATGTTTTAACTCGTGCTGTTCTGATGTTAGATACCTTGAGTCTCACTGTCGGGAGAAAGGCGGGGTAAAAACAAAAGAAACAAAATTTGTCTTGGTGCTGCTACTGGCTATTCCCTTAAAGCGCTTTCTAAAAAAATAGACCTGGACTCCTAATCTTCTGTGGGTTGGCAAGCGATCTCTAAGACTGGGGCAAAGGAAACTGGTGCCCTCTGGAAGTCTTGGACTACAACTCCCATTATTCCTGAAATACTGGCCATGCTGGGTGAGGTTGATGGGAGGCCTGGGTTGCCTTACCCCCTAGCCATTGGTGCACCGTAATTAATGCCGCTAGCACAGATTGAGGCAAAAAGACTGGAAAGGATGGACCACCTTCACGGTATGTCACCATAACAACTTTTGTTCACTCCCTCAGAAGTGACCAGTGGAAGCGATGAGCTTCCTTTTGTAGCAACGCACCCTCTGTAAAGGCCTGAGCCGATTCTAGGAAGGTTAGTATAAACGTCTTGTAACATCCAGAAGGAAAAGCAAGAATATTAAAAGCAAAGGAGCATTTATGACAACACTGATTTGTTAGAGAGATTAGTAACACAAACCAAAGGAGATGGCAAACAAGAGGCAGATGGCATTTGGGGTGTATTTTTTTCTCTGTGTTCATTACAACCACCTGTACATCTTCTCCCTTGGCCCAATTTTGCTCATAAGTCAGGGAATTTGTAATTTAGATTGAGAATGACAGGTAGACATGTTCTCAAGAGTCAAGCCCAACTTGCCCCAAAATTGGGACATGCCACCATTTGACATCAATATGCCTGAATACCCCCAACAGTAGGTCTTTACAATGCCATCTTTTCCAGAAATGCGGAACGCTTAAGCTTCACTAGCTTTATGTGCATCATGTTTAGCTGGTTAAAAGGGGAAGAAAGAAGTTAATTTTTCAGATTTTTTAAAAAATGTTCTTCACATTGCTCAACACTGCGCCCAACATTTATCACATTTTGATTCAAGTCTCCTTGAAACTGCATTCAGGAAGTTAGCTGCACATAATGCCGGTGATAGAACATTAACAGGAGAGAGGACACTTTGGAAACATCCTCACATCAACAGCATTCTTACCACTTGATGCTTCTTTTCAAGTAGTCATAGCTAGAGTAAGAGCCAAGAAATCTAGGTGATGGCAAAGCAAACAGCAACGGAATGAAAAAGGGGGGAAAAGGGTCATTCTAGCTTAAGCACATTCCTTCACAGGCAAATTGTTCAAAAAGAAAAATCAACCCCAACTCCAAACCAAAACCCACAACCGAAACCCAAACCAGGTGTCATACAAGACACTTTTGAAGACCAGCAATTCCCCAATTACTTTCTAGGGTACATGGGGGATACTGGATGTATCCATCCAGGTTTTTCCCCTTTGGAATGGGAAAGCTTTGATACTGCTTTCTGCGCCAGTGTGTGGACAGAAGGCATCATCCCAACAGAAGGTGGTTTAGGGGTATGGAAAAAAATTTTTTGCAGCCAAAGAGACTTGAGATAAACTGTTGAGGATTCTCCCAGGGTCTTGCCTTCAGCACAAAAAAAAAATGTGTGTGTGTGTGTTTTTTTTAAATATATTTTTCTGTAATTTCCACAAAATGTCTCCATGCAGAACTAGCATCTTTCCCCTTTGTGCAGCTAAGCACATATACACATACAACAAGTGCAACATGGCAGACTGGGCAGAAAGACATAAGCAATGCAACTCGATGCAGTGATTTTTAAAGAAGCCCATGATTTTTTTGCACATTTAAGGAAATGTGTAAAAATCAGTCTCAAAAACGCATAAAATTTGTCTGAGATGTTTTTTCCATGAGTCATGGAAGGAAAAAACAAGGCAGGATTTTACAACTGTACTAAAAATATCCTGGGATTTTCTGATCCACCTCTTGCTTGTACACAAGTACAGTTCTCCCACTGTCCAAGACAACACATTTCAGGCATGGCTTAACGTAAAGTGGGCAAAGCAATACGTAGGTATCTGGACAGCCATATTAACTACACAACCTCACAGTTTAAGAAAAGACAAGAACCCGCCTCTGTGTCTTCTTTGAGCATAAGAACAAAGCATGCTTCCCATTTTATCCCAGAAAAAAGGAGCAACTACCCCTGTGTACAAGAGGTCTGAGAAACACGGACAGCCAAGACATTCAGTGGATGAAGTCATTCCTCCAACAACAACAACACACACACAAGAACCACACGTGGCCCTTGGGCTGCACAATTCCCATCCCCACCCTTAGCTATGATGGGTAACTAAGCTCTATTCCTCCAAGAATCCAATGGAAACAGATGTTGAACACAAAAGTTTTGCACAGGTTCGGGAAACAAATATACACCCCTGTCCCCTGCCCGCGAGACATGTAGAAAGAGGCTCACTTTGAAGAGTAGTTTGTGTAGTTCAGCTGATTATGGAGGTGAACTGGCCTAGCTGGCTCAGCATGATGGCTTGCAGGGACCTGAGCAGCCGGCTTGTTCTCAAAACTCCGGCGATCAAAATAGGATAGCTGCTTTCGGTAGTACTCCTCATCCTCCTCAGGATCGTAGTGGTTTGGCCGAACAATGTCCTCGGGGGCCTTCGTTTGAGGTCTCTGTGGTTCTGGGGCTCTGAAAGAAACAAACAAATGAGGATCCAAAAACGTGGAAGACTTTTTTCCCTCAACAAGACAGCTGTCTATAAATTCAACTGTAAATCGATCCCATGGATAAACTGATGGCAGGTTTGGGGCCTAAAATTACGGAATTGGCTATGACCATGGATAAGCTAACCCTGACTCCAAGCAATATGGGTTTCCCAGAGGTCTCTAAAAAACCATCCAGATGTTCAGGGAGCCCATGATGCTGGGGGGGGGCGTTTGGTGGGTCATCTCAGACTCCTCCCAGCTTAAGCTGTGCAGAATCTGGCCACCCAGCTGCTGGGAAAAGTGAAAAGGCTGTAGAGCCCTTCAAGCTAAGAAGAGTTTGCAAATGATCCCCTCCCTCAATGACACCTATACCCCCCAACACGCACAGGCTCCACAGATGGTTTTTCAGGGACCTCCTGAAAGTCATTTTTGGCAAGCTCCACTCCTACGGAACAGCACTGACTCATGGATAATTTGATTCACGTTTTTAAGCTTGAGTTTTTGACTAAATTGTTTTGACTTATAGTCGAATACATATAATAAACTCGTTCACCGTACATGAGCCAGAAACTCAAAATCCTGGCTGCCAAGGAACCAAAGAACTATTAGTTGAACAACCATATTAGAGTAAATGGAGTACCTAGATCTCAGTACGTCTTGCATATGAGGTAACATAGTAACTGCTAAAAAATGAAGGAAGTTTTCATTTTTAGACGACCTGCCTGCATCCTGTGTCAAGATCCAAATTAGAGGAGGAGAGGCATTCTCTCTTTTTTAAGAAGTATCTCTTCTAAATGGATGCTCACTAAATACAATTCTTTAAAAATATGCTACCCTATTCTTTAAAAATATGCAACCTTTCCAGTTGATCAGAATGTTTTTAAATTGATTTTTCCTAAATCAGTTGGTTCTCAAAATTTTCTTCAGCAGTGCCATCATTGGAAAAGAATGGGACTGAGGACCTGACAATTTTTATTGGGGCATTTTTTAAAGGGGCTGTATCATGTGAGGGCTGTATTATGAAAACCACCAGCCCCAGACAAGGATCTTGTTAGTCTTATAAGCCAGCCCAAGTCAAAATAGCCTCAGTCTCCATCGTCAGGGTGAGCGGCAGCAGTCACACACAGGGCCAAGTACAGACATTCACCTCTTCTGCATCTGGTGAATCACTTAAAGAAAATCCAAAGGTCCATCAGTAGTCCACATACCATAGTGATCATCACAGTCTGACCCAAAGCTGGAAGTCTGAGCTAATCTATCAGCTAAATCAGGGCTTTCCAAATGGTGTGTCGTGACATGTTAATGTGTCACCTGAAGTCAGTAGGTGTGACGCCTCCCCGGGCTGAGAAAGACCGGAAAGCTCTGAGCTAAATGTCGCAGCCCTGGTAAGCATTTAACAACTCCTTCATGTTTATACAGGCGGTCTCTGGGAATGTTTTCTGAGATCGTTTCAGTGGTAATCCTCCCCATGTTGCAGCAAAACTTGAAGTTCAAAACAGTTCCTGCCTTTTTATTTGGTGATGCTAATCCATTAGCGAAAGGTAAATGACAATACATGCTTACACAAAACAAGTACTTGAAGTTAACACCTAGGTGCTAACATAGCTAAAATGCTGTTGTGAAACTGAGCAATCAACATGTTACCAGCCTCCAGCCTCGGTCCCCTACAAATACAGCAAACTTTACACCAATTTTCTACGATCCTAAGAGTGTCAGGAGGACAAATGAATGGCCCTTACTTATGGCCATTTTCTCCAGCTTTCCCTTCCCTGTTGACCACATTTTGTCCCATTCTTGTACCAGATGATAGGCGTCTGAGACAGAGTGTGCCCACGTGTGCTGTAACCCCTTACATACAAAGAGTATTTCTGCACTTACCTGTACGCTGGTTTGTCGTGTTCATATTGGTTTTGAGAGACTGGTTTAGGACCACTCACTGGGGCGATGCTAGGTTTAGGCGCCAGCTCTGGAGGCTGCTAAAAATACACAACACAGGTCAAAGCAGAACAGAAAAGGCACTGTGCTGATACACCTTAGGGCTACTGCATAGAAAAGGCTTCACTGAGGCTGGATTCATGCAATAAACGGCTTGACACAACTGAACTTTGGCACTTTTAAGCTGCTACTGATTCCAGACACTGACAGGTTTTATCATCTGCTTAATTCTCCCCCATTGAGATCAGAGCGACTGCAGAAGCTGAACTTTAACTAGACTGTGTCCAGCTACTTCATATTTCTACAATGTTCTTTTCAGCGCCTCCCCATTTATTATCCTTCCAATTCTCATAAGAACCCTGTCAGTTGGCCCAGTATTTCTGATCTTTTGTAAACTGCTCTTTAGTTTCAGGTAAAGAGCAGGGTTTAAAATAGTTTGAATAAAGTAGTGATCACAACAGTCATTTCAGTGAGCTATGGGGCATCATAGCTCAGCAAGTATTTTGACATTCACAGGACTTCACCCCATTTCTAACTGCATAAATTCTCTTGTACAACCAGGTTCACCTTTAATAGGCGTAACACCTTTCATTTTTTCAGCCCCATAGAAACTGAGTTCTATTCATTCTGAATGTGTGCTCCTTGCTTTCTAAAGCTTCCACTATGGATAGCCTGCACAAAATCTAAAGCAAATCTATGCTCACTTAAGGACCATAATCACAGGCATACCCATCATCCTCATACAGCAAGGCCTCCCTGGGAATGCCTGTCTTGGCTTTTGAGCTCCCAACAGGCCAGGAGTATTTGGGCCAATTTATTTCATTTTATATCCTGCCTTTCTCCTACTATGAGATCCAAGGTGGGTCACAATACATGTCAAAATGCCTAATAATAATGATCCTATTATTATCCTATTAAAAACAGCACTAATTCAAAACAGTTCAAGAGCACTTAAACCATAGCAACAACAATAAAAAGTACAGCACCTCATAGTAAAAAGATCCTTCTGCAGCAACCAGTTAAGGGTTGACTGTCTAAATAAGAAGATTTTTGCCTGCTAGCAGAAAGAGAACAGCAAGGGTCCTTAGAAGCTAGTGTGGAGCCTTTAAAAACTAATAACAGTATTCCCTTTCACTTATGTTTCTCCTCTTTTTGTGTATTCTTGCACTTTTGCTTAAATAACAACAGAGGAACCAGCAGCTCCCTAAAGACTAAAACAGTTCATTTTGCACAAGCTGTTGATGACTGTGGTTCACTTCATCAGACCCCCCTTGATGCTTTAGGACAAATAAAACTTAAATATCCAACGTGTCAGAGACTCTACATTGTTTCTCCATTGCCATACCAACTAAGTGGCCCACTCTTTTTTAAAAAAATGAAATAAATACTAAAATATTGAAGAGGAGGAGGAGAAAGAAGACAGCAACAGAAAAAGAGACCAACATTTTCCCAGGACTCAACTTACGGTTGCTGCTTTATACCAACTCAGACTAGAGTCCCCTTAACACCGAAGTGCCTACCTCAGTGCTTAAAACTCTTTCCATGAAACTGTGTTGGAAATATGTTATTGTTAACATGATAGTGTAGATTGTTTTCAATGTTCTGCTCTTTCACTGGATTTTTGAGTTGTTTTACATTAAACTTTAGCATGCAAGCAAACACTGGCCTACAAAGTGAGAACACCAAAATCCTCAGAAAGTCTCCGCCAACCAAGACACTACCCACGTTGAGGAGCTACACCACATCACAACAGGATGTGTGCTTTTTCTCTCTCCAGGTCACAAGACCTGCCACCTCTGTGTGCCTCAAGTCCTGCGCAGGGACTTCAGATACAAGCAAAGCGGGTAAAAGAGTCGTGCTAGAAACAAGCCCTGTGGAGTACTTACCTTGGCTGCAGGAACTTCGTTCGAGTCCTTTATTTTTTCCAGCGACGACGACCTCTTGTTTTCAAACATTTTAACCCTGGTGAGCACAGACTGAGGCTTCATGGCGGGGTCGTCATCCTCCTCGGCTGGTTGGGTAGGCAGTGGTTTACTGTTGGAAGGCAGAACTTCTGGTTTGCTTTGCAACGGAAGGGAAGGGTGCACCCCGGCCGGACTGGGAGAAGGCTCGTACTGTCCTGCCTTTGCACCAAACCCTTGCGGGGGGCCCTGTTCGTAGCCTCGAGGCTGAGGCTCAAAATAATGCTTGGGTTCGGGAGATCTGGGCACTGTGGAGGGATAGGCCTGCTGAGTCTCTGTTTTGTACCGCCCGTGCACTTCGTATCCCGCCGGAGTCTGCTCTTCATACCTCAGCTGGGTGATGTTGAAGTTTTTGGGTGCGTGCTCGTAGCGAGGCCGGCCGTCGTAAGCCATTGGAGGGGGCTCTTCAAAGCGAGGCTGTGCTGCAAAGTAGCAGCTGCGTTCTGTATTCTCTTCGGAGTTCTGCCGGGGGTCAAAGTCTCTGGGAGCCTGGCTGTCGTAAGGAGGCCTGGGCTGGTAAGGGGTTTTTTCATCGTAATAGGCCCAGTGGTCGTCGTAGGGGGGCACGCGATCCTCATAATGGAGGCGGGGGTCATAGCCGCGTGAGAACTGGTCCACGTAGTTCGTGGAGTCATACCGATACGCCAGGGGTTCATACTCTCTGTTCGGCTGTTTCTCCCCATACGGAGCTTGCGGCTCGTAGGTCAGGTTTGAATCTTTCTCCTGCCTCTGCGCTGGCTGTTTTAAGACATAGTTTGCCCGAGGGGGCTCCTCATTGATGTAAGGATCCTTCCTGTACATCTGTAAGAAGAGAGCATTTTGCTTGAAATGCAAAAACAGCTGGGGCTGTTGAGAATTAAAACTCCGCAGAGCACTTCTACTCACGCACCTACATGTTGTAAACAGGGTTGTCTAAGCATTTCCCGCTTTTTCCTAAAAGAACATTTCTTTTCCCTACAACTTATTTCTAGAAATTTTACATCTCTCGGTAAGCCACCACTTGCATAAATCCCATTGATTCAACAGGTCTATTCTCATCGGGACCAACCTATGGATTCAGGCCATAAAGCCTGACATGTTACAGTGTGTCCTGCTCCTAAGCTGCCTCGGGATCTTTGGTCAAGGCAATCTCTCAGTTACAGCTCTCCAGAAAAGTACCATATCTCCTTGTGTACAAGTCTAAGTTGAGGGCAGGTTTTGGGGCCAAAATTATGAATTCTGATATGACCCATAGATAAGTCAAGGATGATTCCACGGAGGGGAAAAGCAACAGCGCCAACTCAGGGGGCCAACCGCCCCTGGCTGCCATCATTTTCCCGCCCCAGTATTCATAAAGGCCTCTCACCACTCTGCTCAGGGAAGGGGATGGTTCCTTTTTTGATAAAACTTTAGGTACAGTATTAACTCTTTATCAAAAAACGAACCATATTCTTCTTTGAGTAGAGTAGCAAAAGGCAAGAGCTTAGTCCATTCTGGAGAATCTAAAAGAACAACCAACCCGCTCTACTCCCTCAGCTCTCCTTGGAGGGGAAATGCCAAAGAACTGCTGCCACCAACCCCATCTTCCCACCCAAGCATTCAAAAAGGCCAGAACCAGTGTTGCGGCAGAGAGAACAGACAGGGGCAGGGCTTTTTTTAAGTTCTCCCAGGACAGACTAAGCTCTTACCTTTCACCACTCTACTCAGAGAATGGGACGGTTCTTCTTTCAGTAAGGGTTAAGGTACAGTACTTACACTGTGGTTAAGCTGACCAAGGTTTTTTGGATTGGTTTTCTGGCTAAAATTTCTAGACTAATACACGAGTATATACAGTAGCTTTTAACTGCGCATCCCAGCATACGTGCCAGGTGGAAACTGATATTTTTACACAGAGTTGGCAATCTTCAGCCATTTCTGCATTAGACGGTTATAGTGTTATTATGCCACTTTCAACATCCTATGGAATCCTGAGGTTTGCAGTTTAGGAAGGGGCCCTTGAGGCCTTCCTCTCAAGAGCAGATCTTGCTGAGACACCACTGGCTACAATACCTGATTTATTCCTGACATCTCCTAATTTTATACTGGACAAGCCTGATAAAAAAAACACCTCAAAATCTTGCATACTTCTGTGAGATGGTGGTTAGTTCTCCTAAAAGATACTACACCCAACTCTGAGATTTGCTTTTATTCACATCACAACCTTCGAACTTTGGGTGAAGATTTATTTTGTGAATTAGGCAAACTGCATAGCCTGCACATTCTACCAATAAAAATGCAAATAACCAGGAACCACTTCTATTTAGTACTGAAGATCATAAAGCACAGAGCAGACAGATTTTGAAAGCAGGTTGCATTTTTTTCCCTTGGAAGATGCATTCAGAAAACAAGAGAAAGTTTCAGTCACACACTTTAAAAAAAAAGGAAAAAGCTTTGAAATGAAATGAACCTGCAACACCTTCTGATTTATGAAGTTATTTATCCAGCAGCCATGGGAAATGCAATTTGTATTCATGCAAGAAAACGAACAAAAAATCCACCTCTGCCCCTCCTTTCAAAGAAATTAGATTTTATTTTTCTTAAGGCATGCAGAAGCTCCTTGGGTAGGCTGCACAGATGATTGTGGGAGGAGTGAAAAGAAAGAAAGGGAGAGAAAGAAAAACTCAACTGGTTGTCAAGGCAGGAGAAAATAAACTGAGGGGAGAACATGTAAGGAGCCAATGATTTCAATGGATTAGAATTCTGGGGACCTCCTGCCCTTTTCAGGTTGGTGCAAGGGGTTAACCTACACATTGTAGGTCGTTCCTTCAGCCTACCTGAGAACGCAACTTGAATGCATGCAAGAAAACCCAACCCCTACCCCCCTCCAAAAAAGTATTATTATTTTTTAAGGAAGCACAGAAGCTCTTTAGGAAGGCTGCACAGATGACTGTGGGAAGAGAGAAATCATACAGGGAGCCTTTAGTACGGGTCAAAGCAAATATGATCATGTGTGAGATAGTGCTTGATGCATAGCAGTGAGTCCGTGCAATGGGTACAGCGCACGCAAAGGGTACCTTGGTTGGATCTATGTGCGGCGATAAGGATGGCGGCTCTTGGTCTCTGAGCATTAAGTGAGGCGCCTCAAGGCTGGGTGTTCTTAGGGGCCCGGCTTGTGGCTGGTAGTGGTTGTACGCAGCCACGCCGGGCTCCTCTAGCCTGAGGTTGACCGCAGAAGTTGACGAAGCTGGAGGAGGGTTTGTTTCTGGCGACGGGGAGAGGTAGGGGGCTGCAGGTGAGGCCTCTGCTTTCTGCAAAGTGTTTAAAACAGAGGCGTTTGGTGGTCTATTTCCGTTTTGTGGGAGGGGAGGACAGCCTTAACAACCCCCAGGGTGCCTGCCGCATCATCAAGCCAGCAGCCACTGTTGGGCTCCCATGTCAGTAGAGCAGAGAATCCACGCCAAAGTTTAGTTCAGACTTTGAAGGAGCTATCCAAGGTGCTGAACTAGGTCCCCCAATTGGATTCAGCACCTTGAACAGCTCCCTTTAATACTATCCAAAACTCAGAACTCATTCACTGTCCTGCTGACATGGGAGCCACCGGCCAACACAGCATCAAGCATGCAAAGAGGTGTACCTGCTTGAGACTGATCTAAGGAAATAAACAAAAAGAGAATTAATGTTCACACAGCTTGGGAAACCTGACAGCTGCAGTTCAACTCTTACAGAGGAGGCGCCACCACCACTTTGCTTTTTCAACTTGATTTCAAACTTTTCTGAAAGATCTTAACTTGGCTGGGGAAAATAACCATCTTTTGTTGCTATGATACTGAGAACTGAAAAGCACGGGCACATGGGCAACGCTTGACAATTTCTAAGAAGAACCTGCTCACTAAAGATAGCGTTTAGAACAGTAGAGATAAACACACATAACTGTATTTTCCTCAAACTAATAGCTGCTAAATGCAACATTTATATCACAGTGCTAGGAAGCACATGACACGGAAATGGGGTGAGAAAGACGGATTTCACGTGAGGAGATTAAAATCAGAAATCCACAAACGTGTTAAAACTAACTAGGATCACTTCTTAAAAAATGCATGGAGAAGGAGCCCAGAAAGAGACAGAAAGCCCCATGTCCTGATTTTTCAAAAACCAGAAATTGTAATTAAGCTAACTTGGGTCATGTTTTATAAAAAGGAGAAGGGATGGGTGAAGAGGATCTTTTAACTTTGTTTTTCAAAACCTTACCGGCTGAGCAGCACTTGTCTTAAACCCAGGAGACTCCATCCGGTGATTTGGCTGGGCCTGAGCTTGGGCTGCGTACGGAGGGTACGTCTGGTTCTCGTGATGCACCCCTGACGAATCTTCTCTTACGGGTTCAGAGGACCTCGTAATGGCCGATTCCGGAGGAGTCCCCACCTCATCGTTGAGAGTCTCGTCCAGCTCTTGATCAGTATAGGCCCCGCCTTCCGTGTCTGTGTCCTCATAGTCTGAAGTGTGCCTGCTGTCCGTACTGTACATGGAGTACTCGCTTCCCGGAGCAGACAGGTAGGACAGGCGGTCATCGTGCAAGTCAAGGTCGTCACTAGTAGCACCATCTGCCTGTGTCAAACACATCAGATTCAGGTGTTTATATGGGAAAAGGCCTTGAAATAAATTCCAAAATGGTACTTTACTCTGCCCAGAACTAAGGTTCTGCCCGGAACTAAACTTCACCAGCACTTAAAGAAACAGACTTCATGTTCCGCTTCTCTTTGTAGCTCAGTGGCAGAACACAAAGAAGTTCCACATTCAAATGCTAGCTTGCTAGCCAGGGTTGAGAAAAATGATGTCGCTTGTCGGCTTTGTCAATGGGATAAAACAGCTTTCTGTAACCCAGATCCTACTGCTAGTCCTACCTGGAGCAGACCTACTGAATCAACGGGATTTACACAACTGTTCTCACTCGTCAGCGACTTATCCGATGAATCTACTTTAGCTGGGGCTGGATTCAAGCCTACGTTTCTTGACTTATCCTTTGCTCTTCACTGACAAGGGAGCTTTGTGAGCTTTGCACATGGTGGAGACTGTTCTCAGCGTTTTGTGATTTCAAAATGGAAAACCAAACTTTACTAGTTCTTCGCCACCACCATTAAACTAGAGGGCTTTTCCACATGCAACCAATCATGGCTATAATCACTGGACGAGATCAATCTGAGAGTTCCCAGCCCTTTCTTCTTCCACTGTCACTCAGGAGTGACATTTAAGTTACGTGACTTTTAACATCAAGTTTTCTTCTGATCTGCCTCCTTCCCAGATACTGGAAAGCCTGGCCACACTCTGGGGCCCTTTTTGTTTTGGTGGGCCTAATAAAGAGGTCATCACAATACAGATTTTGCTGTGCGCCTAGCATTTTTTTTTTAAAAAAATTTTTTCAATAGTATAAAACTGGGAGGTTCTCAGTGTGGTGGTTCCCCCCCACAACTTTTCAGGACCCAAATATGGAGGAAAGGGGGTCAAGAGCACCTTAAATCACTTCCTCCTCTTCCATTTGTGCCAATGGAATCAGTGGGTCAGCCCCTTACTGACCCCAAGCCTTTACAGTAAATGCCACTGCCTGCTTCCAGATGGCTCTCAGCAACCAGGACTTTGGGAGGCACCAGTTAAAGCCTGCTGACAATCTGGCCAACCAACTCTCCACGGTCTACTTCTTACTTCCTGTTACTGGGTTACCAATCGCAGCCATCAACTCCCCTAATTCTCCCTCCTTGCTTGATGCTGGCAGGAAGAGGGGCTGTTTCTACCACTGTGCCTCCCACCTCTGCTTTCCCCACTCCAGGAGTCTTATTGCAAGAATGGTAACCTCAGACAGCAATTAATGAGCCATTGTTCTGGGCATGGCCTAAGCATTTGTAATATAATTAAAATACATTCTTCTCTATTCTTTGCCTCCTTTGCTGAGCAGCAGAAGATGCAAGAATCATCCATCACCTTGGATGCGGCAATAAAACTGGGGCTTGTTATTTTTGCTGAGAACAACCTCCACTTGTAAAGCTCACAGTTCTAAGAATGTACAACGTTAAGAGGAGAAAGCTGGTCAGCTTTATTTGCCTTGTGTTTCCTATCCTGTACAATCAACACTGCTTGAACACTCAAGTTAATCAAAGACTCATAGAACTTTTAACCCAAGAGGAAAACAAAACAAAAACAAGCATATACCCACAGTAAGGAATACTAGGAAGAAAAAAAATAATCCCAACTAACTTTGTACCATGAGGGATGTGCATTATTACAGTTGCCCTGCACATCTGCAAGTTTCACATTCATAGACTTTACTATTTGCGAGTTTCTCCAACCCCTGCCCACCACCTCAGGCACTTCTTTTCCAGGAGAACCTCCCCTTGCAGTGGCTTCAAGTAGGCCATGCAGTCCTTCAAAAACCCACCTTTGGTCCTCTTCTTCCTCCACAAGCCATTGCCTGGTCACCTAAGGATAGGTAGCAGCCCAATTTTTCAGCACTACAAACCTCTTCCAACGTCCCCTGACACAACCAAGGAAGCAGATGGGCAAGAAAGAGGAAGTATTGGGCTATCATGCTGACTCACCCCCTTTCCCTCTCCTTTTCCTCACCTGGACGCTGGGTGCCCAATTTCGCCACCGTGCCTCAGCCCCCTTCCCACAGACACACAGACACACACACACACTTTGATATTTGTGGGTTTTCCACTTTTGTGGGGGTCTTGTAACCCTCACCCCAGTGAATGTGGAGGGCCAAATGTACTTCTCAGGACTGATCTTTGAATCACAACGAATTGTTGCCCTGAAAATGTCACTCCCAATATATAACCACCACCAAAAAAGAAAGAAGGAAAGCCTTACATAATATGCAGAAACTAGCAAAATGCTTGTTGTTACAGCAAGGGTAGAAAGAGGTAGGTCGGTTGGCCCTTTGTGGTTATTATGGTACAGCGGCTACTAGGTCATACTGTGTTACAAACAGCTGGGGCAAAAGAAGGGCCCCCCTGGGGTGCAATGCCTCTCTGTGCAGACTCAGACAGAACAGTCCTGGAAGACTATCTAATTTTGCCACTGTCAGAGGCATAATCCAATCACCATTCGCTTGAAAAGCAGACTTCTACCAAGACTGCATCGCTATTATTCAGAGCTTTTTTTTTAAACTACAGCTCCCAGCATTCACCACTATGTCAGCTGAGAGCGGCAACCCAAAAGAAAGGTAACCTTCCCGAATTCTAAGTAGGCTTAAAGTCTCTTCCTCCAATCTCAAATTATTCTAACATAAATCCTCCCTGTGATTTTTTCCCCCATGTGATCCAGTGGCAATAAAAAAGAAGACATATCTATTTCGATGTCATCGCTAAACCATAATGTAACGAACAGTGGCACAGCGTGAAGTGTGAAGTTAAGACTCCATACCTTTCCTTCCGAGACCCACACCAACTGGTTCTGCTGTTGCTGAATTGCCTCCTTAAGGGCTCCATACCAGCCGTCATTCATTGAATTCAAGTTAATAGTAGCTAAGAACAAAAACAAGACAGTATTGACACAGTCCTTTTGATGAAATAAAATCAGAGACACATCTGGAACCTAAGCAGGCTTTAGCTTCTTTTCATACCTTGCCTGGGTTCATTCCCACCCGCCCAGGACGCTCACCTGTGAAGAGGTGGTGATTGTTTTTCCGTAGCTTGTGGGCCCTCTCGTACAGTTTCCTGGCACTTTTCCGGGACTCCGGGCACAGCCTCATTCTCATGGTCTTCACGCCCTGCTTTGAATCAGGGTTCAGGAACACTACTATGGGATACCACTGTGCGTAATTCAGGCGGTCCACTGCATTTGGAGTGACATCCAATAGTGCGTGTTTGTCCTGAGAAACGGGAACAATACGGAGAAGAGTGAAGGAAGCCACATCACTATGAGCTGCTACATACACACAATTTATTGTTGTCATATGCATTCATGTTGTTTATTCATGTTTATGGCAATCCTAAGGCAGCCCTATCATGAGGTTTTCTTGGCAAGATTTGTTCAGAGAAAGGTTCGCTTTCGCCTTCTTCTGAAGCTGAGAGAGTGTGACCCGCCCAAGGTCAGCCAGTGGGTTTCCAAGACCGAGGAGGGATCTGAACCTTGGTCTCCAGAGTTGTAGGCTAACACTCAAACCACTATAACCACACTCTCATACATGATACAAATGCGGATCATGCAGCACTTTAAAATTGTTTTAAAATGTGAGATTTTTAAAAGGTCGCAATTCTTTAATATCTCAATTTTTTTTTTTAAAAAAGGCATTTTATATCTGCAGCTGTATTCAACAGATGAAAAACACAGCCAAACCAATTACTAGGAAAGGAGAGGCAAGGGGTAAGAGTGAAGCCAGAAAATGTGAACACATAATCCTTCAGTCAGTGAATTAAATAGGCAGATACATGAAATCTGTAAATGTAGGGACAGATAAAAGGTTAAGCACTACAATGAAAGAGAAAGAAATTAGAACTATTTCAAACTGTGGGCTTACAATCTTGTTTGACCATTGTCACCATCAGACTTTTAACATTCACTTTAACGAGACATTTCTGAACTCCCACAGACAATACAGGGAGCCAAGGTGTACGCTTTACAAAAAAGAAAAAAACTGCTAGATCAAACTCAGTTCCTTCTTGAAGTGCAATTTGCAAAGTGGTCAACATTTTTTGCTGAGACAGAAGGTTTTCCTTTGCAGGTCCTTACATGCCAAACCACACTTATTTTGCAGGCTTAGCAAGTGGCCCATAGAGGAGAAGATAGATTTTCTTTCCATTAGCAAAGAGATGTGACAACTTCAAGATGAACACATTTTTAATGGAGTACACTTTGATAGATGAGAGGTCACTTTATCAGATTGTAGCAGTTATTCTGTGTGTGTGTGTGTATGAGAGGGAGAGAGAGAAGGAGAGTGAGAGAGAGGGAGGGAGAGAAACAGAAAGAGAGAGAGAGAGCGCGCACATGCATGCATTGGTCATTCCACAAATGGTGTGGCCATCAAAGTTTATTTAGTGCAGTGGTTCTCAACCTGTGGGTCCCCAGATGTTCATGGACTTCAGCTCCCAGAAGCCCTGAGCATTGACCATAGTGGCTGGGGCTTCTGGGAGCTGAAGTCCATGAACATCTGGGGACCCACAGGTTGAGAACCAGTAATTTAGTGGTTTTTCACTCCAGTATCTTTCTCTTCAAGCCAAGTTCCTTTCTGCAAAATTAAACCCTTTGAAAATCACTTACAAACTTATCTTGAAGTTCCATTTCCAGCAGTTTAAACTGGGATAGACGTTTAATACTGCACTTCATTTGTTTGGCAAATGCCAAGATGTTTCTATTGTCAGCAATGGCTACTGCACAAATGACCACCAGCTTCTACATTTCATTCCTCTCTAATTTCACTGTCTGTCTTCCTCTCTGCAGCCCCTCACCGTACACATACTTTGTGCATTTACAGCTTGTGTATATTTGCAGCTCACACATTAGATGAAGTGGACTCTTTAATCCATAAATGCTTGTATCTTAAATTTGTATCCATAAATGCTTGTATCTTAAATTTGTTATGTGTTAGGACGCTCTTCAACAGAGAAAGAAGTGCTCCCAGATACAGAACTTCTACTGCTCACAGTAAAAGGCACTGTGAAGCATTCTCTCTTTTCCCTTATTTGATTTCTTCCTCTGGTAGGAAAAAACATGGGAAAATTCTAAACAGCTGGTTTCCTCTAGATGTTCTATCAACTTTCATGACTGACACAGTACAACTGCAGAATGAAAACCTCATCTGGAATCATGCTAACACAGGTAACTCTCTAAAAAGAACAGAAATGATGTCCAGAGAGGAAGCTCAGTGGCTGAACAAATACTCTCTATGCAAAGGTTCACTCCCTGGTATCTCCAGACAAGCCTAAGAAGGCCCTTGTGCCGAGGCTGAAACTTTGGAGAGCTACAGTCAAGTCAGTTTTAAATAATACTGAGCCAAATGGACAAACATCTACCCTGTTTTCGCATCACTTCCTATGTGGGTTCATTACTGGTGTAACATTTGCTAACTCAGTGTCATTAGAGTAGGAATAATTCCGCAGGTCATAGCTATCCAGTTATTACCAAGATCAAGGATAATAACTGTATGGCAAAGTTCTTTGCAACTGATTTTGGGGAAATGAAACTACAGAAAAACAGTTCCCACGTCGTAACTGCTACTATTCATAGGGCAACAACTTGTTTTGCATTTTGCATTGCGGCTACCATGCTCGCAATCCTCTGTGGTTTAGTACCCAAGACATTATTTTTCATACTTGTCAGATTAGAAAAGATACATAAATCACGTTTGAAACACTTACTCTGTCAATGATCTGTTTTATTGTATGCAGTCGAATAATGCCCGAACTACGCTGGTCTGTACCAGCATCCCTTGGTTCACTTTCTGTTAAAAGAGAAAGCAGGTAAGCATCATCCACGGGTAAATTAGACACAACACTGCTATCCCTTGCCACAAGGCCTTGTTGCCTTTAAATATATACACATACATACATACATACATGTGCCTTGGAAATCTGTAAGGTTATGAACGCCTGTTTGCAGAATGTCTTTCTTCAAGATAAAGACAAAAAGATGCAGTGCTGTTGGATTAAACTAAAACATCAGTCTAACTATCCCTTTCCAAGTGAAGAACGGAGCTACGCTGGTCCCTGAAACAGGTTAGGAAGGAGTGACGCACAAAATTACTTTTGGCCAAGAAGGAACATCTTTTCAGACTCTGCTCTCTGATCAGATGGTCAAGCTTTATTTGAAACACTGGCCTATTTATAGGACTTTCACATGAAGCCTCTCCTGTGTACCTGGGCATCTCAATGAACCCTGTTTCCAGCTCCTTTCACGTTTTGTCTGCCTTTGCAAGGCTAAGGCAGGATAACAGGGAAACAGAAGGCAGTAAGATGTGAAAGGAAGTCAACATGCTTACTTGCAATCTGGTAAATATCTGGTTCTTCTCGTGCCAGCTTTTCCCGTGCGACATCCGCAATCGGTCCAAAGATCGTAACAGGCCTGAGAAATCCAGCTGCAATTTAAAGGATCATAAAATAAAGTCTTAAAACAGCTATCAAATCAATCCTCGATGACTTAGGAGCGATGTCTTACTGTGCTAATACTTCTGTGTAGGTGACAGTATGGAAGTGGATGGATTTCAGTGACAACCACCCAGGGATAACAGAGTGTCTATTTAACTAATCTACAGTAGATGGAAATTCAGGACTATTGCAGTTACAGCCAAGAACATCCTAAACCAAAAGTGGGGAAGCTTTTTCAGCCCAGAGGCCAAATTTAATTTCAGAGAATTTTGGAGTGGGGGAAAACAATCCAGCAACACAAACAGGGCTAAAGTAAAATAAAGAAGGCAGGATCCAAAAATACAGCACCTATTTTAGACTAAAGTTCTTACTGCTGGGAAATAAGCCTTCAGAGAAGCATTTGAATGTTGAGAACGGGACAGAAATGGCAACAATACAGGGAAACTGTCAAAGGGTGGTGCCATGTGGAAGGAGGGGTCATCTGTAGAAAATAAGGGTGGGATATGGCCCAAGAGCCCAGTGTTCTCCAACCCTGCCCTGCCCCCCTCTCTTCCAGATAATGCTCACTACCTTCCTCCTCCTTCCCTAGTACAGGTGCCAAATCAATAAATTCCCACCCATTCCATTATTCCATACCTTAACACGCCAAAACCCAAGCAATTTTTCCACTCATCTCACTCCAAACTCAAGCCACTAACACGGTTCAGTTGCAATACCATTTCCATTCTTGCACAGAGACCTTTTATTCAGGTGGGCCTTTTGAAACTAAGTTAAGCAGGGCTTTTAAACAAGGGCAGTGCTTGTTCCCACCCTCCCTTTTATTGGTGCATTTTAACTGTGCCCCACCTTCTCGAAGAACAACTCGTTCATACGCAGGGAATTTGGTCTGAACCGGCTGGGCTGAAAGATCTTCCCTGCTTTTCCGCAAGTTCCTTTTCGAACTGCGCAGGCCTCGAAACCTCCAGAAATCGGCACGATCCCCACCGGCCGTCTTTGGAAGCGTGTACTGCACGCTTGCCAGCTGCTCAGCTCTGCACAAAACATACAGTAAAAGTGTTTATAAAAATGAACCTGACACTGAGGAAGACTACAGGCGTGTCTGGTTGTTGGGTCTCAGCCTCAGGCCCTCTCCAGTACCAGGTCCTTGACCTCAACTTCCACTTCCAGGCAAAAAAGAGTGGGAAGCAGATTTTGGAGACCATGCTGCTATTCACCCCATTACTCTGGAATAGCTGCATTCCTTCCAGTGCTATGTCTTCGCATTCCCAAATGCACAATCACAGAAAGAACAAGTCCTTACGTTTAATAATTAAAAAAATGCTCTGAAACACAGCCCCAGTACAGACATGCTCCAAAGCACGAATGACAATCATGCAATCATCTAGACATTGCTGGACTGCGAGTCCCAGCATTTCTCACCATTGGTTTGCTATGTCCAGCTGGGAGTTGCAAGTTTAACAGTATCTGGATGGGCTCTCTCGTGTCTTAGTGATTAGTTAGGTTGTGTTTATGGTAATAGAGTAGTGGTTTAGTAATGTGCTATAGTTTTAGTTAGGTTAGTTTTAGCTATACATTTATGTATGCGTGTGTGTGTGTAGATATATAGTTCTTTTGGGTTTCTCTTTTCTTTACTGAATGATTATCCTACTTCAAATTAGTTTCATAGAATCATAGAATCATAGAAATGTAGAATTGGAAGAGACCACAAGGGCCATCCAGTCCAACCCCCTGCCATGCAGGAAAACCCTCAAAACACTCCCGACAAGTGGCCATCCAGCCTCTGCTTGAAAACCTCCAAAGAAGGAGACTCCATCACACTCCGTGGCAGCACATTCCACTGCCGGACAGCCCTGACCGTCAGGAAATTCTTCCTGAGGTTCAGGTGGAATCTCCCCTCCTGCAGCTTGTATCCATTGCTCCTTGTCCTGGTCTCAAGAGCTGGAGAAAACAAGCCCACTCCCTCCTCAACATGACATCCCTTCAAATATTTAAACATGGCTATCATGTCCCCTCTCAACCTTCTCTTCTGCAGACTAAACATACCCAGCTCTCTAAGTCTGTCCTCATAGGGCATGGCTTCCAGGCCCCTCACCATTTTGGTTGCCCTCCTCTGGACCTGCTCCAGTTTGTCTGTATCACACTTTATGTGAATTTAAAAAAATCTGGAAGGCTACATAATCCCCTGCTATAAAGTAACCCATGTTTCAGTGATCTCGTCCAAGCATTAAAACATCACAAGGCAGGTTTATAAAAGTTTGGCAGTCTAGCCAAATAACTACTGCTTGAACTGCTCCCCTGAAATACCTGTTTTTGTTGGGTATAATGCCTCTTTCCACCTCCTTGTGGTTCTTGCCAATCCGAATAGCCAGCCAAGATCCCAGCTTGCCATTGTACAAAGTGTCCACCACCCGGAACACCTCTCCTTTGTTGAAGCTAAGTCCGTAGGGAGATTCCTTCTCATATTCAAAATGAGTTCTAATATAGAAAGAGTCTCCCACATCTGACTCGACAATGCGCCGATACACTGCAAGAAAGGAATACAAAGACGTCCAGAAACAATGAATGAATTAAGAACAAAGGCTGTATTTTTCTATCCAACAAATTATTTTATAGCTGAAAATGTCACAAGACACAATTAATAAAATGACTGTTTGACTAGCTTGTACATGATCCAGCATATTTCCCTACGCTCCTAAGGTCTCAAGTACACTCTAGTGGAACAACTGCAAGAATCACTTCAATGTTAAGAATATTTCACTGGGAGTTCAAGGATGTAATTTCTTAGATGCTTCATAAGGTGTTAGGTAAAGAGGAATCAGATCATGAGATCTATAGGGGAAAATCTGCTGTGTTGTTCACCCATCCTTATCCACAAAATTACTGTGTGAGCTAAGGCTGGGCTGAAGGCAGATCAGAAACCCTGGGAAAACTTGATGGATGAGTTGCAAATACAATGGTAAGAGTCTGATGTCCAGGAATTTAATAACACTGCTGCCACCACCATCAATTTGCTCTCACGTCAGACTGCTGGAATCCCTGATCTGTAGTAAATGATGTATATATAGGTTTATACCGCCTGTGTGGGGTTCACAGCTTGCATTAAGACAGGAATGGGCAACAGTAGTGGGGTTGTGGGCCATTTTTCCAACTGGATAAGTGTTTGAGGACCACAGTACTTAGGGGCAGGAGTTAAAGTTAAAAATGCACAGAAATTAGCCACATATACGGAAAGCATATTAAAAATCAGATGAATCTAATTAAAAATTAATTCCTCCTTTAATATTAAAACATTAAAATTCCCCACAAATTATTAACAAATAAAATCCCCTGCTTGTAGGGATTAAACACACAGACCCACACAAATGAGCTATTAATATTTTAACTGTGGCTTGGAAAAAAGATGACCCCTTCCTGTCAACGGAGGACTGCTCCCTTATTCTGATTACCATCCAACTTGTTTTATCAAAATCATTCTTGTCCTTGCATCAAAGGAACTTTACTTACCATCCTTCTTCTTCTGTGCCAAAATGGTTACCTCTTCCCCTTTAGGGAGGTCAAGCAGAAACAGGACTGCCTCCTCTCGAATGATATTTGTGAAGTCTACGTTATTTACCTTATGTGCCAAAAGGAAAAAAAAAAGGTTAAAATTGTGTAACCCAAGTGTCGAAGTTTTATGCCATTTGGACTGTCATGATTCCATCTTGTAATTTTTAGTTTGGTAAGGGGTACTTGGAATTCTCTCCTAAAGATCTCTATGTTGCAATTCAGGGGAGTGAACTAGAAAGTCTCTGACCAAACTACAAATCTCAGGATTCCACAGAACAGAATCAGAGCAATGCAAGTGTTCTTCATAGTGTAGATAGACAGTAAATTGTAGAATTTACTGTGCAGGGTCAAACCAGAGTTTCTGTCAGGAGGTCCTGGGGACTTCAGCAAGGATCTTTGGAAAGACCCACTTTCTGGACTGGGCCGACCTTGGTGACCACTGGATTGTCCTGGGCAGGGAGGACTATAAAATGGTCTCCAGTTCCATTTGCCAGCAACAAAGATCTTTTTATTCAGGCAAGCCTTAGCAACAGACCTCACCTGCTGCAGAAGAGACTTTTAATTACATGGTGTTGTATTTGTTCAACGGTTTGAACCCACTGTGCATTTGTATCCTTTTATCCCTTTCCTTTGTATTTTAATCAGATTTGCTCTTTTAACTATAAGCCACCTTGAGTCTCACTGCTGGAAGAATGGCTTGAGATAAACTGAACAAATGTAAGAAACAAACAAAATTATGCCTTGGTCAAGCACCAAGGTCCTCCAGATTTCTGGAGTTTTCTAGAGCAGTTTAGCTTAAGCTTGATGAGGCAGTTTTTTTGGCCAGTGTTCCAAGGACTGGTACTACATTCGTGTCCACTGGTCCTTTTTCTTTTCAGGGAAACTTGCCACAAAGTGGCACCCAGTGGCTTGTGGACTGGCACCGGTTCATGAGTCACCGTCCTCGAGTAACATTAGTCTAGAGATACCTCCATCCTCCTGTCCTGATTTAACTCCTGGGGTATTTTCTTGTGGCTTGGACCAAAGGGACCACCGCCAGGTCCTGACAGAGTTCTCGTTTGCTTCCAGCACTCTCTTTCTTAAGGGATTAAGTTCACATCCATCTGAATCCAGCATCCGGAATTCAAGCCACATATCACCTTCAAATTTTAACTACCCCGGCAAACTCTGGTGGATGTCACTTCAATGCAAGTTCCTAATAACGTCTTGATAAAGTTGTATATGCGTTGTTAGTTGCTGCCATTCCTTTTTAGCCTACCTCCAAATTTAGAAACTGTTGCTATGTTACCAAAAAGAGGATGCTACTGGGTATTTGTCACTAATTGTCAAAAAATGAATATCATACATTTTCAAAAAAAGCAACCTTACCCTGAGAATCTGATCCCCTTCTTCCAAGCCTTCTTTGGCAGCAGGGCTGTCCTCCAAGACACCGGCCACAAATATCCCGACATCATTGCCACCAGCCAGCCGCAAGCCCACACTGTCTCCTTTTTTGAATTTTACAAGCTTCATGCTTGGCCTGCAAAGATTAGGAATTACAGAGGAGAAGAAAAAAATACCTGTAATTGCTGTTGATGATGAAGAGACATCTCACTTTTCCTAGGGGTTCATGTGCAAACCTCAGCACCTATTAGTTTTTTCCCTGCCTTCTTGCAAAACCCTGAAAGAATAGGGATTCTGCTTTAAAACAAAGGGCACCCCTGAAAAAAGGAGGATTTCTGGCTACTTTCAATTTCATTTAGAGTGTGAGTAGCCTGTCGCAAGTCCTGGGGGAAGGAAACTGGTCTCTGGATGTTCAAACCTTATCTACTCCAGCAATAAGAAAGACTGCCACGGGTGGAAACAGAACTTTATTAATGCTCTGCCTGTGCAACTCTGCTGGTTAAAAAGATGAGCCCTTGTACTAGCATAAGCAAAAGGTCCATTACCGAAGCATTCCGTCTTCATGTGTTGAATTTGGCAAAGGGCCGTCGGATGGACTGACAGGTAAATCCACATCTGGCTGCCCAGGCTGAGCATATACTGGTTTTGGTTCTGTTCAGAAAATACAGAAGACGATTGTGTGGAATACATCATACTTTTATAACAAAACAGAAACATGGATATAGCCCAGCTCACGCTTGCAAGAAGTTCACTCAGATCTGTTTTCAGGAGAAACAGAAGTATTCAATCAGGTATACAGAATTTTTAAAGCATCTGGTCATAAGAAAAATATCTAACACACTGTTGGGTACCATGTCACAGTAGTGATCAGAAGTGGGCCAACGTGGAGAGACCAAACTCCAGGCATTAGGTTCTGGTAATAAAACTTTTTTGTTACTGGAAATCCATTAAGTTTACAAGTAGATCTGGAAACATTATTAACAATAAGACAGATGTTAAGTTATAAATGCAAAGATAAGTGGATCTTCCATCTCTTCCTGAGTGGCTACTGATGGGATGAAGCATATATAAAACTGTCAAATGTAGTTAGTGTTCGGGAAGAGAGATCGTGAGATAAACTCAGTTTCTGAATAAATGTAAATCACATATCATAATAATGAAGTACAGGACAATGTCTAGCCTTGTGCTTTAGCAAGAAGAATTTAACCTGAATACAGAAACGCATATCACAGCAGTTATTTTAGAGAAAGAAGGATCAAATATCTTTGTGTAGTTTTTCATGTTTAATTTAATGTGCAAAACTGATCTGCTTTTATCTTTTAAACCGTTAAAAAAAGGAAAAGGAAACACAATAACGTAGGTGCAAATTCAAGGACTTCACATCCTTTTCATGAAGGAAGTTTACCTTGAAAGCAGGAGACATTTTTTTATTGTGATTCTGTCTATAAAGCTTGGCTTCCAAGCCCTGCTTGCCTGTTTAATCCATCATGCTGTAGCAAACACTGAATGGGAGCTGCAGAGAACAATTAATCAAGGCTAACCTCTGTGATTTCCTCCCAAAATGGAATTATGTCACAATGTTAGAGTAAACTTTAGGAGGTATTTTTAACCAAAGTTGATGTAAACCATGCAGTTACACAGACAGAGCTACGCAGTGGGTTTTTAAACATTAGTTGGATTATTAACTCTCGGGTGTGTTTTGACGGTGTGTCCTGCATGGCAGGGGCTGTACCAGATGGCCCCTGTGACCCGTTCCAACCTATGACTCTATGATTTCTTAAAATCAAAGGGTACTTTCAACATTTACCTGGAAGGGGCGGAGTCTGCTTCTCGTTTCTCTCTGAAACAGATTCTTCCACTGACTTGGACAGGGGGGTCTCCTCTGTATTCTTCACGGGGGTAGACGCTGATCCTGGCTTTGCTATTCTTTCGTCATCTCTGCTCCGCAGACTAAACCAAGAAAAGCAAAAGTCTCATTTTAAAAGCTGTGAGAATAATTCCATCAAAGAGATTTAGCCGTTTTGGAGTCAAGAAGTACTAGACTATTCCAACCTGGGCAACAAAGTTAGTGATAGGTGACATACGCTGCAGCTTTTCATGCAATTGTCTGTCATGGTTCAGGTGAAATCTCTATGGCTTTTCCTGCAGAGGGCAAGAATTACTTTCTACAGGTCTCATCAATTTTTAAGCAGGGACTACAGAAGTGCGAGGTCATAAAAAGACAGCGAAAGGCTCCTCCCATGGGGGGCTCGGAATAGGTTCTGTAGTGGATCTTTACCTACATTTCCCCCTCTGGTAGGGGTGGGCAACATACAGCCAACACTGCCCCCACCCTCCAAGTCATTTTTGTGGTGTGTGAAGTTCCTCATCTTAACAACAACAACAACAAAAGTTAAGGAAAAAATGAAGAACTGTGCTCTTGGATGCCTCCTGCTGTTGAAACAAGCTAAAATACCTCTTTCTGAAAAAAGAATGCTTTGTTTACACATGCTACATCCGTTTCCTACGGCTGGATGGCACCATTGCCTCAGTAATTGTGAAGTCATTGTGCACAACACACACACTTGAATTAGGACTTCATGTGTTGCCAGCTGTAACAGCCTTTTTAACAGAAGACAGACTTGTACTAAAAGCAACCTAGTCAAGGAGACACCTTCAAACATTAAGCATTTTTTCCCCCGGCAAAAATGTTAAGAAAGTGCAAACACTATGTTGAAGGGTTACTGATTTGCAGGAAAAAAAGGAAAAAAACAACAGGAAGACAGAGGTTGCATCATGTGGACCAGAAGACAAGGTCTTATACTGTGGCAATACATTTAATAGGCGAACCACAAAGCAACAAATGAAAATATCTTCAAAGTTTATACACTGATTTTTGTGCCCTTCTCATTTGTGTAATAAAAGTACAGTCATCCCTCCACTTTAGTAGGGATCAGAGTCACAGGACCTCTCAGAAAGTGGAAAAACCAGGACTATCTCTAGTCCCCCCTCCTAAGCCATCTGTAACACACGCAAAGAATGTGTGGATTCAACCTACAATAGATTCAGATATCTGGCACACAACAAATTGGAATCCATAGTGGGGAGCACACCAGCCGCTTGCCCACCCTTCAGAAGAGACAGACAGACATGCACAGTACAAGCAACAACAACAACAGAAGCAGGAAATGGTCCATGAAGATGCAAGACTACCAACCTCATGGAACAGAAGGCATCTCTTAGGTGGCTGGTTAACTGACAAGCCTGTTGTGGTTGTTGTCCAACTCACAGTGACCCTACCATAGAGTTCTCCTGGTAAGATTTGTTCAGAGGAGGTCTGCCGCTGCCTTCCTCTGAGACTGAGAGAGAGTGACTTGCCCAAAGACACCCAGTGGGTTTACACGGATGAGCAGAGACTTAAGCCCTGGTCTCCCAGGGTTGTAGACCAATACTGAAACCATTAAACCATGCTGGGTCACCTACTGCAATCAATTGTCCCAATCCAACTGCCAGTTCCTACTAGAGTAAACCCAGTGAATCAACACACTTACACACATGTTGACTTATTATTTTGCAACTGAACCAAAGTTTCTCATTCAGTTGGGATGAGCAACTGGCATCAGGCCAGAAGAGGCTTTTGTGCTTGATTGGGCTGCTTGCATCTCACACACAAGCACACTGGCTGTTGTCCTTAAGTCACTCAAATGTTTTAAGTGACTTCTTAAAATATTGAAGCACAAAGAACTGCCTTCTGAAATGGTACTTTATCATCCTTCAGCTTCTTCTCCTCTCCCACCCACCCATGGCCTCATAATTATTTGATGTTATTTACGGGGAGAGGATGACATTTGGACATCATAACTTCACAGTCCACTTGCTTTCATACCTTCAATCTATCAACGTGAGAGAAGTCCCCTGGAAAGCAACTCCAACGCCTGACTCTACCAAGCAAACATGTAGGCAGCAACAGTAATAACTCTCCACAAAGGAATAGCTGGGAAGAAGCCGACGGGTCGCACGTATCACTGGCACGGGAATGCATAGGAATTAAATTTATTTATACCAGGGCAGACTGTTTGTCTACTTAGCCTAGTATACTGATCTTACAAAATGGGTTGTAGCTTTTCCGGTTCTGCAAGTCTTGGTGTCTGTTTCCCCATCACTTATTATGACCTGACAACTCAACTAGAGATACCAAGCATTAAACTATGGGAAAGCTACAGACCAGGGGCAACTGATGCCCATCTGGACTGACAGGGCAGTATATGAAGCCAAGGTCAACAGCAGGCAGAGCCAACAGATTTCTTGTTTTGCCCCCTTCTTCTCCCTTGCAATGACACTACATGTCCACAGAAACTGAAGAATAGCTTGTTCCATTAATTCAGTGGCTTCCACATTATCATATACTAGTCTCCTCTTATCCACTGGGAAGGTATTCCAACACACACAGACACACAAGTGGATGCCTGAAACTGCCTACAGTACCAAACCTGCTTTGGTTCTGAAACTGTGGATAGTACCAGCTTGCTCCAACTCTGGTGTTACCAGAAGTACTCCTCTAACTTGCCACAGAGAGATGCAAAATACTTGTATTACCAGATATTATGGGTCTTCTGAATCTCTCTATGGTCCCTGAGAAGCTAGAAGGTTACGCCCGGTGACACCAGAGCCAGGACAGGCCACCTGAGTGCTCTCTCCTGGATGCCAGGGGCAGTTTGGGGCAAAAAGTGGGAAGCAGGAAGGTGAGTCTGTGATGTAGGAGGACATTTCCGCAATTTTCCATTCAATATTTTCAGACCACAATTGATTGTAGATAACTGAAACTGCAGAAAGCAATACTGTGGCCAAGTGAGGGATTCCTGTACATGACTCTATTCTGGGGAAAATGCGTGCAGCTCCACAAACTGGTTAAACGTGAGGAGACAGAGAGAAATACTGGCAGGCTGGGAACTGATTGGGTTGGGGCAACAGCATCCCACTTGCTTGCTCTAATGGGCCAGCTTTCCCTGCTGTAGGCAAAGCACATCTCAATCAACGAACAGGCTCTTCCTAGTCACCAGGTCGGTTGCTTGGCATGGCGCCCCACCGCTCCCCTGCCTACCCCCGTGGGCTATCAATAAGGGCTAATCATTACTGCTTACAAAACTGGGCCTTGGGACTTCTGTTAAGCCTCAGAATTGTTAATTAAGCAAGCTATGCCAAGGCAGCTGGGAAGCAGTAACAGCAGCTTTGCCAGTTTCAAGGTTCAACATTATCTGTTTGCTAAGGAACTGATGGAAAAACTGAGCTAGTTTACATGTTAACAGCAAGCCACAGTTTGACTGTGCATGCACATGCTATGGTCTCGTGTGTTCCCCTCTCCCCACAATGCTCTGATGCCCTCCACTCCTTGCCTACTTGGGTAGTGCATAGTTTTGCCGCTATGTCCAAGCCAAGCACACTGTCCCCTGGTTCAGATGCTTATAATGACCTGTGGGTTGTGCAAACAAAACTGGAATGTGGAAGTCTGAGTCTTAAGACACAATTAAACCATGGTTTGCTGTTGTGTCTGTAACCAAAGCAATGTGCCCTGGGTGTCTTTTTGCAGGCAAAACAGTTAACTGTACTCCAATCCTTACTTTACGTATGCTTTGCAAAAAAATTTCTATGTGGATATCAGTGTTTTAATATTGGCCTCAGCCCAACTGCTAGTACCCACTCCACTAAATCAACTGCTAAAGGCTAACTCAACACTTAGGTAAATCCCAGTGATATAGTGGGTCTACTTTAGCTGGGACAAGGAACTGGATACAGATTTTGGCTGCTATGGCCACTGCTCAAAACAAGACTGAAATAAGATAAACATACACTCATTTTTGCAAACAATACAGAAATGGTGGCTCAATTATTCCTAAAGCACACTGCGAAAGAATGAAGATGACTTTCTCAAAACTCAAAAGAGAAAGTGATATTAAAACTTCCCATGTCTCTACAGAGAGTCAGCATCGTGTAATAGCTTGAGTGTTGGACTATGAACTTGGAGAGCAGAATTCGATTCCCTGTTTGACCATGGAAACCTACTGTGTAACCCTGGGTGCGTCACACATTCTCGGCCTCAGAAACCCATGATAAGTTCGCCTCAGGGTCGCCCTAAGTTGGAAATGGCTTGAAGGCACACAACAACAACAGGTCCCTAGAATGAAGGAAACTAAGCTTTCATCAAAGTTTGGGGAAAAAATTAATAACTCCCTGCACCCATCCCAAGTTTTGAACTTTCTAGTAAGCCTTCAATTTTCACTGTTTACCCCCTCTGCCCCAAAAGAAGGTACAGGAAGTGTCTCCTCGCTGTCATTGTTCCTAGGTGACAGAATGTTGTTAAAAATTACAGCTGCATTCCCCATGAGTCATCAAAGGTGTTATTTCGCTGGGGATGTGTTCTGGCAGTACTGCTTTTACTTCTAACATCTGTGCTGTGTCAGGAAGGGACCTTTTTTTTTAAGGGATGCTTAACACCGCAACATTTTAAAATAACCTTCAGTCAGAAAAAAACAAAAAGTAAAGTCAGCCTCCTGTTTGTTTCATCAGTGGCAGCTCCTCTTTCCAAATGTCTGTTCAAAACACACACACACTTCCGACACACAAGACATCAATTTTATCAGTGTGTACTTTCAGAGTCCTTAAAAAAGAAATGTGAGTGACATCTGGGCCCTGTCCACAAGAGCACTTTCTGCTCCTTTCATAAAGCATTAAAATCTGCGGGAAGCTTCGCTTGTCACTTTCTGAGACTACAGCAGTCAACTGCTGCTGCGCCTGCAATTTTACAAAAGGAGGCAAAGCTTTCTCGTGAAAATACGGAGTTGGCCTTTGAAGATGGTGTGGAAACTTCTGCTGGGGTAGGATGCAGATGCCTGAATCCTTATTGGGGCTGGACGGTCACGCTGTACCTGCTCTTCCCAGTTGCGCTGGCTGTCTGTGCATCTCTGAGCCTAACTGAAAATGCTCCTCTTGACCTTTACAAACTTAAACGACTTGAGTCCAGGTCATCTGATGGAACACCTACAAGCTCATGAACCTGCCTGTTTGTCTGTTTTCTAACTCTTTAATCAGATCTGTAGGGCTGAGGGGCGTCTCAGCAGCAACTGTTCTGTTCTGTGGAACTTCGTCCCAAAAGGCAAGCTTATCTGCACTGTTTTCAAAAAGGTTTAGAACTGAGTTTTAAAATTATTTTCCTTGCATAAGTTGGAAGCTGTCTTGGGAGAACTGCAGTTCTGAAAGGCAGCTAGCAAAACCAAGAAATTAAGAAACAAAAATGTTTCACTCCAGGAAGAAAAAAGGAATTTTCTAAAATAACAGTACAGGTTGAGTATCCCTTATCTGAAATGCTTGAGACCAGAAGTGTTTTGGATTTCAGATTTTTTAAGAGTTTGGAATACTTGTATTTGCATATACAGTATGCATTATTGAGAAGCAAGAGCCACCATGGTACAGTAATTGCAGCACTGGACTACAACTCTGGAGATGAGGGTTAGATTCTCTGCTCAGTCATGAAAACTCACTGGGTGACCTTGGACAAGTCACACTATCTCAGCCTCAGAGGAAAGCAAATGCAAACCTCTTCTGTGCAAATCTTCCCAACAAAACCCTATCATAACTTTGCCTTAACATTGCTGTAAGTTGGAAATGACTTGAAGGCACACAACAACGACAACAACTTAATGAGATATATCTTGGAGATGGGACACAATCTAAATATAAAATTCATTTATGTTTCATATATACAATTTTATGCAATATTTTTTAATAATTTTGTGCCTAAAACAAGGGTTGTGTACATTGAAACATCAGAAAGCAAAGGTGTCATTATCTTAGCCACCTATGTAGACAATTTTGGAGTATTTGAGATTTTGGATTTCCATTTAAGGGATGCTCAACTTTGTACCACAAAAGCTGCTTTTTTCTACAATGCCAAGACCTAACTAGCCCAGTATTCTCTCTCCAATAGTGGACTGCTTTATTATTCCTGATAATAAAGTTCACCAGCAGAGTACAAAAAAGAAGCACTGCAGATAATCAGACAGTTGAAGCTTTTTTAAAAAAAAGGAATGATCAATACTTTAATTTTATCTCTTGCTTTTCTTCCAAAGGAGCTAGCAATTTACAATCAATAAAGACCATCATACAGTCTGAACAAAAACTGTAACATAAAAAAGAAAGAAAAAAATCCAGCAGCAGCATAAAAATACAATTCCATAATGGCAGCAATTAGCAACCAATTGCTAAAATCGATCATCTTTGCAAATGAGTATTGGATTACTGTATTAGTATGAGGCTTAAAAAGCTACGCCAAATCAACCAAAAGCATTCTGAAAGAGCCATTCTGGAGCAAACTGCCCAGCTGGGAAAGACATCAAGGACAGACAGACCATTCTTGCTATTCTACAGAGATGGTGCTCTTTCTAAAACGGCTCTGCTCATGGTGAACCTCATTCGCCGATGGCATCCTAACCACAATGGCTACATGCTTTAATTTAATGGATGGCCCACTGTTTGAATCCAGCTCCTCCTCCTCAATTTTATCTGTCCAGAAGAGATGCATTCTTGTTATGGGCCTTGAAATTGATTCCTAATTATGGTGGCTGTTATCTTAGGGTTTTCGTGGACAGATTTATTCAGAGGTTTGCCACTGCCTTCTTCTGGGACCGAGAGAGTGTGGCACACTGCAAAAGCATTTTGCACTCACTTTCCGCTCATTCCCTGATGCTTCTCCTTTCTTTCTCCTCCTCCTTTCTGAACACAAACAGTTTCCGATATCAAGCCATGAGGGAACTAGGGCTAAATGCTTGCAAATGAGCTAGGAATGGAAGCTAGCTTTTAACCAGGGTTCAACTGGGCCTACAAATTCTGGCATGTTTGTAAGTACTTAAGTGAAGTTGTACATCATGGGAAGTTTTGACTAAGTGCTGAATCCTGGCTTTTTCTCTCACTGGGAGGCAGAGAGAAGACAAATGTCAGGAAACAGGCTCAGTCCTTGTCCAAGTCAAGAAAAGAGCAAAGCTGGGTACGTACCACTTGTGTACATCTTAGCATTATGGGCAAATCAGGTTGTAATGATGTTATTAGAACACGGCACCCCGTCTGGAAGTATTTCAACTAAAAGCTTATAATGGAGCAAGTAATGATATCTTGGTAGGCCTAAATACCCTAAAGGCATCAGATCCTATCTGATCTTGGAAGGGAAGCAGGGTCAGTTCTGGTTTAAACTTGGATGGGAGACCGCCCACAAAAACCAGGTGCTGTAGGCTATGTTTCAGAAGAAAGGACTGGCAAAACCACCCCTGAGTATTCCATGTCTAAGAAAACCCTATGAAATTCATGTGGTCATCATAAGTTGACAGGTGATTTGAAGGTACATACACAGACAAATGGTATCTTGATACTAATGTATGGAAAAATGACAACCATTACCAATTAATAGTGCAAGAAATTCATATCAAAAAATTTTCTCAGTCTCTCCCTGACTCACGCCCTCAACTCAGTTATTTATAAGGCATGTTTAGCAATTAAAATCTTCAGATTAGAATCTAGAATGAAAAAACTAGCAAGCACTTCATGTGGCACAAGTGAAATAAACAACCTTGTTCACTATACGAACACAAGGGCATCAAACTTTCGTGAGATCAATGCTCAGAAGCCTTCCGTTTACAAATGCAACAGGAGCACCAGGTACATGCTCTACTGGATGCACTCCGTCCCTTTGGGTGGTGTTTGCTTATAAAATCCCACCTCCCTTTTCCATCTCAGAACAGCCCACAACCTAGTCTCAGAAACAGCATCAACAGCAGCTGCTGAAAACAATAAATAGTGTAGCATGTGACATCAAGCTACCATGACAGTGGTGGGAGGCAACAGGTCTCCCTGTGCTGGTATTTCCGTAACACAAAAGGTCCTGGTCCTCTTTAACCCCATACAAATCTCTGGTAGAAGTAGAAAAGGGAGAAGATCTCTGTCCCTCATGACCTGAGCAGATAAGCAGGTGCAGATGAGATTTGGGTATTTTGGTTAGTATCCGAGTCTTTAGTCAAAAAGGGCTTTGAAAAGGACCAATACCTTGTACAAAGTTAAGAAACAAATGGGAAAAAATGTTGGTAGAAAATATATCTGCCCCAGCGCACGAGTGAGAAAGCTTTGGAAACACCGCCTTCAACATAGGGGTTAGACAGCAGGTTCAGGGCTGCCCATTGTGCAGTCATCCTCCACCTTCACTAGGTTTAGGGGTCCAGGACCCCCCACAAAGGGGAAAAATCACAAATATCAAAATGTGTCTGTGTCTGTGGAAAGGCAGCCAAGGCATGGTGGGGCACACAGGCACCCAGTGTCCAAACTAGATCAAGGAAAGGAGAGGTAAACTGGGTGGGTCAACATAGCGGCCCTAGACTCCCCCCCCCCTCACTGGGAGAGAGAACAGGTTTGCCGTGCCGAGAAATCAGGCTGCAAATCGTCCACAGCTGGCCAGGCAGTGGCTGAAGGAAGAGGAGGACCAGGGGTGAGTTTTTAAAGGGCTGTGTGGCTGGACTGGAGCTTCCAAGAGGGAAAGGTCCCCCAGAAAAGAAGTGTGTGGGAGGGTGAGGGTTCGGCAAACTCGCAAATAATCAAACCCATGAAAGTTAAACCTGCAGATGTGAAGGGCTGACTGTACAAGAAACCTGAGCTCTATAACAGATGTTTCCTTCTACTGGCTGTATACCTACTAGGGCAGTAACAAATACTGGAAAAAAAGTGTCTTCAATGAGAAGGGGTTTCTGGACACACACCAGGACACTCCACTGAGAGAAGAGACAACCAGTGCAGGACTTTTTTTGTACTCTGGGACTACTCGTGAAAAATTAATTAGTGCAAAAAAAAATTTCTTGCACAAAACCCCAATACTTTATGGAAATACATTGTCTTCTGTGTGCAATACTATTTTTTCCCATAAAAAAAATCCCAGTGGATTTTGAGCAAATGAATCTTTTCCAGAAACAAAAATGGTTAAGAATCTCTAAAAAGCATGCAAAAGCTATAGTAAACTGTACCTAGTAGGGATTTTTTTTAAAAAAATTATTAATTCTTGTGCGCGATTTCTCAAATGCTCCCACATGCAGGAATGAAAAAAAAAAGCTGAAATTTACATCACTTGCAGATACATCTGTGGGTGTAACATAGCACAGGGACAGCGAACACACAAGCTTGAATCTTGCTCCTGTTGATGCTATATACAGGAATGCTGTTTCCACCACGGTCTATGTGCCACTGAGTGGCCCCCGCACCATACAAAAAAACAAAACATACACAAGGCAGTCATTCCACATTTCCTAGGCTAATAGTTTGTCTGCACTCGTCATGCTCCCTGATGGGTCTGATGGTTGTACCATGCAACTGATGAGCTGCGGTGCCATGCACCTTTGGCTACTGCAACAAACCCAAGCAGCCGACTCTACCATTACTTTTTTTAAAGCAAACTCATTTAAAAAAAAAATAGTACAAGGCTACCATCACCTGCCATTGCTGGGCTGCTGTGGAGAATGTCTGGAATGGTCTGAAGGCTCTGACCTCTGGTCAGGAGATCGTGAACGACTGCGGCGGGGCCTGTCATGGGATCGGTTGGAATGATCGGATGCCAACGACTGAATTTCTGAAATGTCTGTTAAATAAAAGTTGGGATTTTTTTCAATGAGATGGCTTATAATTCAAATTATAATTAAAAAGGATGGCATGAACCTGCCCAAAAAATGGAAATAAGCTTATATGAAGTGTAATTGGGGGCTGTCTACACTCCCACCCCCACCAGTACAGACTACTTGTGGTATTCCAAGAAAAAGCTTCTCATTATTGGGGGAACTGCTGGTAATATTAAAAGGTGTGGGGTTCTCATGACCAAATTAAAGAAAAAAACACCCTCCCTCCACACTTTTTGTTACAGCCCCCAGCCCAACCTTTCCCACATTTCACAGGCAAAAAAAGCTATACTCACCATCTCTTTCTGAAGCATTGGCCGAGTGAATGCTATCAGAAAGATCTGGGACATTCAGCAGAGTTGCTCTTTCATCTCTCTGAACCACCATCTTCAGCTTGCCCTTTGACCTTTCTATTAGGGTCTTGGCATCTGTCAATGACATATTTTCCGTGACTGTTCCGTTTATCTGCAACAGAGCAAAAGGACTACTGATAGGCACCGAATGGGAAGTTAACGGCATCTCTAAAAGTGTGTACGTGTGTGGTGGGGAGCCCTCTAGCTCTCCAGAGCTAACCCAGTTAAGAAAATTGCTGTTTGTCCTGCCCTTTGCAAATTGCTCCTGTTTAAAAATGAGAAAGACAACAGAAGATGACAAATCTTCCAATGCAAATCCAACAGAAGTAGATAAGGCAAAACAGTCAGCAAAACAGGGCTCCTTTAAAAGGAAAACTTAAGAACAAGGAATCCAGGAATTCATTTTCCAGAACCAATGGCCTCAATCAGATGAGCTACCTGTTTTGGTTTACTCCTCTTTTCCAGAGCCAACATCCAGCCCAGTTACTGGGACCAAGTCGACTTGACTAATGGATTAACAAATTAAAAACAGAGACATCTTTGCACACTTATGATTCATTATTGTTCTAAATCACGAAAATCGGAGCTGTTTATGGGAGGCCTCGTGAAAACAGAAGCGTGGAGGCTGTTTAGCTAACTCTAGCCGACTCTAGAGCTCATCCTCTCTCCACTGCACTGGAACTTCTATGTGCCAACCCCTGCTTATTTAAACTGTAAGACAGCATCACAGGAGTTCTTTAAAATCAGGATAATGATCTAAGACTGAGCCTCATACCAACAGCAGCAAGGGGCTGCTTTGTCTGCCAGTGCTGGTTTCACAAGTTTGGGAGGAGGATTTAGGGAGAGGGAACTGGGGTGCCTGCAATGGCTGAGCCACCGCAGCCGGTGGAGTCTTGAGTGCCCAACCCACGGGAGCAGCTAAGTGGCGAAAACCACACGGCTGGCTTGTGGAAACAATGACGGAACAGTTCCTTTCTATAGGTCCGCACCACTGCTGTGTTTGAGTACCTTTAAACGCCCATAAGAGCGATTGCTGTAATTTGCGTGCATCATCGTGAAAGAGCAGGAGAAGCTGCCTCGGAGCCTTAATTGTATCAACGGGATTAAGAGTTATGTCAGGGAGCTGCTCCGAACCGCCAGCAAGGGACTAATATCTGTCTGCTGACATGATTTAGCTCACGGAGCTCTCCTCTCAAACGCGGCCGCCCCAAGTTCTGCGCATCCCTTCTACGCTGCTCTGTCAATAGTCCTGAGCACAGGCTGAGCAGCCAAGCTTACACCCAAGTAAGAGCTGCAGCCTTACTAGCATAACTTAGCAAACGCTAGAGCTTTCCTACATTTTTAAAAAAGGAGCTTACATTTGATTTTTTTTTTTTAAATCTTCTATTTCAGTGAACCAGAGGATGAGGAAACTAATCTTCAAACTAATCAAGTTTCCAGGAAACAAGTTACTATAAAGTTCAGGGGGCTTCTCTCCTTTGCTAAGCCAAAAACAGAGGGGAGGGAGGGAGGGAGGCATTTACTATACCTTTAGTACAACGTCACCTTCCTGAATATTGCCGTCTCTTGCTGCCAGACTATCTTGGGATATTTCTTTCACAAATATGTGGCTGGCAAGACGCAATCCATATTCTGTTTCAAACAAAAAGTTGACAGAGAAGTGGTTAACAACGAGCAATATTCTGGGGAGTGGTCTTCCTCTCCCACTGCCACCATTCCTGAGAAATCTATCTCCCAAACTACTCTCTGGAACAAACAGTGGGATGGGGAAGAGGACAAAGTATGACTGCATCCATGTACTGTCCTCTCTGTATGCCGAACGCAATCACTCTACACCTTCCTAAGTCCAGGGGATGGGGAGGGGAGGGGAGGGGAGGGGAGGGGAGGGGAGGGGAGGCTACCTGCACTATTTAAACCCTGCAATTTGCCAGCATCTTTAGCCATTTTTTCATTTTCACCAGGAGCCGGCCTTTAGTAAAGCTAATGTCTCTTTACTGATGGTTCAAGACCATGCGGGTCCTTTGTAGATCTTTGCTGCTTTCTGAAGACCAGGCTGCGCCAACACTCTTCCGATTAGAGGGGCAGCTATTAATTGGAAAAACATCAGCTTCACTGTGTGAATTTTGCCTACATTTAGGGGTGGGGGGAGGGATGCTTGAAAGATGTGGAAAATGATGTCACTGTCCCTACTAATCACTCCTTGGTGCTTCCATTCTGTTAAATTTCTGGCCAAAATTAATGTATTATTCTATTTAGAAGCATGGGTTCTTTGCGCAGCCATGAAGGCACCAGATTCCCAACTGATCTTGGAAGCTATGTAGGGTTAGTCTTGGTTAGTACTTGGATGGGAGACCGCCAACAAATACCAGGTGCTGCAGGCTCTGTTTCAGAGGCAGGAACTGGCAAAACCATCTCTGAGAATTCCTTGCCCTAGAAAATCCAGTGAGATTCACAGGGTTGTGATAACTCAACAGGCGACTTTAAGGCACATACACACACAGGGAGGATCTAACTATTCTAAAGGCATCAGATCCCAAATGATTTTGGAAGCTCAGCCAGATCAGCCCTGGTTTGTGCTTGGATGGCAGACTGCAGCCAGGTGCTCTAGGCTACATTTCAGAGAGAGGAAACGCCAAAACCACTTCTGAAGACTCCTTGCCTACAAAAACCCGCTGAAGTTCATGGGGCAGCTGGCAACTTGGAGGCTCTGACGCACACATCCTTTCGATGACGGTTTATATCATCTGCTTTCTGTCCTCTGTACAGCATATTACATCCATACAAATGACTAGTTTTAGAGTTACATTTTTCAAACGACAAGGAAGTTTCACGGGAAAAAACCCGAAGGTGCCAATACAGAGCCATACCGAAGGTTTTACTGATCTTGTAACATCCCTCCAGAAGGCAGGGATATCACACTGTTACCTAACAATGCAATGCTCCACTCTCAATGGCTCTGGATCTTCAATTTGCATAATTAGTTTCGTATTCTCTGAAACTGGTATGCAAAACACTGCTGCGAGATTGACTCCCAGGTCATTAACCGACAGTCTGCAGTCATCTGTATAATTGAGGAATGGTTATACGGCAAGATTGTTTTGCAAATTCATTCTCAGAGGAACAGCAATCAGAATAACCAAACTGTTTGCCAGCAATATAGTGAGCTAAATTACCATCACACTTCGTTCAGGTAAGCAAAAATCTCCAAACTTGCATTAAAACAGTAAGTTGGCGGAAGGGAGAATGTGAATTAGAGGACAAAGACATTTCCTGGTGTTTCCTTCTTTCCAACACTTCCACCCAGAACTTTATACATGAGCTGTCGTGTTTGTAAATACATTCTGACCAATGCATTTCTGTTGACTGCAATAAATTTTACTGCTGTAAGCCGTTCCTCAAGACCAAGCAGTTCCAAGATTTTGGTTGGTGCTTTTTACTGAGTCAGCTTAAATAAACTTGGTTGACATGCAGCTCTTTCTGTTTAAAGAATCTGTGTTACTAGAAAAAGCTCCTGTTTTAATTCTAATCAAGGCAAGATTTTAAAAAAAGAAAGAAAAAAAGTAAAGGACTCAGGCAGCTTGGTCTTGCATTAGCATGAGAAGACAGAACCGCAAGACGGAAGTGACAAAAAGGGCCAACCACCTGGAGTGGCTGATTTTCACCCATAATCCTCAGACAGTATTGTGCAAAAAGAAATGTTGCATGATTCCCCCTCCTCACCAAAAAAAGCCTCCCTACGTGGGATGGAAAAGCAGGAGCATTCCTAAATTCAAAACCTCATCTCTCATCTGAGGGGTACTCTCCATATATCAGTCCAACACTTAACCGCTCTTCTTTTCAACTGCCACATACTTAGCACAAAAGTTGTTCGAGGAACCTACAAATGTGTTCTATGGCATACTTCCAACTTACACTTTTTTTTAAACAAATACGACACACCTCCAAACATCCAGGCAAGGTGGGTGGCCCTCAATAACCCTTAATTCCTAATAAGCTTCTAATTAAAATCATGCGCTTACACTCACATATTCCTATCTCTACCAGTGCTTTTAGCAGAGGTTTAGTACAGATCATGGGGTCCCTAGTAAAATATTCCTTTCTTTCCTTCTTCTCCTAGGGGAAAGAGAAAGCTGGGAGGGGGCCTTGCTCTTACACATCCTTCAATGACTGTGAAGCAAGGTAAAATGACTAAAATTTGGAGACCTGAATACCTGGGTCTCTCTTTTGTGGGGGTCCTGAGCCCCTAACCATAGCTAATGTGGAAGGACAACTTTCTAAGTACTGAAAAGTAGCAATGCCAAATAAGATCTACATAAGACAAAGCCGCATGGATTTGTAGAAATCAGTCCCACAGGAGACTAGGTCAACTCAATCTCTGTCGAGTTTCTGGGTCTGAAACTAAATGTTAGTTATTCTGCATGGGCTGTGGTTGTTACAACTGGTTTAAAATTACTTTCAAAATAGTATTTCATGTGTCTTTAAAGCTACTTTACATCGATTTTACTATACATTGCTTTGAGAGCTCTGATAGAAAGGCAAATGTGCAACAAAAATGTAATAAACATATTAATCTAAATACTGTTTTGCAGCTTCCTGTTTGGTTAAGAGAGGGAGGCATAAGAAAGGTGTGGGGGAAGAACCTGCAATGCAAGCTAGCCTTCTGAAACTGCAGCATACCTTCATTCTTCCTAGATTTCACCAACGTGACCTTCGTGGGCTTTGGGGGTTGACTGGACCCAACCGATCTCCTATCTGATCTCGGCGACAAACTCCTCTCTCTGCTGGCGCTTCGGTCCCTCACCCAGTTCTTCTCGTGCCTTCTGCTCGCACTCGCAGCACCGCGGAAACTTCTCGAATCATGCATATCCTCCTCGTAGCTGTCCTCGTCATTTTCAGACACTGGGTCTGGATCTGTGCGAGTTACTGGAATCTGGATTTTTTTCATCCTTCGGATGGTCTGGAACATGGTAGCATTAATCCTTTAGTTTCTGATAAAATGCAAAACCATCGTCTGCTGTGAATCTACAATGCACAGCATTCTGGACACATTGTTATGTCTGTTATACTTGGGTCCCAAATGGAAAAAAAGCAGGACATAAATTAAATAGGTAAGATACTAAAAACAGATAATATACTTCAGAATTTACAGCTGGGCAGCTTTTCCTAGTTTCCCAAACAAAAAAGATTCTCTGTCTCACCGGTGATATTGAACTACTAAAATCATTTTGCTATTAGTGGAATATCCAAGACAAAAAGCCATTTGGCTTATTCTAATGCCACCCTTCTTCCCCAGATGTACAGTAGAGTCTCGGTTATCCGACCTAAATGGGTAGGCTGAGAGTCCGATAACCGAAATGTTGGATAAGCCGGAGCCCATGGCGGCCGCCATGTTTGGGGGCGTGTCTGGGGGCACGGAAATGCCTACAGCCACACCCCCAAGCAGCTGCGACGTCGGATAATCCGGAAGGTCGGATAACCGGATGTCGGATAACCGAGACTCTACTGTACCTTCAATGGTGTCTCAGAACACAATAAAAATGGAACAGCAAATAAAACCAGTGAAAAGAGGAATGATGGAAAAAAACGGCCAAGGTTATCATCCACGCTATGTTACCAAGACTGGTAGGAAAAAGGCTTGACTCGTTTTGGAAAGGTCAGTGAGACTGAGCAGCACTACAAAGAGAAAGTACATGATTCCTAGGGCCTGGTTAATGCATCTGTCCTCCCACACAGAAATCTTTCAGCATAGATTGATTCCTTTGAGAAAGGAAAGAAAAATGCTGATTCCTCCATAAGCCCTGACTTAACCCAGAGGAAGTAGGGAAGAACAGGCTAGCAACATTTTATCCAGACACCAAACGGGACAGGCAGGCACAAGAAAAGTCCACCTTTTGATGCCCCGTTATCTGACAACTCGCTCTTTTTACACTCCCAAATCAAGAACAAGTTCTATTAATTTGACAAGGGTTCTGCTCTTTCATCAGTTGTTCTTGCCTACAGAGGCTCACTTGGGACTGCTCCACACGTGCACTGCCCGCAAAGGGAGCCAAAGGGGGTTGCTGGTGGTGGTAGGCTGGCTCAGAGACTTTGCAAGCCCTGTGCCCACGGGTGGTCTCACGAGAGCCTCTGTAGGTCCTTCGTGCTCCCTACAGTCCAGCACCTGGGTTCTGCTTTTCAACCAATTTTGTTTTCTGACAGTGCTCCAGTCCCTAACCTGTCAGATAAGTGGGGGAAGACTGTAATTCTCACTATACCTGTGCAAGAGGCACTGCAGAAGAAATGAACTTAATTGCAAGTAAAAGAGGTTAAATGAAAACACAATCCTCTGACAGGAAACATTAGGAAGAATGTCCTGATGGTAAGAGCAGTTTGATAGCGGAATATGCTGCCTGGGAGTGTGGTGGAGTCTCCTCCTTTGGAGTTTTTTAAACAGAGGCTGAATGGCCATTTCTCGAGACTGCTTTGACGATGTCTTCCTCCATGGCGGAATGGGTTGGACTGGAGGGCCCTGGTGGTCTCCTCCAGCTCTGTGATTCTATGAAAGTTGTTTCTATGAAAGTTCAACCACGTCCATGAAGAATTTAAGAAAAAACATTATTTTGGATGCTACAACCTTATCGAGGAAGAAATGGCAGTGGCAAAATCCACCAAGGACGAGAAAAGAGTAACTGAAGTCCAAAATGCATGTCTTGTCATGTACGAAGTGGGAGGGTTCAGTGTGCAGAAAGTACATGTGGTTCTTTCCCCCCGACCAACCCGTCCCTCAGAGTATTGTCTCACTGCACAACAGGAGTGTAGACAAGCCATGTTTCTTTAGTTCTCTGACAAGGAACCAAGTGACCAGTGCTGTACAGAAAGTAAGAGCTTTAAGCGAGCCTGATCACAATGAGCACAGTCCATAAATCAATTCTGTGGTATTTGTGGTCAAGAGGAGCCAGTTAATTCAAGAAAGACAACCACTAATGACTACAGATATTATCTCAGGAGGGTACTGATGTGTGTATAAAAGTTAGCTGCAGCTGAACTGTAGAAACTCAGCACCAAAACACAATCCTGACAACCAAGGAAAATTTTTGTGACTGATCTGTCCATAAATACCCTAAAAGTACCAGATCTTTTCTGATCTTAGAAGTTAAGGAAGGTAAGCCCTGATTAGTACTCAGATGCGAGGCTGCCAGGGAGGGCCATGGCCATTTCCACACTAGCCTGTTATAGCGCTATTATTCCGCTTTCAACATCCTATGGAATCCTGGGGTTTGCTGTTGAGGATGGTCTTTGAGGGCCCCCCCAACAGCAAACCCCAGAATTCCATAGGATGTTGAAAGTGGAACAATAGCACTATAACAGGCTAGTGAGGAACTGGCCCATGTGCTGTAAGCTATATTTGAGAGGAAGGAACTGGCAAAACTGTCTCTGAGGATTTCTTGTCTACCAAAACCCTGTGAAATACATGGGGTCGTCATAAGTCAACAGGGCGACTTGATGGCACATACACACACGTATGATGCAATCAGTAAACCTGGCTCCATACTGAGGACACATGGACAGGTCTTTGCCCCAAGAGGCTTATAACTGAAAATTCAACGCAAGAAAACAACGGATGGAGGGATGGAGAAAACAAGGAAGCATGTGAGAGACATATTTCCACACCCGTGATGTCGTGGCATGAGGGTTGGACTACCATCTTGAAGACCAAGGTTCGATTTGCTGCTTGGCCATGAAAGCTCACTGGGTGACCTGGGGAAGTCACACTCTCTCAGTCCCAGAAAACCCTGCGATAGGTTTGCCGTAAGCTGGAAACAACTTGAAGGCACACAATAATTACCCAGCTGCTCTAAGGCCAGGAAGAACTAGGATATGCATGATGGAGCTTCCCCAAAAAGGCTAGGTTTTCAGGGAAGATCTGAAGAGAGGAAGGTGACATCCCACAGGCATTCCAGGAGGAAAAAGATGTTATTGGAGGCATGGGCTCTGAACACCCAGCAGAAGAGGGCTGCACAGCTTAACAATCTGCTTCCAGGAAGAGGTGGTCTAATTCAGGAAACCCTCCACCGGTCCCATTATGTTGGCTACACAACAACCTCTCCACACTAAAGCCCAGTGCCACTGTGTTCCCTGAGCTGAAGATAAACTGTCGAATGCTTGCAAAACAAAGGCATTCCATACTCCACAAGACAGAGAATGGGGAGAGACTAAAGAGGCTACAAAATCCTGCATTATTTTAAAAAATGCTTCTTAAAATAATAATTACAACCTTATTTGCCCGCAAGCATCCAGGATGAAATCCCAATGCTTGCTTCAATACTGCTTCCTTCCAGGTAACTCAGATAACTGTGCAAAGCATTGCAATGCAAGTTTTCTTTATTTGGGGTGACAGCCCCTCCAAACAAAATCTCTCCCATGTGCACAGCTGCCTTATCATATCTGAAGAGGGGGAGGCTGATAAACTTGTTTCAGAACTACAAAGTTATCTAAGACTTAGGCTTCACAAGCAGACACACTTTCCAAAACATGGTCATTAATGGAGAAGTCTCTCCACATGGGGAAAAAAAATGAGAAAGTGCAAAGCGTCTAAAAGAGCCTCATATCTATGGGCATTGTTGCAACTGTGCAACTTCAATATTTCAGTACTTGACAAGGTTACTGGTGTGGAAAGTGACTTCACCTCTCCCAGGAAGCCCTGTCAATAAGCATGAAATACTGGCTCTTGTGGTACAGTTGGCAGCCCATCAAAACAACAAAAAAGCATTGCTGAGCTACAAATCTGTCTCCAAATCGTGCAACTCAACTTTCTTTCAGACAGACTGAAGAAATACACACAAAAGCTGCTTTTGTGTTCAGTGATTCTGAGGTGTGTTATTTGTCTATCCCAGATAATGGTACAGGGATGGGAAGAATGCTTTTCAAGCAAAACCAGAGGCAATATACCTAACATTTTGTCTGTGTTGCTCTGAAAGACAGACGGGACTGAAATGACTGAATATTCCCCTATTTAGTTTTTATAAAGCTCAATACATTAAAAGATTTAGGTGTCAGAGTGGAGGGTGAGCCAGCCCAGCCCAGTGGTTTGAGTGTCGGCTAGGACTTTGGGAAGTCAGCATTCAAATGCCCCCATTCAGCTGTGAAAACTCATTGTGTGACCAGGGAAAAATCACACACTCTCAGCCTAAGAAGAAGGTAATAGCAAACCTCTTCACAATAAATCTTGCCAAGGAAACTGTGAGAAGGCTGCCAATCTGAAGACACATAACAACAGCAGAGAAAGGGGATCTGTCTAGTCATTACTGATAAACTAGCCTTTTTTTAAAAAAAAATAATGTGTCATTCCATTATGTTACCACCAGCTGTTCCATGCAACCACTTGCACCTAAGGTTATACTGACCAAACAAATGTTTATCACTGAAGTGAGAACTAGAATTATGGAGTATTCATCAAGGGCAAGGTGCTTGCTAAATACAAGTGCAGGTACCTTCAAGTTGTCTGGTGACTTGCGGCAACCCTGTGAATTTCAGAGTTTTCTTAGGCAAGGAATATTTACAGGTGGTTTTGCCAGCTCCTTCCTCTGAAATATAGCTTACAGCAATGGGTATTTGTTGGTGGTCTCCTATTCAAGTACTAGCCAGGGCTGACCCTGCTTAGCTCCCAAAATCAGACAGGATCTGGTGCCTTTAGGGTGTGTGCACATGCCTTCAAGTTGCCTGTTGAGGCATGGTGACCTCATGAATTTTGTAAGTTTTCTTAAGAAAGGAAGACTCGAGAGGGGTTTTTGCCAGTTCCTTCCTCTGGAATATAGCCCACAGCCCCTGGTACTCATTGGTGGCCTCCTATTCAAGCACCAACCAGGTCTGACCCTGTTTAGCTTCCAAGATCAGGCAGGACCTGGTGCTTTCGGGCCCCGTAAGCAGCTTACTTAACATGTTTTTCCAAACTGCCAGCTATGGAAATCCTGTTGAAATTGGAAGCAGGCATATGTGGCTCAGGTACCAAGATCAGCCACATACCCTCTTCCCTCAGGCAAATCATTTGGCATCTACAACACCTACTCCCAGTAGTGTTATACTCTTTTCCCTTTGGGGCTAGGAAAACCAGCTACATTCTGATGTCTCCTGACGTCCTGGAAGCCTGGGTTAGGCTGGTATGGAAAAGGACACTTAACTTTGTTAACCGTGAAATGACCTAGTAGGCTAGATAAATAAAGCCAGTAGAAACAAACTGCAACCAAACTGGAGAGGGGGGAAATGTTTAATGTAGACGATAGTGTCCAAAATTAAAGCTCTCCTTCACTGAGACTGGCCAACAAGCACCTCCTAAATACACATAATTTCGGATTAACACCTTCCTTGTCTACAAACATATTATCATCTGCTGTCTATCTCTGAACATCTTTCTCCAGTAATTACGTTGTTTGAGTGCGAAGCCCAGGGAATCCTTTGGGGTTATATCTTCCTGGAACTGGAACGGAGAAAGCTAGACCAATCAGCACAAAAAACTAACAAGCTCACACCTTGATCCAGCAGCTCTGTCTTCAATCAACAGTCCAATTTGGTTCTTAAGCCAGCTGCTTTGCAAACACTGTGCAAAATGAAGTTTCCAATCATAATTCCAAGATATTGCAAGTACCCACCATGTTTTGCTAGGTTCAAACCAGAAGGGAGACAGAAGAAAAAAAAATAATCGTGTGTTATTAGAAGGAGAAAGCATGTGAAGCCATAGCAAGTTCCTGGATCTCCGAGCTATTATGTAGAAGATCAGTATTATGGTGCCTGAACTGGGCTTAGGTGACATGCCTCCCATCTGGTAAAACATACTTCAGCATTTTGGAAAGGCTTTTCATTTCAAGAAACTGAACTGTTTTAACACCCTCTGTCACAGTATCAATGACCGAATTTTCACACTACAGGAAACCTGCTAGGCAACTCAGCAAGTAAGACATTGTTGTTGTCATGTGCCTTCAAGTCATTTCTGACTTATGGTGACCCTAAAGTGAATCTATCACAGGATTTTCATGGCAGGATTTGTTCAGAAGGGGTTTTCCACTGTCTTCCTCTAATGCTAAGAGAGTGTGACTTGTCCAAGGTCACCCAGTGAGCAGAGATTTCATGGAGGAGCAGAGATTAAGAGGGCCCTATTTCATATCCATTAATACTGAAGAAAGATCTCTCTTGAAATAGCCATTCATCAAGCCTGCCACCTCTGCTGATGTGGACACACACTGGATCGATTTTAAGGAATTTTTTTTGGGAGGGGGAATAGAGTAACTAAATTCTACATGTTTACAATGGAAATGTACACTAGGAACTGGAATCAGGAACAACCAAAGAGAAGGACACATTTTGAATAAGAGATCATTCATCCTAGAAACAGAACTACCTGTGAGTGTGTTAAAAAAAACAATTTGCACGTAACAAACCGCTATTGTTTACCACAAGGTGGGCTATGTATTGCTGATGATATGTTGTTTTGGAGATTTAAGGTGGGGAAGTTATTTATAAAACTGTGCATGTCTCAAAGAATAGCAGGAATCAATATAATCACACTGTATGATGACAAACAGCATATGCTGAACACGAAAACACTGCTTGTTGATGCATGAGGGGAAAAGGAACACCATTCAGTGCCCAGGGTGCTTGACACACTTGGTTTAACTCTGCCTTAAAACATTCTGAGAGGCAAAGGACAGCAAGGTGGGATCTGGCATCCCTAGGCTCAAGATCTGAGGAGGCGGCCCTCTCCGTTGGGAAAAACAGAGAGTAGGAAACGGAGCAGGATATTCGAGAGGCAGGGCAGGAGCAGCCCCAAGAATTTATGTGCTGATGGATGTAGAGCAGCAGAGATTGGAGCCTGGAAGCACCACCCAGATTGCAAACAACACTTACAGGTTAAGCCCGTTCTGCCTGGCCCTGGTTGCGTGAGGGGATTGTGATTCTCAGTACCAACCAGCCTGCGAAGATTCAGCAAGCTGCAGCTGAAGCCATCTTGAGGGCACTGGGTTGCAGAAAGCTGGACTGGGCCCAGACGATACTCACGTCTAGGTGACAAAACAGCCTAGCATTCATGCTTCCCAGGAGCGCACTTTGAAAACCCATCTCTCCTTTTAGCTAGTAGCTTTACAGCATGAGGCATAAGGAGGAAGACCGTAGGCTGTTAGCAAAACTACGGGCCTCTCCACACTACACTGTTATAGTGCTATTATTCCACTTTCAACATCCTGTGGAATCCTGGGGTTTGCAGTTTAGGGCGGGACATTGAGAATTCTCAGCCAGAGAGCTCTTTGGCCTAAGTAAACTACAAACCACAGAATTCCACAGGATGTTGAAAGTGGAATAATTGCACTGTAACACTGTAGTGCAGAAATGCCCTGTGTGTACTGCACAGAAAGGTTGTCTGGGCTAAGTGAAACCTGGGGAAAACCTTGGGCCTGAAACCTTACAAAGATGTCATCCAACACTGCAGGCACTATGAAGTTAGATGGAATCGGCATAAGGCAACTTCCCGCCTTCCACGCCAAGCTGTCTCTCTGAAGTCACATTTACAGAAATCTGAGCATTTTGTCTTAAAACCAACAAAACAGGCAGTTCTGTTAAAACAATGGAAAGCATGCCATCCCACAGGAGTGGATCATAAAACAATACGTGCCATCTCAATCCAATACTGCCTCTAAGTAAGAGTGAAAAAAAGAATTTAGCTGCAACAGGGGAGCTCTAAACAAGCTAAGGAGGTAAGAACCAGGAATTAACTCTTTGAGGTTGCTACTTCTAACAAAGGTAAAACTTTTTCATTTGGACTATAATTGACAAGTCTTACTTACTGTTGCTGCTGCTGCGTGCCTTCAAGTTGTCTCTGATTTATGGTAACCCTAAGGAGATCCTATCACAGGGTTTTTTAGGGCTGAGAGTATGTGATGCACCCAAGGTCATCCAGTGGGTATCCCTGGCTTTTGCAGGGGAATCAAACCTTGGTCTCCAGGATCACAGCCCAATGTTCAAAGCCTTACACCATGATGGCACTTATACAGCATCTACAAGTTTTTCCAGATGCAGTAGTACACAGACTTCTTGAGAAATTCAGTGTTCTCTACCTACAAAGTGGGGTCTGGGGCCTCACAAACGACATAGACAGTTACTTTACTGCCGGTAATGAAGCTTAAATTTTACTGTCCTTTGCTTCCCTCTCCTGCACTGAGACCCCTCCAAAACAACATCAGATACAAAATAAAGGATTGTGACTCTAATATTGTCACTTTTCTTCTCCTGCATGATTTTTCTGGACACCTTTTGCCTGAGGAAGAAGCTGGTGGAGCTTCAAAATGACGTATTTGGTGCATTTCAGTTGGCCAATAAAGGTGCAGCCTTTTTGTGGATTTTGCTGTATTCTTCCACACCTGTTAACTTGTTTAACAACACTGCCAAAGAGCCACGTCTCAGGGGGCCTTGCGCAGGCACATTTGAGACCCGGGATGGCTTTGCTCAGCAAGGTTGCCTTCAACCCACTGACCCCAGATTGCCACTTCCGCAAAACACATTTCTTTCCAGTTTGCAGCTCCCTTGCCTGAACCACCAACCCTCCAGCAATGAACCAACAGGTATTGATAAATAGACTAAATATGCACACCTTCACCCAAAAGTTCATAAACCACAGCTGTCTCTCTCTGCACCAAGGAGCAGTTTGTCCCTGTACAATTGCTGGACTTCTTAAAATTCTGTAGACCCCTTACAAAGCACTGTTTACTTTAAAACCCCTCCCTGGATATATGCATATGCGTGTGTATCTGTGTGTATTATGGGCTTCTGATTTATAATTCCTGAGGGAGCTCAACAATATACATGTCTTTGTGGTGCCGTTTGGCCTGACTGGTTTAGGGGGGTGGCGATCTGAGCCCCTGCTATTCAAGCACTTTGCTATCAACTAGGCATCAAAGTTTGTTTTAGAATCTCTGTTTTTCTCTACAAAAAAAAAAAAGCTAACAACAATTCCAGCATACACACAGCGACCATCTTTTACCAAGAAGTTATGTAAAGAGTTCTGAGCTGTCATATGATAAATGTCATCGAATCCACCCTTGAGGTTTGCTTTCATTTTATTTGGCCAAATCCAGCACAGAAATAGCTTTCTGGAAGGAGCTGACCCTTGCACACAGATCTAGGGCTGGAGAAAAGCATCTACTTACGATTTTGGCATTCTTCCCACTTTTTCTCAGCTGCTGAACAGCAAAAGCATGCTCCACGTTATCCATTGAGACGCCATTAACCATTGCAACACGGTCATTCTCCCTAGAGTGGGGGTTTGGGTGGTGGGGAAGGAACATAACAAGTGAACATGTAGCTCGATGAGGTCAGGAAGGAAAGAAAAAGCTTTAAAGAAAAACCCATAGTCAGGCAATTTAGTATTGCTAAATTACTGTAGATCTGTCACACAGGCTAGAGACCTTTCACAAGGTTATCTGAACGCTCTGGCACATTCACTATGTACCTCTGTGTACTCTAAATGCCTTTATTACTTATCGTTAAAAACCAGTATCAGCCACCCAAAGCAGGGGCTGGTGCTCCTCCCACTGTTAAGGGGCTGGAAACTGGGAGGCTGCAAGATTGTGGGCTGCTTCCCACGATCCCTGATTTCCATTGCATTGCATTGTGTAGCCTGTGCTGCACTATGAACCAAGGCTTTTAAATGGCAATCAGGGTTTTGTGCCATAGCTGGATACAAAATCAGTTTGAAAAAAAAAAAAAATCAGGGCTGCAAGCACCACTATTACGCAACTGCAAGCACTGACAAATTACGGGTAACAGTGGCAGGAGACCAGAACGGAAGACGACGTATAAGGAACAATGGGAAGAGGAGAAGGATACGGCAGTCTGTTCTCTCAAGTAAGGAGAAATACAATGTCCATAGCAGGGGAAACACATGGGCCATGAGTTAGATGTAACCCCCCTCAACAAAAATTGGCAAAAACTGGACTTCCCTCCTGTCAAAATCATCATTAAAAAGAAGAAAGAGAACAAGCATTCTTGAACACCTGCAGAAATAGTGATCTGCTTCAAAACAAGGTATACCAGAACCCTCCACCCACCCCCACCCCTGCTTTGCTTTGCTCCAGAAAAAGCACTTTTACAAAACTGGAAGCAGGAGAAGTACATTTCTGGTTGTTTTGGGGGCAGAGGGGTGGGTGGCACAGGGGTGGGTGGCACAACTTGCGATGAGATCAGAAGAAGGACCCAGAGAATTTGCCCATACCTGGTCTACAGAAACCTCCACAAGAATAGCAGCAAAGAAAGTGTAGAAGTAAAGCTGCCCCTCCTGCTGAACTGAGGCTTAATTCAACACTTACTGCAGCAGCCCTTCAGCTGGGCCTCCTTTGAGCACATCTGATATAACTATCGATGTTTCACCGCTCTGGAAGTGGGGGTTATCTCTTCCGCCTGATATCGCAATGCCAAACCCAAATCCAGGAGCCTAGAGGAAACCAGAAAGCAGCTCAAATCACACCAGTTGCAAGGAGTTCAGGAAAACAAGCAGCATACATGCAATTTTTTGGGGGGGGGAAAGTAACGCATGTTAGCATTTCAACAAACAAAGAAACTACACTGAGCAACTACCCCAGAGGTCTTCAGGATTTTGCATTATTCACAGTCTGTCAGCCTTCTTCTTCTCCTTTCCCACACATTAATCTGTTTCTAACACAGCAAATACTGTAGTGTTCTGGAGCCAGGTAAACATGGAAAAAGAAGAGGGTCTTTGCTACAAGTAGTACACAGCAGTCAGACAACGGTACAAGACAAAAAGGGTCCCCTATTCCAAGTGACAGAGAACCTGCTTTAACTGTCGAAGGTGTCAGGTTTAAACTCCACTCCCTCCAAGTCAAAATAGATAGGCATAAAGTTGGTAATGTTTGCTACCTCAGACCCCGGCAAGCCACTGCGTCAAGAATAATGAGCTAGGGGGATCAATGATTTCTATCACACAGCTTTGTGTATTCCAGTATGGTTATTATTTTAAGTTACCTCTACATTTAAATAAAAAATATTGCAATTTTTGGGTAATTTCTGGTCCCAATCCATGGTGAAAGCCCGTCAAATAGGTTAAAACATGTAAAAATAACTCACCACCCCAAGCAAACCAGAATACCCCCAAATAGCTCTATTTTCCTCTCCAGCCCTTCTTAAAATGGTGACAGGATTTGCCACTGCCTGTCACCATTTTGAGAAGAACTTCAGAGGAAACTGGAGGCATTTGGGCCTGCTATGGGGTGGTGCCATGAGCGTGGGGGGCTACAGTGGCCCGACCCCCACTGAGTTGCCCACTAAACATGCAATAGATAAAAAAAAAAAAGATATAGGAATTCTGCATTTCACACATAACTGGCATTCTCTCTTACATATACTGGCCTCTGTTTCTACTTCTGCTAAGCAATGAGTCTGCCCCCAACAGTAGCATTGCAAGTAAAGGTATCTGTCCTCTTTACAACCAATTTGAGAACACATTTCAGTATATTAACAAGATACTACTGCTAAGTGTAGTGTATAGCTCCATGAAGCTTTACTATACCCATTAATGGGATCTAGTGGTTTGAAATATTGAAAGCTTTTGTTGTGCAAGAAGTCGTTTGACTTATGCATTATTACAGTGCTAATCCTTGGCTCATACTTTCAGCTCTGTTAACTTCAAAGACCCAAGGAATAAAAATGCAAAATACTGGCACGGACACACAAAAGGTGGTCTGACCCAACTTCTTTGAAGTGCAAGGACGGGAGGAAAACACACACAATGGAGGCTCAACTCAGACTGAACTCAGAGGTTTGAATGTATTTGAACATTAAGAACCAGGGCAGTGAAAAGCACTCCTGTGAGAAGGCCAATTCGGATTAGGAGGGGGAGGAGGAAACCTTTACACTTCATAGCACGGGGTATTCCTGGCTTGAAGATGACTCTGTCCTTTTGTGTACAAACCACAAATGAATCCAGCAAGCGGCAGGTTCTCGCCCTCAGCAGTCTCTGATCCTGCTGATGACTCCTCCCCACTTGGCAAGAGGAGAGCCGGAAGGACCGTCAACCAAATCGAAAGACATTGGTTTCAAACGAGGATACAAATGCCAAGGTTGTGCTCAGCATCCAGGTCAGAAGCACTGTATGAACTCTGCATGGCATTTCCGTTTTTTTACGCCCAGGGCTAGAAGGCAGAAAGTATTATTTTAAAAGAAATTTGTCCTGTTAAGCTTGCTGGGAAAGTTTAGCTGCAATGGAATACAAAGATGCCATGGGCGAGGGGGGCGGGGGGACAGGCGTTGGTTGTGACCCTGACTGTGGTCCCTAAACCCCAGACCCCTAAACTTAGGTGATATTTTTTGCCTGCAAACTGACCAAAGGCCCCCAAAACAGCCTGCAAATGCAGTAGCTTGCCTCCCCTAACCCTGAAATCCCCCCCAACACTCAAAGCCCCCCAAAAAGAAAAAAGTCAGCTCCAAATCAGCCTAAATGGTGGCTGGAAGTGACATTATGACACTTCCAGTGCATCAAAAAAAGTTAGAGAGGCCTGCTGGAGCCAACATGGCCCTCATCCCCATCAAGGTTACCCACCCCTCATTTAGAGGACATAGTTAATAATCTCTTATTTGGACTGTGCTGCGTATAGGTACGGAAGAACGGTAAAGATTAACACTCTGTTGTAAAAACTCTATAATAACTCACTGTGGAATTCACAGAAGGTTAGTTGCCTTCACATACCCTTTTTACTTGGTATGAACCCACAAATCTACAGGTAAGCATATGGTCTGATCCAGTATACGCTATTGGCAGCTTGCGGAAACCCATCTTAATTTTGACCACTGCAGTGGAAGCTTGCTTCAGACTGTTAAACCTTGAGGGTGGGGTCACACATGCTGCCAAAGGCTGCCTTCCTCCCTTCCTGCTGACACAACAACAGTTACCAGTTACCAGAGAGGTAGAATGGTTTTCCAACAACCATTTCTTTTGGTGCTATAGTTACTAAACGCTGACCTTCAGGGTCATTCCTCTCCAAAGCTAACAGCACCTTCTGGAACTGTGCAGGATTTGGAGGGAGGAAATGATGAAATAAATCCATCACTAGAGGAACTGACGGACTCAGAACTTTTGTATAGATCCCACTGTTGGTACTGTCGCAGAGGTTGTGGACTAGGTCGAAGGAGGAGGCTGAGAGAAAATGCCAACTAAGTCCAAACACAGGGTCCTCTCCTTGGAAGTGAAGTCAGTGGTCTGAAGTTCTTTCTCCCTGAGGAGAGCCTTCAGTCGAGAAGACCAGCTGCGGTTTGCCGAAGGGGTGAAAGCTTGGTAGAATGAGCAATCCCATATGTTGTGATCTTTGCCCAAGCACAAGAGGCACTCAGAGTGGCCATCCTTCCCGGGGACCTTGCCCCTGCAGGATGAGCATCTCTTGAAAGCTCTGGTAGAGGCCATAAACCCCAAAGAGCTAGCCAAAAGTCTGATAAACACAGAAGTAGTCCAGAGAGTCTGAGTCAAGCCAAATTAAACCAAAGAAATCAAGCTGAAAATACTCAAAGAGGGGAAGTCAAGGCAAAACCAAGCACATTATCCAAACTAGACGTTATAAAGTAGGCAGATGGGAACGCCAAAGAACATGTTCTGAACAAAGCTGCTGGTGCAGCAGATGAAAAGGAACGGAGCGCTTGAGTGGGAATTCCGCTGGACATGCGCTGTGGAGGGGTGAGATTACCACCAGATCGCTCGAGAAGGTTCCAACTGACGCACAGTGCAGGAACAGGGGACCTAGTTGCATAAGTCACAGAGATCATGAAGAAGAACTCCTCTAGCACCTGTAGTTTGGTACCAACAGCAGCACTATGTTCCAAAAGACATGTTTTAAAATCATAGTGTACTTCATTGTCCAGGTTAACAATCTGGTTAAGAACCAGAGGTTCCAATATACAGGGTGACAGTCAGCTTAAGAGACCTTTCCGCATGACGGCAAACAGGGGCTTTTGGTATGAATCCAACTGAGCTCTGTATGAATCCACCTGACCTGTGTTCTTCAGATGAAATCCCTTCCACAACCACATCCTGAGCAAGATTTCCAATTGAAAACACTGGGCTGCTGAACTTTTGTTTGCTTAAAACCGGAAGCAACTAAAACCAGAAGCTGGAATCTTTTCCTGTTCCAATCTCTTCCTCTGGCATGTGAAGGAAGAGGGAAGGAAGAAAAGGAATGTGGGAGCCAGAGATTGTTGCGACTTTTTTTTTTAATACTGCAGGAAAACATGTTTCCCTTAATATCTCTGTCCTGGAAAAAATGTGGGGTTATGACACGAATAATCTAAACACCAAATAAAAGTTCCACATTTTTCCCATTCAAAACAACCCACATTCAAATGTAACGGAGGCACAGATTGATCAATGAAATGAAACTCCTAAGAATTCTTTAATTAGCTGACAGCCCAGAAGGATGAGAAGAATGACTGTTAAAATTTGACCATCCTGGGAAACTATTATGAATTTTGTTTTGTCTACAACAAAACAGTCGCTCATTCCCCACAATGAGACCAGCAGCTGCTTCTTTAGGTGTATCTTTCCTGGAGCTTTTAGGAGGACAAATTGTGTGCTTTATTCCAGTATAATTGAGAATGAAGTCTAAGCCCAGAGGAGCATGAAGACACTGCATTCCATCTTGCATGAATGCCTTTCTGTATGTTGCATAGTACTTGCTTTCATGTTTCACAACCGTAAGCTGCACTCTAGGAAAACAATACCAGGAACAAAAAGGTTGCCTGTCACATGGCAGCTCTGCGAGGAACCTCACAACGTAAACTTGATAATGACCTCAAAAATGCCACTTTGATCAGGATTCTTAAGGTATAATTGGAAGAAAACTTTTTCTTTTAAATGGGCATTACATGAATGGGGGAAAAAATTATCCAATATCTAAGCAAACACATACACACATCACTATAAAAAGGAAGCGAAGCATCGCTAAATGGAATGCCAGGCAGTAAGATGATTTCATTCATAAAAGAACAAATTTTCAGTCAAAAATTCAGCCAAGCCAAAGATGTTTTGTTGCCGGAAGCAAACGACAGGATGTACCTCCTCTGCTCCTTCTTGCAATGCGCAAGAATTCTTCCCCACATCTGTGGGTGGCATATTAGCCCAGGGCAACTACAACTTAATCCTTTAATGCAGAGACAGGCTGCTTCCCAAGGTCATGGAGGGGCGCAAGCCGCTCCCACTGGACCCGTGAAGGCTGTAGCTTCCCCAACTCCTCAGGATCCAATTTTTTTATTATTTTTTTTCACTGAATACCCTCCCCATACCTTCTAGGGGGCATGGGGAAAATTTTACCATTGTTTAGGGGCTCCCTTGCCAGGCATTTCCAGTTCTGGAACCTAAAAGGAATGGAGGAAAATGTGGTAAAATTGCCCTTGCAGGCTCCAGAGGTCATGGGTGGTCTTAAAACCTGATCATCGTGTTAAAACAAAAGATGGGTGCACAGAGGTGGCACGGTGGCCCATTGAGAGCCACGTGGAGCAGGGGCTACACTACTTCCACCCCTCGTCTAGTGTCTCGCTGCTGCCTTGAATCTTTCACTTGAGGCAGCTGCCTCCAACAGACATTAGGACAGACCCTGAATATACGCTTTTTTTCTGTATTAGGAATGCAACCCAGCTGTGGAACAGAATCATGGAAGATTGCTTCATTACACTAACATGGCAGCCAAGACTACTGTATACGCAAAAATGGAAGAATTCAATACTACCCACTATGGAGGAATGGTTGCTGAAACTGATATATAAAGCACAAATGGATAAATTGTTGGGTTTGACTGGAGAAAGGTGACATTTCTAAAAAAACGAAAACCCCTTACAGCCTTTTTTTGGGGGAAAAAACCTGGTAACTTTTGGTTATTAGAAAGAGTAGGCTATCAAAAGAAGGGAATATGTTGTAATTTTGGAGACAGATAAGTAAGGAGATGCATATAAAACTGCTGAAAGGAAGATCGAAAGTCACACTTCTTCCTTTTCCTTTTTTTCTCTTTTTAAAAATTTCTTTCGTTATTAGTATTCTATATTTTCTTTCTGTCTCTTATCTTTGTAACTTTTAATGTATTTTTAAAAAATTCTTTTTAATTAAAAAAAATTAACAAAGAATGAAAAGCCAGCATTTAATGTGAGGAGAAATATAGCTCTGAATGCTACAGGCTGGGGATAACACTGCATGAAGGTGAGGGGCTGATGCGCTCGAAGCACCTGGCTGCCCCCCGCTAGAAACAGAATGCCAGGCTCAATGAACTCTCGTGGGGGACTCTGGATTTTCAGTATGCCACTCAATATTGCCAAGTCTTCTGTTATTTCCAATTTAAAGGAAGATTTCTGTGAAAACGTGTCACTGTTCTAATCTCTTAACTGGGGGAGGGGGCAAAAATACCACCATCCTACCATCTCCCACAACCTTGGAAAAAAGCTTTTAAAAATGATGTCTGCTGCAGCCTCTCTCTCCATTTCCCTAATCCAATTAGTAAAACAGATGCTCCTTCACACAGAACTGGAGAGGTAATCTCGCTTCGGCAAAATCCACTCTTTAAGGAGGTCCGGCCAACTTGCAACAAGAAGTAGATGGAAGAGATGCCTCTTGCCGGTCCAGCTTCTGCAGGCGAAGTCTGGCTTTCAAGCTTCAGAAAGCTCTTTTCCAAGCAGGAATTCAGAGCATATGGTGCAGTATAGCTCTCCGCACGACTTTGGAAAGCCTCCCGTTCAGGCTTCCTTCTCCAGACTGCAGTATCCGTCTCACTGCACCAGGGCACGGGAATCACAAATCTACCTGGGTTTGTCAGGCACTCCAAAGGACAATGGCTGGCTAAATAAGGTACACTGCTTGTTCACACACAGCCTCTCATTTTTATACCACTGCACAAGCAACAAGGCAGCTGGTCCTCATTTCCATTATCCTTCAACCTGCAAATTAACCTTGAGATTCCCAAGCTTACTATCTAAACCCCAGGCTTGCCTGCTTGAAACAAGCTCTGGCGCTACAGCAACGGCACAAACTCTGGCACTACAGCAATGGCAGGCAAACTGCAGCTCCCCAGATGCTGTTGGGCAGCGGCTTGCATCTGCCCTAGCCAAGCCAGCGCAGCCAACACTGAGGCATGCTGGGAGTTGAAGTCCAACAATCTTTTCCCCATCTCTGCAATACAGTGGTATTATAAGTCATACTACAGTGGTCACATGACAAGTTAACAGGGGGGACAGGAGAACCATCTCTCCAACCCCTGCCGAGCTCATCTGGCCACCCCACACACACACTTAGGCACTTACCGTCAGCCATTTAGAACATCACACAAGGGAAGGTACAGTGTGTATTCAATGGAAGGAAGAAGAGGTGAGGGAAAAAGAATACAGTCAGTCCTCCACATTCGTCAGGGTTAGGAGTGCAGGACCCTCACAAAAGTGGAAAAATTGCAAATATCAAAATGTGTGTGTGTGTGGGAAGGAGGCATGGGGGAGAATGGACACCCAGGGTCCAAAACAGGTGAGGGAAAGGTGAGGCAGGTGGCCCTATACTTCCTCTCTCTAGCCACCTCCTTCCTTGGATGTGGGAAGATACTGGGAGACAGTTTGTGGTACTAAGAAACTGGGTTGCAAAAGCCATTCTTAGCTGGCCAGGTAGCGTTTGGAGGTGGTAGTGGAGAAGGACCAGAGGTAGGTTTTAAAAGGGCTGGATGGCCTGATCAGAGCTGCTGAAGGGGAAGGTTCCTCTGGAAAAGCAGCACCAGGAGGGTATCGGGGTTGAAGAAACTCACAAATAATCAAATCCATGAAAGTTAAACTTGCAAATGTGGAAGGCCATCTCTATTAATAAAAATACAACTCTCTGAGACAAGCTGAAATCTCCATGAAGAGGAAGGTGCCCCCGGAAAAGAAGCGCCAGGAGGGTATCAGGGGTTGGAGAAACCCACAGACAATCAAATCCATGAAAATTAAACCTGCAGCATGGAAAGCTAACTATATTAATAAAAACACAATTCTCTGAGACCAGCTGAAATCTTCATGAAGTTGCACATAATGGCCAACAACACATCCTTCCAATTTCTAGTACAGGATCCAGGAGAGTCTGACCACCGGTCCATCTAGCTCAGCACTGTCTGTTCAAAAGAGGGAGGCTTCTCCAGAGTTTCAGACCCCAGCCATTTCCTGGCCCTACCTACAAAGGCCAAGGATTGAACTTGTGACCTTTTGCATGCAAAGCAGATGCTCTTATCAGTGAGCTACAGCAATGCCCTGACTGATGGGGTAGATGCAGGGGAGTTTTGCAACCGTTCAGCACACACAAAGGTCTTTTTTTTCCGTCAGCGGATCCTTTGTTGTGCGGCACAGACCTTTGGATAGCTGAAACTAAAAGAACACAAATCCAAGCCTGCCTCCATGTGATCCCAACTTTAGATATCGTTTTAAAACAAATACCAGCTAACATTCATCTAGCACTGCGCACTGCTGCAGAAAGGTGCTCGAAATGCATAAACAAACCTATTATAAGCAGTTTACAACTATGTTCATTTCGAACAAGGAATACGATGGTTTCCTTTCTTTTCTCCATCCGGACATCTGGATCTTTGCTATTGTTTTCAAGAGCTGACAGTATCCTGAGTTATGGATGCAGAACTGTAATTGCAGAAACTTACTCTGTGAAGTGTCACTGTGTGTTGTTCCCATATCGCCGTTTCTTCCATTGTTGTGCTCTGATTAAAAGGGAAAAGGGGGGAAAAGATCAGAATTACTTTCTTGCTACTAATTAACTTCTACCAAAGTATAACCAAAAGCATAACAGCTATTCTGTTTCCAAAATGGTTTCTCAGTCCTGGCTAACAATCAACAAAGCTAAGTCAAACAGACTAGGCATGCTGCTTTGTTTTTAAATTAAGGTCACAAAAGTTGCTCAGCGTAACTTCCCGTTTTTAACAGAACTGGCTGGAAAGATGCCAACCAGATTCACCTCTTCATCTTTACTCCAGTTTTCAGCAATGAATAAGAACAATTGCAAAATAACTGTGGGCTGAGTTTTCGCCTTCCCAGAAACTTAAAAATTATCAAGGTATGTAATATTCAAATCTTTTAAGATGAAAAAAATGGAAATCTGTCAGGTATGCCTGCTTTAAGCAAGAAGTGAATTAGCACATGAATTGATACCAGAAGCTGCACATCTTTGTGGAATTTTGGCTGGTCCAAATACAAATACTACCCAACTGTGGATTTGGTTCTTCCCTGGCCAGCCTCAAAAATGGCCAGTAGGGCTACCTTAAAAGAAAAAAAACTACCCTCCTGTATCCAAAAGCAAAAACTGACAAATCTTTCTCAGCCTAGTGTCTGATCTGCTGACACTTTTTAAGTATGTTCCAAATTATGCTTATGCAACAATAAATGTGTTTTCCATAGACCAGAATGGTGGTGGATAACAAGTTCTGCTGCCAATGCTTTTAATTGTGTTAAATCGCACTTTCGGAATACAAACTGAAATGTGACTGTTGCAACCCATGCCAAATTGATGGGGAGAGAAACAAAACTGTGTCAGGCAACTGCTTCTAATGAAATTTTGGCATCCCACACCAACCAAAGAGATAAACATGCAACATCCACATTCTCCTGGATTATTTCAGTAAGAATTTAAGCACTGATGGTATTAGGGCTAGTGTTTTAAGAAAGTCCCTTGAGCTCTCTCCCCACCCCCCAAACTTCACTTATAAGACAAAGAAGAGAAGGGAAACTGAATCAACTGATTTATTTATTTGCAATCTGGTCCCCCAACCACCACCCCCATGCCCACCCTGCTCTGTGGCAACAAGTAAAAACTTAGGGTAGTGGTTCTCAGCCTGTGGGTCCCCAGATGTTTTTGGACTCCAGCTCCCAGAAGCCCCAGCCACTATGGTCAATGCTCAGGGCTTCTGGGAGCTGAAGTCCAAAAACATCTGGGGACCCACAGGTTGAGAACCACTGACTTAGGGTAAAAACCTATAAGACATCAAAGGGTAGTTCAAACTACTCCAACGTAAGCTGCAGAGTGCCTGGAACTTCTGAGTGTAATAAAAAGAACACAAAAAAGACGTTGCAAGAGGATCAACTCTCTCCATCTCAGTGAGCACCGCAAATAAGCAACCTGATTTGACACCCGACACCCAGATATGGTTACTTGTAATTTAAACGTCTGGCTCTCTTCCCTTCCCCCTGACCACACACACGCAGACAAAGACACACACACACCAAACAAAAACACCTTGGTGCTTTGTAGATGGAATGTTATTTACAGCACATTTTACACTAGCTATGGATTATGGCATGCGAGCGACTGTACAATGCAGGAAGGGCACGTTTTAACTGACGCTGCAGTTTGACATGCGCTAATCTTCTCTCACGTGAATGCCAGCACTGCAGACACCAGAACGGGGTTTTATGTCAGACAACAAGACAAAAAGGTATCGACGGGAACACGTTTCTGATATAAATCCCAGAATTTTTAAAGAAGACAGTTAAGTAAAATGAAAATTTGTCACCTTCACTTGCTTAAGGGGCTCTGCTTTTAGAAGGGACAAGCCCTGGGGGAGAACACATACTAAATTAAATTGAGTTAAAAAAAGAAAAAGGAGGAATAAGTGAAAGAAAATTCTTAGCCTCAAGCAGCGTTGTTCCAAGATGTTGTGTCATGAGTTTGAGCACTGGACTACTGCTCTGAAGACCAAGGTTCGATTTGCCACTCGGCCATGGAAAACCATTAGGTGACCTTGGACGCATCACACACTCTCAGCCCAAGAAAACCTCATGATAGGGTTGTCTTGGTGTTGCCATTAGTTGGAAAATAACTGAAGGCACACAACAACCACCTTACATAAGAGAGCCAGTGCGGTGTACTCTTTGGTCTGCAGACCAAAGTCAGAATCCCCACTCAGCCACAGAAGGCTACCGGATGACCCTGGGCAAGGCACACTTTCTCAGCCTAAGAGGGAGGTAAAGGCAAACCCCCTCTCTATAAATCTTGCCAAGAAATCCTCATGGCCACCACAAGTCAGAAATGAGTTAAAAGCACACAACAAATACAACAACTCTGCGTGAGAAAAATGGACCCAAAGGCCAATGTTGTGAGTAGGAATAAAGAGGTGGTTCAAAAGTTTAATCACAAAACCTTGTTAAAACCAAAGAATGGACGCAAATCCTTCAACTGAATGACTAAGTAGAACAATTTTTAACTGTGATGAAACATTTGAATGCCATTCTATGCACTCTGCAAAAAGCAGACTTCACAAAGGCAGAAACCATTTCTTAAAAAAGATTTTCCACTGTGACATCATTTACTTTGGGAAAAAAAGTCAAAGAAATACCTTTTTTAATCATTTTCATTCATTAAAGCTTACAAACAAGAACAAAGAAAAACAACCTTAGGATACAAGTTAGTAGAAAAGTACATGTTAAGGATGCTTGAGAAGTTATTCCAATGAAACGATTTGTCAAAATTTTGCTGAGAAACTCTGCATTTTGTAAAGAGTTACTTACGAACAAGCTTTCTTGGCAAGCAGATCTGAATTCTCTGCAATGTATTAAAACTAAATAGTGTTTCCTCTGAAAATGGAATAGTTCACCAAGAATTTATTCATCTGATTGAAAAAATTCTCCCCATCTCCTAGCTAATATAAACCAACATCTATGTACTTTTTAGTATTGAAAGCTGAGTTCATAGAAATATATTCCTATGATGAAAAGCATTTTAATTAAGGGAAAAGTGGATTTGTTTCTGGACCATCCTCTGGAATGACTGGTAGTGGGTAAGGTTGGCTTTATCTCCACCTTAGAGCATGTCCTCATTCTGCCAGTTTAAAAACATTAGCCTTGGCAAAAACAAGTTGCAACCTAAATACCAACTCGCTTCACCATTTAAGAACAACAATAAAACCACTAGTTCAACTTATCCCAATTCTGTCTGCCTGGACATAGCCCCTAATTCAAGCTGCCTCTGTTTTGCCAGTAAGTTTTCTCTTACGATTTCAAAGATTCTGTTGTGCCCTATGCAGGCTATGGTCTTGGAATCAAAGGAGTGGAGGAAACAGCTTCAAATGCCTTGTAAAATAGCTCAAAAACTCTGTAAACAAACCACATTCTGTTCTTATCAGGCTGCAGGAACATGGCCCAATAACTTACATAATGATTTTTAAATGAAGGATAGCCTTTTTGGAACTCTGTTTAAATATTTACTGGGAAGAGTTGGGGAGAGAAGTCAGCAAAATGCCAAGTTCACTCTTAGATGAAAAGAAGATTACACCTATTTTTAAATATCTGAATTCACTCACTGTCTTAACTGTACTCCAAGGTACCATTTTGTCCTGGTATACAGTGGGCTCCAGATATCTGCTAGGGTTGGTCCCAGGAACTTGCCCCCGTGAGTCCCAAAAATTGTGGATGCTCAAGTCCCGCTATGTACAATGGTGTACTTATGCAATGGCAACCTTTATATACCACTATATACCACTATATATATACCACTATATATATAAAACTGAAAAATCAAAATTTGCTTTTTGGATTTTTAAAAAAAAATATTTTCAAGTTGTGGCTGCTTAAAACTGTGGATACAGGATCCATAGATATGGAGGGCCAACTGCATTACTGCTGCAAATGGCATACAAACCAGTTCCCAAAATGTTTCAGGTTCTATTAAGGTGCTACAGTGTTCATTTGGAACATACTGCAAGCAGTGGCAAAAAATAAAAAAAATGCAGTTTTCCTCCCGTTTTCTTTCTATTAGCGAGTTCACAAAGTAGGTTCACAACATATATATCACAGTGAGGACATCAAAAACAAACTCAGATGACTAAAGGACTTATTGTTCCCTTTGTTAGGGTACATGAAATAAAAACAATATTGCTATAGTTCAAGTGTGTGTGTATATGTGTACTAGTTCTCCCTTTCCCTTCCTTGCAGAAACTTAAAGAGTTTTAACAATCTTGCTTCTTTCAAGCTGTAACAATTTTGGTGACATTTGCATTGACAAAAGCGTTGTATTTCCAGAAATATTCCCCCACCATTTTGCTTTCACCCTTACAAGTGTTGCTAGATGTTCGGTGCAACCAACACAGCTACCATTGACTCATCAAGCACGACCCCTCCATTTTAGATGAACTTTATCCACAGACCCCAGGGCTTAAAAAGATCTGACCAAGTTATGGGGCGTTTATCCTTCTTCTCCCAATCCACCCCAATTTCTCACCTTAGAGCCTCATTAAGAATTCTGCAGAACCTGAGATCACGCACACTGCTGTGGAATTGCCCTAATGAAGGTACTGACTGCCCACCTATGGATTTTGGGGTGGGCTTTATGTCCCTGCCAGGTCAACATGGCTCCCTTTGTTTTCCTAACAGTTCTGTTTAGAAGTGAATGCAAACCTACCACAATCGGTTGCAGCAACCAAAGTGATCCAGCAGAGGTCCAGAGCTCAACATGCAGCTGCTTATTTCAAACTGGCATAAAAATTAAAGCACTCTTCTCCTCTCCCTCCCTGCCTCTTTGGAATACCAACGCCATTTTCACAATAAATATCCTTTCCCCTCCTTGTCCTCTTTACTGTTCTGGGTTGGACTGCTCTATTTCTCTTTCCTCTCAGGCCCAGCCTTTGTTTCCCTCAGCTTGTACCCTTCTCAGATTCTCAACCCACCTATCCTAGGCCCTCCTGCAGAATTTGCCCAGGAAATACTCTACAGCAAATACTGTTGGCCCTCCACGTCCACGGATTCTGTATCCGCAGATTCAGCCAACCACCAACTGGAAAATATTTTTTAAAAAACCCCAAAAGCAAACCTTTGAGTTGTTCACCATTTTCTGTAAGGGATCTCATTTTACTACACCATTGTACACAATGAGACTTGGGCATCCATGGATTTTGGTACCCACATGAAATCTTGGAAGCAAACCCCGGTAGACAGTGAGGGCCAACCATAGAGGCATGAATTCAGATCAGAGGAAGCCCACCAAGTCCTGGACTGCATGCAGTGGGCATAACATACCCCTACAGCAAACCACAGATGCGCAAGACAAAGACAGATGAACAAAAGAAGGCCAGTTCTTGATGATGGCTCTTTTTCCAGTGTTGCTCTCAAGAACTTCAGAACACCTGGTATCTTTTTAAGAGTGCAACCAGCGTGCCAGAACAACAGATAACAGGTACATTACCTGCATAGCAATTACATGACTCTTGTTTGGAAAGACAAGACACAAAAACTTTACTTATTGCAAATTATGCAATGTCCAATTTGCATCCTGATTAATATGCATGGCCTCAACAACTTCTTTCTTTGACCTTATTGAGTGTATTTCCAGCTCTGAACAGCACGCTGGCTTCTAACAATTCTGCCATGCTTTAGAAAAGAGGAATGCAACCCCAGCAGCTCTCACCAGCATAGCCAAAGGCGTGGAAGGCTGGGAGTTGCAGTCCAATAACATCTGAAGGGCTGCATGATTTCCAGTACTGGCTTTTGAAAAAGAGAAACAGCCTCCTTTTCAAGGTTCTTTGCTTTCAAGTGCCTACAAATGACTACTTTTTTGTCTACTCCTAGTCCTGTGCATTTTAATCATTTAGGAATCTCTTCTCAACAACTCGTCATATGCTCAGATCAAGCAGAGAACAAGAAGTGAGCACACATAGAACAGGTACTTCTCAGGATTCTTTTCGGTTTTTTTGGTCTTCAAAATCTGACATTCTATTTTTAAGTCCATTTAGATAGTATAGTTTATATTGTAAACATTAACAAGTCTTATGAACTAATGCTTGTAAGAATGAAAATTTTTAATAAAAACAAATTTAAAATCTGACATTCATTTACAGTAATTCTGACCCACTCTTCACCCAAACGGATTCCAGGGTGTACAAAAGCATGACTAAAATTACTTGTGGCAACACAAACACAATAGAATGTTAACAAGAATTAGACCAAACAAGAAGCAGATAAACCGCAGGTGTGCACACACAAACACATTATCACAGAGCAGGCAGTAGGCAACTTTGCCATTTAAAAAACTTAGGAAAGTCTGAATCAGCTGCTAAGAAGATTGTAATGCCAGCATCAGATGCATTTCTTTTGAGAGAATGTTCCAAAGTCTCTGTCCTCTCCTAGCTGTACAACATACCTGTTCAAAGAAAACCCATTCACAGAGAAAGAGATCTGCAGGAGGTCTGAAGGCACAGACCAGCTGAGGATGAGTAGAGATGCTCCTTCAGATATTTTGAGCTAAGGTTTTTCAGAACTTTAAGGAACTAGGAAGCCAACAGGCAGCCAATGCAGCTCTTTTAAAGCTGGTGTAACACACGTACATACACACATAACATGGAAATACTGTGCAGTGCACCACTCTCTTGTGATGCGACCTTGGCACACAGGAACCTGGGGTCACATGAAGTAACCTGGTCAATTGATGTGACCGGCACACCCCTGCCCTGGCACATGGACATGGCGTCCATTGAAGATACCTGGATACAGGCATTCACTTTTTCTGTTTTATGCAGGGGATCCTGGAACAGAACCCCCTCATATACGGACAGCACACTGTAAACTGCTTTGGTATTTGGAGGAACAAAAAGTAGCAACAAAATGTCTTCTAGAATCATAAAATTTGGAGGACCTGCAAAAAGTTTCTAGACCCACCCCAAGCTACCCAAGAATCCACTGTTAAGGCACTCCTGAGAAGTGGCTGTTTAATCTCTCTTTAGAAACTTCAGCTGAAGGGGAGCGCTCCACCTTTCAAGGTAGGCAATTTCATGGGGAAATGGCTCTTACAATCTGGAAGCTCCTCTTTATGTTTAGTCAGAATCATTTTTCTTATAACTGGAAGCTACTGCTTTGGGTGCCACCCTTCAAAGCATCAGAAAACAAGGTTTTTTCCCCATTATCTAGAAAGTGGCCCTTCAGATATTCAAGGATAGTCACTGTATCACCTCTCAGTCCTCTCTTCTCCAGGCTAAATGTACCCACTTCCCACGTGAGACTTGGTTCCCAGACCTTTGTCCACCTTGGTCATCATTCTCTGGACATGTTCCACAATGTCATTATCTCTCATAAAGTGTGGTACCCAAAACTAGACAGTATTCTAAATGAGGTTCCATTTTCAAAAGAGAATAGACTGCTACTATAACTTCTCTTCATCTGGACACAGCAGTCCTGTTGGTACAACCTACAACTGTGTAAGCTTTTTTTGCTGCCACATCACACTGTTGACTCATGCTAACTGTATCGTAACATATAAATTTGGCCCCAACTGGTTGTCAAGGCCAATTCAAAGTATTACTGTTGCTCTTTAAATCCTAAATAACCCCAGGAACAAAAAAGTGAGCCTCTATATATAAACAGGGACATCCTTGCATGCCAAAGACAAAGGATAACCATGAGCAAGTTATTTCCTTCTACGACTTGCTCCCAGAGCCCAAACTGCAAATTAGTGTGGTTCTTCTTATATCATTAAATTTCTAAGCATCAGATTCAAATATGCAGAAGATGTTCATAAAAATATTTATGATGATCAAATGAATAAATATTCATGACAGGGTCTTAATTTAAATTTCTGTACTGTACCTTGTTTTTAAGGGTTTTTTTTTTTTAAAGTAACTAATGCTTATATCAAAAGGATTAAATACTGGATAATCCAGTAATTCCTTATTAATATTCTTCTAATGGGGAAAATATATCTTGTCTGCTGAAAATTTTATCAGCAGCATGCATTGACATGAATAGTGGTGTTGTCTGCAAGCTAGTATGTTACTGAAATTTTTCCAGAAAGCTTCTTTGTGTTGCCCATGGAAGACAATATCAGTACTTTCTTAACATGGCACGTACTTCAGCCACCTGCCAATAAATCCGGGCCAAGATTCAGAGAAGCTCTTTTAAGGGCAACACACACCAGCCAATTTTTTTTTTAAAGAGACCCTGACAACCACACACTAACACACCTCCTCTGGATCAGGACCAACAATCCCTGATGTCTACAGCTGCAATTTTTATACAACTTAAATTATCCTCCCACCTCCACATTACACCAGAGGAATATGGAAAGCCAAATGCCTCCGATCAAGGATCCTAAAGGCCTTGCGCCTGTTTCTTCCAAACTCACACCCAAAAGAGCTATGTCCAAACACCCACCTGGAGCAAAGGAGTTACCCTCCGCACACCTCAAGGCCCCTCCCTAAACTGCAAACCCCAGGATTCCACAGGATGTTGAAAGCGGAATAATAGCACTGTAACAGGCTAGTGCAGAAATGGCCCCAAACGAAGAAACAGGCAAAACCAAAGTATTCCCAGATTCTGCTTCTAGGGAACACAGGATTCAGGCAAGGCAATGAATGGCAATCCTTTAGTGTTTCCCCACCCCTCTCCAGTGGGAAAAAAACTGCATTGACTGCAAGGGGTAGCAGGTTCAGCCTCAGTATGCCCAGTGAAAAGAGCCAAGGCTCAACCTCAGCATCTCCAGTGAAAAGAGCCAGAGCTCAACCTTAGCATCTTTAGTGAGAAGAGCCAGGGTTCAACCTTAGCATTTCCAGTGAAAAGAGCCAGGGCTCAACCTTATCATCTTTAGTGAAAAGAGCCGGGGTTCAATCTTAGCATCTCCAGTGAAAAGAGTCGGGATGTAATAAGGAAAGCTCCTGCTAATTGATTATACTGAGGTAAGGAAAGCACTGGCCCTCAAAATGTTTTGGATTCAACTCCCACAACTTTTTTTTATTACTGCCCATACTGCAGTCTGAAACATCTGGCGGGTCAAAGGGTACCCACATCTGAAGCAGTCAACACTGGGCTAGATGGGGAAGTAATCTGCCCTGGAATTGGGCAGTTTCTTATATTCATCATGAACTGACAATGTACCCTAGAGAGGAAACAAAGAAGCACAAAGACACACAGCTTTGTATTAAAGATCACTAGAATAGCATATTTCTGGGAAGATGTTCTATCATCCTGCATCTTTCCACTTGGAATTGTTCAGTGCTAAACATATTCAAAGGTTTCTGGAGCAGGGCTAGGAAGTCCACAAATTTATAGCAGAAATATATCCATTCAGTCCAAAAGGTTGAATTCCACTAGTTAAGAGTGTTCAATTACTTAAATGTTTATAGCCTGCCCTATATCATAAGGCCACAGGACAGTATTCAAGCAAAACAAAACCGGGGAATTTTCTTTCACTTTCTTTGCTAATACCAACATATACCTTTGTATGCTCCCCTCTTTGCTAACACTGTAAGAGACATCGACACTGTACATGTGTGTGTGTACGCACGCACACATTTTTGTCTCTCGTGTGTGAGAGAGAAAGAGAGGGAGAAGAATTCCACAGTCCATTTATCAGTATTTATTTATTTATGGGCAGCTGCCTACAAAATGCACTAAACTTAGGAGTTATTTTCCTGCATAGTTTTGGCCATGCTATTCACTCTCTTGTTTAAATTCACAAAGCCTGTCTCCACAGATTCTCTTAAAGCTTCCATCCCTGAGCCTGTAAGCCGGCCTTCCGTAACCTTGTACCATCCCATTGCGCAGCTAGCAGTCCTTACAAACCTCCGCCAACACGACCCACATTGGCAGGAATGATAGGGACAACCATGCAACATATCTGGGCTGCAGTCTAACATCCCTTCAGCATAGCATAGAGATCCCCATGCAGGCCTACACTAGGCTGAGCCACGCATCTTCCCTGTATCTCCCGAAACCACCCTGCACAGCTGTTCCCTGCTCTATGGGGAGCATGCAGCATTGCAGAAGCATCTGGCTACATCTCCACAGCCAGGTGCAAAATGACATCAGCACTGAGACCCATGGAGGAGCCAAGCAGATCTCAGCGCTGATGCCATTATTTTGCATCTCACTACGGGGACATAACCAGATGCTCCTGCAAACCTGCCACAACAGCCACGAGGGACAGTTTCAGGGCTTTTCAGTATGCCCCCCCCCCGGTGCTGCAGAGGAAGGGAACATCAACCCCTGCAGCATCTGAAAAAAGACAGCCACACAGATAAGGGAAACTTACACATACAGATGTCCCTAGTAGCATGCCAACTCTGGAATTCATTGATATGGGGAAGGCTGCCATAAGCTATTCTGTAGCCCTAATCTTTCTCCTATTTTCTGTATTTTTAACAGCTTGCTTTAGTGTTACCATATGATTTTTTTTAGATCCACCAACCATTCACAACTGTTTCAAGATGTTTCCTACACGTTAGCCAGCCGGCTGAGATTATAAATCTTTTTTTTTCCTAACTGAACGTGGGAGAAGGATGGGTATCCCCTGGGAGATACTGAAGCAGTCATCCAAAAGGGGTACAGCATTTGTTGCCAGATGACTTATGTAATTAGGGTAGGAAGCCAAGCATTAAAGCAGCAGGCAATTTGCGTGACATCACACAGAATGAAAAAGCAAAATTTATACAGACAGTAGTGCCTTTAACTTTCAGCTCTACAAACAGAATTGCTTTGACAAGAGAAACTAAGCAGATGATCCTTATCTGTCCTGCCTCAGACACACACCTTTTTGTCTTGAAGAAGTAGGTGGGGAGAAGAATGGCTATTTGGGTATTTACATATCCAAAATAAATTGAAGCCTGTTTATCACTCACTTGTCAGCTTTTTCCTGAGCCAGCGTTTGATATTCATCAATCACAGCTAATGGTCAGGAATGCTGAGAACTGTGATTCAAAACAGGTGGATGATACCTGGTTGGGGAAGGTGGAGCTCTCTGAACAGCACACACACACAGGGAGCAAACATGCTTGGCATGAGTCCTCAGTCTCATTCTCTGGCATCTTCACAGGTGGCTGGCAGAGTGTGTGTGAAACTCAGGGAAACCACTGTTGAACCGTGTAGACCATGAAGGAGCCACTCCATGGGAGGCAGGGGCCAATTTTCTTCCAGCCCCCTGTGGGCGGCACCCCACCCTGCAAGCCTAAAGACCTCCCTTTTCCTCCGCAGCCTTCAAAACAGGTCCTCCATGTGTTTCCACGGCTGAGCAAGGATTTTAATTTAGCCCCCCCGAGGCCTAGCCGAACACTCAAACTACTGTCTATACTAGCTCAATACGCCTATGCAAGTACAAACCTGTATCTGGGTTACTCAAGGCTACAGATTCTGGTTTTTGTATCAGAACCGAGACTTTCACACAAAAAACTCAGAGCTGATTTATTTTACTTTAGCACCATAGTGTAGTTAAAACTGTGCATCAGAAATCCCTGGTGACTCACTGCAAACCACCCAGAGATCTACCAGTGGATTCTGATCTACCATCTACGGCCCCAAGTCAGACCACGAACCTGCAACCATCCAGTCGACCTCATTTGCCCCAAAACAATGTTTAGCAGGGAGCTTCATCGAATATTCTTTGATATCAGCAATTAAAACTTTTTTTCAAAAGATCCTCAGTAAGCCTCATTTAGGTGACTGGTGAGTATTTTTAAATAGACTGATATACTATATAACTCTGGCTGCAAAGTCAAAAAGCTGCCAGCCCGTTAGACAATAACTTAAAGAATTTACAGGTTTAAGTCAATTAATTAAAAATCTTTTAAAGATGTTATAGCTCATCTACCTCGGAAGGTTTAGTATGTACAACAAAACTTAAGGTGCTCATATGTCGTCCCCCCAAAAAAATCACCAACAAGAAATATTCCAAAGTTTCCAACGATCTAAACATATTAAGTTCCCCCTGCACAGATCATTTGGGATGACTGCTAGCACCATGGCTGTATCAGAATATAATGCAAGCTGGCAAACGGAAGGCACAACCCTTCTTCAGAACTTGGACATCTTGAAGGCCCCAAGTAAGATGGTTCAGCCCTTTGCTTTCCTATTCTTTGTGGCGAAACCGGCAGAGTGGTAATAAATGACTAACAATTCTTTTTATAGTAACACCACCCCATCATTAAGGTTGTCACATGACAGCACCAGCCACAAGGATTTTGTACACATATCAGCTGGGGGAGGGAGTTCACCAATTTAAAAATGGACAAGTATTACGTTAGGAATGCAGGGGGTACATTTTTTTTATCAAGACTTGAGCATGTCACTCACTGTCACTGCTTTGGAATGCACCGGCACACTAAGCTAGAAACTTACCAGACCATAAATAATATAGGCTGTAATACGCCTCCAGATTATCGCAAAGGCAGCCCTTTTTGATAGTGTGCATTTTTAAGAAGTTAGGCAACATGTTTCAAGTACAGTTCCCTAATAAAGGGTTTGAAAGCTTCCAAAAACAGTGTAGGTTGGAACTTGGTAATGCTACGTTTTCGGTACACAGGAGGAAATGGATAGCGACACCCACCACTTGCCGCATAATGATACCTTGGACTGCTCAAACTCTTCAAACCACAATAGACTAAATTACAACCTGAAGCATTTCGTTTGCAAACATGGGGGAAAGCTTCAAATACAGACGACTGCTAGCTCCCTCCCCACCTCCATGCCAAATCCAAATCATTTTTACTGGTTCATACACTTGACTTACTCTATGGCAATTGCTTTCTCCTCCATCTGCTGTGAATGCTTCCTTGTGACTCATTAAAGGCTATCAAGAAATAGTAAAGTGTTTCAAAGGAGAAGAATACACTGAAGTGTATGTTCTCTCCCCAAATCAAGTATTTACAAGAGTAATAAATCAATGTTTTATGTAAGTAATAATCAAGAAACATCAATATCAGTGCTTTTTGATCTTGTAACCAACAGCCTAAAATTAGACCCTTGGTTTTATTGGGACTGCCAGCAACGAACAGCTCCATAAACATTTATCAGATCTAAAAGAATTCGAAGAAATCCACCATTAGAGGAAAATGACGTCATCATAAAGTCCCACCAAATTTTTATAGGCCCCTTCCCACCATCTGTACAGAGAGCACAAATCCAGTTTTATCCTGATAATTTTTTTTATCCTGATGATTTTTTTTTTTTACCAAAGATCTATTTGTTAAGGTAGTCAGTCTCTTAACATATGCACAGAGAATCAACAACTTATCAGGAAACAGAGCCTTTCTGTTGCATGTAAAAAGGAAATGGCTGATCCATGATTTTGTGCGTTCAGAGTTAGACACGAACATGAAGCTGCTTGTGCAAGGCTGAGCCACAATACTGAAAGTTATAGTCATGGGTGTTTCTTATTGGGACAACAATGGCAGGGGAGCAGTGTTATTTTTTGTAAGAACAGCAAAGTTTGGAAGTCTTGGGTAATTCGTTTTTAGCGGCTTCGGGAGAGGGCAACAGGAAATAAATTTCATCTGTGTCTGCAGTACCAACACATGCCTGGATACCCACTGTTACTACCACAAAAATGCACTGGTTAAGGATCCTAGGTTTTACAAAGATACATCAATTTAAATACCTTGGGAGAACAATCTTTGATTTTCCAAGCTGGCTTGTGCAGTGCTGATGAGGAACCTGAAGCAGCCTTTCAATACAGAAAAATCAAAGTATTTGATCTGCTACCTGGAAGCCAAAAAACATGGAGCTAGTACAGTACCTCATAGAGATTTCGCAGACAAGGTTAACAAATGCTTTGAGACAGCTCTTATTCTAAACTGACTCGGGGACAGGGGAGAGTTCGCCGCAGCAAGGAAGGGGATCTTTGGGTTCTTGCCTGTGGAAAGAGTTTAATGTAATGATCTCTTCATGCATCTTTTTAAGGACAGATGTAAATGCATAAAGTCAGTTCGTATGGTGTTTCTGGCAAAATATATTCTCTCCAAGGATGCATTCAAGGTACTTAAGATTTAAAGATGTGTGTATGTTTGCATATATATAAGTGCAAGAGTTACCAAAACAATTAGTACAACCACTAAAAATGTAGTTCCGAGGAGATAAGCAACCAGGGTGGCGGAGTTATTTAAACTTGACCCCAAATCTTCTTCATTTTGCTACTTTTTCCTCCACTGGATTACAGCTTCTCTGCTGTCTATAAATCTCAAGTTTCCTGAGAGAAGTACAAGCTTCCACAAACAGAGTCAGCAGTAAAGTGTGCTTTGTAGAACATTGCATAAGAGTCACAGAATAGGTTTGGCATAAATAATCCCTCTCTCGCTCGCTCACTGTGTCACACACACACACACACACACACAACACAACTAACTACAGTCTACGACAGGCTGCTTGATAAATGAAACCTATGGCTAACATTCACAGAAATTAGTGGTCTTCTACTACTGCTCTTCTTTCACTGAAATCACCTAGTTCCAAAATTCTAGCTGTTTTTATCAAAGATTTGATATTTCTCTTTCTTTGTGAATCGTGCTTCCTAAGCCTTTATCTTTTATTGTGGTTTCACAATAAAATGGGATTCTCTTTTTAGAAATACTCCAGGAGAGTGTGTGTGTGTGTTATCAACTGCCTAATTAATTAGCTAGGAAGCTGAAATGGGCTCATTTTAATTTTGTGAAGCTATCATAATCAAGTTAAGTATGTAAAAAGTGTAATCATTCTGTTAGTATTAAAGAACTGAAGACCATAGGAGAAGCATCCAAGTTACCAAAGACAGGAATAATCAGCCTCTTTTCCTTTATTTTGATGGACTGGCAGAGATCGGGGAAAGGGGGATTGATATTTTCACAAAAGCTGTATTAATCATAAAACTTTCCCAGTATTATCTGCTAGACATAGGATAGCATGTCCTGCTTTCTCATCAAAGAAGAAATAATTCAATATAATTATACAGTCTCCGTATAATTCTGTAAGATCTTATATTGTAAACAGGTTTAACAGCATTTTAGCTTAGTATAAAAGAATGTTAAAAAGTTCCAAGTTCAATTAAAATTCAGACAAAATTGTCCTGTAACACAACTGCTACCATGCATTCTTTGTCACATTTCCAGGCCGCTTAAAAAAGTGCTTACAAAACAGCAAAAATTAAACACACTAGGACAAAATTAAAAATCCACAACTATGAGCATGTAAGTATCAAAATGTACATTCCGGACAGTCAAATAAACATGCATCTCAATCAAAAACAAAGGGAAAAAAACCTTGACACTTATTTTACTAACAACTTAGAATGATTCTGCTAAAAACTCAAGACTATGAAAAGCTGAAAAACTAGCATAATTCAAGTTATGTTGGAGAACTATTTTTTTAAAAAAAGAAAAGCAAGGGGAGGTTAACTCTGATTTCTTTCATTGCATCACACTGACAATTCTCAATCATTGCCATTGCTGTTGCTGGCTGAAACCAAACACAGCTGATAGAAAAGTGGCAATCTTTACTTCAAGAAGCACCTGGGAATTCATTTCAAAAGAGGAAAGGGATGCACAGAATTGCACTGCAATGAGTAGAACACAGGCTTTGAGTGCAAAGGTTCCAGGCTCAATCATTGCCAAGCAAGGCAGACAATACAGAGATTGGTGGGGTCATTTAGATCTTGCTAAACTGCCACTCCCAGCATTCCCCACCACTGACTGTATGCAGGCTCAGACAGATGGGAACTGCAGTCTATCAAAATATGCATTCAGCCCTCCTCTCAGAGTAAGAGACCAATAATCAGATTCGGCAAAAGGCAATCTCCCATAGTCATGGATCAGCCTGCATGCTTTTCAGAGGAAAGCCAGAGCCCTCCTGTTGGGGTGAGGGTCACATTCGGCGTCCACCATTAAAGAGATCTGGAGCAACTGAGTAAGATGCTAGTATACCGCACTTGCTTGGTCCTAACAGGAGAAGTTCTACAGAATCTATTAGATCTTGATAAATCAGCACTTATTAAACTCAGTTGATTCAATGTGGGCATTCTAGATAGGATTAAAAAAAGGTTTAGACCTGGGTTTCCTTTTGAACTGTTGAAAAAAAATTGAAAGGGCTAGAAAGTTATTCCTCATCCTGAGCTTTGGTAGCCAAAAGAGTTATCTAACAGTATTAACAAGAATCGCATAAAATTTAGTGATTTAAGTATTCTAGTGCCTCCACCTCTGCAACTGGCAGGAACAGCAGTTCCATCTCGCCTTACAAGGGTTTTTTTGCCCCCTTGCTCTGAATTTTAATCCTCTAAACCCTGGACTCAGAAAAGCAATTTGTGTTCAATGCTACAGTACCAGTTTTTTAAACTTCAGTGTATAGTACAGTAGAATTTTAAAAATAGCCCCAAGGAATCTCAGTACAGGAGGATTATATTTCACCATTAAATTGATCCAGAAGGTCTATGAAGCTTAAGGACTGCCAGACACATTCACACTCTTGCACACAGGAAGAATCTTACTGCATTTCCAACATGTTGCTATACACAAATGATTTGCCCTCCTTGTTGTCATAGAAGCAGCATCAGCCATTAATCCCTTCTTCCAAAATTAACTCAAGATTCCGCACAAACCCCCCTCCTTCTAATTTGAGAAGCAAATTCCACAATGGACAATCTGGATGTGCGTTTTGACTGCATTCCCTTAGCCTTTTACTGCACCTGCCACAGCAAGACGACTTTCCTTCCACATTCCTTCCCTCACAAGATTAAATCTGCATGCCAGCACACTGTCACTACATGGGGCTGAGCCAAGCAGCAAAACCCATTTTAAATACATCAGCCTTTTCGTGCAGGAAGCTCATTACTAGCTTCACACACACACACATGCAAACGGAGACACACACAAACAGATCCAACAGCACATCACTCAAAGGACGCCGGGAGGGTGAGTTTCCAATACATCTTCTTTGAAGACTGCAAATAAAAACCAAGCTTGCCATGTAAAAATAGTTTTAAAAATGAATACATATATTGAGAGAGAGAGAGAGAGAGAAATATCTACTCTTCCTAAAAAAAACAAACACCAAAGTGTATGCTCACCACATGTTTCCCCAGACTGGTCCCAGGTTGGAAGCAGCGATGAGTATGAAGCAAGGTCCAGCAAAGACATAACTCTGGCTCCACACAAAGCACTGTTTGCAAACCCAGAGCCAACCCCAGGAAAACACACTCCTCCTCTTTCCACCCACATCAACAACACAGACTCCTTCCTTAACATGCTTTCCAGTACAATCCTCCACATCTAACTTGGGAGAAGGGTCAAAAGGACTTCCTGCTAGCTAATAAGTGGATACAGGGTTGCAGCCATGGCGGTCAGCCTAGTATTTTATGTGGCCGACTACCCAGAAATCTACAACTTTCCAGAGAAAGCCCTGAAGTGTCTTCTAAAGAGCTACCAGCCCCTCTCATGAGGCGTGCAAGCAATTACGCTTGCCACCATTTGTAACACAGCAGACAAAATGGCTATACAACCACATCCGACAGCCAGCAGTCCCCAATGGCTATTATCTCAAGCTGGGAAACAGAAAGTTGTTGTGTTGCATGCCTTCAAGTCGTTATAGGGCATTTCCACACTACCCTCTTATAGCGCTATGATTGCACTTTCAACATCCTATGGAATCCTGGGGTTTGCAGTTTCGGGAGGGGCCGGAAACTGCAAACCCCAGGATTCCATAGGATGTTGAAAGTGGAATAATCACGCTATAAGAGTGTAGTACAGAAATGGCCATGGTGAGCCTAAGACGATCCTACCACAGGGTTTTTCTGGTGGCTGGGAGTACATGCCCAAGGTCACCCAGTGGGTTTCCATGGGGAACTGAAGCCTGGTCTCCAGGGTCACAATCCAATGCTCATGCCATGCTGGCTCTCTATAAAGGTACAAAATCAACAGGGCTTAACTTGGTCCCGAGTAAATCCCCATTTGTTTCAGCGGGGTTTGCTCTAAGTATGATGAAGTTAAGATCCAGAACAGAGAGGGACTTGCTTTGCTTGCGGTCCCACTAAAAGGGTCCCAGATTCTGAAGCGCAGCAGCACCCCGCACCCTGCATCCAGATCCGGGGTGCATGCAGAAAATGCTTCCAGTAGATCCATCTGCTAGCTGCTGGTGTTACGGAGGGCATGCGCAGTTCCTCTCCTTCGTGAGGTTCACTTAGGCGAGTTTTGAGATCTTGCCAGTGAAGGCAATTAATTTCGCCTGTAGGGATCAAAGATCACAGAAATACCTTCAAGTAAGAACTGCGGGTTCTAATCAGACTCAATTTGTTATTCCAAAGCAAACAGGTTAGTTTAATACTCCGTTAAAAAACCTGGAGTCAAGTCTTTAACTATGTCACCTCTCGTCATTTGATCATACTGGATTCTTAGGGGGGGAAAACAAGTCGCATAGGATTCTATGTCACTTGCTTTGCTTAGAAATTCATTTGGATCTAGATTGTATTTATAGGAAAGAAAAGTCTTGCTTTATATCTATTAAAGAGAGCCTGCGTGGTATAGTAGTTTGAGTCCTGGGCCACAAGAACAGGGTTCAAATTCCAGCTCAGCCATGGAAACTGCCTGGGTGACCACAGGACAAGTCTCACTCTCTCAGCCTCACAAGAAAGCAAAAGCAAGCCCCCACTGAACAAATCTTGCCAAGAAAATGCCATGATAGGTCCACTTTAGGGTTGCCGTAAGTCAGAAATGACTTGCAGGCAAGACAACAACAAATGAAGTCACACACTCTCAGCCTCAAAGGAAGGCAATGGCAAACAACTTCTGAACATATCTTGCCCAGAAAATCCCATGATAGGGTCACCTTAGGGTTGCCATAAGTCTGAAAAGATTTGAAGGTACACAAGAACACCACTTACTTAAAAATAAGTCAATAAGCATATTTTAACCATGTCCTCTACATAAAATAAGGAATTATCCCTGCTAAGTCAAGAATTCATTTTATGAAACTCTTTATGAACTTGCATGTCATCTTTGTGCATGGGATGTGCTAGTCTTCCCTGTATTGTTCCAACTGTAGTAAATGTGTTGCCAAAGAAAGCACAGCTTTAAAGTCACACAAAGGATGGGAAATAAGTCATCAAAATTAAATTCTCAGACGACAAACTTTACTTCCAGATCTCTCTTCAGCTAAAACATCTAATATCCATTTGGCTTTCAACTTTACTTTTCAACTTGTGCTCTTGTGCAGAATCTCATCAGTATTTTCCAGATTTGTTTATGATCTGTACACTCAGTGGTGTCACTAATTTCCACCAGCTTGCTACATGCTTTTGCTCAACACTCGCACTTACACGCATACAAATATTTTTGAAGAACTGGGCCTTGAAACACCCCAAAAAGCGATGGTGAATTTTTCCCAAGTCCAGGTGGGGCTTCTCAGCAGAAAACATCCTGTAAGCATTTAAGAACAAACAAGTCCTGATTGGAGCACAAGATGCCAGTATGGCACAGTCACAGGGGTAGAATTTTGTGGCCCTGCAGGTGTTATTGAACTGCAACTCCCAGCAGTCTTATTCTATTTTATAGTCAATGGTGACAAATGCTAAGAAGAACGCTGGGAGCTGCAGTCTAACACCACCTGTAGGTGGATACAATTCCCAGTTCATCAGTGACAGAAACTATGTGGCCTTCCAGATCTCACTGGACTGCAGCTCCCAGCACTCTTCACAACTGGATGGTGGACAGCAACTTGCGAGATCTGGGTTCTAGTTCACACTGAGCAATGAATCTCACCAGGTGATACCTCTCTCAGCTTAACCAATCTCACAGAGTTGTTATGGTAAGGATAAGGGAAACAGGCCCTGAAAACATCTAAGGAAAGAGGCAATATAAGTGTAATAAATAAAGCTATTCCCATCCCAGTCTACCTGCAGTATGCACCCCAGAGCATCAGTCTTAGGAGGGACTAGAGGTTGGAAAAGTTAAATTGGGACTCCCAGAGGTATGCAATAATCAAGTTGCATCATGGATACACAAACCATTAGCAAAAATGGCAATTGTAGGAGGGAGAGGCAAAGAAAGAATAAATATATGTTCAGCGGGGAGGGGGGAACAGGTCACATTTGAGTTTCTGTGGATAAGATATCTTAAGTTTCTTTCACTTGCACTACCCTACTTTAGGCAGTAATACTTCCATGAATAGAGGAGGAAACTTTCAAACAAGGGGGAAAGACAGAGAGATTTTTTTAAAGTCACAAACATGTTTTGTAAGCTCCTTCTGCACAAACAGGCTCTCCAAAGAACTGTGATGCTTATAAACAACATGGATGTGATGTGGCTGTGGATGGAAAAATTAAGTGTGGGGGGAGGAAGAGGAGGAGGGAAGAGAATGACAAAACCCCAGCCAAGTGTGTTTACAGTTTCCTGCTTAACGTCAGCACCTACCACCACTAGCATTTCTAAAAGACAGCTGCGTAAAAGCTTTCCGTGAGTTAATCAACCAGTGATGGGCCAGCGCTCGGCAATAAAGTAATAGCTTTCTCTGCATGTTGGGAGCTCTTGCATTGCTCTCAAGGGCCAAGTGACTCCAACATTTCAATAATTGCCCGAGTTTACCTTAGTTTATCACTTCTGCAGAGTGTAATTAAACTTGCATCAAACAACCAAGTTTTAGATCTACAGTAAGTTGGTACCAAACACATCGGAGCCCCAGACAGCAACTGGATTCCTGAAGAGGGGCTGTATTCTGGCAAATCCAGCCCGCCCCCCCCCAGCATTTCAACAACTATAGCCTTCTCAGCACACTACAGCTTTAACCTTTACTTATATATACATTTTTAAAATACTTACGTCTTCAAGGCTAACAGGTTGTTCTGAACAACTTCCAAATACCATGATTCTGTTACAAAGGCCTTAGCACAGTAAGCCATATGTTTTGTATGCAAAAGGTTGCAGGTTCAATCTCCACCCAGAGCTGGAAAAAAAACCCTTATCCAAAACTCTGGGAAGCCACTGACAGCTTGTGGAGACAACACTGAACTAGATGGGAGTAACCGTCTCAATATAAAACAGCTCCGCATGATCATAAGACACAGAACACTAACCAAACAACACTGCCCCAGAAGGAAATCAATAAACAGGACTATAAAACATACAAATGGCACAGTTCTCTCCACTCTTCCCTGTGCACATAAAAAAGTGATTATCCAGTCTTCTAAGGAAACAGGAGGAGCCCCACCAGTTCAGACTAAAGACTCATCTAACAAAGTATTCTTTTGGCCTCATTGTCTGGTTTATACTTTCCTGTCAGCCAGTTTGTTGCTGCTGGGTGCTTTCAAGTTGTTTCTGACTTATGGCCACCCTAAGGCAAGACTATCATGAGGTTTCCTGGGGCTGGGTGTGTGTACAACACACCCAAGGTCACCCAGTGGGTCTCCATGGCCAAACAGGGAATCAGATCCTGGACTCTAGGTTCATAATCTGATGCTCAAACCACTACACCTACAGAGAGTCAACCTGTCAATGACAGTGGAAATTATGCATGACCATCATGACTACTACCCACCAACAACCCCACGTTCCATGAATTTGTCCCATTCTCTTTTAAGAGCATCCAAGCTGGCATCCCTCATCACATTTTGTAGTAGTCAATTCCACAAGAGTCTGCAGGTGGGCCCTCTTCATATAGAATCATAGAGCTGGAAGAGACCCCAGGGGCCATCAAGTCCAACCCCCTGCTATGCAGGAACACCCATCAAAGCATTCCCAACAGATGACCATCCAGCCTCTGCTTAAAAACCTCCAAAGAAGGACTCAACCACACTCCATGGAGGCAGCCTATTCCATTGCTGGACAGCTCTGACAGTCAGGAAGTTCTTCCAGAGGTTCAAGTGGAATCTCCTTCCCTGCAACTTGAATCCACTGCTCCTTGCCCTAGTCTCCGGAGCAGTAGAGAACAAGCTTGCTCCCTCCTCGACATGACATCCCTTCAAATATTTAAACATGACATTTAATATTTAAACATATGCTGAGCACTGCTGTTGGAAAGGGACACACTCACCTACAACTTCCCCAGGTCACTGGTGCCAACTTCACTAGCTCCTGTTTGAACATCCTGCTGCTCTTAGAATTTGATAGGAGCAGAGTTTGGGAAGGTTATTTTTTTTGGGGGGGGGTGCTCTTAACACCCAAACAGCATGGGTCAAAAGTCAGGATACTGGGAGTCATCACCCCCTAAAAGTTAAGGTTTCAAAGCCCTGTTGCTAGGTGTTGGCATACAGACATCAAGGGGGGAAGTGGCAAACAAAGCACACATCTTACAAGCCAAGGTGACACAGCCTGGGTTGTTTACAATGGAGCAGCATGGGCATCCGTAAGCAGGCACATCAGAATAACATCTGCGGTTGGTGGGGAAGGATCCACCTTTTGGGTTCTGTCAGTGGAATTCACTTTTTCAACATGCACTAAATATCTGAGAAAGACTTCACAAAATTCTCCCCCCTAAAAAATAAAACCCAAAACACAGCATACATTTTCAGCACAGCACTGCCTGGTGCTAAGCTACACGGGAATCATATGCGAATGCAACACCCCTGGCAACCAAAGAGCACAACCACCACATGATAGCGCAGCTTTTATTTGTTCCTATAATTCTTAGTTTTATAGCACACAGCATCCACAGCCCAAGGGACGCAAATTCAGCAATTGCTGCAATTTTGAAATTGCAAAAGATTTCCAGAGGGTTTAATTACACAGAATTCCCAAAGACATATATTCTCAGGTCCCATGTGAGCAGAGCAAGTTGTACCTGAAACACAAGACTGCAGCACTGAGGTAGATTAAGAGTACCCAGTGGCTTTTTGCTTTATATATACCATACCCAAGTTACATATTTTCTGCAAAAGCACTTACAAGGCCCAGAGACTGGACAAGTGACTGTCTGGACTATAAAGCACAGCCCCTTACCTCACTCCCCGTACGATCAGTGACCATGCAATACGTTCATACATTGTACTTTAAAAGTATGATTTTTCACCCTGAAAATATTATTTCACTCCTATGCAAAATACACCAACTTAACAGATTAAGTGATTACTCACTCAGCTGAGATTTCTATGTATTTTCTGAGGACTAAAATCTTGACGCTGTTATTGGCAGTGGGGTGGAGCGAAGGTTACAGTCAAAATTGAGCTCTGACACAGATTATGCGCCAAAGCTCCCGCTCAGCCTGCTCCAATTCCTGCCACCAGCACCCTGCCTGCCTGCCCCAATTTTTAATTGACCTTCCACCTACACTGCCATAGGAAACTGCCCTGGCATCACCGGAGGTAGCCCCCTAACTTCACAGAGAGCCTTAATACCATCTGGTAGTTCAAAGCCTCTCTACGGTCCCTGAGAAGCTAGAGGGCTGGGTTTCAGGCATCCGTGGGAGGTCTCGGAGAGTGTCCCCCACAGATAAGGGGGGACAACTCCCTCAAGCCAGGGAGATAACACAGCCCAACCGAGAGCAGATGGTGGTTTCTGCTGCAACCGGAAGCTCGGAGCCTGCAAAGAGGCAGCTGGTACCCACCCCTGATGGTTTCAGGAGTCTTGCTACTGGCGAAGCAGCAAAGGCGACCCAGCAACCAGGCAGTGCCCCTACTTTCGACTTAGCAGAGTCCTCTACTCCATCGGCAGGGGTGCTGTACAGTCTTAAGCCTTGCCCTGCTGGAGTCCAGCACGGATACTCCCGCAACCCAGGAAGATAACACAGCCTAACTCTTCACTGACTGAAAATCCCATTGTTAATTTGGGAACACAAACCGTACTGCGCCTCATTTTGTTTGATGTAAAATTACCACATTTGGCATATCGAAAGAAAAATTTATTCAGGCAATAATTATAATTTTTTTTGTTACAAAAGGAGCTACAAGGTCCTGAATACAAGAAACCTCTTTGGGGTTTTGCCAGTTTATTAAGAGCCGGCAAAAAGCTTGAGAAAATTATTTTGTCTCCTCTCGTTCTCCAGAGAGCCAAGCAGACATAAGCCATTCATTCCCATAAAAAGGAACTCAGAAAAGGAAACTAAGACCCAGAACAGCAATGATCAGATAATGTGCATTTGCTTACATATAAATGCCTTGCCTTATACAGCTCATACATTATTCTAAAAAATATGCCACAATCTATTCTTTTTCCAAAATTCAGTGGGGGAGGGGGTGGAGACTTTAAAAAACCTAGTTTTTGTTGAATTTTTCTCCATCTCCGCATGTCTAGCCAGTGATGACAATTAAATCTAATGCTTCTGTATGCTGCCTGCTACCCTACTGTAGAAATTTGTATTTGGGACTACCTGAAAGAGAGATTTGATGTGCAGTCAAGACAGTGCAGGAAAAAAAAAATCAAATCCTGATGCATCAATTAGCTGTCAGGAACGCTGTCATTTCTACTAACAATGTGAGACGTGGCCCCTATCCACCAGCAAAGGTTGCTATGGTACAGACAGGCACAGAACAATGCAAGCAAACAAAGAGCCAATTAGGTCATTTCCCTAGCATTTCCTTTGCATCTAAGCTTTAAATCAAGAAGCCAAACCTAAACCATTTTAAATGTTCCAAGCACTGTAAAAATTTCTACTTTACACTGTTTTGCAAGGTTTTTTTTTCCTTCCAGCACCACAGTCGCATATGTTTTAATCAGGACTGATTTATCAAGCAGTCACCAGCAAATCCTACTAAAATCTGTTGGTCCTAGAGATGAATAAAGTCTATTACTGTAGTCCCAAATATCTATTACTGCTGGAAAACAGAATCTGTCTGTATTTTCTGTAAATATCAACAGATGGAGTTGGATTACGTTTTAAAAGATCACCACAAATACAAGAAAGGGTTTCTCAAAAATGCAATTGGGAAGATTTGATTATAATAATTTACAGTTGAAGTGTTCAATTTCAGCCCAGCACGCATCTCTTTCTCTCTCTCTCTCTCTCTCTCTCACACACACACACACACACACACACACACAAACTCAGCTCCTCCACTATCTCAACAGGGCCCATTTACTAGAACTGCTGCAAAAGAAAAAAAAAATACTATTCAGGCATACCTTACACTTCAAAGCAAAGAAGCTAAAAAGCACTTTTATATGACATCTTCACAAAAAGGCCAGATTTTACTAAGGCTGTAACTCTATAGGTGCTTGCCTGGAAGAAAGCCACACTGAACTCAATGGGTTGAGAGTAGATAAACACAGGATTGGACTGTCATTAGAAAATACATGAGTATAAACCTTTAAAGCAATTTCTTGACATGAAGGAATCACGTCCACAATGGAATGATGCTCATTACCAGGGTTTTTTTTTTATTCACTTCCATGAATAGTACAACTGTCACTTTTTTACTACACACAGTAGCCTATCCCTTTTTTTTTTTTTGCTAAGCACAGAAATCCACAGGGGTCCCGACCCCTAAACCACTAGCAACAATCTTTTCAAAATCTGCTCAAATATAGAATACTACCATTTTCAGAACACGCTATATTTTTAAGAGAGCAAGCACAGTGTACCACAATGCAAGCTGGGGCACGGGAGTAAGACAGAACTCAACCTTAAGACAGAAAGAAGGGGGAATTTCAAACAACCTCTCTCCCTGAAGGGACCCAACGACATTCAATGACAACATTTTTTAGACCAACTCTGCACTTTCATGTCCACGCCACTGTATTTCCAATTTCTATGTATGGTTGTGGAAGACGGACAGTGAAGAAAAGCTGATGAGAAGAAAATCAACCCCTTTGAAATGTAGTGCTGGAGAAGGTTTCTACGGATACCCTGGACTGCTGAAAAGACCAATGAATGGATCCTAGAGCAAATCAAGCTCAACTCTCTCTAGAGGCCAAGATGACTCAACCGCTGTGGTACTTTGGCCATATCATGAGAAGACTTGACTCACTAGAAAAGATAATAATGCTTGGTAAGGTAGAAGGCAGTAAGCAAAGAGGAAGACAGCTTTAGAGATGGACAGATTCAATCAAGGAAGACATGGCTCTGACCTTGCAAGACTTGAGCAGGGTAGTTGAGGACAGGGTGACTTGGAGATGTCTCATCCATAGGGTTGCCATAGGTCGAGGTCAACCTAATGGCAGTTAAAATAAGTATTTTACTGAATGAATGCATGAATGACAGACAGACAGGTTTCACACTTGCAACAAATGCCATCCATCTATCACTACTGGGGAAGGACTGGGGAGAATGGGGAGGATCCATTAGCAGAGCCATGATTAAGAGCTGGCATGTATCTATGAGCACATCTTCTCTAACTCAGCCAGTTTTTCTGCTGTACGGTTTAGCTCTCCTTTGTAATACATCAAAAGCTAACAAGCCCTCAAAAATGGCCAGGGGCTTGCGTTAGTACTGGAACTGAAGATGCAGCCGACAGCTGTCGGAAGGAAAAACGGAAGTCAAGCCAGTAATAAAACAGCATTCTCCGGGGCATCAGATAATCTTACTCTCCTCCAGGCTCCTGCAAGCCAGACAAGCCTGAAGCCTTCCTTGAGTTACAGAGGAGATAGGGTAAACCAGGCCCCCCCTTCCCAACTCCCATTTTTGGTTAAAGTCTTGGGTATATTTCAGCTTGTTGGGCACAAGCACAGAACCATGACAAGCCTGAACACCCACCCTCCAAGCTACAACTCTAAATCACAGGGAACTGGAGGAAGTTGTGGCATCTGGGTTTCCCACAGATGCTCAGTGATCAGAGCGCCTCTCCAGTGAAGATGCACAGGAGGGGCTGAGGCCACCCAGGCCAAGGTCCAAATCTATAAAGTTGGAGCGAGCAGCAGATTTCCCCTTGATCATGTGCTGCAGTTCAGAGTGACGGCATGTTTATGGTTGTGTGTCTTCAAGTCATTTCTGACTCAGGACCCTAAGGAAAGCCTATCATGGGATTTTTTGGGGCTGAGAGTGTGTGAGCCACCCAAGGTCACCCAATGGGTTTCCTTGGCCCAGTGGGGAATCCAACTCTGGTCTCCGGGGTCATAGTCCAAGGCTCCAACCACGATACCATGCTGACTCTCACATGCAGCCAGGAATAAAACTCTGTCCTTTGAAAGGGAGATGGATTCTGGCAAGATGAAATCCTAGGTTGGTTAGCAAAACCGGCCCCAATTTGTCTCCCTCGACTTCCACTTTGTCATCATTCCTGTGGCCGCTACAGAAAATGAAAATCGCAGTTAAAGAAAAAAAACAACTGAAATACTCCCATGCCAGTCAAAAACCACCACTTATTAAGAAAACAGCTCTTTGAGCCAATGTAACATTCAACCTCACGTGAGTGGGAGCAAACAAGAAGCAATTGTTTTCCAGTTAAAATGAGCTTGTTAGCATGCAGAGGAAACACAGGAGGATAAGGAAGGAAAGGAGGAGGAAAAAGGGTACTTGGAGTCCAAACTGGCACAGAAAGTCCAGTCAGCAAGAACATTTGAAAACTGCCTGGAAGGAAAATTAGGAAGGGTCTGAAAGGCTCTCCACAGATATGTATGAACAAGGATTTGCTAAATGTAAGGAAGTTGCAGCATCTCACTTGGGTTTCATAAGTCAAAATGGATAGCTCTAGACAGACAGTGGCCTTGGTACTACTAAGCCACCAAGCCCCGCTCCTGGATAATTTCTTTCATGCTTGTAGTTGATTGCATTTTCAAAATCACGATTTAATCCAGTATTCTGTGAAATCATCACTGAGAGAGTTAATGCCTTAAATCTCTCAAATCCTGCAACCCCCATCAGCAATTACATCAGAACTTTCTAACAAAGGGAATCCCACTTCCTTCAGCAGTTCATTGTGCTTGGTTAATTAAGCCCTAGTTTCCAACGGTCAATTCTGGTTGCTCAAGGACAGTCCTCAAACCCCACAGCAAGGTTTAACCCACTGAACTGTTTTATGTGGCCAACGAAAATATCCTCAGCTCCCTATACTCCCTTGCCACCAGTTTTGCTTGGCCATGTACAAATGCGCCTTCCAGGCCAACGAAGCCTGATCCTGGCAACCGGCCCCAAAGCTAGCAAGTCCTCACAATCCAGCAGACGTGACATTTTCTGCTTCCCCTTTGGGCCAGCTGTCCACAGCCTCAGAAACCGCGCTCATTAGCTGAGTGCTTGACAATGACGTTCCAGCTAGATACACCTGGAGCCATTACAAGATCAAAAAACCAAAACTGCTTCCCACTTCTGGCCTTAGATGGGAAAAAGTCAGAGGCCTGAAGGCAGCTCCCGTAGGCCTGTAACATCTCACAAGTCTCTTGCATTACGGAGGTTCAAGCCTGGAAAGAAGACTGCTCTGTATAACTTGGCCCAGAAGACTACATTATGGAAGTCACCCATTTAAATTTTTGGAATATCTTTAACATGCTTATTTGGAGTATTTTTAACATGCTTTTCTCAACTCATATAACTTCTCAAAGCAGAAAATGAATTAAAAGTCACAGAAGATAGCATAAAAATGAACTTTAAAATAGAAGATAGGCCAAAAACAGAGAGGCAGTGTAGTGTAGCAGTTTGAGTGCTGAACTAGGAAACCGGGAGACCAAGGTTTGGATCCCCACTTGGCCATGGAAACCCCCACTTGGTGACCTTGAGTGAGTCACACTCTCTCAGCCTTAGAGGGAAGAAAAGGCAAACCCCGCTCTGAATAAATTCTGCCAAGAAAACTTTACAGTAAGTTTGTTTTAAGGTTGCCATAAGTGAGGCATGACTCAAAGCACCCAACAATAAGAAAATACAGGTCACTCTGTGGCAGGAAAAAAAAAGGAGCCCTAAGAGGACACTAATAATAGAAGAATCACAGTATTTTTTATTTCTTTTCATTTAACAAATAGCAAACTGCTAATGAAAGCTACCTATCTAGATTTATCTGCCCTCAAAATAGCTGTTAACTGTATCTTTTACAAAGATCTCATAAAAGGGCAATCTCTAAAGCCACCAAATACGAATTTGGAAAATATCACAGCAGCTGAACAGCGGCTACAGAAGAACAGTATTAAATAACACTAAGAGAATATCTTTCTTACTACAAGTATTATAGGTAGCAGATTCCTTTTCTGCACCAAGTTCCTCGACGACTAATTAAAACTATTGACACCATTTTGGGCTCTGGTCATTTCATTTCCAAATAATCTTTTTTCCTATATATGTAAAGCTCAGATGCTGTCCACAAAAGAAAATGTCTGAAAATATAGTCCCTTGCCTGCCTTTATGCACTGTTACTCTATCAGAACAAAGCCAACATAAGCCATTGTGTTATGAAACCAACGCTTTTTTTAAAAAAAATACCCTAGGTCAACATTTTCCCTCAATGCACACACAGACACACACACGCCGATTGGCTGAAACAGCCCCGTTCTCACCACGTCTGCCGCACTGTAAAGCACACACAGCTCCATGCTAAGTTATCAGCAAGCCACCAGATCAGCAGATTGGCATTTCTTTTGTGTTTGGAAAGAAAAAGTGAATGAGTGGCTCTCACTCTCCCAGGAGTGTTGGTTACTTCTCTTAGCTAGACTAGGTCGGGCCACACTTGTTTAAAATTAGGTTGCAAATCAGGCTGTCTCAAGTACTTTGCATCACTCCTTAAACAAACAAATAAATATTGTATTATCAACTGTTTCCCCCAGCCTCCTTTAGAAAGCTAATTCAGGCATGCTTTCTGAGTGTTCTTCAGATAGAAGCTTAAACGTTGATAAGTAATGCTCACAAAATAAAACACTGCTTTAACTTTGTCAGGGCGTTTTCTTTCCACTTTCATGGCTTTTTTTTTTTCACAGCAGAATCAGTGGGCCCCTCATTGTAATTACTTAATATTTCTGTGCCACATTTTTTGTTCCAAAACCCCCAAAGCAGTCTTATAAGGTTCCGAGTAAAAACCACAGAACCCAACACACATATCAAGCAATAAGACCATAAAGAGTGCTAATATAATGCAACTGTAAAGTGTAAGGGCTACTCGACTAGAGCAGTGATCCCAGGAAAAGAATAAGCAAACATGCAAATCTTCAAATGCATCTCATTTTACCAAAGTTCAGAAGCCAGGTACAGAGCAATAAGAGATGGCACCTTGCGGTTCACAAATCAGCATGTGCTGAACTACAACTCCTATCACCCCCTGCCAATACAGCCATTGGTGATGGGAGGTTTAGTCTAATACACCTAGACAGCAACAGGATGGAAAAGGAGGTTGCAAATTACATCCATGTACGTGGTCAAGGCCTCTGGGTCCCTTCCCAAAAAAGCTCCACTTATCTTTACTGATTTTGCAACAACTACCCAGAGGAATAAAAGAACCACGCTGGCTAAACTAGAGGCCTTGGCCAGCTAGATGAAGTCCACTGGCTACCAACACAGAGCACGCTGTTTGCTAAGCAAAATGCTGTTTGTTCTCTCTTGTGTACGTTTCTCTGAGCATTGTATCCAAACAGTTCTCTTTGTTTACTTGCTTAGAGACAAGATGTAGCTGGGCTGTTCTTAAGAAGGACAACATCTTGAATCCTATCTCTCCCCCTGGCCCCCTCACTCCCAATTTCGAAACAGCAGAAAAGGATATACAACCTTCACCCAGGGCTTCTGCAAATGTTTCTCACTGTCCTTCCAATGGGGGGAGCATTCGAGACAATTCAGCCCTGTTCAAGGTTTTGTTCTCCAGAATTTTACACTGTTTCAGCTTCTTGATAAACAAGGACCAGATCAAGGAGAGAAGGATTTATAACAAGCATCACACACACATTGTGTCTTCTAGTAAGCACAGCCTGAAGGGGCACTAATTTCCAATGTAAGGTGGACGACAAAATTTGGAAACAGCATCTTCCCCGGGCATGCTGGGGAGAGGAAAAGAGCTGCAATCCTGCAGTCCCCACTTAGCTGGAAGCAAGATCACTTCCAGATCTGTAATTACAGCACTGCAGGCTTGGGAACAGGTTAGGAGAGGGGAAAGGGTTGCAGAAGAGGGAAGGCAGTCCAAAGAGTTGACTCAGATGAAGCAGACCAGATGGGAGGACCTGGAGGTAGAGACAAAAGGGGGTTTTATATATATATATCACACCCCTGAACTTACAAGTTTCAGAGAAAAATAACTCTTAGTTTTCAAGATTTCCTTAAGCTAGAAGAATGTACGCTGAGCCACTAAAAGCTATTGTTCCAAGTACAAGGTGAAGCAAAGATGGATATACCCCACCAACTAGAGAAGGGAACAGCAAGTTACTCAGCCCAAATACATTTCCAAACATAGAGAGGGACCATAGAGAGGAATTTTAAGACCTCTCTTACTCCATTCCAAGAACTGAGGAACATACTGCACTCTGCCCTACTCCATTTTATCCCAGAAAATTCTTTCCATCTACACTGTATTGGACCAGATCCTGACTAAGATAGCCACATACAGGATCTTTGGAAATCAGTGGCCTAAATCCCAACAGTTGGTCCCAAGTACAACAGAGCCACTGAACCAATCGGACTTTCTAATGTTGACTTGCCAAATTCTCATTCATTCAATGCATCTACTCCAGCTGGGGTTAAACTGCGTTTGGGACAATGTGAATGAAGCACAGCATTCTGAACACACCACCATCTTGTCTGATTTTGGAAGCTAAGCAGGGACAGGTCTAGTGAATGTCTGGATAGGAGACCCCCAGAGAATACCGGAGATCTTTTAAGTATTGCTAGGAAAAGCCTGTAGGACTCAGAACTTTCGAGAGTCACAGCTGAAGATAAGAGAAGACAGCACAAGGGCAGACAGGCAAATGGTCTGACTCAAGATAGCTTCCTAGATGCAACTGATTCTGGACCCAATCCTATTGTAATTTTGGGCAAGCCGACCCGACGAACTTCATGGAGAATGTAGATGTTAATCTTATTTTTCTAAATACAAGGGACCTGAGAGAGAGAACAAAAAGATGACCATCCACTTTGATTCTGAAGACCATACTAGCAAACGTGCTTGAAAATCTGGGATTATACCTTAGATACCTGCTGTACCATATACTGAACATGTTGCTGATTTTCACGTAGAATTTCAAAGGTGATCATGACATTTAATAAGAAAAAACAACAGTGGAAAAGACTGAGGCTCCCAGTGGCTTGCCTAAACTCAGCCAGCAAATTCTCAGCAGAGGTGAAATTCTATCCAGGGACTTCTGGAATTGCAGCTCAGTTCCTTAGCCACATTCATATATCAGATCTCTTCAGATATTATATGGTTACAGACTTTGAAACACTTGTATTTCCTCCTGGGCATTTTTTTAAGGAATGCTGAATATGAACAGGAGACTGCCAAGGAATACCAGGGGCAGTGGGCTGTATTTCAGAGGAAGGAACTCAGAAAACCACCTCTAAGGATTCCTTACCTAAGAAAACTCTACAAAATAATGGGGTCACCATGTTGACACGCAACTTGAAGGCACACACATGCACACACTTGATAGCTTACAACATCTGTGAAACAAGGAAGAGTCCTTCATCAGGCAGAACCGCTGAAGATCAGAGCAGAATCTTGCAAAAATCCCAAAAAATCAGGGCTGGATAATATCCTTACTAGGCCACTAAAATATTTTAGTGGTTCAACAAACATATTAGCCTGCCTCAGGTGTGGTTTGGTTTGGTTTTTTGCTCATAGGCTCCACAGCTGGGTTTCTCTTTGGAATATTGCTCATGTCTCCCAAAGCCAAATACGACCTTGAAGGAAGCTGAATTTTTTTATTCCTTGGAATATCTTTTGGACTGTATTCAGCATAACTATTTGCATGGGAAAATTTTCTTTTACCACACTATTAACTGTGACTAATCATTTGCTGCTACTTCTGCAAGGCAACCTTTTTTAAAAAAAAAGTTTGTGTGCAATGGAACTAATACTCATTTTGCACTTTTACTTCTCTCCTTATTCAAAAATATCAGCATCAATTAATTTTCTAACAAAGCCACAACACTGAAAGCACCTTATGACAGTAATACAGAAAAATTGGGGCTCTTTGTTTAAAAAAAGACTGTGGTACAGAAGAAAAATACTACAAACTTGAATGTCTTTTTAAACTATAGCCTGTCAAAAGGGCATGAAAAAGATTGTTCAGAGAGGGGAGGAAGCCAAAGGGGCGGGGGAAGATGCTATTCACAGCATTTCTCTCTGAATTTTAGACACCAGATTTGCAGTTTTTGTATTTTAAGGGGCTTTACTTTGGAAGCAAAACACGATCCCACCTAGAAAACTGCCTCTGAATCAATTCTTGTTTTTTTAATTGAAGAAAATAATACAATACATGCATATGACTTTCCTAAACACTTTAACACAGCACCTGGATTATTCTGCAATTCCCCGTTTCCAGAGCAACTCTGGAGTTTAAGATCTGGAGAAGTGAGCTGGGAGGGGGCTTGAAGTTTATCTCTCTCTTCTATTAGCCCCTGCGCCTCTCTTTTGATCCTTTTACAACAAACAAGAGAGTTCATTGCTTCCCCACAGCAGTACTGTAACCTGATGCAACCCACCTTGGAGCTATTTGATTGCAAGGTGGAACTTAAGAACTAAGTGAGATCAGAAAATTTAAGTTTAACTCTCCAGTCCACCATGAACCCCCAAGATGGTCTTAAACAAGTCATCATTCCTTCAGTCTCCTATTGGCTACCATTCTGTCTGTCCTCACATTCATTATCAAGACCATGCTCTAACTTACATATTTGTAAGGATAACAGGGCTCAACACATGTGATTTGCTATATGAATACCAAACACTTTAGTCCAGTATGTCTGATGCTTTTCCACCTTCCTGTTTGCTACACCTAGAGGTAGATTTTTGTCTCTTCTAGCCATAGGGATGGCCGATTAGTAAACAACTTCCTATCAGAATTTTTCTGAAAGTTAACATGGGAGTTAAACTATTAGAAGCTCAAATATATTATTAAGTTCTCTCCAAAACCTGTAATGCAATCAGCATTTTGAAACGAGGGGCAGTAATAATCAACCGAGGTCTGGCAAGCACTCTCCTAAAGTCCAGTGCAATGTGGTCTCTGCAAACTCCACTGACTCACAAATTTATTTTGCCAGTCATATGACTGGCTCTACAGACATTCCAGTGAGTCACAAGGGCAGCCAAAACCAGCCTGAGACAATAGGTGGCTATCCCACGCCAACCTCCTCCCCCACGGACTTCTGAGTGATAAAAAAGCCGTGCTCGAATTCCTTTTAGGTTATCAGCTGCCCAGGATATGAGAGGCTGGAACAGTCTCCAAAGTTGCAATGCTACAGAGGGGCTTACCTGGAAGAAAGCCCCGCTGAGCTGAATGGGGCTTATTCCTAAGTAAATATGCGTAGCATCGCTTTCTCAGACTGTTCAGTAACAGGGCTGTGGAATCAAAGTCATGGAGACGGAAGCAATTCTGGGTGGAAGCGGAACAGGTAGAAATGTACCAATTCTGACTTTAGAAGTAGAAAAGTATGATCTTATAACAATACATGGTAAATGTATCATTTGGTACTTAAATATATTTTATGTTCTTTCAGCCTAAGTAGCCTAATGATTCATATGATGCTGATGAAAAGCCTTGTGCTATCATTGTACTACAGTAAGTTAGTTATTACTAATTAACATAAATTTGCCATTTATCAAGGGGCTGGGGAGTAGAAAAACAGAGGAGTCAGAGTTGAAGGTTTGGTACCAGCTCCAGAGCCCTGAAACCTCTAATTTTCACTGGGACAGTAGCATATAGGGAGAGCAGATGCCCCCCAACCACTGCCATGGTCCCAATGAAAACTGGGCCGCTGCCATTTCCCCCCAAACATTGCTATTATTCTGCTACTAGTAGAAAGCTGCAACTAACTGGGGAGAGAAAGTTTAAAGCTCTTCTCCTACAATGAAAACCTGAAGAAAATACCTATTATTATATGGAGTAACCTCAAGCTGTGTTTTACCATGATCTCTAATAACTACCTTCTAGCATTCCGTTTATGGCTGCATTTTCGAGTTGATTAACCTACTGGCAAAACTACTCAAAATACAATATATGTTGGATCCAAACAACTCGGCTGTACTAGAGCCATGAGATCAAACTCAAAGACCTGCAGCAAGGCAGACATCTAGCAGGGTGTCAATTCTAGAACAAAAAAAACTACCAAAATGAAAACTTCTTAGGCAGCCCCTAAATTCAGGCAAGCTCAAGCAACCAGGCATGATTACATTTGTGTTTTTGCTGGCCAACTATCTACAGCCAATTGCAGTGCTTCGAGAACACTGGGTACATATTTGTTCAAAGTCACTGAAGTTGCTATACCTTGGGAACTGTGCCTCCCAACGAGACCAAGATGAAGGAAAGCCACTATAATCTCTCTCACACACTAATCCGGGGGGCTATGAGTAACTAAGGCCACAGTCTAACTTGCAGCAGTTTACAATTATGTAAGATTTAAATTTTCAAATATGAGAGAACTGCTTGCTACAGTTCAGGAACAGCTGAACAAAACAGGATTACCCAATTTACAGAGAAAAATGTAAACCTTCTGTACATATTCAGCAACATTATCTACAGTATCGGGAAACTCTTTTTACAGCCAGGATATACATTTTATCATTTAAAAACAGTAAACTCGAAGAGTAAGCAACTGTTTCAAAATATTTAGTTTCTGATGTCCATCTAAGGAATTAAAAGCTTATACTATCTTGTAGTTGCTGTGTGCTTTTAAGTCTTTTCTGGGGCTGAGACTGTGTGACACACCCAAGGTCACCCAGTGGGTTTCCATGGCCAAGTGGGAAATTAAATCCTCATCTCTAGGATCCACAGTCCAAAGTTCAAATTACTATGCCACCCTGGCTCTCCCTATACCATCTACAACTATGCAAATACTAAATTTTACCTGTGTACACTGCTAATTAAAATACCTTTCTTTCACAAGCAACACCTCCTTCTATGTATAAAAAAAAATAAAGCTAAAGTCATAGAAGTCAGGGCCTTCCCTAGGCTTCCTAAATTCGTTAAATGCTCCCTTAATAGCTACACTCTATTATCCTAATCCACTGTAAACACAATAATGATTATGGCTAAAGAGAAACATAAAAACGGCCACCAAAACCTTAATGTTGGTATACTTCAAAGTGCAAATACAGTATATAGCCTGATAAACCATGAAATGAGACAATGCAATGTCCACTAGTATTAAAAAAAAGTCACAAGATGTCAGATCAGAATGACATTCAACTCCAACTCCATTTAAGCCTTTTGCTAACAATATACTGCAGCCGCTACTGTTGAAATCAAACCTTATCCCCATCTTTGAAGGGACCCAAGCTACAGTTTTACACTAACTTCCACAGGGACCCAGTGGGACCCAGCTCTCAACATGTTTTTGGTTCCATTATGATTTGACTGAGACCACACCAAATTTTGCACCCTCCAAATGTTTCACGGCAACTCCCACCATCCACTAGTTGAGGAAGGGTGCCCTTAGGAATTCTTACTCAGAAGTAAGTCTCATAGTTTATGCCCCACTAGGTAGGAAGAGAGGAAAGCAAACAGGTCTTTCAGTCTTGTCCACATTTGATATATTAGAAACATGTCATTCTCTCCACTTATAGAAGTTCTGTCAGATTAGAGGAGGAAGTGTGTGGGAGTTCTCAAATAAGCTTTTGGGAGGACATGCCAACCTAACCTTTAATAAACCTGCATTGTCTTTTGCACACTCTCCCCAAGAAACTGGTTGAACGTATATTTGTGCAATTATTTTGTTGAGCAATACCATGCAAACGAGACAGCTCAAACAATGCTCTTTCTAGGAGATCATTATATTTGTTAATGTACATCTTTCAAGACACCACCTAAAAGGTATTTACACACAAATCCAGGGCTGGACCTTCAAAAAACAGGAATGGCAAGACAGGGCAGTTCAGGTTTCCCCCATCATGACAGCAGTATCCGTAATGGTTTACACTTGGTAATTTTCTAAGGAAACTAAATAAACACATACCATCATCCCTTGACCACTGGAGGAAGAAAAAGTATACAGGTATGTGTGTAACCTTCACTCTCTTTTGCAACAAAACCCATGAACAATAATCTGGGGGTATATCCACACTATACAGTCATTATTAGTTTGATACCATTTTAACTGCCACTATCATCTTATTTATACCTTAGCTGATCCCCAAAACTGGGACTCAAGGTAGCTTACAGATTAAAATATAATAGCTGAAGCATACAGAACATTAAAATGAAATTCAGCTACCAAGAACATTAAAACATCATCCAAAGGACACAGTTAAAAACAACAAAGTATTTTTTTAAAGTACAGCTGAAACAATAAAAGCAGTACAGACCCTTTTAAAAAACTTCAGTTCTCAAATACTTGTCAGAATAAAAGTTTCTGCCTGCTGACAGAAGGAGAGATGGTTTGTCAGCCTATGGGTCTCATCTGACAGAAGACCAAGATCTACGATTTGGTGAGGTATTAGAATTCTTTAGCAGAAAATTCCAAGCCCTTCATCAAACCACAGATCTCAGGATTCTACAGGAGGAAGCCTTGACAACTGAAGCGGTATCAAACTGATAACTGTGTAGTGCAGATATACCGTAAGACTCCTGCTCGATTCCTCACGAGCTCTTCATAAGCTGGCACGGATGAGATCCACTCAAGATTCATCGAAATGTTTTTGTTCTTTAAAAAAAGGTTGCAATAGCCAACTGTCGCAACAAGTTCAGGTAATTATTGCCATCAGTGATCAACAGAGTTCTCCACTCCATTTCCGCAGCATCCTTGTAGTTTTTTGTACAAGCCAGAATCAGCCGCCACAAATTACTTTCATTGATGAACTAGTCTGGGTGTGAACCTGTGACCTAAAAGGTGTCACATCCCACAACAAGCATCACAACAGCAGCCACTTCTCTTTGCCTCTGTCAACAGAAATAAAAATTTATTAAGACCAGGCCCCTCTACTGCACTCATGGGCTTAGCAAGGTTTTAGACAACATGAATTACATCAAGGGAAACAGAGCAAGTCAATTCATTTACAGCCGAACTGTGCGGAAGATACAGAGAGAGACTAACAGCCTGAAGTGTAGCTGAATGGGTTTTGAGCACACCTTGGCTATCTTTCTGCAACACTTGTCTTCGAGGGAAAGATAATGAGTGCGCATACCACTTCCTAAATATCATAAGATTCCTGCCTTTGCTCTTAAGATAACTCCGAGGTTTATCTTGTGATGGCACAGGATAAAAAGTTTATACAACCCAGAGGCAGATACCAATCAGGCAAACAAAGCCTGACGACAGGAGAGAAGATTCCCTGTAGGAGAAGACTTTAATTTTATTTAGCATGTTTCATGTGCACCTCTTACAGCGACCATTCTCAAGGGGAAGTATATGACCAAGGGGGCCCTGTCACATTTGAAGAGGGTCGCAGACCGAAAACTGTGAGAAGAGGAGTGTCCCAAGTGTTTACAGGGCCTCTAGTAACTGAACTGATGAAAGTCTAAGTCTAAAGCAAGTCTAAATATCCAACACAAGAGTCTTCTGTTTGTAATATCTTTCCAACGCATCCCCTGGATGTGGCACACTGGGTAAACTCAGTGCTTAAGTTCCTGCCACATCTTGATTTAAGAGCTAAAATCCACAAAAATTGACACTTCTGTGATAACAAATTCACACAGTCTTTTTAAAGGTTTTGTCCAGTATGTTGGAATGTCTAAGTTTTCTTGGTATTCAGTGATTTTCTGTCTCTCTGTTTGTGTTGTCTCTCTGTCGGGGCAGGGGCCTGGAACCTGTGTAGAATTCCCAAGGGGGCAATGGCCAAAAAAATACAGGTTGGTAGGCCAGAAATTATGCCAGCCTCTTTGGTGGTGGGGCCAACAGAGTTTACAGGTTCTACAGTGCTGATTCCTAGTTACACAATAACATGATGTACAGAATGAATTAAAGTTAGAAAAACAAAGAATTATTCAGCTACAATACACTATGTTATGATCAATTTAAAAGAAAAAAGACTTGAACGACATTTTGCACAATACTAAAAACACAAGCTTCCATATCAAGACAGCAGCAATAAGATTTACTCATAGGGTGCCACGACACACATCTGAAATTCATCACTTAGACTTCTAAGTGAAGAAGAAAAAAATGCAAGCAATTGAAAGCTCTTCTCCAACTCCTGCCAGGTAAGCAGAATGAAGTATTAATTACTGGGCCTCTACTCCCACTGCAAGGCACACATCACCCCTTTCACATTCTGAAACATTCAAGCAGTATCATCTTCAGGCCTGTTTTTTTTTAAACTCCCTCCATAAAGTTCTTCTTGCACTAAAAGCATTCAAAACATGGTAATCGCCACTAAGAGGAAGGAATTTTTAAGCAGAAAATTAACCTAAGTTAGTAGTTTTCTCTGCACCGGTAAGCAACCTGACCTGGGTATGGTGTATTGCATTCTAATACCTTTGTGAAAATGCAAAAAGGTAACAAGATAATCAAATTTCTTATGATGTCTTGAAACTGTTACCTTTGCAATATTTACAGTAATTATTTTCAAATGTTTGTTTCATCATGAAGAGAGCCTTAGTCGTTTTTGCAGAATAGGTCCAAACAACTTTCTTCCTATTTTTTTGGTTCATAAGGAAGCAACCAAGGACAAAGAATCCAACTTTCCCAGCTAAACCAGTACATTTGGATATTGCATTTCACCAGCACACAACCCGTAATTTCAAGGAGAGGCGGGTTCCATCTCAAAGGCAGCTATAAGACTATCGTTGGCACCTATTCTTCAGTGCCTAATAATCCAGTCTGCTCTCATTTTTCATTTCATGTGATATTTTTCCCTTTTCTTCTCCTCACCTCAAAAAAAAAACAAAAAAAAACTAGCACAATCAGTATAATATTTTAAAAGCTCTCAAAGTATAATTCTGCTTGTACTGGCACCTCAAAACACTTCATTAACAACTTGGACTGTAACAGCTAGCATTCTTATAGTAAAATATAACATCAAAACACATATCATGTGTTGTGTGCCTTCAGGTCTCTTCTGACTTACGACAACCCTAAGGTGAACCTATCACAGGGTTTTCTTGGCAGCCTCACTCAGGCTGAGAGAGCATGACTTATCCAATGTCACCCAGTGGGTTTCCCTGGCCAAGCAGAGATCTGAACCTGGTCTTTAGCATCTTAGTGCAACGTTCAAACCACTACCCAACACTAGATATGCACATATCCCATGTTAATCCAGGAAGCTATGTAATTATTCATTCTAGCTGAATATGAAGCATTAAGAAGTCAGTAATTAAATACAGAAGCAGGAGACAAAACAAACTTCACAGCAATGGAAGCTCATGCCTCATACAACTAACTTTGCACACATATTGTGAAAGTACAATGTTATCCCACAAAACTACTCGAAATGTGGGAAGGCCGTACCTAATGGACAACCTGATGAACAAGGACTATCTTATCCCCTTCCTCAAATTGTGATCCTACCATGAAAACTTCTACAATTCTTAAAAAATGTTTTTAGCTGTGTGGTACAACTAGGTAACTGGCGTAAAGCTACACCATTCTACATTTGTGGGAACAAAGAAAATCTGACCACGGCTGGCCTGAATCCTCTTCCCAAAAACTAATTCTTCTGGGTTTTCAAAATAACAATAAGGGGCAGTTAAACCTGGAGACAGGCAAGGTTAAAAATCAGGAAGACATTATTAACAGGTTTGTGTGCTGCCCAATACCAGCTGAAAGCACTGGTTTCAACTACCTTAGAAATGTATTTCTGTATAAAATCAACATATTGTCCACATTTATAATTACATGATGCACATGCTTCTGTCTTTATAAAGTGTTCATACCTAAAAATAACAAGATTTTTGGCATCCCATTCAGTCTATATAAAAGAAAACGCTTTCCAATCCTCAAATAGAGGACATGACTTATAATATAATAAGGGACGCCTGGCAACCCTACTCCAAACTGTCTGGAACATTAAATTACCAGTGCCCTGTGTTTCCCTTCATTATGCCCTCATGTATAGCCATCACCACTCTGTACAGTAAAGTAATGGAAATATATTGTTATTTTAAGGTGGCCTAGAAGTTCAAAACCATAATTCTCTTTTGTGCGTGAGTTTAAAAAAAACCCAAACCACTATACCATTACTCTCTCATTGGGAGCCAGCGTGGTATAGTGATTTGAGTGCTGCAATACAACTCTGGAAACCAGGGTTCAAATTCCCATTTGGCCACAGAAACACACTGCGTGACCTTGCAAATCACATTCTCTCAGCCTCAGAGGGAGACAAGGGCAAATCTCTGAACAAATCTTGCTAAGAAAACCCCATGGCAGGTTCACTTTAGGGTCACCGTAAGTCGGAAACAACCTGAAATTCTCTCATCACAGCAAGAAATTCTCTCATCACAGCATGAAAAACAGGAAGAACTCAGAACATTGCTTACTTCAGAACAATGGTTAACACTAAGTCCCAAAGAGACCAGTGTTACTGCACCCTATAAAGTGGCAGTTACAAAATCTCTTACGTGCACTGCTCTCGCAAGGTGAAAAGAAAAAAACCCTGAAAAAACACATTCAGTTTTTATTTTTTATGTAATTACTCTTCCAAAGCACACAGTAGGTTGCCCCTGGAGACTGCTGAGAAGTATTTCAAGTTTCTAGGCATCACTGTTTTTAAGTGCTTACTATGGCATTCCCTCCCCAGCTCACGCAAGCCACCTCTTAACACAGCAGGACAACATAACATACTGATTTCCAATAGAAATCTTGTTTACTGATTTCGTATGGATCATGAAAGGTAACATGAAATGCTAGCTGAAGCAGAGAACATTTTTAAGAACTGCCAACACGAACAAACAAAAAGAGTCACAAACATTTTGGTACTTTTCTTTTTATAAGCACGTGCATCATTTTTCTTTGCAAGCCCAGTAAGGTCAAAAACAAGCTTCAGAAACTCTGTAGTATTTATTGGGGGAAGACTATTCTTCAAGAAAGCCACCCGATACTTACCCTAGTGCCAAGGACTCGTGCCAAGCAGCAAGGCTACTGCATTAGTGCAGTAACGGAGGCACACAGCTCAGGTGTAAGTACATACCGAAAGATGACATCAGACCGAAACTACACAGTTTCACTTCACCCAATCTCTCTAGCAATATTCCCGCAGCACAGCAGCAGAGGTGAAACAATCCGTACTAGAAGAAACCGGCAGAACAGTTTACAATTCCAGGGAAAGAGGAGAAGAATCCTTCTTCCCACCCACCCGCACACACACAGAATGCCTTTGGGAGAAGTGTTTCCAGCTGTACCTATGATGGATTTCATGCATAAGGAGGAACTTGTTGAACATCAGAACTCTGTCCTTCCCTCCCAGCCCCAGGCAAAAATACACACAGAGTACACGGACTGAGGAAGGCCAGAGTGCACACCCCGCAACACTACACCTGTACCAGGATCACACGCCTACAGAGCAGGTGGAGTCTCTCTTACGCTCCAAGCACCACCCAAAACACTAAGCCACCAGCAGCTGATTCAGAGAGAGTTGCTGAGCAATCCAGTCGGTCGGGAATTTCAAAACCTGCTCTTTCAGTTTCAGAAATTCCTAATGGGAAATTTCTGAGAAAGGACACATCCCTCTGGAATACCAAAAATACCCCCCCTTTCCAAACACACACACTCCACGTGCCTGAAAACTATTTTCATTCACACCCTGGATAAAACACTGAAACGACACACAAATTATCGGGCAGCTAATTCTCCCTCAAAGCAAACTGGTTCTGTTGCAACTTTCATGAGCTAGAACTGCAACCTTCAGATATTCAAACTCCTCCAGCCGCAGTTACTACCGACTGCCTATTTTAAAAGAATACTGGGAGGAAGTTTCCTTCTCGAGAAATCCAATTTCAAAGCTGGATGGTTGGTAAATTACAGGGCAGAAACCCAGCCCTTACCACCACCCCAGTTTAATTTTTCCATAGTACAAGCTGGAAAGCTGTGGTAGCAAAATCCTACATAGAGATCTGGCTGTGAGTAAAGCTGAAACCGATGCAACTTACTTCTAAGTAAACAGGGTCTCTGCCCTGCCTGGCTGTAAACTTCCAGGGAATGAACTCCACCACAAGAATCCAGTGGGGCTTCCTTCTGAGAAGATATACCCAGGACCAAGTTTAGGAGAGTAATAACCTGAACATGTTTTCAAGAAATCAGCCCCACTGTATCCAGCCAGGGTCAGCACTGAGAAGATCATGTTGTCTTGCCTCACCCTTTGAAAACATGCAGGAATGATGCCTGATACTCCTGGCACAAAGGAAACACCCCCTCCCCAATATCTAAAACCAAGCCATATTCTCTGTTGTCCCCACCTTCCACCTAAACTCAACTAAACTTATTAAATTAGTCATTCTCTCTCTCTGTGCGTCCTGTACCTACACACCTGTTGGCCGTTGCTGCCTACATTAGCAGACCTCAACAGCGGCAACTCCATTCAACTTCGGACGCCCACGGACGCCCCCAGAGCGCCAGCAAGCGCCATTCAAAGTCTCTATCGCCGGGAAACACCTTCCGTGGCCGGCTCGCAGGCAGAGTTTCCCGGCGCCCGCGCGAACGGCGGCGCTCCCCGAGGAACAGCAACTGAACCGAGCGGGGGGGGCATGCCTCGGAAACACACACAGCCCGGGGAGCGTCCCCGAGCCTCGGCCCCGAGGCCAACGCGCCCGCGCCTTCGAAGACAACGGGGGTGCAAGAGCAGCCGCCCCGCTCCGACCGCTACAACACCGGCCTGCGCCTGCGCCCGCGCCCGCGCCCGACCCAAGCGCGCAGCTCGCAGCGGCGGCTCTCCCCGCGCACAGCCAAGGCGGCCCCGGGCCCCTTTCTTTGGAAAGAGAGGGGCTCCGCCGGCCCCGCCGCGGCGCGCCCGGCCCCGATCCCCGGGGGAAAGCCACTCGCCCTTTCCACGCAGCCCCCCCAACGCCTCCCCACGCGCAGCGACACCCGCGCCGCGGCCACCGGGCGCGCACGAGGGAGGCACGGAGGCAGGGAGGGAGGGCGGAGGCGGGCAAGAGTCCGGCCAAGTTGGGGGGCGGAGAGCTTCCTCCGGGCCGGCGGGGCGAGCGGGGCGAGGGCCGCCCCGGCCTCCCCCCTCCGTGCACCCACCCCTCAGCCCCCCAAGAGGGGGGCGCCGGGCGCCACCCCCTTCCCTCTGCCCCGCTTACCTTGGTGGAAGCCGCGGCGGCTCGGGCAGACATTTTGTTTCCTTCCCAGCCCCGGCAGAGGCGGAGGAGGCCAACAGGGGAAGGCGGGCGGGAGCCGAGGAGGGCGAGGGGCCGGGGGGGGCGCCGCTCGCTCCCTCCCTCGCCGGCGGAGGAGGACGGGCCCGGGGCAGCGAGGGAAGGGGGCGCCGCGCCGCCTTGCCAAAACTTCGCTCGCTCGGCTAGGGCGCCGCCGCCGCCGCCGCCTCCCAGCGCAGCCCAGAGGACATCCTCCCAGGAAAGAGGAGGAGGGGGATACTAAAAGCGGGGGAGGGAGAGAGCGAGCCAGCGGGCCGGGCAGCTCAAGTTTGCTCAGAAGTCCAGCGGGGCCGGCAGGAAGCGCCCGGGGCTGGCGAGGCCGCCCCTTTTTCGCAGGGAGGCGAGCCCGGCGCTCGCTGCTCCCTCCCCCGAGCGGCGGCGGGGGCCAGGCAGAAGGAGAGGAGGGGCTCTCCGCGGCACGGCCCCCCCAGAATGGGACCCGGGCGGCCTTTCCGGCTGCTCCTCCTCCTCCTCCTCTTGCCGCTGCCGCGGCCGCTCCTTCCTCCGCGGGGCTCCGGCTCTTTCCAGCTACCCGCCCGCCCGTCGCTGGCTCCGCGCAGCAGCCGCCGCCGCCGCCGCTGCCATGTCTGCCTCGCCGGGAGCGCCCATTCGCTCGCTCTTCCAGAGGGGGAGTGGGGGGGCGGGGGAGAACGGGAAAAGAGGGACCGCCAAACCAGACTGGGATTTTTTCTTCCGCCACACGTTCTGCATTGAATCCCGCCGGGAGGCGGGGGGCCATGCACCCGCAAGAGAAAAAGCCACCGGCGTGAACCCCAGTAACCACGACCCGGTTGCCATGAAACCCACTTTGCAGGGAGTTTGGGAAGGAGGAGTGCCTTGCAGCGCTCCCGGGCTGTTGCTTGCCTCCCCGCTAATGCATTATTCCCAATGATAGATGCATAATAATATATATACACATATATTTTAAACCCCAGCGAGAGGCGTTGCAGTGCGCCGGCTCCACTTTCCCTCCCTCCGGACCAGGGGCGCTTGCAAAGGCTCGCGCGTCGTTCGCAGACCTCCGGTCCGGTTCGGCTTTCTCTTTTTGTCCCCCCTCTCCTGGCGAGCGCGTTGGTTCGGGCGGCGGACCCTGGCGGTGACTGGGGCAGCCCAGTTTCCTGGATCGGGCGAGCCTATCAGCGGCCGCGGGGGAGGGAGGCTGGCCGGAGCGCGGAGCGCGGAGCTGCTCCTGCTGCTAGGCAGAGGACCGCGGGGGGGGGGAGGAGGAGGAGGACGGGGGCACGGGGGGATTATCGCGGGGAGGGGACGCGGGCTGACCTGGGAAAGGCGGAGCCGCGGTCGGCCGGACGCCCCTCGGGGACGGCGATGGGACCGGACCCTTCCCACGCTATGCCCCCCCGCTCGCGCCGACATTATTCCTTATCGGCCTGCTCGCCCCCGGCCAGCCTGAACAGCGTCCAGATGTTTGCAGCAAATTGAAGGCCATTTCCGCACTAGACCGTTCTGGTGCTACTACTCCACTTTCACCACCCTATGGAGTCCTGGGGTTTGCAGCCTTTGAGGCCAGGATTCCATAGGATGCTGAAAGTGGAATAATAGCACCACAACAGTCTAGTGCGGAAATGGCCAGAACCTCGTGCTGCAAGTGGAAGGAACGAAATGATTTAATAGTTCCCCGTGCTGCCTTTAAGCCGCCTCTGGACCGATGGGCGACCCCCCTGAATTTCACAGGGCTATTTTAGGCAAGAAATACTCGGCGAGGGTTTTGGCAGTTCCTCCCCCTGAATATAGCCGAGTATTCCTTGGCGGTCTCCCATCCAGGTTCTAACCAGGGATGCCCCTGCTTAGCTCCCGCAATCAGATGGGATCTGGTGCCTTTCGGGTTTTTAGGTCGTCTAAGAGTTTTGTGGAGAGCCACTGTGGGGTAGTGGTTTGAGCACTGAGCTATGATCAGGGTTTGATTCCCTACTTGGCCATGGAAACCGATTGCGGGACTTCGGGCAAGTCGCACACTCTCTGCCCCAGAAGACCTTGCCTTAACTCCGAAACAAGCACACATAACAATAAGACTCTTGTGGCTTCTAAGTTTTCTAGCCCAGTGGCACCCACAGCCTCAGGGCTTCCTGGAACTGGAGATGGAAAACTTAAAATTTTGTCTGCGGGAACTGTACAGTATAATCAGGCCAAACAGATAACCAGAACTTCTCCCAAAGGAATTGCAGGCGATGCATACAATACCTTGACTGACAATTGTTGCAGCATGAAACATATTAGACTTGGAAAAAAGTCTCATTTATTTATTCTCAACATTTACACCACCCATTTCTATGACAGGCAGCTTAAGACCAGATATAAAAGGAACACCACAAATGAGAGTGACAAAATGCAAAATATCAATAAAACCAACCAATAAACAATAATTATAACGCAGTTGCACTATAAAACAATGCAAGGATGGTGCTCTACAGAGCCTTATTGGAATTAAACCACCTCCACTGCCCAACTAAATTCAGCAAGATTTTTTAATAAAAAATCTGTATAGGATCCAGCAGCACAATAGTAATCCAGTGCATGTTTGCCTAGAAGTCAGAAGTGTCACCTCATTCTATTTAAATATTAGGAAGAACTTCTGTAACAATTGTTTTGAGAATGGAATAGACTGCCTTGGATAGTGGTGGATTCCCTTTCTTTGGATTTCTTTAAACAGAGGTTGGACACCCACATCTCAGAAGGGCTTTGGTTGTGTACAGTAGACCTTCAGTATCTGCTGAGATTTGGTTCTAGGACTCTCCGTGGACACCAAAATCTATGGATGCTCAAGTCCCATTATATGCAATGGCATAATAAAATGCCATCCCTTATATAAAATGGACAATAACTAAAATAAGTGTTGGAAGGACCCTGAGGATCAGTAAAATGGCAAGAGACTGCAGTAGGACGTTCCTACATATCAGCGCAGTGTTTGGTTTGCTTTTAGGATTTTGGATTTTTTTTAAAAAAATGTTTTTGAGCCATGGTTGGTTGCAGCAGTGGATGCAGAACCCATGGATAGAGAGGGCTGACTATATTCCTGGATGGCCCTTGTTATAAAATTCTATCATTCAAATGTGTGCATTTCACTCCAAAATGTGTCAACTGTTCATTTTTAAAAAACATTACATTTATTTCATTTGGCATGGGATTTTCTGCCCCCACTTTTTGTAACATAGGAAGCTTGGGTCTGCAAAACCAGCAGTGTTACCTTCAGTTCAAATAAGCCGCTCTTGGCTTTCCCAGCCAAAAAGAAGAATGCAAGGCAGGCATAATTTGATCACTTACAGAGGCCTAGAGCAGTACAAGGCTGCACTGCCATATTCTGAGTAAGCCACAAGCCCTGACGCACAGACCCAGCTGCAAGCCCGGATGGGATGGATTTACAGTAACTGGGCCTTTTGGTCACTCAGATCACTGGAGCAAGGTCAAAGGGGAGAATAGTTTGGGCTGCGCACCCTTGTCCCAAATGCAGGAGAGAGATAAGGCCTTTTTTCTCTGGATTCCTGGAACGGTTAATTTCAGGAAAGCAGGAAAACCCTGCACCGCCTGCTGTATTCATCACTGTGTAATGATGACACGGTCAAATGAACTGGGGGGAAACACAAGGCAGCCAAGTCTGAGAACATTTAAATCCCATTCTTGAAGTCCCAGGAAAAGAAGATTAACTTCTAGGCACCATTTGAAAGGGGAACTGCACTCCTGGAATCTTCTGGGAAACATCAGGGCACATAACCCCTGCATGCCTTGTCATCCTGGAAACTACTGGGTAAAAAGGGGAGTAGGTCCAGCACTCCCAGTTGCTGCTGAGTATGGTGTAGAAACAAGGTTTATCCCTGTGGAATCTGGTGGGGCAGAGATAATTGGTCAGAGCCAGACCCAACAAAGGTTTGCCTGTCTACACCTGTACTAGAGACACTCCTGGGAAAGGGAGCCTTGAAGAGTGCCAGCTACTTTAGCAAATTCCATGATGGACATCACAAGGAAAGGAAACAAAAATAACATGGTCGGTATCTTAACACATCTATACCAATCTTTAGTGTAACCACACCTGGAATACAACACATAGTTCTGACACATTGTGCCACAAAAAGTGAAACATTTGGAAATTTCAGGACAGACAGAAGGGAAGTGGTTCACACAACATACAGTTACACAGACCAGAGGATCTTTCCACACTACATTGTTATAGTACTTTTATTCCACTTTCAACATCCTGTGGAATTCTTGGGTTTGTAGTTAGGCCAAAGAGCTCTCTGGCTGATAATTCTAAATGCCCTTCCCTAAACTGCAAACTCCAGGATTCCACAGGATACTGAAAGTGAAATAATAGCACTGTTAACAGGCTAGTGCGGAATGGTCCAGACTTTCCTATCATTAAGTTGTTGCAATGGCCTTCAAAAGAGGATGAGAGTAAAGTAGCAGTCACGAGTGGCTATGTATCAGTATCTAGTATCAGAGACAGTATGCATATGAACACCTCTTTCTGAGGAACCTGAGCAGGAGGGGACTACTGTGTTTCTGTGCTGCTGGGTGCTTCCCAAAGGTATCTGGTTGACTACTACAGGGAATGGGATACTGGATGTGAGCGACCTTTGATGAAATCTAGCACAGCTCTGCTTGTGTTTTACTGTCCCTGCTCGAACAAAATGTTAAGAAAGCACCTCCACAAGACAAAAATAAGGAGTGGCCCTCCACAACAGCATGTTGCTTCCCCATCCACAGTATCCATCCATTGAGTGTAAAAACAGAAACAGGCAGGGGTAAGAAAAAGAGAGGCCTTCATGCACTGCCTGGAATCCTTACTAGTCAAGATTCCATGCAAAATGCAACCCTCCATCTCTGCTTGGACATCCACGTTCAGTTAATGGACCCTGAAGGCTGGGAAGCATGAGATGATGGCAAGTTCCCGCTTCCCCACAGCAACAGCGGAGTCCACAGTTTGGAAAAGCAGCCACTTTTGGGAGGGATGATAACTCCCAAGTTCCTTCTGCCGGCATGACCACTGGCTATCCTAACTGGAAGATTCTGGGAGTTTTTGTCCCCAAAAGGAAACTTTTCCAAGCTCTGGACTAGAACCCACCACAATGAGAAGAAGGCTTCTCTTTCTAGGCTTCCCTCTTTGGGACTCCAACCACTTTCACCATTTATTCAGCTTTAAAAGAAACATTTCCAGCAGTTTAAATATGAGCCCTGAATTTAATTTGGAGAACAGAACTCCTGCAGGTCAGCGTGACGCTTTCTAATCCCACCAAGAATGGGTTTATTCTGGCTTGGATACCAGAACCCCCGTTTATAACTGCAACAGAATCTTGGCTTGGCATTGCCAAAGTTCAGTTCAGACAAAGCCCCTTTTCAACTCTGGAGCTGGCTGTTCTGCTTTTTGACCCAAGAACGGAGGTTCTGGGCAAATCAACCTGCCTCGACAACAATATGTGCTTTGGGCATTGAAACAGCCCTTAGGAACTTGAGCATAGGACAGCACCAAGAGATAAGTACAGAAAGAAACATTCTTAAGTCAAGGCATTCTAATCACATCTGGTGATTTGCTTTGTGTGACTTGTGTGTTAAGGAAGCCCACTTAGAGCTGGCCTAAGCACTTTTGAAACCTGCAGTGGTAAACTGGTTTTTAGCAGAAGCTTTCATGGATATAAACCCACTTCTTCAGATGCAGTACACAGTGATATTAAAGTTTTGGGTATTAAGCATATTTATACAATGTTAGGAGTGGGATAAAATGTAATAAGGAAATGATTTGCATCTTTCTGGATCCAGTTAACATTCTGTCTTACCCCCAAAACTATATACATATGTTTTATACCTGGGGCTTTAAAATCGCTCTCTACTGCATCTGAAGAAGTGGGTTTATATCCATGAAAGTTCATGCTAATTTTTTTAAAAAAAAAGTCTTAAAGGTGCTGCCACATTCTCTCCCTTCTTCCTCTTTTTCATGCTACAAAAGACTAACATGGCTACCTCCTGGAAAACTGTGATCATTCACTATCTCTTGCCCTAACCAACTTTACAAAATTGCTGTTTCAAGGTTAACATGGGCAGTGGAGGCAGAGGAAAGCACCACCATGAACTGAAGGAACCAATAAAGACCTATACATGGTTAACACTAAAGCCATTTCCCCCCATACCAACACAGTATTCCAAAATCACAGCCATGTTCTCTGTTTCTATCATTTTCATTCTCCAGCCATGCTGGAAAGGAAGGAAAAGGCTGGGACCACAACAGGAAACATGCTTCTGAAGAGAGAAAATGCATGAGGTCATGTGCTAAAAAGGGTTTCCCGAAATCACTTGTTTTCCAAGACTGTTTTCTACCTAAAAAGAACAAACTCCCCCTTCCCCTTTTTAAAAACTCAGCACAGGTGTATGCATTCATACAAATTTTAGATATCAACACTCTAGCTGTCCTTAACTACCTTGGAATGGTTCCTACTTTCTGGTAGATCACTATTCTCCACCTTTATAAAAGAAAAAGAGGGTGCATGCTTACTATTTTCCTTTCCACCCCCACCCTCAGCCAATTACACTGAATTTGTTTGACGAAGCTATGCTATCAGTGTGAAATGAATGAAACTTTATACAGTTTTGGCTTTTCAAAATATAAATATAAATGAATAGATCCTAAGCCTGCCTGATGCTCCACTCTTGTCCTGTAATTACCCTCTATTGACCTTTCTTCACAAATTTGAACTTCAGTGCATATTTCATGAGCCACTCAATACATTACAGGTCCACCTCCTCCTTTTTTCTTTTTTTTAAACCACCACAATGACATTATGGCTGGTACCACACTAAGCTCCTGTATTAATAAACAGCTCCCCTCGCTAGAGAGAATGCAACCTGATCGTATTGAATTGCTGGGATTATGTTCCCATTTTTGAGCTCTGATATGGCAGCTTCACGCTAAGAAAGGAGATGGCATTCCACAGAGAATTCACGCTGAAGATAAGTGACCGTAGAAGAATCCAGAAAAAGAAAAAGAAAGCTCAACTCAACAGTTCTATTGCTTTGAATTCGCAAATATCCTTGCTCAGCACGGAAGCACACAAGGTACACATTTACAACTTTTGCAGTCAGAAAAGAAGCTGGATTTTTCTGCTCCTAGGCTTTGGCTGAAGGCAAAGAGACTCAGGCAAACAGGCAAAGAGACTTTCTGAGAGACTGAGAAAGCCAAGCTGGGGCTGTTACTACTGGGAATGGAAAGGAAAATCTTTTTTAAAGTACACAGTCAGCCCTCCACATTTGCGGGGTTTAACGTTAATGAATTCGATTATCTGCGAGTTTCTTCAGCTCCTGCCCTCCCGCTACAAGCACTTCTTTTCCAGGGGAACCTTCCCTCTTGGAGGCTCTGGTCAGGCCACTCAGCCCCTTAAAAACACGCCTCTAGTCTTCCTTCTCTTCCACCAACTGCTGCCTGGCCACCTAAGAATTGCTCACAGGCCAACTTCTCAGCACAAAAAACCCTCTCCTGATGCCCCCCCCCAACACCCAAGGAAGGACATCAATGAGAAAAAGGAAGTACAGAACTACCATGCCAACCCACCTCCTTTCCCTCTCCATTCCCTGATTTGATTTGGACCCTAAGTGCCCGCTGTCCCCACCAGCCCCCTTCTCTCCCACACACCTTTAATATTTGTGATTTTTCCAGTTTTGTGGGAGGTGCTGCACTCCTAACCCTAGCAAATGTGGAAGGCTGACTATACAAACACAGCCACAAAATAAGCTGTTTTTGTTTGTTTTGGTCTTAGGGCTTTGGCTAAAGACATGGGAGACAGAGATTTTAATATAGCCGAGCTGGTCACTGATGTAACAATAAACCATGGTTTGCTGCTACATCTGAATCAGGAAAAGAAGATGGAAGCCACTGAAAGCCTTCACTTGCATGCACACAATCTCTTTTTGCAAAACTCTGGCAAAAAATGAAAGTCTGCTCCGTGCCTAAGAGGGATGCATCAGGAGAATGACTGGGCCACTGTACTGAAAGAAACACAGTCATTTGGAAGAGAGCCGGCATCTTTGCTGATTGTTTCAGCTGCTCTGGGAAGAAGGAAATCCCGTTATAGCTTCATTGTTGGCTTGCTTGCTTTACTTTATCTATATATCTATAGATTGAGAGAGAGAGAGAGAGAGACAGCAGACGCAGCACAATACAATTTAATATTCAAACCACTGTGAATATTAATAGTGCCTATAATTGTTGCAACAATTGTGAGGATGGGGTTTGTTTACCTAAGCAAAGAGCCAGGCTTTGCTGCCAAAATTTTGGCTGTTGGTGGGGGAAGTTCAATGCCCAGAATATCTAAGTCAAAAGCATCTGAACAGGCAGTGGAGAAGGATATATGCGTGACAATTATAATGCACTTCCATACACATTATCATTCTTATTCAGCCAGGGAAAGAAATGTGCTTTGTGAAAAGTAACCCTAAAACTGAATCCTTACTGCCAACCCTAACTAAAGTAGATCCACTGAAATAATGGGATTTATGCATGTATTGACTCACCAATGAACAATGGATTCGATGGCTTTATTCTAATTCCTTGTGATAGGATTCAAGCCTAAACATTCAGTGCTGATACAACACTTCACACTCATCCTTGCAGGGAGCTTGGAATAGTTACTTGTTTGAGGTACAGCTCATGGAATGTCCCCAGCCAACATGTAGTCTCCAAAAGTAACTTCTCCAAGCTTATACAACATTCCATACAACAGGCAAGACCAGGCAGAATGATCCACATTCCTTCTACTCCCAATGTGCAAGCCTTACAAAGTCAGAAGTCAAGTGCCTTGTGAAGTCAAACAGAGGAATGGCAGATGCTGCCATATATTGAATTTAACCCAGTAATACCCTGTAGGAGAACCAGCATAGTATTGTGGTTTGGGCATTGGACTACAGCCCCAGAGGCCAGGGTTCAGTTCCCCTCTTGGCCATGGAAACATTACACACCCTCCGCCCCAGGCAACCCCCTGATAGCTTCACCTTTGGGTCATCATAAATTGGAAATGGCTTGAAGTCACACAACAACAACAATGTCCTAAAGTAGTGGTTCTCAACCTGTGGGTCCCCAGATGTTTTTGGACTTCAGCTCCCAAAAGCCCTAAGCATTGACCATAGTGGCTGGCACTTCTGGGAGCTGACGTCCACAAACATCTGGGGACTCACAGGTTGACAACCACTGTAAAAGACACCAGTTCCCATTTGGTCTTGGAAGCTCAGCAGGGTCAGCACTGGTTAGTACTTGGGTGGGAAACCGCCAACAAATATCAGGTGCTGCATGCTATATTTCAGAGGAAGGAGCTGGCAAAACCACTTCTAAGTACTCCTTGCTAAGAAAATCCTAGAAAACGTAAGTCATAAGTCAAAAGGTGACTTGAAGGCTCTCTCTCTCTCTCTCTCACATGCACACACACACACACACATGCATGCACGCACACACACACACACAAACACATATATTCTCAAGTTCTGACTGACAGCCATTCCCCGGGGGTTTCAAGCAGGATTTTTCCCCAGCCTTACACAAACGTCTTGGGGTTGATTCTGGGGCTTTCTGTCAGCAAAGCAGGTGTTTTATCATAGAGCAATAGCTACTGTTATTTCCAAGTTCCACCCTCTATTAACTGGCGCATTCCCATCCATGTATGAACCAGGGCCAAACCTGCTCCACTTTTGAAATGAGACAAGACTGAACACATTTGGAGCGGGAGGGGAGAGTGACCATTTGTAATAGGAAGATATTGGCTGAGTCCAAGGCTAACAAGAAGTACCGACAGCAGCAGCACCAGCAGCAATAGGGCAAAAAGCTCAGATACTCCACAAAGCCCAGTGAAAACTGAGCTTGCCCACTTGATCACTGATACAGCAGGAGCAAAAAGCTGAAAAGGAGGCAAAATAGGATGGAAACATATGGAAGAAGGTGAGCTTGGAAAAGTGACTTATTTTAATCACAACGTCCAGAACCTCCAGGGAGCTGCAGAGTTCTGAGGGCTGCTGTCCAAAAATCAACTTTTCTGAACTTTAGAAAGAAGGCTGGGCTGATTGATTGGAAATGCCAGCAGGACCATGTCAACACTTCAGAATTCTGTTGCAGGTCTGGTTTTTCGTCTCCACGTTGCAGGAAGTAAGAAGCAAGTTTAACCAAGAACCACTTGCCTGAGACAGTTTGTGGCTGAGATAAGACTGGAAGCAGGCACCTCACTTCCCTCTTCCACTGATCACATCTCATTCCTTCTGGGGTTTTTTTTTTTCTTATTTGTTAAAATGTTTACCACAGTTTCTTCCTAGCACGAAGACGCCCCTCATGCAGCTCTAAAATAATTCCCCTCTACAATGAGCAAAGTCATTAAAATACAGCTGAAGCAAAAATCAGCACGGAATACAGCTCAGCAGAAAAGCCCTCATAAGCCAGCCAAGATAACAAGCCTAGTGTGGATTCAGTCTCAAGCGCGCTGTCCCCTAGATATTTTATGGGGGTGGAAGAGGAAGCGGGGAAGCATGGCTTTACTGGAAGGCCAGTAATAATAAAGTAAGAAAAATTCCTGCTTGGAAGTTGTTCCGCACTAATAAGGCCAGGACAACAGAGAATCATACGCAATACAGTATCTTATATTATAAAATATACAGTTTCTGATATAGGCGCTCTATATTGTGTATAATACAAGTACCTCATGTATTTATTTAGTTTAGATCTTTTTAAAACAAATCCCTCCTTTAAACAATAGAAAGCTCTCTCAGGTGCCTCGCTGTTAAAAAGAAACAATCCAACCAACCAAATGACAATTTAAAATGACACCAAAGCTTGGGAAACAATTCTGTGGGGGAGTGACTATGATGCCCAGAATTTTCCATCCAACAGAGCCACTGGTAGGATTGTAAATTGTAATCCAAAAAAAAAAAAAAAAAATAATTTTTCCAGGTTCTGCTATTGTTAGATTCAAACATGCCACAGTTGGCCAGAATCTCTGTTTACTGTTCCACTGGAGTGTATGTTTATGTTCACAGCTTCCTTGCTTCTTCCTTCCACCAGTCAGAGCAACTAAACTGATCGGGAATGGAAACCTGGGACTTCATCCAAACAAGTGCCGCTGGCTTACCACTGCCCAATGTTCCGGGAACAGTAAACCATGAAGAAACCCTGGTTTGTGAAACTGGCTTACAAAAGTTCTCAACAACTCAGGGATCCCAGGTAATGGGACGTACTTGGGTTTTTTTTCAATTCCTGACTTGATCAGCTATTTCTGCTGAAAGGAGGAGTAAATGAGCTGCAGGCAGAAGTGTGTGGTTCGTGAAATGCACTGGTGAGTGGCAATTCCCAGGGCAGTGGGGTGGTCAATCTGCTCCAGACTTTAGTCTGAACTTTAAAAGGGGGACATCTAAGGTACTGGTGAGCCTGTGTGGGGAGCAGTGTTTAGTCCCTTGGATTGCCTTGGCATAGTTCAGACCAAAGCCCAAAGGAGATTCATCGATGCTCTGACAGAGAAGCCACTAGCTGCTGTTGATAAAGAGTCAAGGAGGAATTTCTAGAGCTTTGGCTTCCTCTTGTGTGTGACAGTTAAGAGCTGCAAACTACTGCTCCTAAATGTTCAGGCCCAGACCCTTCAGTGCTCAGCTTGAAAGTACGCCTGTACCCAAGGCTGAACAAAAAACAGGAAGTTCCTTTTGTGGCGTGCAAGGATTTGACTTCTTTTTGATCATTGAAGGGGGGGCTCACAGTGGAGGAAACTGAACAACCACAAAGAGCAAATAGACAATTTCCTGTGGTTGCTCAGGCTCTGTGGACTAGAAAGCCACCGGCTCTCAAGACCTTTCCATGGTGCAAGAAAAAGTTATTTTTACACGCCCTTGTGCTTTTAAGACCCACAACAGATTAAGGATGAAAGGGAAGCAGACTGAATGGAAAGTTAGGCTGCAGAAGGGTAGAATAAATCCATTACGATTCCAAGCTTATATCTTTTGCCCTGTTCATTTCCCCCTCTTGCTTTCCAGTTCCTACCCTTCCATCAAATATCTGTGCCCTCACAAATTCTAAGAGCAACTTTGGGGCAGAGTTGCCTTGCTCTGAGGAGTCTTTTTTGTTATAATATATTTATAATGGCTAGATTTGGGCAACAAACAAAAGAAAGAAAGAAATGGAAAAGAAAAGCAAGCAAAGCAAAACATAATGAGAAGAACTTGCATACAACATTAATGTCTGTACCAATCATACAAAAAGATTTCAGAGACAAGCTTTGTACAGAAGGGGAAGAGAGAGTGCAGGAAATAGCACTCAAATGTTAATATCCAAGTGGCCGTATCCAAATCCAAAACCTAGGTAGTTGTATTCAGATGGTCTGTGCACACGCTATGGTGCAAAGAGAGGGCACTATCCTTGTGCAATTACCAGCAGTATTTCCCTGAAAAGCTGCAGAAGCAGTCATGGCCACCTTTTTCGATATTCCAGAGAAAAGGCCAAAATATGTAGAACCCTACAGGAGGTGAAGATTTACACAGTTCAAAAACCTATCCCTAAATAGTACACTTAGTGAAATAACTGGCGCTGCTCTGATATCCTGCATTCATCCTGGCTAAACTGGTATAATGTAGTGTAGCATAGTGTAGTGGTTTAAGTTTTGGACTTCAACTCTGGAGACCAGGGTTTGAATCCCTGCTCAGCCATGGAAACCCCCTGGGTAAGTCCCACTCTCTCAGCCTCAGAGGAAGATAAAAGCAAACCCCCTCTGAACAAATCTTGCCAAGAAAACCCTCATGATAGGTTTGTATTAGGTCGGGTTACCATTAGCTGGAAACAAAGGCACACAACCACAACAAAATGAGTGCAGAAGTGGCACACCACAGAGCTGCTAAGTGTGAGAGGTCGAAAGCATGGCAGTGCATATGCTTTGTGCAAAGAAAATATTTGAGCTCCCATCCTAGGGCACTCCAACTAGAAGGATCTCAGGCAGGATAAATTAATTAATGGCCTGACTTGGGAAGAAGCAGAGTCATATTTTCTTGGTTCAAATCTCAGCCTAGCCAGAACACTCCTGGGAAAAGTTATTTTGAAGGACTGATATTTTGAGGGACTGATCAGCCGGGGGGGGGGGGATTCTGAGAGACCAAGCAAGTAACTTTTCCTGTATCTGCCACAAGCCAGTATAGCTTCTACCATCACTAGTATGACAGGAATAAACCCTGTTCAGAATAGATGTGAGCAGTACCAAGTCAATTAACTGAACTAAGGTTGCTGTGTCCCTCATGGGGCAGTAAGACTGAGAGCTGGGCCTTTAAAGAAGGAAGGAAGGACGGAAGGACAGAAGACAGAAGGACAGAAAGAAAGAAAGAAAGAAAGAAAGAAACAAGTTCGCTCTTCTAGATCTATGCACTCTGCTCCGCTCACAGATCCCATCCTTATGATAAAGACGAAGTGCTGATTATCTCCTCCTCCTTCACCCCACCACCCTCTTCTCCCTCTCCATAGGCACTGCAGAAAGAGGGACAATTTGCTGAGTGGGCAAAACGTGTGTACTCTTCCAAGAACCTTCTCTGCCTCCCTCCTTCTTCCCCTCCTCTTTCTCTCGTTCATTGGAAAGAATGGCTGGGGCAGAGTTATCAGCCAAACGCTTGGCTTTGCTCTCTTAATATCTCAAGCATCCGTCTGCATCAGAGCCAATATGCATATCTATCTATCTATATATATACGCACACGCACATACCGGAGGATGATAGAACGTATTGAGGAGAGTGATGGATAGAGAAAGAAGACCGGCTCAGCTTGCATGGTCCCTCTCCTGCCGCAGAGCAGTTTTTGGATATTTTTATCTCATTATTTACACACTGTATTTCCGATCTGTCTGAGTGTGGTTCAGAGAAGGCTGAGGAATGCAGCGTGCACGTTGCTTTCAGGAGGTTGTATGTGTGTGTGTTTCAGGTGCCTGCACCTATCCTATTCTAGTCCATACATGCACATGCACGAGCACACGCCCGCACACGTACACATACTGAGAGCCATTGTGGTCTAGTGGTTTGAGCACTGGACTATGACGCTAAGGGCCAGGGTTTGAATTCCTGCTCAGCCATGCAAACCCACTGGGTGACCTCAGGCAAGTCCCACTCTCTCAGCCTCAGAAGAAGGCAAGGGAAAACCCTTTCTGAATAAATCTTGCCAGGAAAACCCAGTGACAGGGTCACTTTAGGGTTGCCGTAAGTCAGAAATGATTTGAAGGCACATAACAGCAAGAATATTGTGTGTGTGTGTGTATGTGTGTGTGTAAGAGAGACAGACAGACAGACAGCAGAGTGGCAGCTGGTGGTTGTCATATCCATGGTTGTCACGTCAGCGATGGTAGTGGTGAACTCTTCTTGGTTTTTAGTCTGAGCTCTACATGATCTGTCAAAATGGCTGAACCCTATCCCCCCAAATATGTTCAATGATCAGCACTTTTGGACAGCTTTTTGTAAAATTCAGACTAAAGGCCAGAGTGGATTTACCACTCCACTGACACAAGAGCAAGGGACTCAACCTCCCATATTCCCAGTAGTCTCTGTCTCCCGCCTCTCCAGTCAAGCCTACCATTTTGATGTGACTTTTTGAGTGTACGCTAGCACAGTCATCCTTGCAACAGCAGCTCCACATGGAAGAACAATACACTCTGGTGCCATCTGATTTCCTTCTTTCCCTCCACTTCCTTCTCCTTCTCAGTCTGTCCAAAGTTTCTTTCTAGGCTGCAAAGCCTCTTTTACAGATGTTTCTGGAGTACAACAGGAAAGGCTCAATCTGCACTGACAATGTTTGGGTGTTGAAACAGGGGGCTCCTATGCTACCTTAAGCCACCCTGGATCCCATCCCCAGTGAAACATAGGGACTGAATTCAATCAATCAATGGAGGGGTGGAGAATATCAGCTTTCTTGCTGTTCTGCACAACTTCTCCCAGAATTCCCCCACTGGCCATGCTAAGTTGGGAGGATGACCAAGACATCTGGGGGTTAAGAGTTCCCCAACCTGGTCTGTAAGCACTAGGGCCGCTGCAGATGAGGGAATGGGGTTGACAAATTCTGGACAAGAACGCACTGCCACCACTGTCAGACTCCTTGCTCCGTTAGGGCAAATTTCACACTCACAAAGGGATCTGGATGCACACTGGAATTTCATTTCTTAGCCCAAAATATGTCAAGAATGTATCATGTTAAGTCAGAGGCTTAAAGAGTTTGTAGGGGACGGAGCTGACGAAGGAATTCAAGCATCCCTCTTGCATTTGTGCTTGGGTTTGCCTCACACACAGAGTAGTCCTTATCTCTATGCTGCATATCTTCCTTGCCAGTGTAGCTCATCTCTCAGACCAGGAAAAGGCTGATTCTAAAAAATATGTTCCTTAAAACATTTCAGCCCTGAATCTCCCGGATCAGGACAAGAAATCTGGCCAGTTTGAAAAGCACCGTGTGTTATCTCTTGAACTCTGACTATTTAATTTGGGATCTACCTCTCTCATACACAAGCAACATATTAAAAGGAATCTCTGCAGTTTCTTGGCCGCATTCCTAAATAATACATCTCTGCACAAAGAGGTCTTCCAACAGTGCAACTTATGCTGGATTGCACAAGTATGGTTCCCCCTAAACTATTTTTCTTGCTCTTAAAAGAGCATCCCCAAAAGAAAGAGATATGGCACTGGACTGTAGCTAATTCAGAGACAAGGTTCAACCATTACCCCTCATATCGTGCAAGTGATCCAGATTGGTCCTGCTAGTTGATATGGGGAAAAGCATCCAGGCATAAAAGTTGAACCTTAATGTTTCCCATTCTGTGGCTAAAAGAAGCTTGCAGGGGGAGGAGTGACCTCAGACGGGGTGTCGGTATAGACTGCCAACAAATACCAGGTGCTGCAAATTATATTTCAGAGGAATGAACTGCAAAAACCACCTCTGAGTATTCCTTGCTTAAGAAAACTCTATGAAATCCACAGGATCATTATAAGTCAACAGGCAACTTGAAGGGACACAGACACACACCCATACATTGATGAAGAGGGAAAAGTTTTTACAAAGTCTCCTTCTCCCCAGCATCATGTTGTGGTGCTGATCAAAATAAGCCGCCCAAACACATTCTCATTTTTAAAAGAAGGGAACTGGTGGCAGAATTGGCCTGTGAGTTCTCATCACGGAACCCCATTCTTCCATGCAGGAGTCCACAATCAAAGCACTCCCAATAGATGGCCATCCAACCTCTGTCAGAAAACCTCCAAGGAGAATAAGAATAATAAGAACTGTTCTCTATCATAGAACATAATATAGAACATAAGAACTGTGTTTGGTACATGGGGAAAGTGAGAACATACGATGCGTACGTCACAGATTAAGAGAACAGCTTAGCAAGCTTCTCTAACACACCCTGCGTTTGGTGTGTGATCTTTCTGATTCAAAAGACCATGCACTCCCCTAAACCACAAACCATTTCCCCAAGTTCTGTAGAGCTTTAAGCTCTGGAGAATGACCAACAGGAAAAAAAAAAGTGGGGGAGGTCTACTAAATCAGACACAGAGTGATACTAAATTATCACTCTGGGTGCAGCAAAATGCTTCTGGATCACTACCAACAGGCTTTGAGACCGCAGAATATGAATCATTCTACCAGTTTCGTTTACTGATCACCTGCAGAGTTATGGAGAAACAAATAGAAATGGCTTTTTAAAAAAAATCTGGGAGAAAAAAATTATCCAAATAATGCCTACAACACAATTTTCCCCCCTAACAATCCAGATCAAACATACTGGCTACGTGTTATAAAAACAACTTTGTCAAGAACAAGCAGAAAGCCTGTTTTGTTTTGTTTTGTTTTTCAATCCAGGCAGATAAAACTGTGTAGGTCTGTTTTTCCAGGGCGTGGTTTTCCTGACGCCAGATTGTTTTGAACGTTCTTTGTGCACTGTAATAATGTACTGTCGTGCCAAAGCACCCTCACCTCAAATCCAAGGTGGACATGGATTTGGGAGAGAAGAAAACCTCAATTCCAGCTAAAGAAGTAGGTCTGTGACTATTGTGAAAGAAGAATAGGGAAAATGCACCATTCCCAAAGATTAAGAACTTCTACTCTTCCCGTTATAAAACTTTGAGGGTCTACTTGATTATCTCCTTTAAAGTTTGGAGTGAAACCCAAAATGGGTTCCCCACTTCTCCAGTGTGGAAGCCACCACCTGCCATTGATGGACAATTCAGTCACTGGCTGCCTTGCTGGAACCAAATGAACCAACTGTTGCACCTGCACAGCGTTAACGCTGACTTTCTAGTCCCTCGTTTTCACCTGAATTATTAAAAAGAGAACTGGAAACCGGAATGCTAGCGCCTGGCGGTTATTGTAACCTTTTCTCATTTGACTGCACAGTTTTCAGAGCAAACTGAGCCAGCAAAATGAGAATAGCATGCTTTGTGTTTCTGCAAAATAATACTGTGGGATAGTAGGGAAGGGAAGGGGCTAGTGAGATGCTGGAAAGTTAGTCTAAGGCTGTATTACAGGTGGATAGACTCAAGAAAGGAAGCCACAGCTATCCTGTGTTTGCAGAGCTATTCATAACAGGGTGTCCTGGGCATCTCTCATGCACAGAGTCACCATAAATTGAAGCTAACTTAGCAACAAAGTCTGAGAGTTTAATTTTCCAGTTTCTGATCAGGATGGAAAGAGGTCCTATAAAACATGTCAACCATTTTTTGGAGGGGGACTAAAATTCCCTGCATTGCAAAAAGGACTTTGGGATTGTTGTTTATCATGAATTTAATGTGAGCTAGTCGTGCGATGCTGCAGCAAAGAAGATGAATGCTATGTTAGCCTGCATTAATCGAAGCGTAGTTTCCAAGTTGAGGGAAGTAATAGTCTTGCTATATTCTGTGCTGGTCAGGCTTCATCTGGAGTCCCGTGTTCAGTTCCTGGCACCTCAGTTTAAGAAAGATATTGACAAGTAGGAGTGGGTTCAGAGAAGAACAACAAGGATGAAAAGTATAGAGAACAAAACATTTGAAGCTGAAGGAGCTGGGCCTCTTCCAGCTCTACGATTCTATCATTCTATTTCCCCAGGTTGTTTACACGGGCCTCTTATAGCAACCTTCCAGAAGCTGGCATCTTCCAGATGGGGTTGGATCATAACTCCCAGAATCCCTCAGCCACCATGGTCACTGCCCTTACTGGATGGGAACGACAGGAGTAGCAGCCCCACACGTATCTGATGGACAGCACAGTGCGGGAGAAGCAGCAGTACAGATGCTGAAATCTGGATTGCTAATCAAAAGTCTAACTGTACCTCACCCCATTCCCCCCAAAAAAAATCCTCTTCCGAAGACTCTGCTGCCCTCCCGCAGAGATTCTCACTTCTCCACTTGTTAAATATCTCCCTGCACTGGAGTTCTGCACGCTGAGAAGAAGAGCCGGTGCTGTCAAATCTGCATGTTTTCCTTTCTCCCAGAGTCAGCTGAACTGTTACTTCATGTGTGAAACTGTTGATGAAGAACAAGTGCTATGAGAGACAGTGAGATGTTTTCTGATATCCAGGAGGGTTTTTTTTTCTTTTTCTTTCTTCTAAAACTTACAGAAGGTGGAAATGCACAGCTGGTATTTGTTTTAGTTCCTGTCTGGGGGTGGGCTTTCTCTCCCTTTCTTTTATTTTCAGAGAGCACAGTTCCACAGCACCACAAAGAACTACAACCCTGAGCTTCTCCCTTATGCTGGACATTTAAGATGGAATATCCAAGCGGCGACTATTTGCTTCCCACTCAAAAAGAGAGCACTATGCTTTGGAAAAACTATTCTGAGTAACTTTCACTGTATTAATCAGAAGCAGAGCGTGCAAAAGTTACCCCCTTACTGGGTCCCATCCTAGAAGACAATCAAGAGGACAAGTTACTTTTTGGATGGCAACTTGAAGGACAAGTTATATTTTTATGATAAAAATTATTTTTTGGAAGACAGTTCCCAGAATCTTCCAGCCAGCCCAGTACCTGAGAATGAGCTGAGAGTTACAGTCTTAAAAAAGCAATTTTTCCTCCAAATTCTGGTAGCTTATTCCATTCAATAAATAAGTTGTCTGCTGTGGGAAACTGACTGTGGGGATAAGGGTCAGTATCCTTTGCTCCGTAAGTGTCCCAGGAGGCAGGTCGTTGGAATGCAAGAGCTGTTGGTTAGCTAAGCCAGTCCAGGTCAAACACTGGTTATCTCCAGTACATCAAGACAGCAGGAAAAGGGAGAGATCACATTACAGAGGGTTGACTCAAACAAGGCAGACACAATCCTGAGTTTGCAAGATCTGACCAAGGCTGCTAATAACAGGGTCTCATGGAGGTCTCAGTTTGCTGATCCAGCCAGCAAGTGTCCCAGGAAGCAATGCAGGTAGCTCAGCCAGTTGAAGTCGTTCACAGGTTATCCGACAAGATGAAGAGAGAAGCAAGAGGGCGGTCATCAGCCAGTCTAGAAGTCACACGTAAATCAGCAGTCCAAATAAACAAAGCCAGCAAGGAGTAAAACAAGGTCATAAACAGAAGCCAGTCCAAGGAACACAATAACCAAAGAGTACTGTCAGTGACCAAGATAGATGGTTGTAAGCAACAAAGCTGCCAATGAACTGCTGGGATATTTATAGCCAGCTGTCTCAAGGTAGCAGGTGCTTAATTAGTCAACGCCTTCTGCTTAAGAGCTGCAGAGGTCGACGTAACCTCACCTTATCTCTTCCACGTTCAGCAGATGGCTGCACCACATCTTCAGCTTTGGCCACCTCCTGCTGGAGAGCAGGATCCCCCTCTGCCTCAGCCCCCAGCCCCTTAGAGTCAGAGATACCGCTAATATCAAGAGCCGTAGATTCCTGGCATTTCTGGCACTCAGATTCAGTGTCTGAGTTTATGACACTCAGAATGTTGGAGAGCTCCTTTAAAGTCTGGACTAAAACCTGCAGTGGACTCACTGTTCCTCCAACATGGATACCACCAAGCACTACTGGAGAGTCCCATCCACTTCCCGCCTGGGCATCCCATTGCCTCCTGCATTATAATGTCAGTTCAGTCCTCTGACTCCTTCTCCCTCTCTCCAGCTGGTCTCATATTCAGCGTCTATATTGAGTTGCATAATGAAAACAAATTGCTAAAGCACTGACTGAGATTTCAATTCACTGAACTATTCATTATGCTTGAGCAAGAGTGAGCGATCTGCCCCTGAGCAGGGAGGAGAATATGAAAGGAGAAAAGCAAATATTGTCTTTAGCTCTGTGGACAAGAGAGTCCAAATGTTGCTGCAGTTTCTGTTGGCATCTCTGTTCCTGATGTGCTTGTTAGAGAAGACGCTGTGAGGCTTTTTTCAACAAGGAAAGAATATTTATCTCCAATGCATCAAGGCAAAATGGCAGCTCATTAACCTTTCCAACAACTCACCTCAATATATATTATCTGTTGGGGCAGATTGATGGGCAAAAGGGCGTGTGTGTACCAACAACCATGCATATGCTCAAACAAGTGTGCAATATGTCATCTGGAGTTCTGTGTTCAGGTTCCAGGTGACTCACTTTCAGAAGGATATACACAGGTTGGAGCAAGTTCAGGAAAGGGCAATGAAGATGATAAGAACCGTAGAGAACAAAACATAGGAGGAAAGCATGAGGAAGCTGGGCACATTCAGCCTGGTGAAAAGACTGAGGGTGACATGATTGCACTCTTTAAATACCGAAAAGGCTGCCGCAGAGACGAGGGGGCAGGTTTGTTTTCTGCTACTCCAGAGGGTGGGACTAGGTCTAATGATTTGAAATTACAGGAGAGTAAATTTTGATCAAACCTTAGAAGGAACTTCTTGGTGGTGAGAGCAGTTCAACAATAGAACCAGTGACCAAGGAGGGTAACGGGGTCTCTCTCTTGAGATGTCTTGCTGGCGATCCTCTAGGTCAGTGGTTCCCAAACTTTGGCCCTCCAGGTGTTTTAGACTTCAGCTCCCAGAATTCTTGACTGTTGGCCAAATTGGCTGGAGCTTCTGGGAGCTGGAGTTCAAAACTCCTGGAGGGCCAAAGTTTGGGAACTACTGCTCTAGTGGGAGTTCCTGCATTGAGTGGGGGACTGATCAATATATATTATCAAAGGCCCCTCCCTAAACTGCAAACCCCAGGATTCCATAGGATGTTGAAAGTGGAATAATAGTCCTGTAACAGTCTAGTGTGGAAATGGCTCTAATCTAATATTCTAATCATACTAAGTCTATGTGTTTTTAATACATTTTCTGACATCTAATTGTCCTAACTGTATAAAAAAAAGCAAACAATGTGTAAACTCTAGAATACTTTTAAATCTTCCTTTTTAGCTGTGCTTGTTATCACTGCTATCTTGCAGCGTTTATCTCTGTGTGGAAAGGCTACAAGGAGGTCTGCTCTGATCACACAAATTGTGTTTTGTCACACATATTTCTTAATGTAAAAGGCCTGAATCCACAGAATATGTTTTGGTTTCATCAGGCAGGCAAACTGAGCGGGCCTCTTATCTTGCTATCCAAGCATCATATCTTGACCTATCATAACTGACAACCCCAAAGGAAAAGCAAACAAATACAGAGCACTTTAGATGAGACTGGCTCAAGCAAAAGCGAAGATGTGGAGGTGGCACCAGATGGGATGAAATCTTGGCGAAAACAGGATGAGCAAACAGCCTCCTTTGCCTCTCCACAGAAGCCTGGCAGGGTCTGATCAGTACCATAAATCCACATCAGCACAAGGACTGTTCTCTCCCATCTTCTGATAGCTATTTATAGGCCTGAGCGGAGAAAAACAACACACACCCACATATTTATTGCACAACTGATTTTTTTTAAGTGTTCCGCAGAAGTCTTTTCCATTTTCCACTTCTAGGGAATTCTTTAAAAATCATACTCGGACTTGATTTTAGGGACACAAATGGCATGAAAATATAACACAGCTCAGTGATGGGAAAAACTCAGACTTAGAGGCTCAATATGATTTTCTGGACTTCCCTGGATGACCATGATCCCTCCTCATTTCACCACAATTCTGTGGTTTCCCAGGGTTTCTAATGTTTCTGTGATAGTGACAACTGTCTTCCCTTCACAACACATAGTAGCTTCCCATGTTACCTTACACTTGTTTGCAATGAAAACAAGGCATTAATAACGTTGTCCCTCCTCCTTCCCAGGTGCAAGCGCACACTGTGTTCCTGGGAACACAAGAGAGGGCCTTCTCAGTGGCTGCCCCCAGGCGCTGCAACTCTCATCCCAGAGAAGTCAGACTGGAACCTTCCCTACTATCTTTCTGCAGTCAAGCAAAGACATTTCCCCCCAGCTCCCCGACAGGCATTCAATGTGTGATTATGGCCTGTCTGATAAAAAAAGTGCTGGACATTGTTAGCTATGATGAACTTATGGACGTTTAAGTTTTCATTATGTATTTTAACTTTGCTTTAATTCTTATTTGATTGTTTAATTTGTGCTTCAACTTTTGTATTCCGTGATTTTTAACTGTGGGGTTTTTTTTAAAATTGTAAGCCACTTTGAGTGCCAGCCAAGAAAAAAAAAGCAGGATATAAATATCAACAGCAACAATAATATGATCTCACATTTTAAAAAGAATTCTCCCCATAAAGACTGTTTTTAGAGTAAGAGGAAGGTAACTGAAGACCAAATTTTTGCACCTGCTTCTGGGACCCCTTGGGGGTCCTTGGCCCACAGGTTAGGAACCTCTGCTCTAACCACTACCTCACATAGCATTCATGCTCACATAGCACTCCTACACATATGTGTAGGACATACAAGGAACTCTGCAATAGCAACAACGGCTCCACTCTCTTCTCTGTGCACATCCAAGCGGCTACGGGTAGCTTTACTGAGTAATTTCTCCTTCAGGGCAGCTGCACAAATTTGACATATTTTCTGACTATCCATATTATTGAAGGTTGTTTACAGCTCTGAGCCAAAGAAGAGTAAAAGTGCTGCCACCCACAAGATCAGGCAATCTGAGAAGGCAATTGTTTTGATGGCTGCAGAAAAAAAAAGGGAACAGAAAGAACCAAGTGTTGGGCACACAGCCCTATCTCCAGCAGTGAAACCACAGACATGTCCGCTGTTCTACAAGAGGTAGATGCTGACACTGGAAGAGAGAAAGATGGACAATGTTGACTCACAAGGGTCTCCCACTGTACCCCCAAAATATTGATCACCAACACTGAGTTAATGCCTGAATTGCCTGTGAAGGAGGACTGGAAAGATTCAGAAAGGATAAAGCTATCAAGGACTTCTGGTCAAGATGGCTGTAACAATTCTATTCTGCTTTGGTCAGACCTCGCCTGGAATACCGTGTCCAGTTCTGGGGGCCCCAGTTCAAGAAGGACCTTGACAAGCTGGAACATGCCTGGAGGAGGGTGAGCAAAATGGTAAAATGCCCCCAAACCAGGAAGCCCTATGAAGAGGGATTTTAGAGTGTTTAGCCTGGAGAAGAGAAGGTTAAGAGGTGACTGGATAGCCATGTTTAAATATTTGGAGGGATGTCACACAGAAGACAGACCAAGCTTGTTCTGTGCTGCTTCACAGACTAGGACATAGAGCAATGGCTTCAAAATTCCGGAGAAGAGATTGCATCTGAACATTAGGAAGAACTTCCTGATGGTTAAGAGCCATTCAACAGTGGAATACACTCCCTCAGAGTGTGGTGGAGTCTCCGTCTCTGAAGATTCATAAACAGAGGTTGGATTGGCCATGTGTTAGAGGTGCTTTGATGGAGTATTCCTGCATGGCAGAAAGGGGTTGGACTGGATGGCTCTTGGGGTCTCTTCCAACTCTATGGTTCTCCATGGTTCTATGACTGGATTCTGGGAAATCCAGATTCAAGTCCCAAACGAGCCATAAAGATCCAATCTCATTCTCTCTCTCTCTCATATCATTTCTCTCTTCTTGCCCATCTCTGCTGTCTCTCTTTCAAAACATTCCCTAGAAGCACATTTACCACTTACTTTCTTTTTCAGAGCAGTTGAAGAAGTGATATGAAAGATCATCTTGCCATAATATTAAATTATTTCTATTTTATTAGTCAATGTAATATCTTTTAGAGTGGCACAGTCATCCACAACCAGACACAGATATAGCGGTGTCCTCACATGGATAGATTATACCATTCAGAAGACCCAGGGAAAACAATGATTTAGACCAATGGTCCTGCAGCGGCACCAGTTCCAAGTTCTGCCGAGAAAAGGAACTCGCTGGAAGCTCCTGCCTCTTGGGCAGCTCTTGCTTTCCCCTGCCATGACAAGACAGGATCTGTTTTCTATTGAGATGCCACTTGCAATGTGCCGTCATCCACAGACAAAAATGTAAGGAGAGATTACAAGCTGTCGCAACAATTAACATCAGTGCCCCGATGTACGCAAATGTTTGTGCTGGCCTGTGCCTTATATAATGCGGAGCACACAATGTGGGACCTACATCGAGGAAGTATACTTCCCTTGCTGTAGTTTTGGTCCCACGGTCTTCCAGTGCCCTGTGGGGGAATATAGCCACACAGCTGTGGGTCCTTACTTTCTTCGGGGAGAACTGCGTACATTCCCTCTGATTTCTCAGCAAACAAAGCAAACATGATGCTCCAGCATTTTTTAAAAAATGAAAGTATTGTATTATGAAATATTTTCCAATAGAATAGAAAATGAAGATACAAAGAAAAAAGAAACTACAAACAAAAAGAACAAAAGAGAAAAAGAGAGACTTCAAACTGATCATGTTTCCAAATACACTAATTGTCAAAGACTACACTCTGTTTTTAAGGTCTAAATGCAGTTAGTAGCCCCAGCTAGAGCAGACTCATTGCAAAATGCTAAGCCTGCAAACGTGTATGTGTATATATGCCTTCAGGTCACCCATAGCCTTACGGAGGCTCCATGAATTTCATAGGCAAAGAAGATTCAGAGGTGATTTTATCAGTTCCAGCCTCTGAAATAGAGCCTAAATACCCTAAACACACCAGACCCCTATCTGATCTTGGAAGCTAAGCAGAGTCAGCTCTGGTTAGTACTTGGATGGGAGACTGTCAGTAAATACTGGGTGCTGTAAGCCATATTTCAGAGGAAGCCCACAATTACAAATGCATTTAAGTCGATAGGTCTTCTCTAGCTAGGACTATCAATTTAGGCTTAGGGCCTTTCTGCCCTACACTGTTAGAGTGCTATCGTTCCGCTTTCAACCTCCTGTGGAATTCTGGGATTTGTAGTTTACGGAGGCCAAAGAGCTCTCTGACTGAGAATTCCAAATTTTCATCCCTAAACTGCAAACCCCAGGATTCCATAGGCTGTTGAATGTGGCATAACATCGCTATAACAGTGTAGTGTGGAAAGGCCCTCAAGCTTCCATTTGTTTCAACAAGCTGTTTTGATGTGTTCAGGTTACATGTTGGTAAAACAGCAGTCTGCTTCCTTGGGTGTGCATGCATTGAGCTGAGGTACAATTCACAAATATATGTAATAAATAAATAATGTTAGTATTTGTATTTGAGAGACAGAGAGAGAGAGAGAAGCTAAACTGAGAGCAGGGAGACATAAACCATCCTGCATATTCCTGCTGAAGGACTAGAAGATACACTTCTCAAATAAATAAATATGATCCAAATATTTCTTATTTTAAAAGGAGCAGCCTCTTTTCTGAGTAACAGGTCCCTAACAAATTAGGATCTCAGTGTCTGCCTTGCTAAAGGTTTTCTAGTCTGGATTGCTAATCTTTAATTTTGGGGGATTCAGTTCTGTCTCAAGTTCTTCAGAACAGTGTTCCCATACCAGATTCTTTCCAGATATGTTGGAGTACAGTTCCCATAATCCAGAGCCAGCATGGCCACACACAAGTCCATTGCGAGTCAGTCCCAAGGTTGCATGGATTGCAGATCCCAGCATTGGGGTGGAGAGTCATTGTGCTGTCCCTGTTCTTGAACAAATGGGAGTCAGGTTGGTGGCAAACCCCACAACCCTCAGAGATCCACCTGTAGAGCACGGTCTACCTTTTGCCACCCATGCCTTTCTTAAAACCAAAGGAGTAAAAGAATGCTTATTTGGCTTTAAAACAACGCAGGACAAGCTTCTGCACAATCAGTTAAAAGCGTACTCAGGAGGCGGCAAAGAACTTTCTGCAAAATAAATAAATAAATAAATAAAAGTGTAACAAACAGAAGGTCTCCGGAGCTAATCCTGGAGAACAAAGGCGCTAAAAGTCCGGTCCCTGCTCTCATGTGTGGAAAGACTGGAGGCAGTGGTGTGTGTGTGTGTGTGCGCGTGCACGCACACACACACACATTGAAATTTCAAAAGTGCTTCTTCAAGGGGAGGGAACAGTGTGAACTCACAATTGTGCCAATGGTCTGTTTTTTTTTTTTTTTTTTAGAAAGAAAGGGGTGGGGGGAAGAAATACAAATTGTGGTGTTTTCATTAAGTGTTTAGCTGTGGAATGTTAGTGCTAAGGTTTCAGGTGGAGTTAATGTTTTTGGCAGGAAAGGGAAGCCCACCTGGAGTCTCCTTCCCAAAACACATTCCAGTCCGACAGGCACTATTGTTCAGCCCAAGTCTTGAGAGGGAAAGAAAAAAAAACCTGTTTGGAATTTTTGACAAGCTGCAGCTTTGTGACTGAACTGAAAGTGGCTCCCAAGTCATGCATTGTGCCATCTTGGGAGTCCCTTGGTTTTGCAGTTAAAAGAGATGCACAATGCACAATAACATGGCTTGGGTCCAGTTATTGGGAGGACCACATCTCCCTTTATGAGCCCATTAGAGCTCCAAGATCATCTGGAGAGGCCCTTCTCTCTGTCCCACCACCCTCTCAGGTACATTTGGGTGGAATGAAGGAGAAGACAGTGTCAAGGTAGGCTTTACTTCTATCTTTCACGTGCTCCATTCAGTGACTAAATACAGACACACCATCTCTCCTTTACAGCATATTTAGCAAATCATGCCTATAGCCAAGGTAATTATTTGTCTTAACCTACATCAATAAATTATCCTTCATTCCCCTGTTGTGTTGGATTACCATTCCTTGACAGCAGACAGCATAGCAGATGGCTTGCTGGCTCGGGAAGATGGGAGTGGTAGCCCAATACATTTGGATGGTGTTAGGTTGCTCAAAACTACACTGTACTAAAAAGCTCTCCCCATTTTCTTGTTGAAGGAAACCAGTCATTCCCACTAGGAACCAGGAGCTGTATTTGCCTTGTGGGTTCTAGTGATGTATGAACAGGGATTGAGACCCTGCGTATAGTTGGTTTAAAGACAACTTCCCTTGGAACCAGAAGACTCCCAAAGGTAGGAGTGCCATCATATATAATTCATAACAACCTCAGAATGATTTTAAGTCAGGCTGCTTGATTCAAAAACATAAAATGAAACCTCCAAGGTGCAGTGGAGACGCTCAGGAGAGTGCTGGAGTGGTCCAGCCATTTGAGTTCAAGTTGGCCAAATTTTCAAACCCACCTCTCCAGTTTCTAAACAACAGTGTTGTAGTACATTTGGATGTTCAGCTCCTCATCAGGACAGTCCCTATCATGCATGCCCCAGGACAGTCCAAAAATGCAATCAGCTGAGTTGATTTCCAAGAACACTGTTAGTAATATTCAGCTCCACCGAAAAGCATGCTTTTTGTAAAGCTAATGGGTCTTGGACAGCTCTTAAAATTTGGACTATAACCCACAGTGGATTCATCATACTAATGACACTGGAACTACCAACATCTCCTAGCTATGCAACAAAACCTGAGATGTAAGCAACAAAACTGTAAAAAACTGCTGCAAAACTGTGGCCTAGCTTTTGGGGCGATTCCACATTTCAGGATTTGTAGTCGAACAGGCTTCCAATTCCTTCCTCAGTAGCAAATCTGGGTGACAAAAGCCAAAGGTGTCCTGAGCATTTTCTCAGCTGTTTTAGAGATAAGCACTCCTTCTTTTTGTACGCATCTTCACCAAGCCCAGCCACCAGCATTCTTCTTTATGTGAACCTCCCACATGCCCCCATGATGAGGAATTTGTGTGGGAAACCTATTTACTAAACTGCGACCCTGGCACAAGATTGAATGGATGTAAGAGAAAGAGGAGGGGAGATAAATAACAAGCCAAAAGGCTGGAAGTCAAATGTCACAGCAGAGTGCAATACACTAGCATTCTTGGAAAGTGCTTGGTGCTTTCAAGCAGCACAACTGAGACTCCCTGTCTGAGAGAAGTCCCTCCTTTTTTCACCTCTGGACCACAGCTGTCATGAGGAAATTCTGGTAGTGCCCCCAAATCTGCGATTTCTGGCTTCTGCTTGCAAAGACATTGGGAAAAAAATGGTTCTGGATGCTGCTTAATTCCCAAAAAGAAGTGAAGGAAGAAGGACCTAGAATGCCAACAAAAATTATTAGCCTTGGAAGTCAGTGGCATCACTAGGGGAGGCATGGGGCGCGGACAGCAGCGGGTGACACAATCAGAGGCAGGGATATCAAAATGTCCATTATTGACAACAATAACTATACTATAAACAGACACTGATTCAGTACTGAAACAGCTTCTTTGGAATTAGATGGGGATGTTCACCCTGCAAAACTTCTCAATCTTTTAAGGTGCCGCAACAGACTAACGGTTTTGTTGCAACAGCCTAACATGGCTATCCCTGTGGAGAACATGGCTTTCCCTGAGGAAAAAATCCAAGCTAATATAAACATTGAGAGAAAGAGAAGGCTGGTTATCTGAAGGCTGCATCAACCTTACTCACTTATTCACTCACTGTGAGAGCCCCACCCTTCCAATGAAAGTATCACAAGAGTCCTGCTGGCTGAATTCAAAAGGTAACATGGTCCAACATCCTGCTTCACCTCTGAAGACCTCACAAGTAGGGCACAAGCAACAGAAACCTCCCATATGGCTTGTCTTGAGCAACTGATAATCACTGGTATCCTGCTTCTGACAGCCAGCAGGGGTTATTGGATCAGTGTTGGATGGAATCCAGGAGACCAGGGTCCAAATTTGGTGGGTGACCTTGGGTGCGGTAGACTCTCTCAGCCTCAGGGGAAGGAAATGGCCAATCTCCTCTGAAGAAATCTTGCCAGCAAAGTCCTATGTTAAGTTCACCAGAAGTTGGGGTCAACTTGAAAGCATGTAACAACAATGCTGCTACTCCTGAACATGGAGGTTCCATACTACCATCAAACTCATTGCTGCTTGGAGACCTACACCCCTCTCTGCACTTCACCAATCCTTCTTCAGAGACAGAGTGAGAAGGCAAAGGAGACTGTCAATCGGCTGGGAGTTTGTAGGTGGAAACACCACCCTGCCATGATCACTAGTAGCTTCCTCTAGTTGCATTTGTCTTGTTGCTGTTGTGTGCCTTCAAGTCATTTCTGAGGCTAATCTGTCACAGGGGTTTCTGGAGCTGAGAGTTTGTGAAGCACCTAAGGTCACTTGGTGTGTTTCCATGGCCAAGTGGGGAATCGAACCCTGGTCTCCAGGGTCGTAGTTCAGTGCTCAAACCACTACACTAGACTGGCTCTCTGCATTTGTCTAGTCCCAATTAAAGCCTTCCAAAACATTCCTCAGCCTTTGGTCATGAGTTAGGACTTTCTAGGCAAGACAACCTCTCAGATGAGGTTCTCAGACACACAATTTTCAGCACTGATTCCCTCTGGCCCTCATTTCTAATATTCTTTCTCCACCTTGATCAGAAGTTTCTTATCCAAGTTTGTCAGCGAAATACCTTCAGACTTTTTTTTTTAATACTGTTTGTATAACTAGGTACAGAGAACAAAGGTAGTCCTTCCCCTATAGCCAACTTTATCTAGATGATAATCTAACAGCCTAGTGACTTTCCAGCATAGGCTACTGCCCTACCCTTGAAAAGAATGGAAACCTACTCAAAGCAAGGTGGAAAACTTCCTTTGCAGTGCTTGGCCCATGGAGCAGAGCACCACTGCTTCTGAAGTGTTTGGGTTGGACTGGATGGCCCCTGGGGTCTCTTCCAACTCTACATATCTATGATTCTATGATTCTATGAGTTTTTCCTTTTCTTCAAGGAAGCTGCTGCTAAAGGATAATCATTCAGGTCAAGAAATAACTTGGTCAATCTACTAAGAAGACATCAAATACTGAAAAAATATACAATCATTTCCCCACTTTTCTTTCTATGCTTCTTTGAAGCGTTCTCCGACAGAGCAGATGGTCTTGATGGAAAGACACAAACAAAAGGGCAAAGAGCCATATGCCAAATACACAGCGGTGCGGTTCTGAACTCGATTGGGCCTGATCTGAGGTTAGGTGGGGCTGGCAAAATCCTGCTAAACCTGCAATTTTTTCTGCATCTACACTGGCTTAGAAAGAGAGCCTTAAAAAAAGGTACCATTATCCATGAAAACCACTGATCAGGTTGAGTGTGGCTGATGGGAATGGTTGCTCAAAATTTCTGGAGGAACCTGGGATATGAAAAGCACTTTTTACACCCTAATGAAGACTTCAGAGGAAGACAAAAGCAAACCCCCTTCTGAACAAATCTTGCCAAGCAAACTCTGTGATAAGTTCACGCTGTCATTGTTGTTGTTGTGTGCCTTCAAGTCCTTTCTGACTGACTAATGGTGACCCTAAGGTGACCCTATCATGGGAGTTTTTTGGGTTGAGAGTGTATGATGCACCCACGGTCACCCAGTAGGTTTCCATGGCCGAATGGGAAACTGAACCCTGATCTCTAGGGTTGTAGTCCAAAGCTCAAACCATTACACTACTATTCAAACCACCGGCTCTCTAGGTTCACCTTAGGGTTGCCATAAGTCACAAATGACCTGAAGACACACAGCAACAACAAATGAAGACTTTATGAATGACTGGATCCTGCCCTCAATGGTGGCATTGGCCTCACTTCCTTTCCTTCTTTCTCTAAACTCAAATCTATGAAACCCTTCTGCTCCTACCAGGTAATGTGCTCCTCCTGGGGAACAAACCCTTACTTGCCACCTGATGAGAGACAGCTCCACTGGATCCCGTCCCTTTGCCTCTAGCAACCGCCAGCGTCTGAGTTGGAGGAAACTTTCCGACGCTTCCTCCTGCAGCCCCACTAACCTGTCCTCTGCCTGACAAAAACAACAACCCTTGAATTCTAGCGCCATGTGACTGGCCCCCCTTGAATATAGATCCTGTCAACTTGCATTATGCACGGATAACACAAATATTAAAGACGTCGTACCCTCTAGTAAAAAGAGCTTACACAGCTTTTTCAATGTGAGGAGAATACATAAGAGATCACTGGGGCAGCGAAGAAAACTTCGTGACAGCAGAAGAGCAAACTGGAGAAACAAAACGGCCTTGCACTTTTAGACGAACAAGAATGGCCGGCCCTTTCATCGGGCAGAATGAAGCAAGGAAGGTTGAGGTCAGTGGCTATTTCCCTGTGTTCCTCTTAAATACCCTGACCATTCACCTCCCTTGAAGGCACAACAGCTGCAACATATGCCAATTCCCCAAATCATAAAAAAGTTACTTTTTGGGGGGCTACAGCTCCTAAAATCCACCAGCCTACACGGTACTGCCTACGTTGGTTGGGGGTTTCTGGGAGTTGTACTTTAACAGGGTAATTTTTTCAAGCTTTCATCAGGAGTCATGTAAGAGAATCATGGAAAAACGATTCCCGTCCCCCAATTACAGGCCATGTTGTCTGGTGGCTAAAAATCTCAGCTAAAAATTGGCTATACATGAGTCCAGATGTGATGCCATGTCACTTTTGGTTTGTTTTGCACAGTGGGGCAGCCTGCTGGAATATAGGAGGGGAGTACAGTCCCACCAACAGTGCAGCCATCCATCCTGGTTTAACGCATTTTCATATCGCGTTTCAGCCCACAGAGCAACAGAACAGCTCAACCATAATACATTAAAACAAGAGCCCTATAGTCTGAAAGGAGCTGAGTTTAGGTATTTATGTGTTTGTATTAAACACACTAACAGCCAAGAGGAAGAATCTCAGACTGGGGTTGGAAAGAGAGAGGTGGGGAGTAGCAACAGAGCAATCCACCTCCAGGACCACCAAGTCTCATACGTCTCCACCGCCATAAAGCCCGGCAAGCTGAGGGCGCCCTCTAGACTGCAGTGCCTGGGTTTTCTGTCAGCTGACCCCTAAGAACCAATCGTGGCTCACCAGAACTTATAAAGAGCCTTAGTCTCAGCCTTTTCTCGTCACTCTGTGATGGACAGTGACTCGACTCTCCTTCCATCTCTCCTTGACTGCTGTTTTCAAACTTCAAACTCTGGTTTTGACAGTGCATGCCTCTAGACCCTCTAAATCTGCATCTGCTCCCCCAGAAATTGACCCCCCTTGCTGATTTTGCCCCTCTTAGACTGACAGACGCCTTCTCTGGCTCCTGGAATGAGAAAGCCTCTGGCTGAAGCTTTGGCCGAGGTCTGACAAGGCTGTGGCGGTAGGCATGGTGACAACTGAGCAAGAGACAGCTGCTCCCCATCTATATGGCTGCTTTGCTTTCCAACAGGATTTGTAGCATGAAGGGTTTTTCAGGAGTATCTCTGTAAAAGTCCTCCAAAAAGCCTGTTCAATGACTTCGAGAAGTTCCTACCCGCCTCCCAAACAAAAATATTAGAATACCCTGCGAAGGACAGGACTGTGAGATGCATGAGCGAGCACCCAGAGGAATGGCATTTCCTGTGGTAAAAACCACAGCAAATCCCACAGTGGTGACTCGGGCAAAGGCAGTCAAAGTTTTAAAAAGAGAAAACAGCAGTAGTTGAGATGGTTTGGTGGAGAGGAGGAGGGACCATGTAAATCAGAACACCCGCAAGAGACCACTCTCAGGCATTTTCTATTTTTTGCTTTCTCTCAGGCTCTGGAGAGACTTGCAACGTCTTTGCATTAATTCTCCGAGCCACCAAAAAAAATATGCACAAGAACCCATGTTTCTCACCGAATGCCCGTAGCCCTGCTAACAGCTATGTGGAGTTAGCTAAAAATAGCTGCTTCGGTTTTAAACACAACAGGCAGGCTTTGAAAGATACAGAAATAAAGAAGGAGGAGGTGACTGTGGGGAGGGAAGGAAGATACAGAACACCACCACAAAAGAAGAATATATAATACGCCACAAAAAGGTTAGCCTTAAGCATAGTAACAGAGAATCTGATGACTTGCTGGGAAGGAGAGAGAAAGGAAGGAAGGAACAAAACCTTACCAAGAAGATTAATCATTCTTAAAATAACTGAAGGCTAGGATAACGGTGTAACTCATCTGTCAGCAATCCATGGAGGCAGGCAGTCATTGCTCCCAAGAGATTTATGGAATCTTTGCAGATTTGCATGCTTCGGTTCAATAGGTGGGTGGCCACTTAAAAGGTTTTCCCGGTAGACTGTCGGCAGGCTGGCCTCCCTCTCTTCCTCTTCACAGGTACTTTGCCAATCAGCCAGCGCTGCTGTTCACTTGGAAGGCAGCAAACACACACACACACACACACACACACACACACACACACGCTACTCACAGTAAGTCAGTGGGTCTGCCATCATTAATTACTCAGGCCCTGAGGGACTGGATGACACTTTACGGCTGTTTATACCAGGGACACAATGGGACCTTCCAGACCAAGAGATAATTCCATTGAGGGTAATAGAACTTATCAGCACCAAGGCCGTTTACGGCTTGGCCTTAATCCGAAATGTCTACAACACTAAGGCAAGTGACAGTTAAACAATTAAGGCATCAATTGGTTAACCCAGTTTGCCTCTGGCAGAGAGGTCTCAATCAGAATACACTTGAATCTAGCAACCCACCATTTCAGATCCCTGACAGACAGACAGACAGACATCCAGGTAACTGTGGGACAGCTTACATTTTGCCTGAGTTACTGAGCTCAGCGGCCCTCCCTTTGTTTTTAGAAGAAGGACAGTCCAGAAGGGGCAAATGGGTAACTTTCGTCAGACACAGCCCAATCCCAGACACTGAGTGGAACTGTGCCAGGGCTCAAGGCTCAAGAGGTCACGCCAGGGAAAGAACCAAGTGTTAGGACCATGCTAGGCAGCCTTCTCCCAAACTGGCGTTGCCCTCCAGATGTGTTGGACTCCATCATCCCTTGGCTGACTGGGACCTGTGGTGGCTGGGAACCAGAACATTTGGAAGGCTCCTGATCAGGAAAGGCTGCCCCAGAGATCATCACTGACCATACAAAGTTTCAGTATCTCTGGGAAGCTTTTGCAAGCCATTCCAGCCAAGGAAAGAGAGCTGACAGCCATCTTCAGCATGGGAGCTACTCTGGTACCTCAGCACTCTTTTGCTGCTTGCTGAAAGGGATGTTCCAGTCTAGTGGCTTGACATGGGGTGATCACACACCCACCTCTGACCCCAGAGCCTCGAAATGTTACTTTTTTGGACTTATCTCCTGGGGGGAGGGGCTTTTCCCAAGCTCCATCCCTCCTGATTCTTTTGGATCTTGAACTGCGCTTCTGTTGAGCCCAATCTTCTGAGCCATTTGCATGGCTGTCTGCTTTTCCCTGGGATCATGAAATCCAGTGGATCAGGGCCTTATCACACTGCTCCTCGTGCTGCATCCTTCCCTTTGAAATCCACTCCAGCTATTCTCAGGAGGGTAGCTGATTGCTGACACTCTCTATCATACCCTTGCTGCACTAGCACTTTAATAGCATCATTAATACGTTATTGTCACCTGCATTACGGAATCATTACTGACTCCTACATCCCGCCCCTTGCTTCATGATTGGCTCATGTGATTAATAGCACTATGGCATTATGATGTTATAGCACTACGATGCCACTACATCATAACAGTGTGAGATTTTCCTGGGATTCCTTAAGGGAGGGATTACCTGGCCACACCCACACCACACTCACTAATGGTTCGTGGGTGGAAGAAAGTGCTCTGAGATGCCGACTATCTCTACACTAGACTGTTATAGTGTGATTATTCCACTTTCAACATCCTACGGAATCCTGAGGTTTGCACTTCAGGGAGGGGCCTCAAATATAGGAGTGCCCATTATCACCAATATTATTTATAGCTGTTTTGGAGGTTCTGCTGATAACAATAATTGAAGAGCCACAGATAAAAGGTTTGAAAATAAGGAAAAAAGAACTGAAATTAAAAGCGTTTGTAGATTATAGTTTTGGAGGATCCACAATAATCCATTCAGGTGCTGATGGAAACTTTACAAAGATATGGACTAAAAGCAGGTTATAAGATAAATAGAGAAAAGACAATGATGACGGTGACGACGACTTCTAATACGACAAAAAAAGAGCAAGTGGAATTGGAGAGAAGATCTGGATATCAACTGACCAAGAAAACAAAATATCTGGGGATAACTATGACGAAAAAGAATCAAGAACTATTTGAAAATTATTCAAGAACATGGAAAGAAATTAAATGTGATATGGAGAAATGGAAAATTTAAATTTATCCTTCTTGGGCAGGATAAATGCTTTTAAGATTATTCCACTTTCAACATCCTATGGAATCCTGGGGTTTGGAGTTCAGGGAGAGGCCTCACAGATTATTTCCACTGTAAAAAATAAGCACATTTTCAATGACTCTGCAATGCAATGCAATGCTGCCTGGAGAGTAATGATGTTGTGTGATAAGGCCAAGGTAAAAGAGGGACTGATGCATTGCTATGACACTAAAACACCACGGTTCGATAAGGTTCTTAGAGTGTGGACCCACTCAGTCCTGGTATCAACTTACTGTGGACCCAGACCTGGCCAGGAGAGAGGGTTTATCATTGAATTCTGAGGACTCTATAGATTGAAAGGGAGTCCCAAAGCAGCCCTGGACCATCTAACCCCAGGAGAAGCCATCAACCCAAAGGCCACACCGACTGCTGAACCTGGATATCTCTTGGCTTGATGTTGGGAAAGCAGAGAAGCCATGTCCATAAAGGCAAAGGAACCTTTTATCTCTAGAAACCAGACTAAGATTAATAGGGGTGTCAATGCCGAGGAAGGTGCTGCTATCTATTAGCAAACCGCTGTGCAGCTTCAGCAAATCCAGTGATTTATTGCATCTGTGATCTGCAGTCCAGAATGCTTCATGGAAGTTTGTGGGCTTTCACTGCATTTCAATTTCAGAGTTTATGTGGGTTTTTACAATTAATTAATTCTTTAAAAAAAAACACAGAGGGAAGCATCTCTGCTTGGTTTTGTCCAAGCCCAAGATCATTTTTTGCCTTTGCTCACAGGGAAATATTCCCATCGGGCAATGAAACAGGGATTTCAAGTCCTAATATCCAGCAAAGAGAATCTGGCCCAATGAGCACAGTGGCAGAAGAACTGGAGAGGACTGAGTCAGTGCAAATGAAAATGAAAAGGGTTCTTGACCAGGAGCTGTGCTTAAAGATGTTCCTAATTGCATCTTTCACTTTTCTTTAGAATCACAGGCCTAATTATTTCTGTCCTCCAGACAACAACGAAAGCAGCAACACAGAGGAACATGGTATGTGGATATAGTAATCTGTCTTCGTGTAAGTAACTTATTTTTTAGAAAGAGAACTTTATTTTGTTTCACTAATTCAGATTCAATGGCAAGGAAATTAGCAGCTTCTACAGGTTGTTAATGTAGGCTGGAAATCAATTGCCTCGTTCACAATGGTTCGCATGTTCCTTCAAAATGCTTTAGAATTCTGGCTTATCCAGAATGAGCGAGTCTGCTGGTACACACGACCTAAGTGGCTCCTTCTGCCGACTAGAGCAGTGAAACAAACTAGGATACCTCTGACTGCGATCTGTTTAAAGTCACACCTGAACTAGCATTCCTGGTTTAGTTCTCTCTTAACAAGCCAGAATCATAAGCCAAGAACAAACCTTGGATTTTTTAAATGGAAAGCATGTGCTGAGTTAGAACTTGTTCTCTCATCCTCCATCCTAACTATAATGCTACAAATCAAGAAGACTTGGGATTTCCTAGGTGACAATAACAGGTAGCCAAACTAATAAGGGAAGGAGAGAGAGAGAGAACAAGAGAGAGAAAGAGAATGAGAGGAGGAGGGGAGGAGGAGGAGGAGGAGGAGATGAAGGAAGAGTTGAAAAAAGGACAGGAGAGGACACAGAAAGAAGAAGAGGAGGAGAAGAAAATGAAAAATGGAGAGAAGAGTGAAAGTGCTGTGAGCAGCAAAAAATAAAAATAAAAATAAAAAAATGCCCAGATGTAGAAAAAACTCAAAGAGCATCAAGATCCACACCAGCTTCTAATAACTTCAACCATTCCCACTTTTAAACTGACCATTATTTCCAAAGAACAAATCCCAGTGAGACCGCCTTGTTCCAAAGAACAGCCAGCCCTGGAGGAGCCACTTTCTGTTGCTATTGTTTTTGCTGATGTTGACAGAAGCAAAACGGAAGGAAGCCAGAGCAGAAAGAGGAGAAATCTCTACAAACACAAATCTCCAGCTGTGGCCTACTGAAGCCCTCTCCATTCGATAAGCGTTTTATAGGCCAAGTGGGCGGAAAAGGGTGCAGCAGGAAAAGGCAATAACTTCCACGGGTTGGGTGTGTGATGAAATGAAAGCCTATTTAACAACGTGTTTCATCTACCACCTCCCAAACTATTAAGGGCAAAAGCAACTCCGGCACATGGCATTGCCACTTGGCTATAGCTCTACAGCTGTGCTAAGTTTCTACAGAGAATGGCAAAAAACTTTGCTGCTTTTAGGTTTAGAGAAAAATGTTATCTTCTGCTCAGTGTTGCCTTAGCTTATCCTAATGGCAGCCTGTGTACTGCATGGCCCCATAGGTGTGTGTGCATTTATGTGGATGAGCACTGGAAGCGAGAGTCATCCATACTTCACACACCCATATATTTCAGTGATGGAAAAGCTTCTGTGCCGTAACTCCTAGAATGCCCCAGCTGGCATCACCCCGGCCACTCTGGCAGTGGGGTTTGGGAAGCGACTGTCTTCAAGTAACAGTTTTCCAAGCTCTGCTAAAGACACTGGGGAGGGAACTAAAGCTGAGCTGCAGGAAAGTGAGTTATTGGACTACAAGACCCATAATCCCCAGTCAGATGGCTGGGAGTGATCAGGCTTTTAGTCTTTGGAAAGCTAATGCTTTCTAAGCTCTGAGCTAAATGATCGAATGCAGCATAGAATCATAGAGTTGGAAGAGACAACAAGGGCCACAGAGTCGAGTCCCATTCTGCCATGCAGGAATATACCATCAAAGCATTCCCAAGAAAGAGCTCTTCAGCCTCTGTTTAAAAGTCTCTACAACTTATCATAAGCTATGCTGTCTAGAGAAACTGGTGGATCCAGTCCAGTAACGTCTGGCATCCTCCTGCCCCTATGCCGGATCACCCAGGTGTATCCTTCCATACGGCTGTGCTTCCTTTGTTCAAGGGTCGTGGTGGGAGGCAACAGGAAAAGCCCTCTGGCATCATTATTGCAGTTATTTCAGTGTAATAACAGCTTTAATGGAAGTACGGCAGTGCAGTACCATAAAACACTAAGCACAGACAATTCGGCAGTGGCATCCCACTGTGATGAATGGCCCCTCCCTGAGTTAGAGAGGACCAACACTGCATTTTCCCCAGCCACGCTGGTGGAAGAAGGGCAGTTTTACGCAGCCGGACTATGTGGAGAATCACAGTCTTGGCTGGTGAGGAACAACAGGGGGTGAGAGGGAAGGAAAGTTAAGGTAGCATGGAGTTGTCAGTTCTTGGCAGGCATCTTGCTGCAGCTGATGCCCACCTAGCCCAGCCAACATTTGACTGGTCCAGTCCACGCTCCCCAAAGGTAATTGGTACTGAACTCTTCTCTCTGCCCATTCTCTTTCCTTCTGATACAGAATAAATAGTGGAAATGATAGAACAGCCTGTGTAACTTCAGTCTGTGGGTGAAGCAAGAGTCTGTCACGTCACTGATATCCCTTGTAGAAACAGAAAGGTGAACTGTGCAAGGAGTAGACAATTCAGAGGTTAGAAAAGTAACTTTTAGGGAACTGCAGCTTCAGAAGGCATTTTGGAAGGTACAGTCTCCAAAAGATAACTTTTCTGTGCTCTGGATTTCCTAGTATCTTTATCTGCAATGTATTAAGTCTTTATTCGCAAGGAATTTCTGCTTTGTTTTGCTTTAAACAGGCAGGGGTATTCAACAGTGCCAGGCTTGCTTGCAGCCAGAAGTGGCACACCTCATTCTGCCACTTAGAGAGATGAAGGGTGAGCAATGTGAAGCCCTCAAGATATTATTGAACTGCCAGTCCCATCATCCTTCACCACTGGCTACGCTGGCAAAGCTAGAGGGGGACTGCAGCCCAGCAACATCATCCCCACCCCACATCATGGGTGGCACTGAAACGCCCCAGATTCCTCTTTTAGATTCCTCTCTTTGGCCTCGCCTCCTCTTCTCTGCCTCCTTCTTCTCTGCGGGCTGCTCAGGTTTCCATCCAAGGCTCCTCTCCCAGATCCTGCCCTGCTTTCTTTGGCCAGCTGCCTTTCCAAGCGTTGGCCTCCTCCATCCCTCGGCTCCTTCTTCTCCAACCTCCCTTAAGTCACCGAGATGATGGGCCAGCTTCACTTCTTTGCAAAGAAGTCATCCCTGCCTTCACCTCTCTCCCTTGTCACTGGGCCAGCTAATTTATTATTTATTTATTTTTTAAAAAAGTAATTAAAATGTTATCACATATGGAGATACTCTCACGCTACTATTATACCTGACTGCAAGATTCGACCTCCAGCCTTGTGGCACTCACTTTCACTCCAACACATGAGCCTCCCATGACCCAGAAAACATGAACTAGCCCACCCTGGGCTGAGATGACCTCTCATCCCCATGTTTATCGCTGGCTAATTTGCACGACTGCCTGGTTGCTTGGGTCACCCTTACTTCCTGGCTATTTGGGATTAGCTGTTGCCTTGCAGAACTCTCCTTGCAAGCTTTTCTGCGGCTCCTTTTTCCTATCCAACCGGCTGACACTTTTACTCAGGCAGATTGCCCTCAAATGAGCCATCCTCCAAAGCTGTTCCTGCCATTATTTACAGTTCTCCCTGGACTCATATTCTAGAAACACTTATCCTATTAGCGGCGGCAGCAACAAGTGAGCTGAATTTGATTTTGCTCTTAGGTTGGAATCATTACCACACCACCGTGTGGAATGAGAAAGGCAGCCCAGGCAAACAGAGGCTCCGCAGGAACACGCACGTGTGTGTATCTGTCGTAATGCTGTTACGATGAAGACCCGGACTCAGTGCCAGGCACTCCAACCCTCACCACACACTTAGAGCTGCTGGATGCCACTTTAAGAGCCATGGGTCCATTCTGTGGAATCCTAGGATTTGTATTTTCAATGGCAGTAGAAATCCTGAGTGCATTCCCTCAAACTACAGCATTAGAGCTCTCCAGCAGAAAATTCCAAATACCTCACTGAACTACCAATCCCAGGATGGAGTCACAGCAGCTAAAGAGAGATCAAACTGCTATAATTATGCAGTGTGAGCACACCTGAGTCCAGATCCAAACATCAAGAAGCTGAGGCAGTGGTGCAAAGGAATCACTACTCTATTAATTGCTTAGCCTACATAGAGATTACTTAAACACACACACACACACATATTAGGCCCTTTCCGCACGTGGAGGGGGAAACAGGGGAAAACGCTCTAATACGGAGCTTACCGGCAGCCGGGTAAGTCCGTCGCCATGCGGAGCAGCGCAATCTCACTGTTCCACAGTCCTCTGGCATCCAAAATAGGGGCTTCTGGCTGGCAGAGGCTCTCCACCAACTGGAGAAGCTCGCCAGCCTAAAGCCCGCCCCCAGCAGATCTGCAGGCATGCACTAGTGCGCGCCTGCAAATCTGCACCGGAGTACAGCGACGGAGTTGCACGGGGCTGCGCGCTCTGTGCTTTTTAAAAACCTCTGAAAAGAGGTTTTTAAAAAACACGCCACGCCACCAGTTCCAGTCGCTTCGGAGTGGACTGAGGTGTGGAACTACGAAAAATAGTCCGCCGCAATCCACTCCACAGTGAGGAAGACCTCCGTTGGAGGTCGCTCTGCACCATTTTAATACCTCGGTGCGGAAAGGGCCTTAGAATCACAGAACTGGAAAAGACCACAAGGGCCATCCAGTCCAACCCCGTTCTGCCATGCAGGAACACAGCATCAAAGCATTCCCAACAGATGACCATCTAGCCCCTGTTTAAACACCTATAAGGAAGGAGACTCCACCTCAGTCCAAGGCAGTGTAGAAAATAGAAACTACAATTCTTTGCCAGAGGAACCCCTTCCCCACACACCTTCTGTACCTTGTCCTGAAGTTACCGGGCAGCCTTCCTATAAAAATGGGCAATACAGGTACAAAACAGGCAGTGCTCCTGCAAAGCATATATTGAACCAAGATAGCATCAAGAATGAAAGGAAGAAATCCCACGAGGAAGCATAACAGATCAGGGATGGGAAATGTACGACCTTCCAGATGTTGTTGGACTGCAACTCCCATCAGACAAAGCCAAGACAGTCAATTGTGAGGGACGCTGGGAGCTGTAGCCCAGAAATATCTGATACTTGTTTGCTGGAGCACAACACAACTGAAAGCAACACCCTGGAATCCTCTCAAAGTTTCTTCTCACACATACTTACTGAAACTCACAAATATACTTCAAATGGCAAGGCTTACTTCATTAAGGCTGCTGCAAACTTTATGGAGAACATGGTACATTATTCACATTAATTTTAAAACGTCTTTAAGGTTGTTTTAATGTTTATCTTATCGTGACTATTGGTGTTCTTGTTTTGTTTTTAATCCATATTACATCTACCTGGGCATATGAAGCATCTTGGCAAACCGTTAGCCAGAGTCACAACATACCAACGTTCCATTCGTGTGAAATTTGACTGCATCTGAAAAGTGACAGCATGTTGTTTTCACTAACCGCTTACTGTATTCACATAGTTGCATCATCTAGAAGAGTACAGCGTTCCTGAGAAAATGGAGCCCCTTTCACATGTTATTTGCATGTCACTTGCATGAATATGGTGTCTGTGGGAAAAAGAGAGGGTATTTATGAGCCCAAATTTAAAATTTTCAGGGGAGGGCATTTTCTGTGTACCACTACCACCATCACAGGCACATTTGATGAAAGACTTCTTGAGTGAGTGCTCCCTGGATGTGGAATTCTCTTCCATGGGAGCTTCGGTCAGCCCCATCTGCTCTTTTTCTACTGGCAGGCAAAAATGCTTTTTTAAAATTTAGGTAGGTGCTTTGGTGCTTAAATTATGAGGCAGAAGGGAATTCTGAATGCAGTGTGCTGCCATTTTATCTTTTATTTATGCCTTAAATGTATTTTTAAACTGTTTTAATTATGTGCATTTTTAACAGAATTCCCTGTTTAATTGATTTTTAAAAACTTTTGTAAATATGATTTTAGCTGAGTTTTAAATCTGTGGTAAGCCACTGTGAGGCACTTGCAAGGAGAAGGGAGGTATAAACTGAATGAATGAATGAACAAACAAATGAATGAATTTGACCTCTGCCCAAGAAAGTTTTGTTACTCCTCTCATCTCTGCCAATGCCAAGTTCTCCAGAGCTCCTGTAGAGTCCTGTATAACCTGCAAGACCTGAGCAGGGCAGTTGAAAACAGGGTAACTTGGAGATCTTTCATCAATAGGATCACCATAAGTCAAAATCCGCTTGACAACAGTTAGCGACAACAGATCATTGCAAAGAGAGCCAGCATTGTGCATTTGTCTGAGCATTGGACTATGGCTCTGAAGACCAACGTTCGAATCCCTGCTCAGCCATGGAAGCCCACTGGGTGACTTTGGGCAAATGACGCTCTCTCAGCCTCAGAGGAAGGCAAAGGCAAACCCACTCCAAACCAATTTTGCCAAGAAAACTCTGTAATAAGTTCGCTTTAGGGCAGTGGTTCTCAACCTGTGGGTCCCCAGATGTTTGTGGACTTCAGCCCCCAGAAGCCCCAGCCACTATGGTCAATGCTCGGGGCTTCTGGTAGCTGAAGTCGAGAAACATCCGGGGACCCACAGGTTGAGAACCACTGCCTTAGGGTCATCCTAAACTGGAAACGACTTGAAGGCACCCAACAATAATTATTAAGAAATAATGACAGGTGGGCTATGGGAGTAAGAAAGATGAGGAATCTTTTTCAACCCAAAGACAGAAAGGGAAGAGAAATTCAAAAAAGTTCTTGAGGACAAATTGTAAGTATGGGTGAGACAGAACGGTCTGACCAGAAAGACTGCCATATTTTAGTTCTTTAGTTCTGCCAATAAGTAAGATGGAGGATGGAGGTCCTCCTCCTTTGATCCTCCAGATATTTTGATTTTAGCTCCCAGAAATCCCAACTAGTGTGGCCAATGCTCAGGAACTTTAGGAGTTCCAAACATCAGGAAGACCGGACATTGGGACCCACTATATTAGAAGAGTTTTTCAACCTTTTAAAACAGAGGGAGAGGGTATACAACAGCTTTCTAAACAGCTTTTTATCTTTTTTAAGTGCATTTTTTTTTTACTGAGGAGTTATTATTTTAATACTGAACTTAGGCCATTTCTGCACTGGCCTGTTCTAGCACGATGATTCCACTTTCAACATCCTCTGGACTCCTGGGGTTTGCAGTTTCGGGAGGGGCTGGTTGGTCCCTCCCGAAACTGCAAACCCCAGGATTCCAGAGGATGTTGAAAGTGGAATCATCGCACTGTAACAGGCTAGTGCAGAAATGGCCATGGTTTGATTCTCTTTTAATTATCCACTTTTTATATGTTTTTAATTTTATTGATTTCTTGAATTGTGAGCTGCTCTAAGTCCCAACAATAACAACTACAACAGCAATGGCGGCAGCTGAAAAGTCCGGGGGGGGGGCAGGAGGACCTGATTCAGTCACAGACCCTGAGGTTCCCCACTCTGATATAGACAGAGAAACAGGGCTCTCACAGCTACACAGACATTTTTACAGGCACACATAGGCATTTTTAAAAACCCTGAGCGTGTGGGAAAGAAATGTACCAAGCAACGAAAGATTTGCACATTTCTTCTAAAGCTGCTGAATGGCAAAACCTGTCAAATCCAGCCTTTTCTCCACATAAACAGGGGAGGACAGCTCCCATAACAAATAGCTCAGTGCATGCTGCAGAGGTTTTGGCTGTATTTCTTGATCGACTGTTGCTCAGCATTAGTTTGCCATGCAGACGCCTAGCTTCAAGGGGCATCTGTGCTCAGGAATGCTGAGGAAGGGGATGCCTGGGGTGCCCTTTGAGAGGGAGTAGACATGGGGAGGCCAAGTTTTAAAAACCTGCTTTTTGATTCCATGGCAACTGAACAGTAAACGGGAAGGTGGAGGCCATAAAAACTTAAGAACATATGCCACATTTTACATTTTCATACTTATCTCCTGTGACCATATAGGTTGGAGACTCTGGGAGTTGTAGTCCAAAAAAGAGCCTGGTCCAATCAGAAGAAAAGTAGCTGTAGCTACACCTGTAGTATTCACAGTTGTTGCTGCTGCTGCCATCTTCACCATCATCATCATCTTCATCATCATCTGTATTTATATCCTGTACATGCAATCAGTTTCATGTTAATCAAATTAAAATACACTGACCATCCAGATGTTCTGAAGAGATATCAAGAGACAAGAAAATGTGATGTAGTAGGCTAATAAATGGGTAGTCCTGTTCTGAGCTGGGAGAAGTCACTTTTTGGACTCCCACAATACCCAGACTGGACACTGCTGGATGGAGGTTATGGAAGTTGAAGTCCAAAATAATTTTCCAAGCTTTCCACCTGCTGCCGTCCTCTCTACTTATAGATTGGGAAACAGCCTTCAAACATGTCTCAGCCTTCTACAGATTTTTCTGGGCCACTCCCCAGCAATTAAAATGAGTTAAAAAGTGCCGCTTTGGTCATCACTGGGATGGACACAAGAGGAAACGACCCTGTATCAATTGCATATTGGTGGCTTTTTCCTCTCAAAATGTGAAATGGTGACTTGATCGGTCTCGCTTCTTCCATTGGGCCTGAGCAAACACCCAGCGTCCTGCTCTTCGGGGTGGCTGAAATGGAGCTGCATTCTTGCGTATCTCTTCCACCCCAGCCCAAACCACAGTTCTTGAATGTTTTCCAAGTGGCTTGGCATGATGCTAAAACACACACGGCCATACCTTCCTCCACTGATCTGCCACTCCTTGATCCTTCTCAGCTTTCCAAATATTTCTCCACTTCTTTTGTTTGTCTGTTTTAAATCTTTTACAGGATTTTCCCCCTACTGTTCTTTCTGAAAGAGGGCCTCTACAAACAAATGACTCCTTACATTTTCATAACACAGCCTGGAAATAACAAGGTCGACTCAATACCTTCAAAAGCTGTTGCAGGTACTATTGGGCTTAGCTTTGAAATGTAACCCCCCTTCGCTCGTCCCCAGCATGGTTCTTCAACCTGTTCTTTTAGCAGCACTCTCATCTTTGTCCAGGCTCCTTCCCTATGCAAGCCTCTCTCTACCACTCAGCATTCAGTCTCACCAAGAAAGAGACACAGGCAGAAGATTCCAGGTTCCATTGCCTACCATCTCCAGATAGGCCAGGGGAAAATTCAAAAATCTGCAAAGTTACTTTTCAGGACGATAGCTCCTGGCATCCCCCAGCTAGCACAGCCACCAGCTCCACTGGCCGGGGGATTCTGGGAATTTTAGTCTAAAATGTAGCTTTTTCAAGCCCTTTTTATTCTCACAGCCATCCTGTGGAGAAGGTAGCCTGAAAAATGTTACCGGTCCAAGGCCAGCTCATGATCCTTTCACAGGGATGTAAATGCAAGTCTCCTTGGTCTGGGATTACTGTGCATTCAATATTCGAACCACTACATCACCCAACTCTCATCAACAAAGCAACTTCATCTGAAACCCAGGAGAATTCTAGCAGAAAATTTCTTGGGCTCAACAGGAGGCCTATCTGCCTTGCCTCTGACCAAAGAGAGGCAGCATCCATGTACTACTCAGGGGAGCAGCAGAATGCAAGAAGCCATTTGATCGCCTTTTAAAATTAATCACAGCTTTCATCCAGTCACGCCTGCACACCCAGGTGCAAAATCCCAATCCTGTTGATCGTGAGGCTTAAGAGAAGAAGCCCAGCGCCTTGGGTGGTCTGACTATGGAGAGTGATGGAGAGTGGCTCCCAGCCAGATGGCAGGCTCCATCGCCTCTGCCTTCCCAAACAGTTAATATAGGTGAAAAGCAGGGAATTTCTTCTTGGATCAGCAGAAAAATACAGAGGAAGGAAAGAGAGGGAAACCTCACAGCAGAAAGGAGAAACTGAGCCCAAAGCAGTGTATTTGTCTCTCAAAAGCTTAGGGAGCGTTAAGTGCTTCTTACTGAGTTCCACTGGGGCTACTCTAGAGAAAGGAGGATTTGCTGCTGTACTATAGTCTTGTCTGCAATGTCTGGGTTAGCATCAATCTTGTGCTGGAGCTGCCATTTACTTTGAAAGCAGGCATGGGAAACTTTCAGCCATCCAGATGTTGCTGAACAACAACTCCCGTCATCTCTCAAAATTAGAAAGGCTGCCTGGACTGGGGCTGATATGCAATCAACTAACAAATGGAGGGACACATGCTCTCCACACCTTTCGACCATGCCAACCCTTTTTTCCTTCCAAGATGGATGGACACTTGAAAAGCTGTCTCCTCCTGCAAGCCCCAGTCTACCAGCTTTGCTCTTCAGGAGAGGCCCTGCACCAGGTTCAAAGACAGGAAGAAACAGCATCATGTTTGAGTGTTTGGGAGAAACCATCCTATGCTGCATGTCTGGTCTTGCAGCATAAGCAACATGATGGAAAACTGCTCATAGGCACTCCCTCCCACTGGGCAATGGACATGGATGGCCCCAGAAACCTCTGCCACACTCTCTTCCAAGCTGCTTTTGAGACAGAATGGCAAGCAGCTTGAGTTGGACCTAGATATGCAACAGAATGAACTGGAAAGGAGGTCATAAGTTTCCGTTGTGATTGCAGAACTTTGAAATGTTATCTCTGGGCTCCATTCCCCAGAATCCAGCCAGCCAGCATGGCCAGTTGATATGCTGCTTGGAGGTTCTGTGAACCAAAGTCAAAATACAGCTTTTATAAGCTCTGCTGCCATATAGACCAGTCCATGTGATTCTAACTCTTTGAAAGATTCCTCTGCACTAAAATGAACAATTGTCACCTGCCCGCAAGCAGGAAATTGTCACATCAGGGAAAATGACGTGCTTGACATGCTGTGTTTTGTTGTTTTTTTAAGTCACAGCGAGATTTTCCTTTCCTAAATGGAGGTACATTGAAATGGTCTACACAAGAACTCTTGCCACAGGCAAATTTTTATTAACAGTAGCTCAGGTGAGCAACAGAACGGGCCCAAATTACACCACCCAATTCAACATTGACAACAGTGAATGCTGCTGGCCCACATTGAGGTGTGAGTGGAGAAACATGCGGTTGGGAGTTACAGTAACTCTGGACCGGGCAGATGCTCCAAAAGGAACCTTGGCTAGGCTTGCCAGCTTGTTCTTCCCTGACCCTCCTCCTGCCCTACCTGCTCCCCACAAGTCCAGGTTGCATCGATAGGAGTAGAGTGTGTCTTGGTCAAGAGAAGTTCCACTTCATTCTGCTCTGAACAGACCTCATCTGTGTCCTGTTCTGGGCACCACATTTCAAGACATAGCCATGTTTAATCATAGCCAAGTTTAAATATTTGAAGAGATGTCATACGGAAGATGAAGCAAGCTTGTTTTCTGCTGCCTCAGCAACTAAGACACGGAGCAAAAGCTTCAAAGAGATTCCATTTAAACACGAGGAAGAACATCCTGATAGTAAGAGCAGATCTACAGTGGAACACACTGCTTTGGAATGTGGTGGAGTCTCCTTCTTTGGAGGTTTTGCAACAGAGACTGGATGGCCGTCTGTCAAAGAAAGTGCTTTTGTGGTGTCTTCCTGCGTGGCAGAAGGGGATTGGATTGGATGGCCCTTGCAGTCTCCTCCGACTCTATGAATCTATGAGACATTGAAAGGGACATGGCAAGGATATGGAGGATGAGCCCACTACGGAGGGGTCATAGCTGCCTCTGTGTCTCTTCCTCGATTTGCATGCCTGACTTCCTATATCTCGCCGTTCACCTGATTCGTCATGTCACACAGTCAATGCAGCAACCACCTGGGAGTGGCACGGACAGTGCAGAGTCAGCAGTCTCAGCGCCGGTCTCTGGGGTGCTGAGACAGCATGGCCCGGCTGTGCCTCACCGCTGCAGTGTTTGTTTGCCCATAGCTCCGGTGGTGGCTTAGCTGGGCCCCTCACTGTCGGGACATGCAAGAGTCACACACGGTGCCGCCTCTTTCTCCTCTCTGAGCAAACAGGGCACTCTGACAAGACAGGACTTTGAACCGCCCCTTTCCCATCAAGTCCATCTCTCTGGATTTTATTTAAATTTTCTCATTTTAAGGGGGAAATGGGGGCTAGTATAAAATCACTTGTCTCCCACAACATGGCTGTCTGGCAAACATGGGAACAATCCAATAGACAGCAGATCTATGGCAAAACGTTATTGGCTTGAAAATGATTTCACAGGCTCTGCACACGTCTTGGCAGCTGAACTATCGCTGAGAGCTCCTAACAGCGAGGTTTCCTCTAATCCATGCAAGGGGAGAGAAGGAGTCCTGATACTGGGTTGTACCTTAAAGCAAGGCTGGACACTGTCTGACTTTGGAGATTCAAGCTGCCCCAAAGGCCATTTTTATAGACTTTGACCACTCCAGATTCCTCAACCTGTCTTTTCCGCTCTCATGGTAAATTCCATGACTTGGAAACCTTCAGGAATGGTTTATCATTTTAAATAGTTTACAGGGTTCCTCTGCATTGTGTGGCATTAAAAATACTCATAACAAGGAAATGGGATGGTGGGAGGGTGAGTGGAATCTAGCAGCACCTTTAGCACAAACTGATTTATTTTAGCATGAGCCTTTGAGGAATTCACTTTACAATTTTTCCTTCTATTTTTAGCAGTCCAGGCCGTCTCCAGAGCATCCCAGGCAGAAAACTGGCCCCCAGGTCCACTGTAATCCCCCTGACCAAAGGGAGGGCGCACGGTTAACCTGCCTGTCTCTCTAATACATGGGTCACATTTAAGACAGGAAGCAGACATGAAATAAAACGTGGTAATATTTCTATTAAGGAGCCAGTGTGGTCCAGTGGTTTGAGCACTGGCCAGGGTTTGATTCCCTGCTCGGCCATGGAAACCCACTGGATGACCTTGGGCGCGTCATACACACTCAGCCCCAGAAAGCCCTGTGATGGGTTCGCCATAAGCCAGAAACAACGTGAAAGCACACAACAACAAGGAGTCAACAGAAGATTACTTGGATTATGTTATCTAACGGGTGGAGTAGGTATGAGTCCCCTCTTACCAACACAGAAGTCCCATAATGAAAGTTTTCCCTTTATTGTCCCTTGTAATTAAAACTGCTTTTCAGAACAACCTCTCCCTCTCTCTGTCTTCAAATCCCTCTTCCAGCTCCACCCAGGAACAGATTCCTCTGGTGACTGCCAGAGGTTTTGAAACATATCTCCTATATTCCCAGACCACTGCTTATGATGGTTGGGGTTCATGGGAGTTGCAGTGTGAAATATTTGGAGAGCGCCAGACTGCCTATCCCACTGAGCCCAAGTATATGTAAAACTGAAATAAATGCATATTAACTCACTGCCTCTCTATGGCTTCATCTACTTTCTGCCCCCCTTTCACCATGTCCCTGTGTCAGATCTGAGGCTGTTTCCTGTGTCAGATATTAGGCTGCAAGCCCCTTGGGGCAGGGATTTGTCCTCTTTTACTTTGTAAAAGAATGTTGCATGAGAGCTAGACATGCTGGAGGATCTGTCTTTCTACCTAAAAACAAAAACAAGCCTCCCCCCAAGAAAGTCATTCCCCCCCCCAATTTCTAGCTTCCCCTCCCTGAAGGCTAAATCTGCCAAATTATTTTATCAGGCCAAGTAGTAAAAGAATGTTTGCAAGATGAGTGGAAGTTTTGTCATGCGTTCCAATCATAGCAACCCGGGGTTGCAAAACACTGCTTTGTGACTTCCATTCCTTCCCTACGACTACTTCGTAACACGTTGAATTGGAAATTGCAGTGAAAAAGGAAAGCCAGGTCATGAGACTCAGCTGGGATTGCACGATGATCGCTGAATACCGTAGGCAAAAACTCTTCCCCGGGACTCTCTGTGTCAACAGTCCATTGAGAAAGAAAGACTTCAGAGCTCCAACCATTACAGCAGTGATAATCCGGGGTGCGGGAACGGCACCTCACGTCTCGTTCATTTAAGCAGTCATTCCGCCATCTGGAGGAATTTTCTTTAAACGTCCTTTTCGGAGGCTGTGCAACCAACCCGCCTGTCTGCTTCCGCCACTGTATTTAAAAGGCAAAGGCCACTCTGCAGTTCTAGAGCCAGACATCAGATAATTTCTTCTGACAGGACTCTTCTCTGCTTTGATCTTTCATGTCACATTTGCAGGGAGGATGGGGTGAACTCTCTCTCGTAGCAAATCCCAATTTGTCATCCTTCGCAAATTGTAATATATTACAACGGCTGTAAGTCTCAAGTGCTTTAAACTCTCCTGGGTTTTATGAGCTGGGAGGACAGCAGCGTTTGGGGATTTATACACTTCAGCAGAGATGGCATTAAACATCTCCTACCCATGGTTGCTTTTTCATATGGTGAAGTTCCTACTGGCTCTTATGACACAGAGCTTCAGAACGTGACACGATCACCTTTCCGTCTTTCCATACCGTGGTCCTTCACTGCTTCTTAAAAAGGTTGAGACTTGTTTCCCTTCAGCCCTCCATGCCAGTTCCACCTTCTGTCTATTAGGAGGCTCCCACCTCACCCCTGGTTACAAATCAACAATCTCTGTGGAACAATGCTGCGGATAACCGCACTGTTTCTCCTCTCCATTTCAAAATGGCTTTGTTATTGTGTTTATGTTTCCACAGTCCTATGGATTGTTTCAATAATTTGTGCACTGCTTTGCAGGCTTTTAGCAAAAAGAAAGCACTGAAATGATAAATAGGTAGGTAGGCAGGCAGGTACACAGATAAATAACATATCAGCTAAAGGATGCAGCTTTTAACTTTGTCAGTCACAGAAATTATGGCAACTGTGGGACTGGACATGTGACACATGCTTTTTTAACATGGTTTGCTCTACCATTAGGCAGAAAGGCAGTTAGCTCGGATGGCAGAGGGCGGGAGGAGACAACAAGGTGATGGAAGAGGTAAGAACATGTTAAGCAGCCTAGCCTGGATGCTATGAGCTAGTTCGCTGCCTTCAGATGTGGTGGAAAATGTTGTCTCTTGGCTAGTGCACAAGACTTAACTGCCAGGCCAGTCTACTTTTGTACAGAACAGAGGCATGCCATCAAGTTCTTCACCTCAGACAAGAAAACGTCCTGGGTCAGTCCTGCTCATTAATGCACAGTGAACCAGTTCAGACATTTCACTGATCAAAGCTGGAATCCAGTTGATGAACTCTGCCTTTGAAACAGCCCACAGCACAACTGACTGCGCTTTTTCCAATATTGCACTTTTATTTGTAAGAGAAAGCACAAGAGGGTCAGAGAGTAGGGGGTGTCAGAAATAAAACTGAGAGAAGAAAGAGAATGAGAACAAGAAGAGGTGTTGCAAACAGAACCGTCAAAAAGCTGGAGTCAGAAAGAAAGTTGGGAAAGAAGTAGAAAGAGAGAGAAAGGACATCACAGAAGGGTAGAGAAAAAGAGGTGTCACAAAGACAGACAAACGGGAGAGAAAGCGGGTGGACTACCACACTCTTGCTTTTGGCTCTATTAGCATAGTGTGAGGATCAGGACAAGAGGCTACCTCCAACCACAAAACTGTGGCTGCCAGGGTTTTTTTAAGAGAGAGAGAGAGAAGGCTTCCCTGCTCCTTCTCTCCACAGCCTAGGGCTGAGAGAAGTCCCTTCCATCACTCATATCTTGGCCTGGAGATGCAAGCAACTGAACCTGGAACTTCCTGCATACAAAGCAGGTGCTCTCTCTCAAAGCTTCTGGCCCTCTCCAGTTGCATCTCCACATTTTACAGGAACAAATTCAGAGTGCCAAAGACTATTACACCATGTCAGTTGCCTCCCCTCTTCCTGCAACATGGCAGCCTTCGAATACTTTAGGAGAGGTATAAGGAAGCAAAGAAATGCCCTAGGATCATTTCAGCAACTCCAACTCTCCTTCTGAAACAAAACAGAATGTGTCATCTTGTGAAGAATCTCCATCGATGGACGATTGCAGCAGGCAAGAAGTCGAGCTGCTTGTTCACCCAGAAGAGAATCAAGACGACTCTTGGAGGCTGGAGACAGACGCCTATAAAAAAGGGAGAGAGAGAGCGCCGAGCATTTTTGGTTTTTGCTGAGAGGTGAGTTCTTCCCTGCCTGCCTTCCTCTTAGCCGAGCACGTACCTGTCTCTGGAGTGGAAGTAAACTGAAGCATGGGCAGGAGGCAGAAAGCAGGCTGGCTACTTTGGTTTGGGGTGGTTGTTGTACAGGACTGCAGCCTCAGCATCCAGAAGAAGATACAAGACTTTTATTTATTTATATTACTTGTTTACTTTTATACTTTCATCTTACTCCTACCTTTGGACTCTTTATTTTCAGTTCTATGGATAGCTGAATTATATCTCAACAATAACGATTTTTGTAAGTTTTGACATATGCTCTGTACGTGTTTTACTTGTTTCTTTTAATTTTTATACCCTGTTTTGCACCTCAGTATTTGGGGAAGGATGGGATATAAATTAATTTTTTAAAAATTTGCTTTTCAAGGCAGATTTTTGACAAGTGATTGGCCTCCAGAACAGGACTTGTTACCAGTTTGGCATTGTAGGTTGTTTCAAAACTGTTTTGTTAAACTGAGATTTTAATGTAATTCTTTTTAGTAGCTGCCTTTGTTTCGTACTGTAACTAGAATCTTGTTTTTCAATGAGCCACCTTAAGTCTCAACTTTGGTTAAAAGGTAGGATACAAATCCAATAAATCAATTAATTTTGAGAAAGGGAGCACGATACAGACTACTGCAGAGGAAGGGAAGGAACCCCACAACAACACCATTGCTGGCCAGCCAGAACCACCTTTTGAAATATGAAATAGGAATGGTTACAAAACTCTTCTCATCACAGCATCTAAGCTTATTCTATATACTATATTCTCATTTAATTTAAAAAAAAATGCAGGTGAGAACCCTACCCCAGCAAAACTAGAGCCAGCAGCACAGTGTGGCTGTGGGCCAAAGAACTCCTTTGTGCCGTCTCTCCCTTTCCAAGCAATCAGTGTAGGTAAAGAAATGGAAGTACCTTCTGGAATCAGCTAAAAATATAAGAGCTGGAAGAAGACCAGATGATGTGTAAATCCACTGACAAACCCAGAAACAGGGGAAGCTATTCCCACCATTTTGTTTCAGTTTAGGAGGGCAGCCAACACAAGCCAGCTTGTTCGTACTACTAAAGCATGGAAACATTACTTTTGCAGTCTGCAGTACCCAGAATCTGTAAGGAATCTGGGGCCTGTAGTTCAAAAAGAGGTAACTTTCCCAAACTTTGCTCATGACACCTTTCCCCTGCCCTTTGCCAGTGCAAAAGTATTAGGGAACCAGCTGCCCACTTCCACCTTCAGGGCAGCAGCTGCAGTGCTTCCACTTGTTTGTCTCTCTGCTTGTTTGCCACAGCTGTTACCCCAAAAACAGAAGCGGGCTCCAAAAGAGAGTGACTGAGGATCTCAGAGACATATAAGCAGGAGCACCTTGAAAGTGGAAGTGGGCAGCTAGCAGCAAAAAGAGAGAGACTGAGGACCTATGAAAAGGCAGGAGGCATGGATTCGTGCCAAGCACAACACTTGGATTCCCACCATTTCACAGATCCTCGTCTCTCCCCAGCCTCACATCTCATATACAACACAAGCGGTGAATGAACGAGATGTGAGGCTATTCCAAAAAGGTACGATATTCCAAAATAATAAAAAAAAAAATCCAAACTATGGAACACTTCCCAAGCATTTTGGATAAAGGAGGCTCAGCCACATTCTCCACTATGCTTTAGAAAGCCAGGCAAGAAATGTCTGAAACACGGTTGGCCCAACTGCTCAAACCAACAATATTTAGAACACACTACACCAAGTGCCTCATACTCCTAGAACCCTGGCAAAATCTTGCAATAGACCAGCTTATGGTGTTGCCATGAGGGATTGCTAGAGCTTGGGAAAGTTGACTGGACAGGGGCTATGCTAACCAGGGGATTCTGGATATTATAACTCTCCCCCCAAAACTTTTCCCCGATGCTGAGGTTACAGGATGTCTTTTCTTGCAGATGTACTGAATATGAAGTTAAGGGATTTGTTTTGAATATAAGAAGAACTCCTGACAACAGATGACAACAGAAACCATGTATGAAGGCTTGCCCAGCACATATCCGTCCCATTCCTGTGGTTGTGGTTTCAAGCTGGCAAAAATTTGTCAAAAGAGGGTTTTATCAAGTTGTAAAGCCATACATGGCTGGCAGTCTTGAGTTATGCTTGGCAAGTTGCATGTTTTGCAGGTCTAGAGACACAGGCCGTTTCCTGCTTACCGCCACAAAAGTCCCAGCCAAGATCTGTGCATTTATGTTGAGCTGAGTTAATCGATGAACCCATCCAGCAAGATCAAGACAGCCATATTCCCCTATTGATCAAATGCGCTTAACTACTTACATAGGCCTTTTGCCATCTAAAAAAAGTGGTCAAGCACAAAGAGTGGTTTAAAATTTATTGCTGTGCTGGCTGCTGAGAGAGGTCTTTAATTTAATCCACAAGGATAAAACCTAAAACATGGGTGAACACAGTGAGTTGTTGTTTTTCTCCAAAAAAATTATTATTATATTTCTGGTAACCTTTAGTTCAGTTTGGTCTTTGTGCCATGCAACCCGCACAGTGAAAATTACCAACTGCAGTGCTTAAAGGAAGGGTGGATTTCACCCTCCCTCCAGACGTGAAATATGACAAGATCAAAAAGGAGCTAACTGAAGTATTAGAGAAAATTTAAGCTTCTTACAGAGAATGCTGGGGCACGTTTAATCAGAAGTAAGTCCCACTATGTACTGTGGGGTGTATTCTGCTGTGTGTGTTTAAAACCACAGGCGTTTAAAGTGGAAATGTCTTTTAAACTGAAGCAACCTGAGAAGGTAATGACTGAAAGTGACTAACAATTCCGTGCGTGTATGTGTGTGTGAGAGAGAGAAAGAGAGCGAGAGTGAGAGTGCATCCTCATCAGGGTTGGAAGGGAAGAATTTAGCATTCATAACATCAGTCCCTTCACAGGTGGAATAAAACCCAGCCCTGCCAGTAATTGCTCTTGCTACAAATGTAATAGAGCTTGGGAACATTCCTTTTTGTTTTGTTTTTAGACTACAGTGCCCATGATCTATGCTGGGAGTTGTAGTCCAAAAAAGAGGGATGCTCCCAACTTCTAGCAAAAGAGGTGGGTTGTGAGTACAGGCACGGAGAGAATCAAATCAAGTCCACTGAGAAATAAAAGAGAGGGAGCCACACCCCAGAGGTTCACAGATGTGTAGAAAACTCATTAAAACAAAGGAGGGAAAAGAGAGAGGCAACCCCCACTGACGACCAGTCCAATACAGTCTCTGCATATACTCAGAAGCGACTGAGTGTTGACTGTCACTTGGATGGGGGGAATGGAAAACTGCAGGGAGAGGCGGACTGGAAAACCCTGGAGGAGGACATGGATCTCTGCCTGGAATCCTGAGCAGAGACATCCTTGTTAGCAAGTGAGGATATCCTGTAACATTTTGTTGTAGCTCTCCCTTACAAATACAGGTTGAGTATCTCTTATCTGGAAATCTGAAATCCTCCAAAAACCAACACTTTTTGCTGCCAGCCGCCTGCTTCTGCCTTTGAGATAACGGCTGTGGCATTCTCGCTCATTCATCTCTCAGATCCTCAGACTCTCTCCAGCCTCACATTTCATACAAAACACAAGAAGTGAACAACGACACACAAGGCTGGAGAAAGATGCAGGGCTGGTGAGAGACATGAGGCTCTGTGCAATGGGGGGAATCTAAGCATAGCACTTGCACAAATGGCAGCTACAGAGCTCCTGCTCATTCATCCATTGCCTCCCTAGAGATCTCCTGTGCAGGACCATGTGTCCATCGTATATGTGGGGGTTCCGTTTCAGGAACCCCCATGTGAAACAAAAAACCATGAGCGTTTGTGTCCCATTGTAGTCAATGGATGCAATGTGTACACACCCACGGCAGTGCAGGCATGAGCCCCTCATATCCACTGACTATAATGGGATGGACACTTTGCGTAACCCCTTATTCACGTGTGTGGAGGTCCTGTCAGAAGAGGGCACACTGTACTATATTTTATGTGTAAGCAAATACAGGTATTCCAAAAGCTGAAAAAATCCAAAATTCAAAACACTTCTGGTCCCAAGCAATTTGGATAGGGCATGCTCAATATGTAATAGGAGACTGATATTCTGTCCTTGCCCGCTCAGCTATCTTTCTGGAAAAGATCTAGCCCTCTTAAGATTTTGTTAATCTCTTCATCTCCCTCCAGCACCACCACCACCACATTGCCCCAAGTCCACTCCAGGAAAGGCTTATTGGCTAAACTTTAACTCTGACTGTGAGAACAAGAGAAAAAAGGTTTAACCCCTAAAGTGGAAACAGGACTCTTGCAGTGCATGTCCATCTAGTGGCCAAATGTTAAATTTCCTTGTCAAGCTGTAAATATCAGAAGATAACTCACAGTCATCTTACAGCGGGAAACATCAACAAAGTTATAATCCAAGCACTTAGATGACACACATCCAGTCCTCCAAATGATGGGTTGCAGCACTGGAAAAATTCCTTCTTCCATCACATATGCAACTTAACATATTATTTTCCAGAGTTTGAAAATAACACACCAGCAGTAATATCATTACACACTACTCATTATACTTTGAGTAATGGTGAGCAACAAGAATTACTGTTAAGATTTATAATGAGAACAAGATAGATACTAGCATTCAGATTTGATTTGATTTTTTTGCACAACTGACTGAAATGTTACTTTTAAAGAGTTATTTTGGAGAGTTTTTGTCGCTTTTTGCATTTTTCCTTTTTTTTAAAAAAGACAATGAGAACGTAGGCCATTAGTAACATGCTGTTAGCTAATATTGTAACATTTTCCCTCTTCAGCCAAGTAAAATGGTTAACAACAAATTACTTTTTCAAAGACGAATGTTAACGTATCAGTTTTCACAGTTATATTTCTGAGTGTTTTCATTTTGTGGCGAGACTGCACCCTGGTTTGCCACACACCAGCAAACTAAGATTTACAATCCCAGTTTAATGAACTCACTCAAACCAGGGTTTTCAGGTTGGGACATAACACTTGGATGAAACAAGGCAGTGATGTATTATCCTATGTGTCAATGCAGACAAGAGGACAGGAAGGAGAGCGACTCATGGCTCATTTCTGACCCTTCGAACAGCGGTTTGGTGGTCTGAAACATGTGGTCTCTCAAATGCAGGAGAAGCTAAATGTTTTTCCAGTTTTACTGAGCACATTTAACTCCATTGGCTGGATCATGCCCAATATCCTTTTCCAAGTTCTTGGAAGGAATCGCCCAAACTGATCTTCATTACATTTTTGTGGTGCTCCTTCTTCGGGGAATGCCAAAAATCTCCATTCTTTGAATAGTGGCCTCTCTGTGTCTGTCAACACACTTGTTCAATCAATAGGCCCTCCGGTAATCAAAGTGCTCTTCCAAATAACTTCAGTAATTAGCTGTTGGCCAAGCACCAAGCTGTGTGAAACTATAGTGTGAAACCAAAGGACAGGGGAACTGGGGGCCATGCACAACCACCACAGCCAATCAGATAATTTTGATACCTTGTTTTATGGCTGTGTTCAGCTCTGCAAACAAAGAAACAAAACTGTGCCCTTGATGTGCCACATCACCCCACTTTTCAGGGATTTTCCTATCTCAACTGGAGCGAAGGGAGGAGCAGGGCTGCACTGATTCAGAACTTGAAAAGTCACACTGGATCAAGAAATTTTGAAGGTCTAGAGTTCTGTGTTGGATCCAAGAAAATGTTCCTTGGATTCCAATGAAACAAAAGACCCTGGTCAAGTTGGTATTCCAAACCCACTCAGCCACCCCAAAATTATACAGTTTATTTATATGTCATTGTATAAAACATGAAGAACAAACAAAGCACAACAACACCAGCTGAAGTTCTCATCTACTAGTTCATAACAACCACCTGAGTATAGATCGATATAATTTATGTACTTAAAATATATAAATTTAGTATTTCAGAAAGATGTCTCTGCCTATCACCTGCCCCTGTGCACTGGTTTATCTTCTAGAGCAGTGGTTCTCAACCTGTGGGTCCCCAGATGTTCGTGGATTTCAGCTCCCAGAAGCCCCAGCCACTATGGTCAATGCTCAGGGCTTCTGGGAGCTGAAGTCTACAAACATCTGGGGACCCACAGGTTGAGAACCACTGTTCTAGAGACACTGGGGACATTGCCAAATTGTGAAAAAGCACAATGCTGACAAATTATGCTATCAATATTTTAAGGAAATACCACAGTGGCTTGAAGTACCTTAGAGGGTAATACATCTATCCTGACATACTCTTTCATGGACTAGAATCCATCAGATGCATGAATCGTTATCCTAAGTCACCAGATATAGACACGCATGGCTGTGAAGGGGTGACAAGAAGAAAAATTGTAAGCAGTAAGGCTAGATGGGAACGAAACACACACGTGATAATCTCATTAAAGCATAAACATATGTAAAATAATTGCAACAATGGCTTAAAGTGTCACATTGGTAATAACACAAGTATCCTCCCTTTAACTAATCAACTCCATCAATGGGATAAACACTCATGATCTCTATTCAGGCTACAGACAGCACAGCTGAACTTCTCGTTAAGTCTTAAATTTCATGCATTTTAAACTACAGTCCCCCTTTGAAATTCTTAAGTTCAAGAATGGCCACTTTATGTCACTGTCCCTGTATTGTTAACAAGGCACTCCAAAAGAAACAAAATGGGGGCAATGGCTTATTAGAAATGAGAACATCCCTGCTAAATAGAGACAGCTGCAGTGATGTGTGGAGTCTAGGCTCTTCTGATGCTTTTATACAACAGCACTTATTGAATGGAGGTTAAAAAAATTATTCCTCATCCATGCACTCATCCCCATGAAAAGGCATTGTGATTTTAGTTATGGCCACACTTCTTCCGTGATCATAGCAGCCTGGCAACATGACATGATTTTCTCTGGGTCATTTATGTGCAAGGAGCCAAGGAGTTTCTGATGCAATAAAGCTGATGCCATTTATCCTACGACATTTCCTCCTGGAAAACAAAATGTTTCCTGTATGGTTTTGATGAAGGTCGTCCATGATGGGCAACAGAAAGGATCTATGTACTCCTTCCTCTTTATATTAAAAGAATGCAGAATACATAGGTGATAAATCAAGTTGGGAAAGACAGTACAGAGAAGCTTCTCAATGTCCGTAAAGTTAAGGAAAGGCAAGCACAAGAGAGTCGGAAGCAAGAGGCTCTGGTGAGGACAACAGATTTGTCTCTCTTTCTAACCTCGCACTGCATTGCACAAATACTCTCTCTGTGGCCTCCTCTCTCGTTAAAGCTTTAATCAGATGTGACAGGGCCAGTGGGACTGGCGCATGGAAGGAGCCAAGCAGCCTCTGGCCAGTCACAGCAGAGAGGGGAAAGCACCACAGGAATTCACCTGCTGGGGCTGAGCAGCCGGCAAGCTAATGAAGGGTGGAGCCCCCAAGTCCCTCCACCTGGAACGGATCGGCAGGAGAACAGACGGGGAAGAAAAGTGAAGAGCAAGGTGAGCAGAGTGGAAATCACAAGATCTCCGGAGACTGAAGAAAAGCCGGAGGAGGAGTGGGAACATCCATGGATTGCCAGCGAGGCCTAACAAAGGACAATCAGGACTATGGCTGGCTAAAACAGAAGGAAACCCAATAACATTTCTCTGTTTCTGATTTACTTATGCAACTGATACGCACTAGAGAATTCTACATTTCTTCGTTACTTTCAGACACCAACCCCCAGATAACATATAATGTTGCCAGATTCTGCGCCGCAGTGGTTAAAATTCGTCAGGCACTGACCTCCGCAGTAGACTAGTTCCAAGCTTGTCTTATTATATGGGAGCTGTGCAACCTGAAGGGGAATTTCAATGCTGTCTTTAACCTGTTTTTAACCCTTTTTTTTCTGTATCCCCTTTTTACCTGTGCTGGTCTATGACCGTAATGAAGAGTCTAGTCTCGTCTAGTCTAGTCTAGTCTAGTCTAGTCTAGTCTAGTCTAGTCTAGTCCATTCCATTCTATACAAGTGAGGATTTACTCCAAAGCTTGAAAAAGTTATTTTTTTCATGTATTGCAGCTCCCAGAAACCCCCATCCAGCATGGTCAAAATGTCACCTTCTCCTCAACCCCTCAAAATTAATATTTTCCTTTGTATCCTCTCTTGCCTTCATCTGGCCAATGTTAACAATGCATGCTTCTGTTTGATGTGTGTGTGTGTTTTAAATTTAACACCTTTTAAACCCTGGTGATCATTTCACAGTTTGAAGAAAGGATGTTACAGTTTAGGGTTTAACACACACCTTTTAATTAACATGCAACAGCTCAATCTGGCTGTATCAAAGACACCCCAAGGGATCTTCCAGCAAGGCCACAGAAGACCCAAAAAGTCTATATTTAGAGCCAACATGAACTCGCTTCCTCTGAGCAAGCCTTTGAAGGATTCTTTCCAAGCATCATGAATGGATTAGCATTTTTTTAAAAAAAAAAATAAAACTCCTTTGGAAGTCTCCTTTGAACAATGAACTTCGTTATGCTTAAACAAGTTAAATGATTCACAGATGCTATGCACTCATTAAGTTAATATTAGGGTTAGTGCCTTTAAGCTTTGCTAAACACAGGAAGGAATTGTGCGGCGTTATATGGATTACTAATAGATACTTGCCACTGTAATTCTCCCAAGTTTGTCCACCCCCTTAAGTACCACATGTCCAACGCCTACTGAAAACTGGTTCTGCCTCATCATGACTCCTATTAAAGATGCTGTCACTACAGTTCTGAATGAACAATGAGAGAAAAGCAAAAGCAATCACATCCCCTTTTTTCTTTATGTTATTAGTTCCATCTAGGAACTGTATAGTACGGATGCTCAGGGATTTTACTGGGTGCACATTTTGAAGCAAACCAACCAGATATGCACATATCAGAGTAACATGCAATTAGAACACTGTTATCCTTCAGTTTTTGCACTTTTCAAAATTTTGCAATATAGTTTTTGCTCTCCCATAACATTCCAAAGCGAGCATACAACGTACATTGTAAAGGAAAACCTGTACAAAAATTCAAAACCATTGTGGAGTTTTGAGTTTTCTGTTCTTGTACTTTAACCTCTTGTTTCTTGCTGTCTCCTCCTCCTTCATGCCTGATACATCTTCAGTGACATACTTTTTAAACAATATTTCTCAGTTTTTCTATTTAAAGGTTTTCCTCTACGGCATGAAGGCATAAAGTCCTCTACAGTCTACAGTGTGACCTCATCATGGCTCAAAATGTATAAAAGAAGTGCAGAACTGGAATCGCAGTTCATTGCATTCTTGATGCCTGCACTGCAAAACAGTACTTAGAACAAAATAATTGCATGATTTATGGTAGTTAATGGAAGGTAAATACTTCTGACATTCCTTAAATTTTAATCTATCTATATTTCATAGGCCTTCATGTAGTCTATCACCCTTTGAGAAATTACTTCTTTGTCTTGCATAACTGACTGGCAGCTTTCCATCTTTCTCTGGCTAAATAAAAGGAGCAGCCTGTTTGAGGATATCAGTCTGCAGAAACTGCAAGATGAAGAAAAGAACTTAGAGTTTAAAATCTGTCCTGAAGCTGCAAGCTAGGTAGTGAAGGACCAATGAAATCAGTGGACTTTCATAGCACTGGGCTGTTTGTTAACAACTGAGAAAAAACAGTCATTGCCATGCTAAGTCTGCTTTAGTATATTTATTCTCTCTTCCCTTACAATATTATATTCTGCTTCTCCATTGCTCACAGTGATATCCACAGCAGTTTGCAATCAGCAGAGTTTTTAAAGCCCAAATAATATTTAAATAAATCAAAGACGTGCAGAAAGAACATCAAATCTCCACCGCTGATATCTTCCCTGTTATAAAATGGCTTTGACCAGGAACCCTGAACAATATACATATATATGTGTGTTGTTTTTGTTGTTGTTGCTGCTGTTCCTGTTGTTACTCGTGCCTTCAAATTGTTTCTGACTTATGGCAGCCATAAGGCAAACCTATCACAGAGTTGTCTGGGGCTGAGAGTTCGTGATGTGCCCAAGGTGACCCAGTGGGCTTCCATAGCCAAGCAGGGATTCAAAGCCTGGTCTCCAGGTCCAATGCTCTCAACACACCCACCCGCTTGGGCCCTCCTGCATGCTGAGTGTGTGTTCTGCTAGTCTAGAATAACTTATGCTTTATGGAAAGTTTCTTGCCAGAAATTCAGACATCAGCCTTTCCAACAATAGCTGGAGGCTAAATCTACAATCCTGTACAAACATACGACAGATCAAGCCCCGTCAATTCAGGAGGGCTTATTTCTGAGGAAATCCACACAGGATCAAACTTTAAAACACACTGGCTGCAAAAGAGACAGACAACAAGAGAGCCTCTCCCTTGTGTGTCTGGTCCATGTTCTGTGTACTTTACTCTCAAAACCTGGCAACACTGATCTTATAACCTGGCACTGTTTGCATCAACAGATTGACATTTTACCAAAATTGAATCACATATTAAGTAACTTGAGCAAAACATCCAGCTCTGTTAACTCAATTCCCCCCCCCCCGCCCCAGAAGTATTATTAACTGGAAAAGACATTTGTGGTTACATTGAACTAATAGATTTAGTCACTGATGTTCAGCTCCTTGGCAAGGAGTGCCCGCCAGTCCAGAAACAGCAAGATAAGTCTGTTCAGTCATCCTGCCCTTCTGGATATCGCTGGTGGATATTTCCCCTTGCTTTGCCAGCATTCATTCATGCCTTTTGGAGATGAGATACCACGACCGTCCTCATCGCCCACATCAGCGATTAGTCATGACTTTGATTGTTCCAGGGTCAAAGTTGAGAAAGAATATGGCAGCCCTGTAGGCGGCACGACAGCCACTGGGCTTTTGATGGGAAAGAGTGCCATCAGCTAGTCCTGACATGGCAAAGCTCTATAGGAAATATGCTGGGGGAAGGAACAGAGGACGCGTGGATGACCTCATTGGTTTCCCCATCAATGACATGCTCAAGTCTGTGAATTTCATGACAGTTGACAGTATCACAAAATTGATAGGCATTCCTCTTCAGAGGGATGAAGATCAGGAAGAATCAACATCAACTACAAAAAGGGCCCAAGAGTCGTGACACAGGGAGAGAACTGGGATGAGGGGGTTGACGGAGGAAAATATATCCCATTGGGAGGCAAAGTGTTCTCTTTTGCAAGAATACTGAGCATGACAGGAGAAATGAAGTTGTTGGCTTTATTTATAATGGATATTCTGTTGGCCTATCATGACTCATCCCCCCCCAGGTTCTGATGATTCTTATACAACAGCCCTCCTCAACCCAGGACCCTCCAGATGTGTTTGGTTACAGATCCCATTATCCCCAGACACACTTACACTGAAGACAGGTTCAAGAACATAAGAAGAGCCCTGTGGGATCAGGCCAAACACTTCTTTAGCCCAGCGTTCTCTTCCCACAGTAGGAAGCCCTCAAGCAGCATACAACTGCAACAGCAACTTGCCACTCATGTTCCCTGGCAACTGATACACAGAGACATCTATATCGTCTCCTTCAGAACTGCATAATCCAGCTGGTTGAATCTGTGGCAAAAGAAATACACTTGCAATTAAACAATTTTGAGGCCAGCACATTAGTTTGAATAGCGGGGCTGAACAGAATCCAGTCTTTCCATGTAAATATCCACACCAGGGCACTGATGGGGATCCTTTTTATGTTGCCTTTGATTAAAAAAAAAACCCTGGAAGTCAGAAGTACCAAAAATCATCTAGAGATATCACAGATATCCTTATCTGCCTTCTAACTTTAGCCCCAGGGACTAGGCCAGTACTGCATGTGACTATACTTGGATCCAAAAAAGCCAGCATAGTGTAGTGGTTTGAGTAATAGATTAGGATGCCAGGACGCCGAGATTAAAATCCCCGCTTATCCAGGGAAACCCCCGAGTGACCTTGGGCAGGTCCTACTCTCTCAGCCTCAGAGGAAGGCAAAGGCAAACTTGTTCTGGATAAAACTTGCTAAAAAAACCAACAAAAAAACCTCCAAACACAGAGTCACCATAAGTCAAAGTCAACTTGAAGGGACAAAACAATAAATACCTGGGCCATTTCTGCACTAGACTGTTACAGTGCTATTATTCCACTTTCAACATGCTATGGAATCCTGGGGTTTGCAGTTTAGGGAGGGGCCTTTGAGGATGTTGACAGTGGAATAACAGCACTCTAACAGTCCAGTGCAGAAATGCCCCTGGATCCAAGTTTGAACCTGAAGTCTCACTTCCTGATATTGCCCAAGAGATCCCTAGTCCAAGCCAGTAATTCAAGAGAGTGTTCCCTCAGTGAGTCATCAGGGAAATAATACAGCCCTGAATTTTGCATAATTTCATTTGGAAGCTAGATTCATTCCCACCACAGAGGAAGCTTGAAAATACTGTGGACACAATCATTCTCTGGAAAGCAACAGAGATGGAGGGGGCAGGGCTGGATGAAAGGCTCAATAATTCATTAAATTAATCTTTCCAATTATGCATATTAGCATACAATAACACTAAGAGTGCAGAAGGAAAAATCAAGAGAAGCTCCTGGGAAAGATAACCCCTTTCTAAATATATAGACTCAAGAAATAATATATTGAATGTTCCTGAAGATGTATCACACCTTCTTTGTTCTGGTTTTCTTTTTCCCCTCTGAGAGCATCAAGACCAGGTATAAGTATATCTAACAAAGTAGATGTATTCTTGGGCATGACTCCTTTAACAGAAAATTTGGTACCAGAGACAGAAATGATAAGGAAGGAATAGGTATCAGTTCATTAAAATGAAAAAAAAAGCATGTTTCAGCAGCCTTTTTATTCAAAACTAAACAATAGCCACATGTGGGATGACACAACGAGGTCAGATAAGCCTTGCAGAAGTAAAGAAAAACATTTTTGAATCTTCTAGATACGACTTGAAAGCTTCTTCCAAAATGCACCCAGGGATGATTTTTTTTCTTTTCACCAGCCTCTCCTTTTCTTATGATTTCCATTTTAGTGGCAAAACTTATACATCTATGCCTTTTTAACATGTGGGGTGCAGTTGGTAAAGCATACTTTTCTACTTCTCCTTCTCTTTCTTGTTCTGCTGCTCACATAGGATTAGTAAGGGATTCTGGATGGATCTGCTGTTCACCCTGCCTACTGTCGGCAGGTGCACACAGCTACTGTATGACTGGCTCAAGGGGAATCCCATCTTTTGCCAGCTCAAAATTTATTGCATTGTTGGTGAAGACATGCTGCTGCAACCCAATACTGAAAGTGTGTGTTTCTCTGCTCTCTTTCACCACCTACCCAATGCCAATGTTGTTAAAAAAAAAACAACCTACCTTCTAGCTAGCTCGAGGAAAATGGGGAGCTATGTGGACATAAAACAACTTGGTACTAGGGAGCTTCTTTGTTGAAGGCTCTATTAACTGAGGTGGTTATGTGCCTTCAAGTCATTTTTAACTTATAGTGACCCTAAGGGGAACCTGTGATGGGGTTTTCTGGGGCTAAGTTTGTGTGATGCACCCAAAGTCGCCCAGTGGGTTTCCATGGCTGAGTGGGGAATCAAATCCTGGTCTTGATAGGAAAAGTAAGCTATCAGACTTCAAGGTTCCATCTCTCTCCCACACATCATCACCACCACCATCATCATCATGATAGTGGATTGACAATTTTGGGCTGAGTGTACTGGACTGAAAATTCTCAGAACACCTTTGCCACTGTCTAATTCTGTGGTTATTCAAGACTCATGGGGGAAGCTGCTGGTAACTGATAGAGTCATGTCAGGTAAAGTGAAAACTGATCCTGGTAGTCAGTGTCAAGTTGCAGTAAGAGAGATGAAATCAAGTTCCACCAAGTCTGTCTTACAAGGAGGGCAAACAAAAACAAGACCTTGGACAGCCGCAAATGAGCCTCGCTAAGGCTACAACACTAATGTCCTTTGATGAACACACTGGCACTAACGCAACAAAGAAGCAGAGCCTGCTGAAGTCTTAAGTAGACTGATGGGACCATTTTTATGGTTAGCTCTGCCTTTCTGGAGAAGACTGCTGGGTTATTAAAGAGCCTTCCCCCTGATTTTGCCATCTGACTTCTGTGAGAGTGGTGAGATAGAGTTATCCCAGCAGGCTCTGAACCCAGAGATGGGAACAGGGCTGGGTTGCTCACCAAGAGAGCGTCCAATACATTATTGACAATTTGTTTGCCGAGGAAGTGGCTCATGACCTGGATTTGCTACACACAATAAGGTCCAAGAGTGTGAGTTCCTGGCAAGTGCTGCAACTGGGGGATGCCTCAATTTTAAAACAAGAGATACCAAGGAAACAAGTTTATGTGAGAGCCATGCCATCTTAATAATCTGTTTGGAGACCAGCTGACACTGATCAGTGTCGAACGGCAAACACTGTGTACGTGCTCAGAGGCGCTGTTTTTGATTATGCAGCCCTATCACATAACACAGAGTGGCAGAGACTGGGGCTCAAGCAATATGGCTAAAGGAGGGATGGAAAGGCTGCAAGACTCACAATATCTTCAATAAGGTTTGGGAAAAGTCAACCAAGATACACTTAACAGCAGGCACAACATCTGCTCTCTTCACAGAATGTCCTTAATTTCCTAACATTACCATGTAACACTAGATCAGGTCTCAGAATTGCCCAGATCACTGAATGTTAACTAGTACAAAAGGCATACACTTTCATTTTCATTCATACGCTCACCCTTCATCATACCAACATTTTTCTTTTTAAAAAAAGTCTATCTTTTGTTCATCAACATGCAAATGGAGTGATGCTGGGTTGGGGAGATTCCGATGACATTATCCAATACACTGGTCAACAGATATTCATGAAACCTGTCTTTTCCTTAACGTGTCAAGGAAATCACAGAACCTCTCTAGGACAGAAGAATACGCATGTGCACGCCTTCACAGCAAGGGAGGTGTATTAACACCACCACCCCAACTGAAATATATTATATCTCTCTTTACCTTTATTCTACTTACACCACTGGCCAGAAGAGACAAAAGAGAAACATAATTAGAAGTTCAACCTTGACTTATTTTATATGCATCATTTTTACAGTTGGCATTGAATCTTGGTGCACCAGAGTCATTTGGAGAGACGTTGGGTGACCATATTTCAGCTGGATGCTGGTGGATTTGTGTTTAGCCCAAGCCAGCTGGCAGTGCCTGGGACTACTATTGGCTGGGCGTATTGAGGCCTCTCTCTTCTGGGAGGGCAAGGCGCTGAATAAGTGGAAAAAAAATAGTCAGCTGCTCAAGAAGGCCAACCTCAGCAGATTTCCTATAAATGCTTGGGGCACCCTAAATAAATAAATAAAGACTAAACTAATCCCATTTGCAGTATTAAAGGATTTAAACGAAAGCCATTTTAAAAGCATCAAGATAGCATTAATAATGATGTCTGAACATGGCATGGCAATGCTTGCAACACTCTAATCTTCATTAAAAAAATAATTATTTGCAGAGTTATTTTTGTTTTTCAGAAGCCTCACAGAGTTGAAGATACAGTGGGTGGGAATTTATTGTTTTCTTTGTCTGCACACTTTTAAAACAGCAGTCCCCAAACCATGCATTTTGGTGCTGCTCTTGAGGAACCAGCGGGATCACTCTGAAAATCCAGTTGCTCAGGGCCCTGAGCCCAGAAGAGGAAGAGCATTTTTGTTGCAGTTGTAATGGCTCTCATACACGCATGCGCGCGCGTGCACACACACACACAAATTCCTTTTGCCAGGCAGAAAATTACACATCAGTAAATTGCACTGGTGTTTCATAGTGCACTACTTATGCCACTAGGAACATTAAAAAAATTTTTTAAAAAAATCATCATTGTTCCAGAATATTTTTGTCAATGTATCCTCTATCTGCTCTTAAAAAAAAAAATTAAGTAAGCAAAACTGTGACGATATTGTCACTGTGTTATTTTAATAACTAAGCTTTTACAAGGATTATTCAAATCAGTTTTGGGATTCCCCAACTCCACTCTCACAAACACTGATAGCACAGCAGCTCACTTGATGCATATTCAGATATTAACATTTTTATGGTCTTAGAAGTGTCACACCTGCCATTTCTTAGTGCAGAAACTATGATGAAAGGCCACAAGGCAGAAACAGCCATTTATGACTGATGATGTGAATCTCCAGGACATATGGCTGAGTCAGATAGCCGTGTTCATCACTCAGTAACTACCATATCAAGTGAATGTATGGCCAAAAGTTTCACTAATAAATGTCTACATACTCTAGGATGCAGTATCTCCCTCTCCTGTTTAACATGAAAAGGACCCATTTTTCAAAGCCAGACATAGACTTCTGACTACTTCTAGGTTGGTCTGTTGCTTGTTTTTTGCCATTTTTGGCAGTTGGTACAGCCCCCAGAAGGTGCCAGGGGCAGAAAACCGACCCCTGGACCTGGACAGTACACAGGAACATATACAAACACACAAACACACACAATCTCCCAAGGCCATTAAACCCCTGGAAAATGTCTTCTCCTCATTTTGTCTCTGCCACTTACATTCTCTTCTGTAGTATGCAATGCGAACTCACAATCCCCGACATCACCCATTAACAGATTTCAGCTGACTTCCTGCCCCAGATCTCCCCCAGCCTCACTTACTGTCCTCCATCTCTGTCTCTTTCATCATGCCTGCACCATTGGTGACAAGGCTTCATGGGCCCAAGTGTGACATGATTTAAAAGAACGAGCATAGTGTGTGGGCCATCAGAGATAGAGTGCCCAAGACAGAATTTCCATAGCATCTCAGAACATTACACCTCTATCTATTATATTTATGAATTAACTTGGCCACCTTTTACTAGGTTTTGCAGGAAGAGGAGACCTCATAGGTAAAAGTGCATCTAATGGTTTTTCCATTTCATAACGAAGCAACTTCTCAGTGCTGTAATGTTACTCTTTACTAGATCCTAAATCAACCCTAGAGACCCCATGTGGTATAATGGTTTGAGGATTGGACATTGTCTGCTTGGCCATGGAAAACCATGGGGTGACCGTGAGTGCATCATACTCTCTCAGCCCAGAAAACCCTATGATAGGCTTACCTTAGGGCTGCCATACAATGGAAACAACTTGAAGACAACAACACAAGAACAAATTAACAGTTGTAAACCAAGGAGGAAGCTCCCTTTCTCACCTATGTGTTAACAACAACAATTGCACACAGAGTTCCAGTCTAAAGACTACAGGTCTACCAGAAATATCTCAGAGAAACAGTCTCTATTTCTAAGGAATATGAAAAATAGGTTCAAAGAGGCCAATACACCCCTCCACAAAGTAATATTTTGGCACCTTCTCTCTCCCCACTTTAGTTTCACATTTCTCAAGTGTGGAGCATGACGCGCTATGCTGAAGCCATGCAGTTTATCTGTGAAAGAGAGGAATGCAAAGTGGGCAAATTTTGGGAGGAACCCATTAAACACAATGAAACCTAGAAAACATTAAAGGGGATTTAAACACATAAATTACAGATAAGCAATTTCTCTGCAATGCCAGGCAAGACCGACAACACTCTATTCTTTTAAATAACATTTGCCGTATTATCCCGAGTAATGTATGAATCAGCATTCTAGCTCCACATAAAAGAGATTAAGTTGTATTTTTAGCAGCCTGGTCATGAAAACTGTAATTTGATTTATTGATCTTTATACATGAGCTTGAGAGAGCGAGCAGGAGAGAGCGAAGCTGTCACCTAAACAAATGGTGGCGGGAATATTAGGAGTCCAGCTTTAGCAGAACAAGAAACAAAACAAAAATGCTTTCACAGACCATTTCATTTCAAGACTTTGGAACAACTCATGTAGGTGTTTTGTGCATCATTCTCAAAAAGAGTTTTGATTTCCTTTTGTCCCAAGATGAATTTTTGTGTCTATACGAGGAGGGGAAAAAATCCCTTTCCTCTCATTTTAGTTCTTTTACCTCAATAACACACGTTACATGCCCAGTTGTCTAGTCTGCAAGTTCTTCTTTCCCTGTGTCTCAGCTCAGCCTTTCTAAACCTGGTGTTCTTCAGATATTGGAGAAGACAGATTTCATCATTCCCAAGGAACTCTGACCAAAATTCCAAGGACAGATCCTAACACTCCTATTTCTCTCCAACTTCTTGTCCTTTACCTCTACGCAGTCTGTGTACTCTCTTCATTCTTTCACAGACTTTGGATATCTTGACTGCTAAGAGGCCAAGCAAGACCAGTTCCTTCTCACACCAAAAGCATTCCTTCTGTACGTTTTTTTAGGCAGTTGAGAGCTAGCAAGGAGTCAACAAGATCAAGTTTAATGGATGGAGGGGGGAATGCTGAGAATTAACTGCCCATAATAGGTTTATACTGAGAAGCATTAGTAGTAAAGCTTATAAAAATTAGCGCTATAGGAAGGAATAATGCTCATGTTGACGGTGGAACTTTGTCAAGAGCAGCTCCGAAGAAGACTAAACTTATTGAGCTAAGCGGATGATGTCTTGCTATATATCAGGATGAACACTCAGATTATCTGATTCTAAAGTGGAATGAAAACTTGCAGTTATTAAACTGAGTTACATGTCAAACTGAGCAAAAAACAGATCTTAGAAACATTAGGGTTTATTTGTTTATTTATTTATTTGGAGTGCAGGTCCCAGAATTTCTCAGATAATATTCATACTGGCTTTGATGGATTCTGGGAACTGTAATCCAAAATGGTTTGCTCCGAGCAAAACCAAGTCCATCAACAACCCTATGCCTACAGAATCCAGTTTGCTGACATAACCCACAGCCGGGGAGCAAGCTAACGGTTCAGTAGGGTTTCCAGGCAATTTCAAGTAGTATCGACTGACAAGCTGTCCTCAGACTACAGAACCAGGCCAATGTCATTACATAAGAGTACATGGTACTTGACTGTGCACGCACACACATACACACCCTGAGCTGAAAACGACAACTGCTGAGCTGAAAACGACAATGCACACGGCTGGCCATTTGAACCAGTTGCATTGAGAAGGATGGGGGACAAGACCAGCTGTTTGTTCTGCTCCTCAGCAGTGCACAGAGCAAGACGTTTGGTCTCTGTCACTAAGAGCTAAGTCCTTTTATATCAATAATGCTGCAGAAAAAAAGTACTGTTTTTAGGTAACTCTTGGATTTCTTACAACGGGGGCTATTCTAAAAAAGGTAGGCCCTCCTGAGTGAGAGTAAAAGATGGGATGCCCATTACAACATGCAGTTTTTCTAATCATCTTGTTTTAAAACAATTTTCATCTTTTTAAAATAAAACAATCTGTCATACAGCTGATCAATGATGCCTCTTTAGTACAGGCTTCACCCACCCATCTGATAGGTTAGGGATTGGAGTGCTGTCAGTAAAAACAGAATAAGTTGAAAAGCAAAACCCGGGTACTGGACTGTCGAGAGCATGAAGGACTTATTGAGGCTCATGTGGGACTGGCCACACATGCACTGCTTGCAAAGTCCCTCAAACGGCTTAGCATCTTTTTTGCCCATTCAGCTCACTTTGCAAGCCATGCATGTATGCAAGTGATTTCAAGCAACCCTCAGTAGGTAAGAAGAACTGATGAAAGAGTGGAACCCCCATCAAATTAATGGAATTTGTCGTTAATTTGGAAGCATCAAAAGAGTGAGTTGTCAGGTAACAGACAGTTGAAAGGGAGGGGCTTCTGATAGATTTAAACTTTTTAACAGATTCATCCAACTGATTAATCAGTTAAAGGTTATAGCCTTCTTTTGAAACTTTTATTCCTATAAGGAAATCCCTAAATTGAAATAAATCTAGAAATTACTAGGCAAAAATAATGTTCTACTTAATGATTTCACTTAAAGCAAGCCTCCTCCTGTGACATCTCACGATGGTAAGACACGATGGTAAGCAAAAGGCATTTTTTCACGGAAACAGAAGCACAATGCACACACTTCAGCAAATGACATCAAATTAAGAGCATCTTCTGGACTCTCTGGGGCACTCATTCCCTCTTTCTGTTAGAGAGAGAAGATCAAGCATCAGTCCTAGAAACTGTTAAATGCTATTCACCTTATGCATGGCATGGATAATTTAAAACTGAGCTTCAGTAACATTTGGGTAGCGTTTAGTTTCTGCCTTTTATAAAATATAATATGCAAGGTAATTAAGAGTTGACTCTACAAAGACGTACCTCTGCAACTGAAATCTTTTTTATTTAAATATCAAATGTTGTCCCTTTAAAAGCACATTTTTTTGACTAGATCAGAACTGCTCTCATGTCAAGGTTTATAAACCCGGATAAAACTTGGAAAGAAATTTTCTAATAAAAATATGCCACGGAGACGTCTTCTTCAATAATAAAATCCCTCTGGTCAGCAGCACATTATGTATTATGAGATAAACAGTACAGCTTCCCGCTTGTTTTGTTTGATCTTTTTTTAAATCTTGGCTGTTTTTAATTGCAATTACAGTGGCATCAGCAGCACCCATGGACTTGGGATCTTGCTTTTACAAAAGGAACACATCTTAAACTCAAATAACATCCCACCAAGACATTAGACAGCAGCATAAAGTGTGCACAAACGATTTTGGAAGTGCTAATTAGAAAGAAGACTTTAAAACAGTGGTTCTTAACCTTTTCTTTACCAGAGACCTCCTTTAAATATCTTTTGTTGCTGTGGAACCCCAAGACTTAACTCAAGATTTAAAACACTAAAGTGCATCAAATATTTATTTAAAATTGCTCCTCAGGAGTCTTCAGATTAGGAGAGAAGAGAGAAATAAGTGAACGTGCACTTCCCCCAAAGGCACTGGAAGGGGAAGGCAGACTTTTCTCCTGCTTCTTCCCACCCGTTTACAGCTGGAGTGCATTGCACATCAATGCACAGGCCCAGCCAGCCTGCCTGCCTGCCTTCACCTTGGTTCCTGTCAGGTGTTTACTCTTTTGTGGGATCAGACAGGCTGAGCAACCTTCAGGGACCTCCTGTGAGGCTATCACATCCCCCGGGAGTCAGTGAACCCCAGGTTAAGAACCACTGCTTTCAAACACAAGCACCAGAAACTTCCTTGTATATAACAGAGAGAAGTTCACATGCAACAAAGCACAATACGCACACACAAGAGCATTTTGGGTGAACAGCTTCAGTTTTTCATAGCAGCACAAGTGGCAGAATGGGGAAGGCAGAGCTCCTCACCTAGAAAACACCTAGGAAAGGAGGCCAACTTTTTATCTTCTTCACTGAAGCCATGGGGTCCTCAAAAGCATGTGTTTGTTAGTTTCATGCACATTTAAATGGCTGACTCTCCAAAATCCTCTGAACAGTATACAAGCTGTGAAAACTACAAAATACTTGAAAACCACAAGCATAAACAACAGCTAAAGAAAAGGAATATAACAATAAGATGGAACCAACAGTGGAGAATAAAACATTTCAGCACACAGAATGAAATTAAAACCAGCAGCAGGATAAGACTGCCAGGTGTGAAAGTGCCAAAATAGTTCTTAAAATGCCAAGGAAGATCTGCATAAACAAAAGGGTGTCGCATGTACCTGAAACGAGCGGCAGATATATTTTTGTACTGATATCAAACGTATTTCAAGCAAACGCCTGTCTTCAGATAGTTAATATATTTTTTCAGAAGGGCTTTAGGTGTGTATTTACATCCTGTTTTCTGCTCTGGTGGACCAGCAAAAACCAGCTGATATACAATATACAACATACAACAAAAGAAAAGCAACCTAACAGTAATCTCCATCAGTTAAAATCACCACATAAATAACAGTTCCTCACCAGACTATAAAAAGAAATTGGAAAGCCAAACTTAACAAGCAGCGATATAAACAGTGGCAGCATTCAGGGCTTGCTAGGAAAGAAAAGTATCCAAATGCTGGTGGATCACAATTACAGAGGATGATAGAGTTCAACATACAGGTTCTTCCACATTGCCACCAACTGCTCCTCAGAAGACTGTGGCAAGTGCAGGACAGAAGAGCCACCTGCTTTCAGAGGGCAGGCAGATTCACACTGGAAAAGACAGCCCTGGAGGTGTTACCAGTTTTGAACCCAACCAAAAGGAAGATTCAGATGAGAAGAGATGTCCATCTTCAGTAACTTGCCCTGTATTCTCCTCGCCTGAGGGCACAGCTCTTCCTATTTCCTCAGGTTCTGAGAAGTCCCCAACAGCATCTCTATCTCATCTGCCCTGCATAAGGCAGCAGCTACAAAACCAGACAGGTCTCCTTTAAGGAGCACAGTCAGCTCCTCAAGAGACAAAAGATCAACTGAGGAACTGACTGTTGGTCTTCATAACCACCCTTTGCTGAGATAATATCCTTCCACTATCTCCAACAGGGAGTAAGTGAGAACCAGTAGAGCTTGCTGGGAACTCTCTATAGGCTTGACAAGGTCTGTTTGAATCTGAATGGATCTGGTTGAGTCAAGGTACAATCTATGGAACCTAGTTTTACTTGACCCTTCTTACTAAAATTACACCTGCTCTTACCTGACCCAAGAAAACCTGTTACTGCTTGCCCCAAGAACTCAGAACACTGGGGAGCAGGATCTCAAACAGCTCCACCCAATAATGATGAACCCTACAGATAGCGTGTGTCATCTGCCCTTCTCTCACCCACAAGACAGAATGTCTCTTCTAAAATGATATGATGGCACATCAAACTTTACCTTTCATTTCAGAACTGCCCCTTCTACTCATACACAAATGGAATGGATTAATTAATGGATTCATTGACTAAAGCTCCTCTAGAGTGAGCTAGGGCACTACTTTGAGACTGTTCTTTTATCCAAGTGTCAGGCCTACCTAATTACCAACCTGGACTGTATTATTCCTAGTTGCTCTTGAGCACCCATGTGAACACCCTAACTGGCAAAAGAAAGTGAGCCCTTTAACTTGCCTCACTTGTTCATCATTCATGGTATCTCCCTTGAAAACTAAGATCTTGGAATGAAATTTGCTATCCATACCCACAACTCAATTCAACATGGTAAGCTTAAATACCAACTTGAACCAGTTCAGGGTAAATCGATATGGCATTGTATAGAAACACTGAAGGCACACTGAACCTGAAGGCCACCACAGTCTGTGCCCCAGGTACAGTGTTGGCAATGAAAGGTCAAGAACATTGTAGAACATGCTTTTCAAAGGCTCTCATAAGCTGATGTTTGTGGCCAAATACTTGAAGCCAGGGCTCACAGATTAGCCGTTACACTTCAATAGCTCCTGCTTACATTATTAAAGGTGTCAACTGTCCTCACACCCATGCTGGCCACTCTGCCTGAACCTGTAAATTAGCTAAACAGTTGGACAGGATAGAGACTGACCCTGCAAAACCGGCCAAGGAGTCAGAGGAAAGAGTTGAGATAAGGCACAAAAGGGGCTGGAAAGGGAAGCTAACCAAGAGGGGTGTCACTGGGAGGGTGGCAGGGTGCGGGCCACGCCAGGTGACACCATCAGAGGAGGGAAGTTACCAAAATGACTGTCTGCTCCTTCTTTCTTCCCCCTCCACAAGAGCTCATACTGCTTCATGTAGGACAACCACCTCCTTTTTTCCTGTGATTAGACACGATCCCCAGTGCCTTCATGCATGTAGACCCAGGTGGATAAACTGAGATGCCCAGAGGGCAGGTCTCCATGATAGTAGACCAGGACACCTGGAATCCAGCTTCTGGACATAAAAGATTCCATGAAGGGGACATTATAAGTTCCCACACTGGATGACACCAACTCTAGTGACACTACTGGGCACCCCACTGGAACCATGGCTCCAGACTCTCCCACCACAACTGAGAACTCAGGAGCGGAAGCACTGATGGGCTTACCCCCCGATGTAAGTTGGCATAAAGTGACTCAGAAGCTGAGAGCTTTTAGCTGGAGTTTAGCTGCTGTAAGCCACTAAGGAAGCATGAGGGAGTCAGTAGTGCAAATAGTTGCTTTCTCTGGAAATCAAATGCATCATCCTTAGTCGTTTTGTTGGCTGTAAGACTTCTTCCCCCTTCCCCTGATGCTCTGCTTGTTCACTTATAAATAAAACAGATATTTTGAAGGCACTGTTAAATCTCCAGTGTTCTCTCATCCACAGCAAACTACGCCCAATAGCACTGCCTGTGGGATTTCTCACTGCTTGGGGAAGTGGAGAATGGGCAACTGTACACAGTCATGCTCCTTCTTACTAATCAGTTGACTTCCCTGTGAGCACTTGCTGAGAAGGAGTGCAGTGTATTTGGAAAAGGTATGGATGAACAACCGCCTAGGGGGTAGAGGGGGAAATAGGTATTCCACAGAAGTAGCCAAATCAACTATCCATTATCTCTACTGATAACAATCCACATGCAAAATGGACTACACTGTTCCCTTTCTGCTGAAAGAATAGTACGATTAATTTTATTTTTCATGCCAGGGTCATCACACAGCATAATGCCTACTTCCTCCATGGATGAGAGAAGCCGGATGGAGCTGTTAAGTCAAAGACAAAGAACAATGGTTGCTAATTAATGGCAGCACTTGGGGAAAGGACACAAGAGCTTTGTGTCCTCTGAGCAGTGACAGGTTGGCTGTAGCTCTATAGGTCTGGCAGGCTGCATCTGTCCCATCAAGCCAGCTGATACTTGGACAGGTTGGTGCTGAAACCTAGAAGATGCCTCCAAAGAACAGTCTGCTGAGCTTGCAGTGAAAACAGACCACCAACAAGGTAGGAGGTAAAGCATTGGAACCTGACTTTCAGGCGTCAAAAGCCAACGCAATTCTGGTCTGCATCAACAGGAGTATAATGTCCAGGTCAAGGGATATAATAGTACCACTCTAGTCTGCCTTGGTCAGACCCCACCTGGAATACTGTATCCAGTTCCGGGCACCACAATTCAAAAAGGATATTGACAAACTGGAACGTGCTCAGAGGGTGGTCAAAGCCCTGGAAACCATGCTCTATAAGGAATGGCTTAGGGAGATGGCTATGTTTAGCATGCAGAAGAATTGGTTAAGAGGCGACATATTTGAAAGGATGTCATTTGAGAGATGAGGCAAGTCTGCTTTCTGTTACTCCAGAGACTAGGACATATAGCAATGGTTTCTAACTACAGGAAAACAGACTCCACCTAAATATTAAGAAGAACTTCCCAATCGTGAGAAAAGTTCAAAGTGGAATATACTGCTTTGGAGTGTGGTGGAGTCTTTGGAGGTTTTTAAACAGAGGTTGGAGGGCCATCTGTTGGGAGTGCTTTGATTGTGTCTTCCTATATGGCAAAATGGGGTTGGACTGGATGGCCCTTGGAGTCTCTTCCAACACTATGATTCTGATTACAGGAGTTTCTGGGTTCACAGTCACACACACACACACACACTTAGTGCCTTACATCAGCATATCTGATACAGTTCCTCCACAGGTTTGCCTCTACAGATTCTTTTCTTAAGACCCTATGGGCATGATGCTCATTTTAAAAAAAATCTGCAAAATGACATTACAGTCCCACTGAACGAAAACATTTCAGGAAGACTTGGGCCCTTGTGCTAGGTGTAAGAGTTCTACATTATCTAACAATGAGCTCTCTGGAAACATCAAGCTTGCTGTATTCACAACAACAAAGAATAAGGTATTATTAGCCAAATGAAAGGTATTGTTTCCTCTCTTCCATCTTTGCAAAAGCTTGTTTCTGTCATTTCACAAGCTGCAAAACAAATTGGAGCAGAAGTCTGCAGCAAGAGACCAAAGCCTTTAATTAAATCAGATTCATAAGCATAATCAGTGGCAGACGGTGCTGGAAATAAATCAGCCAGGTTTATCATTCACAATAACATATCTATACACACAATTGCCAAGGTAAAAGTCTCATGTGCACACTTTCTCAGTAAATTAATATTTTTAGACAGTTGGAATGTATTATTGAAACCTAATTAATAAAGAAACAACTACTTGTGGCTAAGACCTCCATTTAATTAAAAGCTCTAATTTTTTTACGGTGAGGCTATTTTTTTAAAAAAGGAGAACCATAAAGAGTTTAATCTTTTCTAAACCCTTAACCTCTTTTCCTTCATTTTGCAAAGACACAGACTACACTGCTATAGCCAGTAAGCACTAAACAAATAAAAGAAGAAGCTGGAAGATTACACACATTTTAAATGCCACTGAAACTACTGAGCCCGAATTGCACACAACAGAAGAAAGAATGATCACCCTGCTAGATTCAGTCTTATTCTGGTTGAGCTGGACAGAAGGGTCTATGAGAAGTGAGCAATGCCAAGGAGAAACCACCAGCAAAGAAAAAAGCAAGGAGCAGCCTTGGAAAGCTGAGAGAGGTTGCTAGCTTCTAGCTCCTGAGACACATCCCAGGGAAAGTAGAAGATGACTGAGTAAAATACATGATGGCTGTAAAGTCTGGAAGGTGTCATCTGAAAAATTAACTTTTCTCAGGTGACCACAGCCTAGTGTTCTCCAACCTGGTGACCTAAATATGTTGAACATAAAACTGCCACAGTTCACAGCCCGCATGACAAGGAAAAAAGGAGAAATTCTCTTTTCTATCTAGCAGGACTTCCCCCCGGACTACTGGACCATGCTCATTCCACAGACTTCTAGTACCACTGCACATCGTCAGCGTTCCCATCATAGAGATTAACAGTAAACTCTTAACTCCATTTTCCTTCATGCAGCAACACAGACACATACATATCCCTAAAGTTCAATGAAGTTCACATTCCTCAGTTACAGGACACCAGGAAATATCAAGCCAACGAGCTAATAAAAAAGGTCACCACCAAGATACCATGACAACACTCTGCCCCAACCTTACTATATTGGACCACAAAATTAATACTTTACATCTTCACAACAGAGATTAGTGGCACCACTTTAAGCACAGCCAAAACCAAGCTTGTGATTAACCAATATATGCACTCAAAGCAATGTTCCTCTCTCCACAAAAAAAGTCAGTGATGTGAAACACAGTTGCTCAAGCTGGTGGCTGTATTACATAAATTTGTTGCTAAAAGATTGTGTTTTTTCATTTTTTTTTTAAAAAAAATCATTTACAGTACATCAAATATTACATATGAAAACTGTTGTACAATCTATTTGGAATGAACAGAAAGAGTCAGAAAACATATTACTTAAGTTCTTAAAATTAGTTTTCCCAAAACAACACGTGTGATTGAGGAGACTGGAATAGAGGGTTCCAGTTATACCAACTAATTGTCTCCTTCTTGATTTATCTTTTTCTCCAAAAGGCAAACTTGGGTAGAAGGCAAAGCACGGAATACGCAGCTATGAATATGCTGCAATTCTGATTCTTCTGTACCAAGAAATCAATGAAGAAACCAAGAGAACTTAAGGGAAAATCTCAAGTGAGCATTAACCCCAGATAAGGGTTTTGCAACTACCACTGATACACTCCACATGGTTCTCTATAATACTAGATCCTTTCCTCACGAGAGAAGAAGCTACACTCTTCTGACATGGAGCAGTGCTTCACACTTCATAACTCAAATATTTTGTCAGAGAAGCATGTGAAAAACTGATATCTGCAAAGAATGTTTTATGCAGAGAATTAGAATGTGTTTTGACTCTGTCTTTGAAAGATTTTAAAGCTGCTCTCAAGCTCCCAATGCGGTAGAATGCAAACTATTTTGGTGAATTGAGTGTTCTGTTCCCCATTTTTAAACAGAACTAATTCAAAATACCCACTTCCCTTCAATCCAAGGAAGCAGGCGTTTATGTTATCAGACTTATTGCACATTTCTGGTGTTGTGTAATATTTTTGCTCCTATTAAAATATAAATCCAGAGTTTGAAAATTCAGCACAGAGAGGCAAAACCATACTATCCATTTCCCAAAGCAAAGAAAATGTCTTTTTGCCAAACAAGGAGGCAGCACAGAAAAGCATGCTCCAATATCACACACATATGTGTTCATCACACATCCCACATGCCACCTGCAGTGGCAAAGTGGCACAGAGCATTTCCTACACAGGCAAGCCAAAAATCAAAGGAGAACTCACGTGTGGACAAACATGCTCACTCTACTACCAACCAAATCATCCCTAAACAGTGAACAACCAATACAAGCCCCCTGAGTTTAGGCTGCTGGTACTAGGCTAATAATGGGGGTCAACTGTAGATGGTAGCCAAAGATGGCTGAAGAGGAGGTACTGACCCAGTGCAGAGACAGAGTGTGTTGCTTACTACCCCCAGTGGTGACTGGAGCTTAATTGGAATCAAGCACCCTGTTGGTTACTTCTCTTGAATCCATCTGCTTTGTGATTTGGGTCACAAGTTCTCCAAGAGCAGAGAAATCAGAGGAAGGTTCCTCTGTTCTTGTCCTCCTTCCTCCTCAGAATGTGTTACTAGATCCATACCTCTATAACTGCGTGTGCGCGTGCAGATACTGTGTATAACTGTGGATGTGGAACTTAATGTGATATGTATCAGACTGTAAGTACCCCTATGTGAGTGCATATCTGTTTGAAGATGCACCTGCTGTAGTGTGTTGAGATCCTCCTGGTATATGTGATATCAACCACACACAGTCCTCTGCCTGTAGCAAGTCATGTGCTTTCTTCGTACATGAGCATATCACATCTGTCCTTGTCCTCCTTTCTCCTCCATATGCTCAAATCACTGGATCACCTTTTCATTTTAAGGCACCTCCAAGCCCTGGAACTCAACATCCCATTCCTTTTTTTTTTTTTTTTTACGGCAGAGATGCAATTCATCCGGGACCAAAACTGGAGTATAAATCATATCTGTAATTCGCTGCAAATGAAAGATCTCCTTCATCTTAGGAGAGCAAAAGGGAGACATTGTCTTTGGGCCTTCTTTATTTTAAAGGACCCTTTACATCTTCAGGAAGCAAGAAATTAAAATCAAGTCCAGCACTTTCACATTTATTCATGTTTAAGTGTTTCCTTCTACACTGCTTTTAAATTTTACCACTTTCTGTAAGATACATCTCAGACTTTTGTTGCTTAGGATTCCATTACAGGATTGAACTGGACTTCCACGCCACTGAGAATCAGGGCCAAACTACACATTACATTAACTGCGTTTCTTACTTAGCATCCACAGGACCCAGTATGCCTCTTTTCTAACAAAAAGCAGACATAGAGGTCTCTGATCCAAACTAGAAAAGAGAGGTTAACACTTTCACTCTATTTTCTTACCAAAAACCAAGTCCTGAAACAGTGGTTATCCACAATTAAAACTCTGGTTGGCTATTAATTACTGCCATTTTTTCCAGGGTTACTCTCCAGAACATTACTGACAAAACAATGGAGATTAGTGGTGATAGGATCTCTCACCTCCTTAAAACTGGGCAAAAAGTAGCCACGGAAGGCATGGTGGTTACTTTGAACTGGGACCATGGTACTGGGAGAAGGATTTTTTAAAAAAACTCCATGCCAAATTGTTCAATCTCTTCTTCCCTTAGGGAAAATGTCCCTATATGCTTTCTTCTATTCTCAAAGCCAGTACTTAAATCCACAGCTAGAGGGATGCTTGAGAATTCCAAGGTCTCTGAGTCAGCGGCTGGCACCAGAGCATGAAGTGCAGCAAGCTCCCTTCCAGAGCAGAAGGCCAGTTTCTGAGTATTTATACCATGCCTAGTCAAGCGAGAAGCTTCATACCGCCTGCCAACCACAAGGACTGATGTTGCTAACCTTCCCACACAAGTTGCTTTTCCCCAGAACTGAAAGAAACCAGAGATCCAGTCACTGCTCTCTGCCATCTCATCTAGTTTGGTCCTCAGCAGTTTCTCGGTGCTAAGGAGAGGGGGAGTCGAGACCATCTTATACTTTCTTCCAGAAAGAAATAGAGGCCACTCTGTTTGAAAATGGACAGCTGTTGTATTGCACAGTTGGATACTCTGCATTTTGGAACAGTCTATTACAGTGGTTCTTAACCTGGGGTCCAGGTCCAAGACATCTCTTTTTTATCACTGATTTGTAATTTGTCTTCCCCCTCATGAGAGAGAGAGAGCATATGGTTCCCCACCACCGTTCTTTTAGGTGGTACAGTCCAGAAATAGAATTAGCTCCTCACTCACTGTTTGGGGCAACCTGTACCTCTGTGTACGTACATTACAGACCCACATTTATGTCCCACCAAGGTTCATACCACAATAGGCCTTTGACATTAACATCTCAACGGATACAGAGGTACGTATAGGGCGCAAACAAATGAAGAAATTAGAATAAGGCAGAATGAAGCGTGTACTTACATTGAACTCGCAGAAATCAAGGCTGTCGAGGCTTTTGCTTCTGTGTATTCTCCCTTTTATTCTTCTTAAAGAAGGCTTTCCTTGGCTTATACTACAGTTAGAACCATTGGGATTTTCAGAAGATGGCGTTACCCTGTCAAGAAAAAAATAACTACATTTTAGTGTGGTCAGGGGCCAAAACACTAAGCCCCAAATTCTTCATCCCATCACCACCTTCACCTTTTCTTTAGTAACCAAGCCTAAGTCCAGTCCATTTTCCTTCCTTTCCTCCGTCATTTTGTCTCTGTCAGATTTCAAATGGGAAGCTTTTTGGAGCAATAATCTGTCACTTGAGTAGCACCTGGTGCACAGCTGGTACCATCTCAGTGCCCAGGAAAAGATGCATGTACAATAAACATCCAAGCAAGGAAGCAAGCAAGCAAGATGTAGTACTATTTTTTTCTATTAAAAATAGTCTAATTTCTTGTCTTAACCCAAATATTTCATAACACAATATAACAGCTAAACTAATCATAACTTTCTATTTTGATTCTATACTTATTACTGATATATTCCTCCTCCATAATTTCACATTGTTAGACACTCCCATTCATCACTAAATCTATTTAACGTGCTCTCATTGCTATCATTTAGAAATAGGTAAGTAGCCAGCTTATCTATTTCTAGCACGTCATACAGTTTAGATAACCGTTCTTCTTCTGATGGTAATTGAAAAGATGCATACACAATAAACACATAAGCAAGGAAGCAAGCAGGCAGGAGGTACTACTATTATATCAAATTTAAACTAAAGTACAATGATGACAACAACATCAAAAGCACACAGCAATCCTCAATGGAGTTCACTGTTGCCAAAGCAAGTGGGAGGGTATGGATGGAAAGAATGCATGGACGCATTTGGTTCCCAGGCCAAAAAATTGGTTTCCTAACAGTTGGGAAACTCCATCAGGAAGAATACAGGCTTCCTCCATTTATCTGAAGGGTAGGAACCAGAGGCTCTGTCAGAGACTGGAAATGGTCAAAAAGCAGAACCCATGTAGGCAAAATGAGGGATTTACGGAGGCTCACTTGGCACTGACTGTGCGTGTGCATCTCTTGCTTGCAAAGTCTCACAGTCAGCTTGGCTTCTGCCCATCACTACATTAAATTCCTCTTCTGCCACATGAGTTCAGAGTCAAAGTCCCACCTAAATAAAAAGGTCTTTGCCTGCCAGTGAAAAGAGAGCAAAGAGGAGGTCAACTGCATCTCCCATGGGAGAGACTTCCATTGACAGAATTAATTAATTAATTGATTGACTGACTGATTAATTTTATATGCTGCCTTTCTCCCAGAATGGGATTCAAGGTGGCTTATAAAAAGGATAAAACAAGAACAGCTAAAAACTTTGTAATAAGAAAGTTACAACACAGTTAAACAAGTTATAGCAAAACACCATTAAATTTTTTAAAAACAAGAATAATTTAAAAACATACAAATAAATTTAAATACATAGTACACTTACACTACAAAAAGACTCCCTGCACCTGTTTGGGTAAAAAAAAAATCAACATATGTACAAGAGATTTTGTGGAGATGCAGCTCTGCCATTCCTGTATGGCAAGCTGTACAGCCAAAGTTCATTCTCTTGCACCTGAGATGCTAAAAATCTTTCTAAGCACATAGCTTCCAGAATCCCAGTAGCCACACTGGCTGAGGAATTCTGCAAGAACGTGAATGTTGCAAGCTCATTCTTGCAGAAAGAAAGAAGATATTAGCATCCGATCAAAACTTATATTGCCCCTTCTTTAAATCATCAGATTTCAAAGACATATAGGATGCCTTTCACTAACACTTACACGATGATTTTTAAAACCAGAACATAGTACGTGGTGCCTGCAATAAAATCTGGGTGGCTTGTGAAATTTATTTAAAGTTCCCACCAAACAAAGGAAAATCTTGCTGGGCCCTCGTTCATATTCACAAACAGATACTGTACAAAGTCATCATTTGCTGCTTCCCTAAGGAAATAAAATGTTCCTTCCTTTTGATTAACTGATGAGAATGCTACCCGTTGGGACATTAATTTCTGTGTTTGAAATTTTTATCTCAGTGTCCTCTTGTCTTCATTGGATGGTTATTTATAAATGGCAATTTACTCCTATTTTAAAATGTATGCTACCCTTCTAGCTACAGGAAGATAAAAAGAAAAGAGGGAATCCAATTATACCATGGGGAAAAAAAGCAACAACACAACCAAACAGACTCATTTTCTAATTAAATTTCTGGAGGCTATTACTAGGCAAACATTCCATACAAATGTTCAGTCAATGTGTGTACAAGGGTGGGGGGAGAGACTACATGGTCAAGAGCCTGCCAAAGGATTCCAAGTTTCCTTATAGTCTTAGGTTGCTAGATTCTCATCCCCAAGCTGCCTATAGACCTTTGACAGCAAGAGAGTGTGTGTGATTCAATCGGATGGAATCACACACCACAATCGCCCTTTGACTTCTTGTACACTTCCTCTGCAGCGACTATTATTAGCCACTATTGGGGACAGAAGGCGGCTCTACTATGTCTCCCACTGGTCTGACCTAAGTATGTACATTACCTTCTTAACATCCCTCACAAGGTTATAGCTGGACCAGATTAAAAAGCACTGAAGCTCTCGCCACATGCTTCTGAGCACCAAAGAAAGGAGGAGTTGGATAAAATCTCCACGATGGCAATTATGGTGGTGATGATGATGCTGACAACGAAATAGTTACATTTATATCCTTCTTACATACATGGTGCTCCTTTCTCCTCTCTGTCCTCCTAAGAACCTGAGATCAATGGTTCTCAGTCAAGGAGGTTTCAGATATACTAGCTTTCAGCTCCTAGAATTCCTGGGATCGTGCTTGGCTGGGACTTCTGGAAGGTGAAGTCTAAAATATCTAAAGCAAAAGAGAGAGGGATTGAAACCCAGTTGCAAATGATTGGGTACAGAGCCAACAGGAGATCTTAATGGGCCATTCCATAGAATGGTACCCCTATGGTTGCTTCCACTGCTCACAGGAAGGGCAACTAGATCAGGGCTGGGGGACATGTGGTTCTCCAGTTGTTGACAGACTGCAACTTCTGTCAGCCACTGCTAACATAAGCCAATGATGAGGAAAACTGGGAACTTGATCCAAAAATATCTGGGGGGCCACATCATCTTTATCTCTGATCTAAAAGTTTCCAGACACTCCTTTGCAACAGTGCTGGATCACAAAAGAAGCTAAGCTGGACCAATTCCAGTTCTGGATTTATGCAAAAGTTAACAACTAGGTCTTTGGGAAGCTCTCAAGCAGCTAAGAGCACAACAGTCCTCCCTGACTGCTGTTTGTTCCCCCAAAATCACACAGAACACCATTAGACAATGCAGGGTTGTAGTCATCACACCTCCATATTATGCAGGAACAGTCACTCAGTAAGACTTGGGTGAAACCCCGCCCCCCGTTTGGAGCACAAAGTGTTCCGGAAAGCAGCAAAACCTAGAGTTCAGTTTGACAAATGCTCTTGTTGTTAATTGCCGTCAGGGCAGAAGTAATGCTCTGGGCTTAGGGTTTGCAGCGTGGTGGCTGCTGACATTTCTTAAAAACCGCCACATAAACCCTCAGCGCTTTATCAAACTCCGTGGCTGTCTCCCATTCCTGCCCTTCCCTGCTGTCTCCCTGCCTTGTTCCCACTTATTCCCAAAACAATTACCACCAAATGCCAGGTCTTTTCACTGCTAAAGCAAAAAGTGATGAAGTCAGTAGGACTCAGCTGAACATGATCAGTATACCTCACCATCACCCATGAGAAGGAGAAATAGCTGATGCCCTCTCCGGCTGATTGACCTGAGAACCGTTTCCATATTTGTATTTGTTCATTTTTCATGTCCATAATGAGAACACTGTGATGTTCATTAAAATAATGGCAAGAAACGCCGGTCAGAGAGACACTGTGGCATTGCAAATATGTCCGAGCGCAGATTGTGTTTACAAAAACACCACTCCACACCTTCTCAGGCTCTTTGCGCTGGGACATGGAGAGAAAGAGGCCAGCCTGAGGAAATCCTATGGTTTAAGGTGGGCTTCCCTTTGGGTCCATTGCCCAGGCAAGTTAAAAGGATAACATGCTTCCTGTGGGCTTATGGGTCAACAGAGACGTGATCTTTTTAGAAAGGGGGTATCATGATCAGATCCCTGGGTGATTTGCCTTAGATCAGCAAGGATCTCTGTCTTTCACTTGTTTAAGAACAGCAAAAGAGAATCACACTACATCCACAGCCCCAAAATTTACTGAAATGAAGTGGGTTTGTGGTAACTGAGACCAGATTTTTATGCAAAAAGGCTGCGGATTTGACAAAGTTATTATCTTAGAATAAAACCATGACAAAGTTATTATCTTAGAATAAAGTGTGTATGTCTTCTGCACCAGATTCTGGTTGAGGGAACTGCAGGATTCTAAGGAAAAAAGCCCAAAGCACATCCCACAAGCCGAAGTCTACCTCTCCCTGTTCTACATGGTTTTGTTCTTCTGCGCTTCACCTATGGCAAGAAGAGTTTCAGAACAAGGAGAACTATATTAATGAGAGTGCAGCCCAGCATGTCATTCAGATCAGAGGAGGTTATGTGTGGGTTATTTCTTTAAGTTTCCAGAAAATATCGCCCCCCCCCCACCGCTTCTCACACTTGTAGGGTGTAGAAAGAGAAAAAAGATATGCTGTTTGGCTCTGGATGCAGAAAAGGGACAATAACTCAGGCACGAGCCAAAGTCAGAAGTTCCAAGATTAAATCAAGTTTAAAAGGTGCTTTTAAAAAAATAAAGATCTTTTCCTAGGACCACCCTAGGCTTGATGGTCCAACAATACAGCTCAGGATAAGGCAGCTTTTGATTTTCACAGATTCTACTCTCTGGCATCTGGGACAAACCCAGCCCTGGAGCCCTTCCTGGAAGAGTTGGAGAACCCTGGAAATAAGCCATAATGCAGCAAGTACCTGGTTCATCCTTGCTTGCCACATGGCAATTCTATATAGCAGCATTTTAGGTCTGCAGGTCACAGCAAATCTGGCAAGGCTAGATAGCAGACAATGCCTGGTCTTTCTTAGGCAGAAGAGCCTCACAACAAAGACCATGGAAATAAGTTCCACATCTATTGCTGTCTTTAACAACACCAAGTCCATTGGTTCAGTCCAATGCCTGATCATGTCAGGCAGCATCAACTTTAGCAGAACAAGAAAAAAAAGGAGTCTTGTTTAGCAAAATATTTATGCTCATGCCAAAAACTGATCAGTGAATTATTATTGTGAAACAATGAAATAAAAACTTTATAAGCTGTAATTTGTTTACAATGTTAGGAAGGCACACCTCTGAGTACTCCTTGCATCAATAAACCCTGTGAAATTCATTGGGTTGCCCTAAATTGACAGGTGACTTGAAAGCATGTCCACAGATAAGGTTTCTGCAGATGGGAATGCTTCATTTAACAATTTCTCTCTTCGTATTTTTTTTGTTCCTAGAATACCAAGGTCAGCCTACTTTTCCATAAATAAATAAATAAGGAAACAAATAAACTAACTAATAAAAGAAATCAAAATAGAAATAAAGCAAAGAAACAATACATACGTTTTTTAAAAAATAGTTTTCAAAGGCACCTACTGCTTCATACTAACATCCTTTGTTTTATACAATATCTGATCGTATTAGAAGACATGTGTATAATAATACAAGGTCCATCATCAACATTTGACTATCTAACTAGCCAACATAGCAATCTTTACAAAACCATAAGGTTTGAGCCATTTATTGGTGCCTGTGTTCAAGTAATTTCCAACTTACAGCAACACATAAGGTGAACCTATTGTGGGATTTTCATGGCAAGATTTGTTCAGAGGGGATTTGCCTTTGCCCTCTTCTGAGGCTGAGAAAGTGTGACCTGTTCACAGTCACCCAGCAGGTTTCCATAGTTGAGTGGGGATTTAAACCCTGGTTTCCACCATCGTCGTCCAATGCTCAAACCAGTATACCACTCCATTTACCACTAACAAAATCTGCACTAGGGAGTAATGGCTTATTAAGAAGATGTACATACGTGCCTTCAGGATAGCCCAATGCTCAAATCATGCTGGCTCTCAGTCCCAAAATAATTTGACTACTTTAGGGAACTAGCTGCTACCAGTCCAAACTAAGTATGCTATTCTCCCTTTAACGGGAAGCCTTAATATGTTGTAGAGCAGCCATGAAATCTCAAGCATTCAATATCATTCTTGCACTTGCCAAAACACGCACACAAACACACGCACACAAACAGTGTCCAGAAGTAAACACACATACCATGTGGATATTTTCGCTCAGGATGCCAATTATCTGTCTGCAAATAAAATCATACATCTTGCTTCAATGAGGCAATATATTCTGAAAACACACTTCCTGCGGATCACACCTCCTTTACGGCACATTTAGCTTGCTTGTATTGGTTTTCAGTAAATACTGGTGGTGATATACAGTTTTAAGATTCCCTAGGTTAATCATTTATTTTCCAAGTAATTAGTGTACCAGTTTACGTTTCCCTCTCTATCTTGGGCTTGGATTATTTGTTCTAAACAAGATCAATTGGCAATACGCATTTTTACTATGTGGATAAAACAAGATAATATACTTCTGAATTAGAACCAAGGTGGTGTAGTAGTTTGAGCATTAGCCATGGAAATCCATTGGGTTACCTTGGCCATGTCACACACTCTCAGCCCAGAAAACTCCATTGTAGGGTCACCATTAAGTTGGAAATGAGTTGAAGACAAACAACAACAATACAATACTTCTGAAGATGGCTCCTTGCTCTTTCCAAATGGGGATCATAACTGGAACCTGAAAGTGGGATCTGTAGCGTGCATTTCTGTTTAGTTTCAGCTGTCCAGCCTGCCATGCCTTTTGCTGGGTTATTCCATTCCATCTTCCTATCCCATTTTCCATTCCCCACCTGCTACATTCAGCCAGTGCTCTGCATTACTACTGGGAATATTAAGTCCTCACTAAGTCCCCAGTCCTGAGATTTCCCTTAGTCTTCCAATAACTCACCCTTGTGCAGGATGCTACCATTCTGGCTGCTTAAGAATTGGCACTGTCAAAAAATACAGGGAATCATTATAAATAACTGGCCATTTTCTGTGAGCTGCTCAACGCAGGCATAAAAATCACCTGATTTCTCAGCGGCTGGTGAACAGCACCTACACAAACCAACTAACTGAACTCTTAGGATGAATCTGTGGAATAATTTCTTCTTGTGTATGGGTGTTGCCATTTCAGTGAACCTGTATTCTGAGCACAGAAACAGCAGGGAATGTACAAGCAACATGCTGTGATGGTAGTGCATTGGGCTAAGAATAGGTTCACTGTATCCTTTCAAACCATTTCCATCTTATGATGACACTAAGGAAAGCCTGTCACAAGATTTTCTTGACAAAATTTGCTGTCGAGAGAGTGTGACTGGCCCAAGATCACACAGCAGGTGTCCACGGCCAAGTGTGGATTCAGACCTGGTCTCTTGGAGTTCAGTACAACACTCAAACCACCACGCTAGCTCTTAGACCTGAGGTGGAACTGAATTCAAATCCCTACCTGGCCATAATATACACTGAAGTATGCGCCTTGCACACTGACCTTCTTGGAGAAAGACTGAGATAAAAATGCAATGCAATACAGAGGCAAAAATGGCTCTGCAACTGAAAGGCTAGCATCTATTAAAAAGCTTCTTCACCTGGGAAGTTAGCATATTGAGAAGCAAGCATGTTAAAGCAGCTAGGCTGAGATATGGAAAATACAGACTTCAAAGGGTCAGATTTGAATCCCACTGGATGGCCTTGGGCAAATAACTCTCTTCCCTTGAAATGCAAAGCAGCCTGGACACGGGATATCCGGGGGGCCACCTGCTCTCACACGAACATATCCAGACACTGAAATATTCCTCACAAGCTAATTTCTGTTTTTCTGCACCCCTTGTCCAAGCCACATGAAGTGTTCCATTTCTGCAGAATGGCAAGTTTGGCCATAGCGGCACACAGCCGCTTCAGGTCTAGATTATTGCACAGGACTAATTATGAGACTATATGAAAGCTCCACTATGCAGTGGCCATGTTATTAACAGTGTCTCCATATTGGGAAAGTTGATATGGCTTGTTGATACGGTTAAACCAGACCCTGATTTGCTTCCAGCTGCCATTCAACATGGTAGCAACTTAAGAGATTTCTATGCCACCACATAACCCAAAGTTCTCTGAGTAGCATTCATCCATCCACACACCTCATGAAGAAGACAATCACAACTGAAAACACACATATAACAAAAACGAGTCATAAAAAGCCCAAACCACACTGTCCAGCAAAGCCACAGAATTCCTCTGTGCTCCTGCCTCAAAAAAATCCAGAGGACATAAAAGACTTTGCCTGACACTGAAAACAGTATAGATTAAAAGTTAGGAGAGTCTCCCATTGAAGTGATTTTGCAATAGGCGTGCTAATGCTGAGAGGCCCTCTCCTTAATAGACGTGCATCAAGTCTCAGATCTCACTTGCTGGAAACACCTCTGGAAAAGGGCCTCTGACAAGAATCTCAAAATGAAAGTAGGTAGGAAGGCAAAGGCAAACCCCCTCTGAACAAATCTTGCCAAGAAATCCCTGTGATAGGGTTGTCTTAAGTCACCAATAAATCAGAAATGACTGGAAAGCACACCACCACAACAACAAAGGAGATGGGAGGTGATCCTTCAGGTAAGCTAGCCCCTACCCTTTAAGTCCGTCACATTTTAGGGCTGGTACAGTCAACCTCCCATATCCACAGAATCTGTATCCACAGATTCAACCACCCACGGCTTGAAAATATTACCCCTCTCAAAAAAAAATTCCAAAAAGCAAATTTTGATTTTGCCAGTTTACGTAAGGGACACTGTTTTACTACACCACTGTACAAGATGGAACTTGAGCATCCACACATTTTGGTATCCACGGGGGGTCCTGGAACCAAATCCTAGCAGATACCCAGGCCCCACTATATATGATATTCATGGGGTCACCAGGAGTTGACAAGCAATTTAAACGCATACACACACACATATATATCTAGGGCTGCCTTTTTGTATATGAGCTTGACTGCCAATTGAGATTGTTTGGGGGCCCTGTTGTATATCCCAATGTCCCCTGAAGGACAATCAGATCTTAACTGAGGATTAAAGACCATCAGTAATAAAAGGAAGTCAGTATCTTGGTATATCCCAGGACAGGGCATTACCACAAACAACGCCCTGCTCTTTGCACCCACCAGCAACACCACAGCTAGTGGAGGTACATAGGTGAGGGTTTCTCCAAATGAATCCAACAAGTCATGCAAATTCCAAATATCTGCACAAGCAGAGAGCTAATGATCAGAGTTTTCATAACATACATTTATAAACCAGATTCTATTCTGGTTTATCCACTCTATTTTGCTTTGGTCAGACCCCATCTGGAATATTGTGTCTAGTTCTGGGCACCACCACTCAGGAAAGATATTGACAAGCTGGAACATGTCCAGAGGAGGGCAACCAAAATGGTAGAAGGCCTCGAAACCATGAAGCCCTATGAGGAACAGCCTAGGGAGCTGGGTATGTTTAGCCTAGGGAAGAGAAGGTTAAGAAGCAACATGATAGGTATGTCTAAATGTTTGAAGCGATGTCATATAGAGGGCAGAGCAAGATGTTTTCAGCTGCTCCAGAGACTAGGACGTGGAGCAACAGCTTCAAAATTCAGGAAGACAATCCATCTAAACATTAGGAAGAACTTCTTGACAGTAAGAGCAGTTTGACAGTGGAATGTGTTGCCTGGGAGTGTGGTGGAGTTTTTAAACAAAGGCTGGATGGTCATATGTTAGGAAAGCTTTGATGGGGTATTCCTGCAAGGCGGGGGTTGGACTCAATGGGCCTTGTGGTCTCGTCCAACTCTGTGATTCTATGAGATCATTTGCCTATCTAACTCTTTAGTGCCTACTCTGATTTTCAGTAGCTTGCCAACATTTCAGAGAGAGGATTTTCAGTCCTGCTTCAAGATGTAACAGACCAAATCCGCTACCAATAAGCCACGCTCACCTCCCCATCAGGTTGATCTTGTTCAACATAAATATCAAAACACTTTGACTAAAGTCCCTGGTTATTTGTATTTTTCTGCATGGACCAAGGGGTGGAAACTTTTATAGGGCTGTATAAATGAGAGATGGGAGCAGCGGGAGGTTATATCTTCTCCATTCCATTTTACAGGACCTGGCAGGTGGGCACTGCGTAGTAACTACTGTGGCTAAAAGAGCTTATTAGGACGGAACTGAGTCACTCAGTGGCCTCTCTGCTAAACCAGTGCCAAGTGGGAGAGTGATTTGATGATCTGGGTGACTGTCCCCAGAAATCAGTCTCAGAGACCACCCCATTCATTTTCTTAATGACTCTAAATGGCTTCTATGCAGTCACTCTTTTGACACCTGCAGCCCTCAGAATTGAATTAGCTACCTAGAAATTAGATTTTCCCAATATTGTGTGATGATGAAACACGAGATAAAAACAAACCCTACGGTAACTATGCTGTGCTTTTAGCGTTCCACAGGACAAGAACTTTTCATTATAGAAGAAATTAAAGTGGCAGATGTTCCATAAAAGGAACCAAACAAATGCTGGTACTTTTCCATTTTTCATTCACTGGGATTCAGGTGGATTATCTTCCCCAACAAAAGATAAGTATTTTAAACCTTCCTTATTAAATGATCTATTTTGCTTGCACTAATAGTACGTACCAATGTATCAAACAACATATGGACCTCAGAACAAACCACAACACTGTTGCACTAAAGTATTTTTTTTTTGCAATGCAACCTTGATTTCCAAAAAAATTACAGTTACTTTAACTCATTGTCTTTCATATGTAATCATTTTTAATGTATTTTGAATACTGACTATTTAATTTTCCTGACAACGGCGTAGAGAAATGCCCACTTTTTTTTAAGTGTATAATGAACAGACAGAAAACATTATTATAGCTATTTTTAATCTAAGGACTCGAATTTTGACACTGATGAAGTCTTATGGCATCCCCCCAGAATGCCATGACTAAAATAAGAATTATTATTAAAAAAAAAAAAAGCTTGCCACTTGTACACTATTGCTTTTGAGGCTAAGAGTGTGTTTAGAAAATAACATTAGGTATTGGGGGAAAACTGATGTTAAAACCACAGGGCAGTCTTAGGGACGGAGTGATCCCCTAACCTTGCAATCCTAATCTGTCTGTTGGGCAAAATGCAAATACTGGTTCTTCCATAGCTGTTAATTAAACTTCCCAATGCCACCTTTCTTTGATCATTTCATAAAAAACATGAATAAATACACTGTACACAATACACCTGATAGGTGCTGTTCTCAAGGCATCTTTCATCCTGTACAGCAAGAGGTTCCAGTGCACAAAAATGACATGGCCCAATGAGAAAGAACTCTATCAGGAGAATAAACAAAAGGATATAGAAGCTGAAAACACTTAATGCCCAGTTTTGTCCTTGATGCTTAAACTTTTGGCACTACAATCTGTATACACACCTCGCTGTACACATGTCCCAAAAAGAGAGGGAGGGAGACAGGACGATGCTGAGAGTGAGCCAGAGAGGACCATGTGTCTCCCACAAGGGACACCTCAGCCATAGCAATCCTTATAAAGAAACAACTGATTAATAAAGGGGGGACAATCCCAACTTTTGTACTGCAACATAAAGATGCTTTGCAATTATTTTTCAAGATGCCATAACCCATTTTCAAAAAGGTACAAAGCCTATTTGTATATATTTTCACGGGGATAATATTCACATTTAAGGCAGTGCCTAAAATAAGTTTTTTTTTTCCTAATAAGATTAAAAACAAACTTTTTAAAAAAATGCTGAGGAGCTGGGGGAACAAACTATGGAAAAAGAGAGACAAGGACTTCGAAACACAGTTACAGCAGGATACTTCTGAAAAGGCTTCAAATGATCAAAACAATAACCATAACATTGGTCTTTGATTATCTTTTCACGCCAGGTCTGTATGGACACATGGAGGGAAGGAATTGAACATACCAAGCACCGGAAACAGGAACAGACTTACTCAGTAGCAGTTTCAGCTACGTTCTGTATTATCAGCACCTTTCCCCCTCTGACATTTTATACTCTCTCTCTCTGCAACCTCAGGTCATAGCGAGAACAAATCCGATGTGGTTCTTCAGTTCATGTATATCTGACTCAACTACTTAACGTGCAGATGCAATTTAACACCTATAATGGATGCTATTCCTTGATTGGTCTTTTAATGGGGAACACATATCATGTGCCTAAATTGCCTTTGCACATTAAAAGTCAAATCAAATGTACAAAAAGACGAAGAATCACATCCAAGCTGATCAGTTCTAGTATTTGGTCCTGTCATGTTTTTTTTTAAAGTGGAAACTTATTTGTGTATTGCATTGTTAGGGGTCCACAATATTCTGTCATGTTGGGTCCCCCTGCCTCACCCTGCCAGCACCATATCTGACTTGGATTTAGATTTTCTTTCTGATTTTTTACTCTTATCTTTCCAAAAAAACACCATGTCCTATCGCTTCAAGTCAAACACCCATTCTTTACAAGTGACTGGTTAATGGAATTCATAAGCATCCTTATGCCCTACTCACCCTTACTACATAATTACAGCATGATAATATGACACCCCCCTCACACACACACACAGGCATATTCGCAATGGAGCACACTGCTCTAGTAAACCGTATGAGCAAAGGCCACTAAGAACGAACAGCATCTCTATCAAGCTAAAAGGTCAAGCTCTCACACGGCATCTAAACGTAAATGCATTTAAAAATCTCTCCTTGACCATCATCCTAAAGGCCAATTTTCTGCCACTACAGACATGTTTTGTTCATAAGGGTTCCATATTTTTTCAAAAAAACTCAAGCAGTTGAAAAATGTGGGCCATATTCTAGTCAGCCACACAGGGCCTTCCTGATAGATTTGCCTGGAATGTTATCCACGAACTCAGCTCAAATGTAACCACCCTTACTGATAACGGTAAGTAAAGAGATGTAAATAAAGAGATGCCAAGCGTGGCACTGTTAAACTCCGGAGCAGCTTCCAGTTGGTTGTTTGCAACGACAAAGCCCTTTCTCTGTCTCTCCCCCTGCCTCCCCACACCCTCCGCCCCAACAGCGATGAAAGAGACAAGCTTTTGCAACAAAGGACTTCCGAAACGCCACCAAGGTCTGGGTCTGCTGGAAGCGGGGTGCGAAAAGAAAAATATAAAGCGCACACACACGCACGCACACTAAAACCATTCCTCCTGCAAACGGTGCATGTACAGTTTCCCATGGCGTGCTGCCGCTTTTCCGGCATCGAGGATTTAATAAAAGGAAAAGCGATCCCATTGCAAAGAAATGGGATTATTCTTTTTTGAACGATGATGGTGGATTTTTCTTTTTTTAAATGTATGCCGCACGCCCGGCCTCAGCTGTGCGGCTGACGGGCAGGCGGGCGGGCCGCCGGGCAGCCGCAGGTCGAGGGACCGGGGTCGCTCCGCTCCGCTCCGCGTGTGTGTGTGCGTGTGCGTGTGCGTGTGCGCCCGCCACAAAGCCCAAGATCGCACAGGCAAGCACCCAGCCCCACGCACCAGGCGCAATGCCGCGCAACGGCAGCAGCAGCAAGAGCAGCCCAGCAGAAGCAACCTGCAAAGCCGGCGGCGGCGGCGGCCAGCTACTCACCAGAGCTTCCTCTTTAAGGGCATGAGGCTGCCCCGGTTGGAGGCGGTCACCCCGATGGCCATCTGCAAGACAGTCAGGTATTTCTGATACTTCATTTTGCCGTCGCCCCCCCGGTCCCTGCTGCGTCCCCGCCGCCGCCACCGACAGAGTCTCTCCAGCCGCTGCATGCAATCATCAAATTTTTATTTCCAGGCATCTGCCGTCCTGCGTCGCGCTTCTTCCTCCCCCCTCCTCCTCCTCCTCCTTTCCCTCTCCTCCTCCTCCTCCTCCTGCCGCGCTCCCTCTTTCTCTCTCTGGCTGTGGAGGGCCCCCCTTCCTCCGCACGCTCTCCGCCGCCGCCTCCTGCCGCACTCCCCCTCTCTTCCCCGGCTCTCGCTCGCCGCCGCCGCCTCCTGCCACACTCCCTCCCTCCCTCCCTCCCTCCTTCTCCGGGGATGGGCACTCCCTCTTGTTTCTCCTCCTCCTCCTCGCCTGCTGCCTCCCCTCCCTCGCCCACCTTGCCCGTTCCTGTTCCACTTTGCCTTTCTCCTCCTCTTCCTTTTCTTGCCTTGCCCAGCACCCATTCACACGTGCGGGCGCGTCAGGCCCGAGGGGGCTGAGTGCGCGCGCGCCTGGCGCATGGGAACGGGGCTGCCCCAAACACGACACCCACAGAGCCCCAGGCCAGGGGCGCGCGCGCAGGGGAAGCCTCTGGCTCGCCCTCCTTCCAGCGCGCAGCCCCAGAGCTGTCCAGCTGCCGCGCAGCGAAGGGATGGATGGTTGGGACGGGCGAGGCTGGCCGGAGGGTGTCCTATAGGTGGGAATGGACCGTCTCCAAGAGGACACACAGATCCGCCCAGGGAATACTTCTCCTTGCCTCCCGCACAGCCTTTGGGACTGCTCCAGCTACCACACATTGAAAGGATGGTTGCTAGACCCCCGAATGGTTCTTGTTGTCTGGCCTTCAAGTCCTTCCCAACTTATGGCGACCCTACAGCGAACCATTCGCAGGGTTTTCTGGGGCTGGAAGTGTGTGGCACACCCAAGTTCACCCAGTGGGCTTCCATGGCTGAGCAGGGATTTCAACCCTGGTCTCCAACTCTGAAACCACTCCAAGACCCTGGCTCTCCCCCTAATACTGATGTTTAATAGCTGCTTTCGCAGGCAATCCCAGACAACACCGATCACACCTCAAGATGCTGAGGTTCTCGACCTTTTGCACTCCCATGGAGCACTTGAAAGCTCCTGTGGGTCACTCAGGGGATAACTTACTTGTTCTACAAACTGAAATTATGCATACATCATTCATACTGGAGTCACATTTTTTTTAAGTGCCCGCCTCATCATCATCAATATAAGTATTGTATTAGGAAAATCACAGACCTCAGAAAACGCTGCTGAGAAGAGACCATTCATACTCAGAAATTTTTAGAGAAAATTCGTAGATGGCCACAGGACTGTATTTATGAAAATTAGAGGCCCCATGGCTACTGATAACTTGTCAAACCTGGTCAAAACATGTGATTTTATTTTAACATCGACTTTATGACTGAGCCACGGTACAGAAAATCTTCAACTGTTTCAGTGTCTTCATCATCTGCTTTAAAGTTATGTAAATCATCTGTGGCCATTATTTTTGTTCTCTTAATGTTCACCTGCTACCCTGGTTTTGTATTTTCTTACTTGACTCTCCTCAATAGCTGTTCCAAGGCTTCACTGTAATCTGCTAATAGAATGGTGTCATCTGTGTATCTTAAAGTGATGCTTTTTCCACCCATTTTCATTTTCAATTTTTTCAGTAGGGTTTACTTATGCTTAAAAACCCTGAAGGCACCAAATCCCATCTCTCCTTGGAAGCTAAGCAAGGTCAGATCTGGTTAGTACTTGGATGATGGACCCACCAGGCACTGTAGGCTCTATTTCAGAGGAAGGAACTGAGTATTCCTTGCCTTAGAAAATCCTACAAAATTCATGGGGTCATCATAAGTTGGCAGATGACTAGAGGGAATGTAGGCATAGACACATGCTGAAGAAATTATTTTAGGATTGCAGCCTGAGTGATTGGCTGCACATGCAAATGAACTGCCATGGATGTGCCACCATCACCACACATGTAGAACATTTGGCTTTGCTCCCATAATTTCCTACAAAGCAATTCTTTTCAGTCAGAATCAGATAACACATTTTAGCTACAAGCCACTGACACATTTTGATTGCACAAAAATAGCATCGCCTACTACCTGTCCGTCACAGATACCACAGAGAGAGGGAGAGAGAGAGAGAGGGAGGGAGCTTTCCTATCATTTCCAGTACCATATTTTCAACAGTCAGTTCACACAGCCAGCACACATCTTCCAATTACTCAGTGTCGAATAATCAGTTCAGAAAAATCACGGTGTTAATTAACATACCGATTATTTCACAGCCACACCTAAATGACATCCCCCTTAAAGACGGCTTTTAGATGGCTGTACTTAAGTCAACAGCGGGCGACAGTAATGGGACTTATGGATTTTATCAGGTCTTCCTATGGCCTACTATCACTCCATCATTCATGCACTGTTCCAAATCAAAAATGGTTATTATCTTATGTTTGCCTTTCCAACTCCAACTCCTCCTTTCCCCAAATAATTCCGACTGGTACCCAGAAATGAATTCTGATGTGTTTCCTTCTCCTTGCACTCCAAAGGAGATTGCTGTCAAACACACAGAAGCGGTGCATATTTACACAGAAGTATGTCCCATTCTGTTCAGTGGGGTTTTTTCCTCTGTGTGTTTAGAATTAGCAGCCTTTGTTTACTAAGGAATAAGTTACTGGCCTCTGCTTTCATTATACACAGTCTTTAGCATGGATTAGGCCAGGTCTGTACATTAGAACTACCCACAGATGCTGTTTTAAAGAATCTCTTTGTGACAGCTGTTTTCTCAGGCAGTCATATTGCCTCCCATGTAGCTGCTCCCTGAGGCAGTTGTCTTATTCTTTTTGTAACTGGTCCTTTGAGCAGCTATATTGGCTCATATGTAGTTGCTCCCCTGGGCCGCCATATTGGTCTAGGTGGAGCCCTACCCTCCAACATTTCACAGATGAAACCTAGGACACATCTATGTGGCCCAGTTGTGTAGGAAAGGGGGGCGGAGGGGCTCTGCACCCCGGGCGGCAATGTTTTTGGAGTGTCCCAGCTCGTAGGCACGCCCCCATGCGCCAAGGCTACGCTCCCACTTCCACGCCCCACACACCGTGGCCATGCCTTAGCCCCGCCTCCCCTCCATGCATTCCAAGCTCCACGGCTGATGTGGCCAAGCAACATCAGAGTGTGGGCATGATGGCAAAAGTTATTAATGAGGACAACTGCATAAGCTAGCAGAGGTTGCAACAGTTTGCTTTTGCCTGAGCCTCCTGGGAAGGGCAAGATTCTACCCCTTCTCCTCCTCTCTCCTCCTTGCTGAGTTGAGTGCAAACTACTTTTGCACTTTGGACTCAGTTTACAGTTTACTTGAAGTAAGCTGAGGACAAAGAGGGGAAGTGGGAGAAGGAGCAAGAACCTGGGACATTTGAAAAGCGGCTGAAGAAGTGGGATGTCAGTGGATTAATCAGGACTGTCCTTTCAAATCCAGGACAGTTGTAAGGTATGTTGGAGCTGCACTCTCAGACAGCCATACTGCCTCATGTGTAGACTCCACCTGCAGTGGGAAACGAGAGACTGGTGTATACATACAGTCCAACTGCCATGTAGATTGTCACAGGCTTACAAGAATGCCTTCTTTACTTCAACACCCAAGAGACTAATAGCAAACTCATTGTCAGAGCGTAGACTGCTAAGAAGTACAGATGTTATGTACAAGATGAGACTATCAGCAAGAACATCAAGGTTTACAGAAGCACTTCGCCCGCTCAAAAGAAATCTTTAGCAGGGAAAAAAGACTAAGAATGGAGAAGACAGCCTGGTGATGGTTGAGTATGCTCACTTGCAAAAGAAATCCTTACTGAATGTTGGGGGCCTACGGGGATGGAGTGGAGCATCCTGGAAAACGCCATGGCTAACTTGGTGTAACTCTGAACAGTGGGAGACTAAATAGATGGATGGAGAATAAGAAAGAGTTTCTGGAGAGAAATATTAAGGAGGACTTTCAACCTTTTCACGACCACCAGAGTTCCACTAGAACAGAGAGGAAGCAAGTAGAGCAGCAGCAGCATCTACAAACACATAAATCAGTCTCTTCTGTAAGGACATTCTTGGCCTCATCTTTGGTAGCCCCAGTGGCTACGCGTGGTCACTTTGGCTAGCAAGATCTTTTGGCCTGTAACAAATCAAGCATGTGAGATCTAGGCTAGGGTGTGGCCAGTCATCAATGATTTGAACAGTTTCCCAGAACACATAGCCCCTATCTTACCCTCACGGGCAGACAAGCAGGGAAGGTAATTTTATTTAGGCAGGCTTTCATAGATTTGTTATCAATTGCTGCTTTTAACTCCCCTTTGCTTTAATGCTTATTAACTTTTTGTAGTGTTGATCTTTTAGGTTTAGGTAGCGTTTCATTGTGTCCTGCCATTATTTTGATGTTCAGCAAGCCACCTTATGTAAGTTTGTAAACAGGCAGGACAGAAATACTAATTTGTATTGGTATTGCAAGAGTCCTATTTTGGATGTCTGCTCCTGTCGACATTCAGCTACTGAGATCTCCCTCTCACACACACTCGCCTTGACATCTCCAGAAGGACTCCCTTCTAAGAGCTGGAAAAGCTGCTACCGGACACTGGAGACCAGGAGTTGGGAACGTGTGGCCTCCCAAATGTTGCCAGACTCAGCTCCCATCAGACCCTGGCAGCACTGCCAGCAGTTAGGGAAGATGGTAACTGTCATTCAACAACATCTGGAGGGCTGCAACTAAGGTGTAGAGTACAATAGCCAGACTTTGTATACAACTGTTTCCTACACTCTCTCTTTACACATGCTTATATACACAGAGAGACCGATAAAGACATAACTAAATTCACAGGATGTCCACCTGATTTTCTTTCTCCCTTCACTACAATGAGTGGGGTTACACGGAAAGTATTCTCACATACTACTCACACACAAAAAAACACACACAGGAAAGTAATGAATTCTCACTTAACAGACACGCAACCCGCACTGGAACCAACACATAGAAGGTAGGAGCCTTTCTGTCTGGTTCAGAGTAAGTACTACCATTCAGTCATATGCACACACAATATAAGACAAAACTCCCCTTTCTCCCCCTGGCTGCCGATGGATAATAGATTGGCTATCCAGAAACTAGTTGTTTCCCACAAAATCCCCTTTCTCCAAATGTCAGTGAGACCTCAGTTAAAACAACACACACACACAGACACACACGTGTGTCGTTTCATGCCAAGTCTCTTAAATTCTTTCTCTCCTCTTTAGTGCATACCACATTCACCTCTATCTAACTGCTTCCCAAAGATCAGTCTTGCATATCACCAGAGTATCTCAAATTCACACACACACCCCCATAACTTTCTCCTACAACTACCTGGGTCTGCCCTCTCCCCTCCTCTCTTGGTTGGGGCTGGTCCTCCCATGCGCTCAACCAGCATCACTCTGTCCAGGTCCACACACACACACACACACACACCCCTTCCTTCACAGCAGCCACCTCCTTGTGGTTACCTGGGGCCTGTCCTGCTTTGCCCGCTCTCAGTGGGGGGCTGCTGGGCTCTTTTCCCTTTGGCCCTGCCCCACAGGGACGGGGCTCTCCTCTTCCTTCCACCACTGCCAGTGGAGAGCCATGCTGAAGCTCTCGCCCAGCCTTGGCAACGCACCGTCCCACAGCAGTGCCAGGAGCCGGAGGAGGGAATGGCTGCTTTTGGCACGGCCATCCTTTGAGGACTCGAGATGCCCTCTGGCCCTCTGGGCCTCTGTCCTCAGCACACTAATCTCATTAGGGCCTAGAATAGCCCCACATTGTTTTAATCCTGCCTTGGTTGCTTGTGTGTTACAGGCTATAATCAGACTGTGGAATCAAACAACTCTGCAGCGTCACTATCTCATCCTATTCTGAAGATTCACTCCTGTTGAAAGCAGAGGGTAGGGTGTGTGCGGGGGGGGCAGTGAAATACGGGTGTAAGCAAGATACTCTGGGTCACTGAAAAACCCATCAAGTATTATATTTTACAAAGAAAGGGCACGGAATGCCTTTGGGGTATGCGTGAGAAGGATTTTCTCCCTGTCCCTCCCATTATATTTGCACTTCATGTTAATGGAAATTTGCATGCCACAGCCACGGCCAAAAAGGAGGGGGAAGCAGAATTCTCTCAGCTTCCACTGTTTTGTTGATCTGAAATGAGCAACCACCTTACAAATACTCTTAGTGCAGAGAAGAGTCTGGAATTTGTTCATATCTTGCTTCAAATGGGTCAGCCTTTAAAAGAGAGGTGGGAATGTTGTGGCCTGTCAGCTGTTGTTGGACGGCAATTCCCGGCAGCCCTACCCATCAAGGAATATGACAAGGAATGCTGGAAGCTGCCCTTCAATGGCATCTGGATGACCATGCCATTCTCTTCCCTGTTTTAAGAGCTAGACTCCACTATCCTGAAAACTGGCCCCAAGACATTCTACTGTATGAGATTAAGGGTAAATTGCTGTCCACCCGTTCCACATAGAGAGGCCATTTGGAGAGGTGGTTGAAAGTTATGTGAGGACTGGTGACATGACACCATCCTTCTCTGTCCCCAAAGGCGGCAGGGTGCCCAAGAGCAGCTTTGAGGTCACAAGGCAGGCTGCATGGCAGATACGGCCCTGCCCTCCAACACCTTGCCGCTGTTCTCAGCCTATGTCATCTGAGATGCAAAATTCCACAGTTTGACTATCCATTATGTCAAGAAGCTTCATTTTATCTGTGCTAAACTCACCACCACTCAATTCACTGTACAACTCCACTTTTCAAAGATGAAATACCCCACCACTTGTGTGTTCTCGGTGCAGCACAGGAAGCAAACAAGAGAAAGCAGGCATGAAATCCAAGTGACAAAGTTGCTGGTTGCAACCAAGAGGTCAGATTTATCATTTCAATTTCCCAGTGCAGTCAGGAAAGAAAGAGCTAGGTTTGCTGCCCATTCCTCCACCCATATCATGTCATCAGTTAGAGTTATTTCAGTGTATTGAAATGGCCACGTAATTATCCAAACAATTAAATCTGAAATGGTGTGAGCTTTTTAAAAGCAAACAAACAACTAAAATACATATTGCCCGATGCTGTTTTGGCAGATGTATTCCATAACCATAAAACTTTGGCAATTAAGAACAGAAATCATTGGAACTAGTAATTGTTAGCTACAAGTAGAGCAGACCCCCTGAACCAGTACCATTTATATCAGTATGGACTTACCATTGAGTAACTGATTCAATGGGTCTACTCTAATTGGGACTAGCAATCGGATTTAAATCCACCATATCCACCTATTCTTTCTTTCTTTCTTTCTTTCTTTCTTTCTTTCTTTCTTTCTTTCTTTCTTTCTGAGGTAAATGTATTTTTACCACCACATTTTGCAAAGAAAGAAAGGCCCCTAATCCGGTATGTTTGGACTATGCCATTTGGCCTGGGGGATTCTAACAGTAGGAGACCAAAAAAAGTAATCACTCCAAAGGCTCTGGATTTCTTGCACTGATGAGGGCATTGGATCATATGTACTACAAGCATACACAAACCCCTTGATGCGATTATGTGTAGAATCATTTTCTGTGAGCACATAGTTCTATCCACACCACAGACTGAATTTTAACAGAAAGGAGATCCACACCCCGATTCTGGGTAAAGGGTTTTTAGGAAATGACATTTGAACATACAGACAGAACGGCCTCATGTCCTATTTTAGGCTGCTCAGAGATCCCACCTGTATTTGTACAGTTAGCACATAAAGAAAACCCTTTTTTAAATTGCACGGAAAAGCACTTCCATTAAAGACAGTACACTGTTAAGAGTCCCATTGTTAATCAGATTAAAATTACAATAAACGTTAATGTAATAGGATTTGCTATAATCAGTAGCAAGAGTGGAATCGCCTTAATATTAGCAAAAGACAGCCGAGAGTGTGATCTGTGGGAAACACCTCCAGGGTGGAAAGATGAGCTGAACAAGAGCCATACTGCTTTTACTATCTGAAGTACAAAATTCATCTTCCGTTCCTACTGCGTTGAGGCAGTAAGAAGAGTACGTACAGACATTATGTTATATCTTCAGGATTGAAAAGACTGCTTTTTAATAGAACCAAAGGTTTCTGGATATTCAAATAGAAATACAGTCAGCTCTCCATATTCACTAGGGTTAGGGGTGTAGGACTCCCTCAAAGCCGGAAAAATTGCAAATATCAAAATGTGGGTGTGTTTGTGGGAAAATGGCTGAGGTGTGGTGGGAAGAATGGACATCCAGGGTCCAAACCAGGTCAGGAAAAGGAGAGGGAAGGAGGGTGGGTCAACATGGTGGTCCTATACTTCCTCTGTCCTGCCCATCTTCTTCCATGGGTGTTGGGGAACATTAGGAGAGGGTTTGTGGTGCTGAGAAATTGGGATGTGAGGCATCATTAGCTGGCCAGGTAGCAGCTGTAGATGCAATGGACTACAGTTCCTCTACAACGGCAGGTGCCCTTGTGCCAATTTTAAAATTTTGCAGCATGGCCCTTCCAAAGCTTGTATGACGCAAAAAGCGTGCCTCGGGCTTTACGTACTTTAGAGTACACCTTCATTCCACCCCCGCTCCCCCAATGATCCTATCATGACTTTAGTTAGCAGAAGACAGAGCATGTGATGGGATGATGCTGAAACTCTAAGGAATGTTTCTAAAATGCTCGTCCTCTAGATTTCCCCCTGAATTCCACCTGAGAGATAACAGCTTGCTACTGATTTTGCCGTTGTTTTACTGCATGCATAATAGAAGTGCTCTTTCCACACTGCAGAGGGCACTGTGCTTCCTTTGACGGCCCATTAGCATCCTGCCATATATCGTCCACACTGGTGCTCCAACTCAGTGGCAGCTGATTGAAGACTCTGTTTCAGATTTCCTTCCCCTTCAGAATTTAAGCAGGTGGCTTATAAAGTGCTCAGCTCCTCAGCTGCCAACTAACCTCTTCCTAGAATCTCCTCTCTTAGGAAGGCTGCCAGTCTGGCTCCTTTCACACACACATTAGGAGAGGAGTTAAGCAAAAATATTAAAAATTTATAAAAATAAAAATTGTTTCAGAAAGAAACATTCTCAATGAAATTTAGGATTTCTGGTACAGTTGTGGAGTTTTTATCACCTTATAATTTTAACAGCTTTAGAACTTTGTAACACAACAATTTCAACCATTTTTATCTATTCTGCCTTTACGTTTCATGAGAACTCTGTATTCTTTATACTGTTTTCTGAATCTTGTGAGTCAGTGTCTTTTTGTGACAGAAAGGGGGAAAATACAGCAGCTGCTACCACTAAATAATAACAACTGCGACAACAGATTTGATCTGCTCTCTGATCCAAACACAGCAGCAACCCGGAAAAGAGAGGCAGACATTAAATGTGGGTTTTTCTGATTCTCGTTCCTTTTTAGGCAAAATACAAGTATGCTTTTTAAATTGTGCATCCTAACAACTAAGGTGCCAGAGAGGGAGAGCAAACAGGAGAAAGGATTTAGCTCAGTGCTGGAGTAAATGCTCTGCGTGCAGAAGATTCCAGGTTCAGTCTTTGGCATCTCCAGATGAGACCCTGGAGAGCTGCTGACAATCTGAGTAGACCATAATGGGCTAGGGAGACTCAGGAAGCCCTGTTGGATATCCCAACACTTCATGAAGTTATGTTGGTACATAGAGTCATCCGTCCACACTTGTTTATTTAACTTTTGCATATTTAGTTATTCACAGATTTGCCACTGCCTCCACTGCTGCCCTACCCCATTTTTAATAGAAACATAAGTCTTGCTTTGCATTCTCGGTCTCTCTACAAGCCTCATGAGACAGAGACTGTGAGAGACTGTAAACATGAGGTGAGGCTTGTAAGTTCCTATTTGACATGGTATAGGGTAGCAGCGCAAAGAAGGGCAAGCCCCACCAGCCACACGCTTTTGCCTAGTGAAGGAATTCTGTTGCCTCAAAGGCAGAAGAGGGTGGCTGGCACGGTCCCCAGGGCAGATTCAAATATATTGTGTACTACACATTTGAAATCTGCAGTGGGTTGAATCCGCAGATTGTACTTCTTTGTGTGTACTAAATATAGTTTGGGGGTGCCTAGCTATATTTGCATTTCTCTATTTTCATAGGGGTCCTGCACCCCTAACCCCCACAAATGTGGCTGGATGACTGTATACATCTTTACAACAGCATTCTGACTGTGGAACTCCCTACTCAAGGAAGTTAAGCTGGTTCCATCTCTTTTAATCTTCCAGCAGGCAGCCAAAGCAGTGTGTTCTGCAAGGCTTTTAAAGTTTTAAATTGCTCTGTTTTAAAATTTGTATTTTAGGATTGTTTTTAGATTACTTTTAAAAGTTTTTTAAATAGCATATTAATGTGTTTTTAAAAGATGTTCATCATCTCAGGAGCCCTTGTGGGCTGGGAGATGATACAGCAATATAATAATTAAATTAGCCAATGATCTGACACAGTATAACCGCTTTTTAAAAGCCGAAATTTGACAGTCTTTGGGAGAAAAATGTTTGAAATGAAAATCCACTCAAATGTTTGCCAGCAAAAGGAGATGCACATGAAAAAGCACTTTGAATACTTTAAAATATCCAATATTATGGTCACTGCTTTGAGTTTTCCTTTCTCGAGCCTGCAACAGAAAGAGGAGGAGTTTGTGGTGTCCGGGAGTGAGGAGACAGGATGTGCAATGGAAAAGTGAAAGTACAGAGCTCAGATACCTGGAAGTGGACTGAGAAAGTGGCTTTTCCCAGGGAGAGGATCAAAATGTCCTCCCAGGAGACAAACGAAGCAGAGACGATGATGCAGAAGCACAGGAGCCAAAAGTGTAGCTGGCAATTGGCCACAGGAGAGAGCATGTCGGAGGAGAACAGTTGTTGAACGGCGTAATCAATCCTCAGCTTATTGTTAATGACAAATAAGGAGTCTGACCTACAAAATTAGCAGCCAAGGGCAAAGGCTCAGGAAAGTAGCAAGGATAAATCAAGAGAGAGGATGTCCTACTTGGCAGAGCTACCTGAATACAATTCCACCTGCTGGTCAACGTGCAAGGAACACATACCGAGTCAAGATAAGATAAGATATTAGGGCAGGCCGCTATGGAAGCAAAATCTCTGTGTATATGTTTTGGGGGAAAGGGGAATGGTGTATCCAGGACAGAGAAGTGGAATGTAACTATGGCTATAAAAAAGAACTACACAGGAGAATAGGTTAAAGTTATCTGAAGGACTGTATATTTCTCCTGTGGGATCCTGCCCACGTTTTGAGATCTTCTTGGGGAGGCCCTTCTCTCTGTCCCGCTACCTTCACAGATACATCGGGTGGAAACACAGGAGAAGGCCTTCTTGGTGACTGCAAACAGGTACCCTTTCTAGAGAGGTTAGACGGTCCCTCCTTCCTCTGCTTTTATAGGCAGGTGAAGACCTTTTTGTTTCAGCAGGGCTTTAAGGGCTGATTCCTTAGGTGGAAAGGGGCCTCTCAGGATATGCTGCACTGTTTACTTATTGTTTTCTTAGTTCTATGCTACTGTTCGTTCAATTACATTTTAAACTTTTTTAATGATGTGGTTGTGGGTTTTTTTTAGCTGTATCTTTTTAACATTTTTAAGCCACCTTGAGTCCCAAACTGGCAAAAAGATAGGATATAAATGTAACAACAAAAACCATGAGAGTTGCACTACTCCTCTCCTCTTGACTAATCATTGGTCACTTCCTTAACTACAGACTAATATTCCATGGGGACTTCACCTCTTCTTTCTCTATATCTTCACTTTCCTCTCTCAGATAGTGGCATCTCAACTGCTTCTCCTAATAAAACATTTTCCCCTTTTGTTTAAAATGGTCAACTTATTTTCCACATACCAGCTTCTAAGCCTATCTGACAGAGACCAGTTAAAACAGCAAGACACTAAAAATGATTAACCTACAGTACAGGCTATTTAACTGCAGTAACATTAATGCATTAACTGCATTCATTTTAAAAACCCACCATACTTCTTATCAATTATTTCAATGGATTTGTGCTGACTAGTCTAGAATGCTGGAAGACAGCAGCAAGGTTGCTTTTCAGTGAGCCTCCACATCTTTTTGTTAATATCACCACAGTAAGGCCAGATACCCTAAAAGCACCAGATCCTATATCACTTGACTACTAAGCAGAGTCAGCCTGGTTAGTACTTGGATGGGAAACCACCAACAAATACCAGGGGCTGTAGGTTATATTTCAGAGGAAGGAACTTGAAAAACCATCTCTGAGTATTTCTTGCCTAAGAAAACTGTATGAAATTCATAGGGTGCCATAAGTCCACAAGCAACTTGAAGGTACATACACACACAGGGCCAGGAGGTTCCTTTTATTTTACTTTTTAAGAAAGAGCTGAAAATTCAGAGTGGGGTCTGGAATCACTGTGTGGACACCAGTTGTGTTCTGTGCAGCATAAGAAAATATCGCACACAAATGCAAAATACACAGAACAGTGCTTCAAAAGCAATTACAAAGGCACGCCCCAAAACAAAAGATACCCTCCTGTCATCTAATATCTCCTGTTGCTGCAGCCCAATCAGGCAAACCTCATTTTCTTTTAGGAAACAGACTTCACCAGGAAAGTTCCAACAGCCCCCAACAAACATGTTGATTTTTCATTATAACAGAAAATGGAAGATGCTTGACACAGTTTTAAAGTTCTGATGTAATCTAAATCAATTTACCCCAGTCTACCACCTTCATCACCAATCATCCTCAGCTGTCCAGCCATAGTTGTGCTGACTGAGGATGACAGGCATTGTAGTCCATCACTTGGAAGGCACAAGCTGGAGATTAGGTTATGGGCTAAACCTAACTGTTAGACACAACTAAAGAAGATTGATTCAGTCTGTAGAACGTGTCAATATGGTGGTGCTTGATAAGTCCCATTGATTTAGTGGGTTATTCTGCTTGGAACTAACAATTGGATTCAGCCTTGTGTTTCCAGTGGGCACGTACGTAATGCATACACACAACACACACCTAAATGTTAATATTGCTGTATCTCTTCTTAGTTACATGCATCTCCCACCTGTCCTCCAGTGAGCTTAAGGCATTGTATGTGGTTTTTCTCTTCCTCACTTTATCCTCAGAACAACCAATCCTGTGAGATACATCAAGCTGAAAGGGACTGGCTTAGATAGACCAGGCCGAAAAGGGCTGGTCTGAGAGGCTGTCATTGGGTGAGGGTTTTTTTGGCTCAGTAGGGATTAGAGTTTGGCTCTATCAAGTCTCAACATTCTAATTGCTTTACCACACAGGCCCTCAAAAAATAATAATAATAATAATAATAATTCACCACTATCTTCTGAAAAAATGTCCAGATTCCGTCCCTTTCCTGACAGATCAACCATGCAATGATATTCCACTGCCAGGACAAATTATCTTGATTTTACAATGAATAGAATGTTCAGGTTATATAATTTTGAGATGGAAGGAAAGTCAACTGCCATACACCTGTTCCTAAAATTAAGTACAATTTGCACTGCAAAACTATATCAGTTTTATGTTAGTTTACCTATGATGGATTCCCCAAACAATTATGAGACATGTAGTTGGACGAGAATCCTAAGAAGAGTTCCCCAACAATGTTCACAAAACTATAGTTCCCAAGGTTTCATGCTGGGAAGAAAGTACTATTTAACCCATTTCAGTTTGCTGCATGTCATCCAAACATTTCATTTTGTTCTTTAACAAAAAATGGTAGGCAGAATCACACAGCAAAGGTTTGCTGGCCACAGAGACAGAAGCAGCTACATCATGCATTAATAATGGCTGCATGTCAGGGAGCTGGGAGGCTCTGACATACCACTGCAAACACTATTTCTGACAGCTAACAAAAGGAGATGACCCATCTTGGAACAAATCACACACTGCCTCCAGATTAAATTTTGAAGAGCTCCCAGCTCTTCTGTGGAACTCTAGAGTAGCTTACTCAGGCTGAAGATACCACGGGATCAGCAAAGAACAGGAAAGAGGATACGTTGGGCCTTAAGAGGACAGGAACGATCTCTAAAAGACTTCCAGTGAGTGAAAAGGCTTGTGCTTTGAGATACAGGGTTCAGAATAAGCTCTGTACATTGGACCTCTCTAATGGAGTAAAATGTCTCTCTTCATGCCACTTCACTCTGTTATCTTTTTGCGATTGTTTCGTTTCTTCTCTGATCTTTCATTTCTTCATTCATTTCTAGTTTGCAGAAATGTCCCACCATTTTACATTTCGAATACTGAGCAGAACTCACACCAATCTCCAAAAGGGAGAGCTGCCCCTAGTTCTGAGTGCCCTCTTGTAAATCCATGTCTCAGACTCCTTTGCGTGTCCATCCTTGCTCAATACAAGCCCAAGGCCAAATGTTTTGAAGCAGCAGGCTTCCCCTTTTTTTCGCTAAGCCAAAGAGCCAAGGGTGCAAGGCAGCACTGCATCTCTTGAAGGCCTGATGAGCAAGCCCCTGATCAGTCTTAGACTGCTGTCCCCAAGGGAGCCAAATTACATAAAGAATTGCCTCGGAGACCAGAGATGAGATGTGCAGAAGGGAGAGATCAGCAGTTTTATTTACAAAAACAAGTCTGAGGAGGCAGAGGCACGCTTTTGGAATATTTGTTTGATAACTGGCTTAAGGGAAAGCCGATTTGGTTCACAAATTTTGCATTTACTTCCTGTGTCTGGGTGGCTTTTTTCTTTACTGACTCTGGTTAAACTTGAGAGTCATATCAGGTCATTGGCCAACACTTTTTCTAAAGCTGTAGGAATGGGGGGCTGACTCCGTACGACATAGTGAGGGAATGCCAGACCAATATTACTTCTGGTAACAATGGAATTAATAGACACACCTCAAGTCATAAGTGCCCCTTCAAACCACTTGCAAACCCCCTCCAATTAACTTTCCAAAAAACATCCTGCAGTGGGATCAGCCAACAAAACACACACCATACAACAGTTGTGGATGACCAGAGTTTCATAGGATGACATCTTCAGTTCTTAGCCATCCAATATTTGCTCAACACTCATTCTGTTTTTCAATAACTGGGGTGTGAGTTGGGCAATCCATTAAGATGGAATATTTGTAGAAAGTATTTTAGCTACTTGTGCTAGTTAGGAACCTTCAGTCTGGAACCATCCTTAGTCTCAAGTCCTGATCCCTGGGCTGTGTACTATGGCATTGTTGTTTGTTGTTGTGTACCTTCAAGTTCTTTCCGTCTTATGGCAACCCCAAGGAAAACCTATCAAAGAGTTTTCTGAGGGCTAGGAGTGTGTGACATGCTGAGGATCACCCAGTGGGTTTCCATGGCCAAGCAGGGAAACTGACCTCGGCCTCCAAGGCTGTAGCCCAAAGCTCAAACCACTACAATGTGCTGGTGCTCAAAGATGCTATTATCCTGCTGTAATTGCAATTTACCTGCCTCCTGTGATAAAGACCCAAGCCTGGTGAGTCTGCGATCAAGCATGTGAATTTGTATGGCATTACAAAAACTGATAGAGAATAAGAGAGAGAATGGCAGAGAGAGAAGAAGAAGAAAGAGAGAGAAAAAGAGACAAGTTCTTTATAATATAGAAGTTATGTCTCATGGAGGAACAGTAGATAATTTACTCTACTCTCCCACTTCTGGTACTTTGCCCTGGCTCTTATTAGTAGACTGTGGGGCTTTAAAATAAATAAATATACACACACACACACACACACACACACACACACACAAAGATATATATTTAAAGTGGACCCCACATAACTGAAATCTATCCAGCCCAGGTAGAACTGTGTGCGACGATTCATGCCAGCCATTCATGTTTGCATTTAGAAAACCCAGGGGTTTCTAAAAGCCTACCTACCTCACTGTTTGTTTGTTTTCAACTCCCTGCTCTGGTTCCAGCTTTTTATTTAGGGTTTAGAGCTGTCCAAAGAAGGGAAATTTGAGTAGCTGCTATCTGACATGTTACCTCCGCACTGTACGAACATATTGTGATTTCCGCGGGACTGAGTCAGCATTCTGATGATTTAGCATTTATATTCCCGACAGCTGTTTATTCCTCTCAATGTAATTCTGGAGATAGATGTCCAGAAGGGATTTACTGCCCCAGATCTATCAGAAAACATATTTAAGATATTCGGTGGTATTTAAATCATAATAAAAATCTATTATTCAGTAATGTTAGAGTAAGGGGGAGGGTAGTTTTGAGCCCTAAATGGCTATATCATAAAGCTCTGGGAATTAATTGCAAAACAATGAGATTGTTTACAAAAATGGAGAGTTTTCACCCAGATCTTTGCAGTGAGAAACTCTGTGTTTCCCATAATGTAACACGTACGGTGAAATCTGCTCATATCTTTTTCTAAAAAAGATTTTGAAAAGACAGCACAAAAGAAGAGAACAGAAACAAGATGGATAGCAGATACCCAGCAGAGGCATGGAATGGCTTCTTTGAGAAGCAGAATAGAAACAACTATGGCTGTAATCTTACACACAGTTGGGGAAGCAGGTTGATTCCATGCTGGAAGGGTGGTGAATGTGGTCTGGGTGTTATTTCAGAGTTTAAAAGGAAGTACCTAAGATGTTGAACCCTTTTTCTAATTTCTTGTACAGATGTGAAAGCTAGACAATGAAGAGAACTGACAAGAACTCATTTGAAATGTGATGCTGGAGGAGAGTTCCACAGATACCAAGGGCCACCAAAAAGGCATCACAGAGTACAAAAAAAGGCAAATAAATAGGTCCAAGAGAAAATCAAGCCTGAACTTTCACTAGAAGCCAAAATGACTAAGCTGAGGCCTGTTGTACTATGGACACATCATGCAATGACTTGACCAACTGGGAAAAATTATAATGTTCAGCAAAGCTCAAGGCAATAGGAAAGGGGGGGGTACATGTTATAGGCAGGTTGAGTTGATCGGGAGAGACATAGTCCTGATAGTAAAGCTAGTGGCCTCATCTGAGACACATGACACCATATGTCTTAAAGAGGCCATCCAGAAATGTCAACATACAAGCCTCCTAGCCAGAACTCTATTCTTGTCAATACTTGCTGGTTTTTAGAGACAAGCTGGGATCTTCTTAGCGTCTTACACAGATGTATATGCATGTGCCACGCATATGAAATGTGAGTTTTTCTATCAATGGGTAACAGTCATGTCCAGCTGATGGTGGCAGAATAGGTATTCCATATACAGTGGTGCTTTCACAAAGCAGTGTGTCAATGCATATTACATATACGCAAAGCAGTGCATTGCACATATATGTTGCATTAGATAATGACAGTCACATGCATTGGCCTCCAATGTGCATTCATTGTGCTAAGCTGCTGCCCAGTATGGGGAAAGCAAAATATGACTCTGCTGGCAGATATTTATACTGTGCTGAAGTGATGAAGGATCTCAGCCACTGAATGAAGCTTGGTTACCCAGCAGGCCTGCACTTCTCCGTAGCTGATGTCACATCACTGGCTTCAGCAGTGGGCAGGTACAACTCATGCTTCACAAAGAGAAGTAACTCTTCATAAGGAGGCAAGACAAATAGTCCAATATGGGAAACCAGGTCCTTGCAAATGGGTGAGGAAGTTTGTCCCTTAACATGTTTTGGACTGCAATTCCAGCAACCCCTTCCCTTTGGACATGTTGTACGGTGCTGATAGGAGCACCCAGAACATCTGGAGAGCTAAAGGTATCCCACCACTGTCCAAAGGAAGCAAGCTTCTTCTCAAACATCAGAAAGAGAGTGAACACAGTCCAACATGCTGGGTGTCAAAAGGAGGCAGTACAAGCACAGGAAGTAATACAAACATTTTAGGTGCATTATAGATCCCTGCTGTTTCCAGTCAATCAAGACAAGACAGGCAGATTCTATGTAGCAAACCTCAGCAGCAGCTGATAATCCTAATTACCCTGTTAACCTGCTGCTCCAGGGCTTAAGTTCATATAAGCATGCCCATCAACTAGGGCAGTGGGTAGGCAGACTGCAAGATAGTGAGGCCTCTTTTTTTTTTTTAAATTGCAACCCGAGGTCCAGCAATCTGGTGCCATGCCCTCAGAACAAAGGGCATGGAGTGCCTCAGAGCACATGCTCAGCCCAGGAATGTGTTTTCAGTACCAGAACAAAACTCATTCATCCTTTTACACAACAATCTACATCTAATTTCTTTCCCTGTCCCCCGTTGTATACATTTTCAGCAATTTGATTTGTGATTGGGTGACAGAGGGGAAGGAGGCTTTGTAGTTGTTATCTTTGTTAGACAACTGACAATTGGAAATATTGTGGATATACTGCAAACCATGCAGAAATCTATCTGTAGATCCCAATCTACCTTCTGCCTGGCCTTCACCTACAGATGAGTAAGTAGCTAAGTAGGTAGATAAGTAGACATGCAGGCAAGACCTGCAACAACATACTGTGGTGTGGGATTCCCTTCTTCAGGATGCCGGTCTACCAGCAACACCCTGTTCCAAGATACTCCAGTTTCCTCCTTTCCCTTAAATTGATCTGTAGCCACTGGGCCTGATCAATCCTTACTGGATATTCTGACCATGTTTTGATGTTGCTTGGCCCCTTGTGTCCCGGTTTTCATCTGTAAAATGGTGTAGGGTTTGGAACTACATTCCCTTTCACGCTCCATAATAATGCCACTTTGATTGCCATGGCTGCCACCTAAGGAATCTTGGGATGTGTAGTTCTAGAATTCCATAGGATGGAATTATGGCAATTAAAGTGGAACCAAAGTGCTATCATTGTGTAGTGTGAAAGGACCCTTACAGAGTACCAGGAAGTTCTGTACCCCAATAAATTTCTAACCTAGAGTGGAACACTCAAGAAATAGGAGAGGATGGAGAAGGACTAAAAAGGGAGGAACATGTGATCGTTTCAGTAGTACATGCAGAGTTACAAGCTTAGTAACAACCCAGCATGGAAATGAAAGAAATGATGCCAAAGACTTTACTGACAAGTTGGCTTTTGAAAGAGGCAAGACAGGTAGCATTTGATAGGTGTTCTGAGTGATGGCTTGCATGTGTAAAACAGAAGCCGTTATGTATCATACACCACAAGCCAGTTCTTCATTTTGCTATAGCCATTAGGGATCACGGCTCCTGTGGCTTTGTTTGGTAAACGATACAGCCTGGTCATAACAAGAAAGAACGTGCTAGTCCTAGAGTGTAACCTCTTCTCCAGGACACATTGTCTATTCTGCCCCTGCACTGAGATTCAGATTGTAGCTCCCTTCCTCCCACCCTCCTCTCTCGACTATATTGAAATAAAATTTTCCTTGAACCTTGACATTCACCATCTGTGACAAACGGTAGATAAAGGAAGCATATGAGCCTGAGACAGTAACATCTGAGGTCTGTTGATGAAAATTTATGTAGGGCGCCCATGAATAGCATCGCATTTCTGATGTGGAACAATCTCAGGTTTGCTTAAGAAATTTTTAAATTTGTCTTGAGACTGACAGGTATTACCATTCATTTAAAGGTCTTAACTTCCTTGCCCAGCCCTCCCCTGCTCCAGTATCTCACTTTTGAAATGAATTTATTATATATTCATTTATCTGCTTCTTTCTCCACCCATCTCTGAAAAAGCCCCAGAGGAATGAAATAATGTAGAACATCAGGCTCTCTCTTTCCCTCTGAACATTTCACTTAAATTTAGTGTCTAGGGGGGAAAAAAAATCTGGGGAAGGGAAGGGGCAGTTAATTTATCCTGTTTAAACAGATTAAAAATATTATGTTTAAAAGGATTCTCTAGCATTTTGTGTTCAGTACGTTGTATAACCTATTGGTGGATTTGTAAATGTTGGATATATTTGTTTATATGGCGCCCTCAGTGTGCGCATCAAGTCTTTGCTCCCAAGAAGGTGGTGGTGGTGATGGTTACTATTATTCTCATTATTACCTTATTATTACAGGTGTTGTATCCCTTATCTAAAATGCTTGAGACTAGAAGTGTTTTGTTTTGGATTTTTCCACATTTGGGAATTCCGGCATTTGCATATACAGTCAGTCCCCCACATTTGTGGGTTTAACTTTCACGGATTTATTTGTGAGTTTGTCCAACTCTTGCCCCACTCATCCTCAAGAACTTCTTTTCCAGGGTAACCTGCCTTCTTACTGGCTCTGATCAGGCCACACAGCCCTTTAAAAACTCATCTCTGGTGGTGGTCGTCCTCCTCCTCCTCCTCCTCCTCCACCAGCTGCTGCTTGGCCAGCTAAGGATGGATTAAAGCCCAATTTCTCAGCACCACAAACCTTCTCCTGATGTCCACCCCCCCCACGCAAGGAATGAGATGGGAAAGAGAGAGAGAGAGAGTATTCAGCCATCATGCCAACCCACTCCCCTTCCCTCTCCTTTCCCTGACCTGGTTTGGATCCTGGGTGTCTGTTCTGCCCACCATGCCTCGGACTCCTTCCCACAGACACATAAACACATTTTGATGATTGTGGTTTTTCCATTGTGGGGGTGTCCTGATCCTCTGAACATAGCAAATGTAGAGGGCTCACGGTGCATAAAATATAGCACTGTCCAGGAGATTTCTGGGGAGCCCACAAACTCTCACTGAACAAATTCTGCCAAAAACCCCCACTGTGATAGGTTTGCCTTAGGATCACCATAAGTCAGAAATTACTTGAAGTCACACAACAACAACAACAACAACGATCAGTTTGAAGAAGCACTTCAGGTACTTTTATTAATTGCACTTAGGGAATATGGAAGTTTAGGTTATTATCACTGTGGCTCAGTGCTACACAAGTACTTCCTGTCATAATAAGATCGTTTCTTGTCTCATAGGTTATACCTGTTCTGATAACACCAGCTTTGTCGTAACTAAAACCCTAAGTGAATTGCTTTTCTCCCATTTATGTCTCTTAGACAAAGGACACCACCTGGAATATTGTGTCCAGTTCTGGACACCACAGTTCAAGGAGGATGTTGAGAAGCTTCAACATGTCCAGAGGGAGGTAACCAAAATGGTAGAAAGCCTGGAAACCGTGAAGCCCTAGGAGGAGCAGCTTAGGGAGCTAGGTCTGTTTAGCCTGGAGAAAAGAAGGTTAAGAGGTGACGTGATAGCCATGTTTAAATATTTGAAACAATGTCATATGGAAAACAGAGCAAGTCTGTTTTCTGCTGCTCCAGGGACTAGCACAATGGAGCAGTGGCTTCAAACTAGAGGAAAAGAGATTCCACCTAAACATTAGGAAGAACTTCCTGACAGTAAGAGCAGTTGGACAGTGGAATACATTCTTCAGAGTGTGGTGGAATCTTCTTTTGACGTTTTTAAACCAAGGCTGGATGGCCATCTGGCAGGAATGCTTTGATTGTGTACCCTGTATGGCAGGGGGTTAGACTCACTGGCCCTTGTGGTCTCTTCCAACTCTATGATAGGAAAGTCTCATATTAACCTAGCAATAGGAGATATACATTCTCTTTATGTAGGAAGAGAACTTATCATTTCCATAGGAAACATATACATAATTTTCTCCCCACATCCTCATACATGAAAGACGTGTAAGTCACTTACTGTCTCCAGATTGTATTAAGATGTTTGGCTTTCTGATTGCTAAGGGAAACTGAAACAAAGCATTGTTGCTGAACATCACATGTGAGCATCTCACCAAACAAATAAAAAGCTGCCTTCAGAAAAGAAGTATCAGAAATATGCTTAAACTGAGTATTTTTCCAATGTTCCACTGGCTTATTTGTCAGGCAAAAGATGTTTAAAAATCCTACAGGAGAAGAAAAAAGAACCTGATAACAAAGCATAGGCCTGTGACTCCAATACTGTCACCTTTTTTCCCCCTCCTGTATGATGTTTTTTTAACACCTTTTGCTTCACGAAGAAACCAGTGGAGCTTCAAAAGTCTGCATGATGTGCTTTGTGTATTTTAGCTGGCCAAGAAAGGTATCACTCTTTTGTGGATTTTGGATTTTGTTTTATTTTGCTGCATGGCCAAAATGGCTAAGCCTAAATTACTCCAATGGTTTAATTACTTTAATAGAGTACCATCTAGTGGCCAGACCTAACAAAACCAATAACCCTTTGGATCAAGATCAGTTAATAAGCTTAAGAAGAGAAACTGATGGCCATGTGGTCATTCTTCTTGAATAGCATTAAAAAGACATGACCTTAAAAAAGAATGACATTTGCCGTGACATTGCCAGAAAGGATGTCACGGCAAAGGGAAGATCAACCTGGACTTGTCCATCAGCCAGAGAAAGAGCAGTTGTAGGGAACATTCCTTCCTTGTTCTTCCACACAAAGAACACTGGGTCCCAATGGTCAGTTAGCCTACGATTGTGAAGCTGAAGGAAGGCACACTGTGGCCTCCGCCATCAGCCAGGGGACCTGGAGTCCACTCTGAACTTGCTCCTCTTGCAAAACAAGAAGAGCGTAATGGCAAGGGAGAGATTAGCCAACCTACTTCCATTGTCAGTGAAAGAGCATTGTTTGTATGGTGTTCGTTACAGTAAAAGTGAGCTTGAAGAAGAGGACTGCTTCATCTTTTAATATCTGTATAGCACTTACAAGAATTAGGCACTTTATAAATAAGAAAAAGGGAAAAAATGTTTAAGACAATTCTGATCTTCCTGGTGTGGCGAAAAAAACATTAATTTTACTTATTTACACACAAATGGACGGATCCAAAGTTGCTTCTACAGAGCAGAGTATCCACAAAGTGAGATTTTACTCAGCATGCTGCCACCAATGCAAAAAGGTGGGAGGCCATCTTTGCTGCGTTCCCCACTCCCTGCAGTCTCAGGACCATCTCAAACACTGTTATGGAGGATCCCCTAAACTTTCAGAGCATATTTTTGCAGGCACAAGGAAAGGTAGAATAAGGACAAATAAACTAAATGGCCCCTTCCTCTTTTTCTCTGGTGAAATTACTCCATCAGTGAAATAATTTTTGCAAGAGAGAATGTCTTGCTCCAACCCATAGTTTTCTCCCACTTATTGTTCAAGAGGTAAGAGAGAGGAACTTTCAGTTTAAACAACTGGAAAAAAACTGGCATGTACAAGTGTGCTTTAATGGCTATTCACTTTCAGATAAGGCCCTTCTTTTAAAAGGATCACAACTACCACAAATTCACAAATGTAAACAGGGACAGGCATATAGCTGACCCATCTCACACCTGCTTGCATAAATCAAGCCAAAGTGTTTGCTCCTACAAGCCATACCCAGCCATACTCAGTTTCCTGGAGCACCCCCAAGTAGCAGCAGAGTCCCAGATGGGAAAATAACCTGGCATAGGAAGGTTACACTGAAGTTTTCCATGGGGCATCTCTCATTTGATGCAAGAATGAATCATTCACCAGCTGTCCCTGATCTAAAGCAACAGGAATAACAGTACCTTGAGTGCCTCATTGTTCTCCATCAGGAAGATGATAACCAAATGGAGGTTATATAAATTGCATGGGTTACCATAGTGATGGATTAATGCATTAAATATATGTAATGCTAAAAAAAGAAAAGAACAGAGGAAACGACCTCTCCAGGTTCCTTCTCTTCTGTTCCCACTGAAGTTCTGAGTTGCATCTTTGTGTTCCCAACCACTCAGTAAAGCACAGAAGTTGATTAGTGTGCCAGTGTCAGAAAGTCTGTGTAATTATCAACACTGCTTTGAGAGCGGTTGCTGTAATGACTTGACATTCATCTAAGCCAGTGAAAGAGACCCTCCAATCTATAAAGCTTCCCCAGTCCTGCCCACAAGCTGTTCCAGAGAGGAATCCCCCTTCTGCCAGCGGCACTTTCTAATTCTTGATCTCTACCAGGCAAAGTCAGAAGGGGAGAATAAAAGTAAAGTAAGCCTCCTGACTGAGGCGCACAGCCACGTGGGATGGTTCTTGGGCTTTGTAGCTCAGTGCTGAACTTGCTTCCTTTCCTCTCTGATGGAAGGTGCAGGATGGAAAGAGGAGGTGGTAACCAAGGTGCAAAGACTCAAATGGCTCCATGTGTCACCCATCCTGCACTCTCCATGATGGGAGAAGGTACAGAGAGGACAACTGTGACTGAACCAGGACCCAGATAAATGACTCTTCCATGTGCATGGCCCCAAGTATTGCTTGCTTCACTCCAGTGGTCATGCTGGATGGGAACAATGGAAGCTGTAGTCCAAGGCATCAAGCTGGAACCAAGTTGTTATTATAGATATGAGATGTAATCTCCTCTAATGCAACAGTTCAAAGCAGAGATCTAATTTTCTAGAGAACCTGTGGAGAAATCTGAACTCTGAAAAATGACACTCCTCTCAATTCACACTGACATTTTAACAAGGCATTCCATAAAAAGGCAAAAATAGCAACAGCTGATTTGTCAGAGACAGAAAATCAGAACCGTCCCTCACTTAAACATGGAGGGTTAGAAAGATATCATTCTTGGTATTCATTTGCTTTACACATGCCTTTTGTTTTAGAATGTCTTGGAGATTTCCAATATATTCCTTTTGATTCTGTAGTTGCTATATACTTTTATTTATAGACAAAACCGGTAGCTTCCAGTTGGTTGCCTAGTTGACAGGAGAAACCGTTACCTTGGTTTTTATCTGTGTGTGAATTTATGCAGGGCTGTGTGGGTAGTAGATTTGCTTGGCTCTGAGTTCTACTGTATTCTTTTGACATTTTTATAGACATTTACAGGTTCCTGGAGCTCTCCATTCAGCTCAGGTTTCTGTATTATAAGCAGACTACTTCACCATAATAGAGGAAATAAAATTCTTATTAAATACCTACAGCATGTCTGTAATTAACTTAAGAAGGAATGATTGCTTCTGCCACACGCTTAACTCAGCATTGTAAAATAAAGTCCATAGACACAGAATTATAGTTGTGACATTTCGGTGGTCAAGATGAAAAGAACCAACCCACTTCTGCTTTAGAAAAGCAGACCAGCAGGCAGCCTCCAAGGTCAACTTTAATGGCTCCTCTCCTTCATCAGTATTCTATAACCTGATGTCATGAAGTTACACTGACAAGAGTAGATCTGGTCCAGGTGAAAGAAAGTACCTGTTCAGATAGGATATAACTGGAATGTATTGATGGGCTCAAGGCCTCTTCAATGGTGACCCCTAATTTATGGAGCCTCAGTCCCTTAGGATATACACTAGACCCTTTCCTTGTTTTATTTCAGTTAAAATATCAAGGTTGTAAGGTTATCCTTATTAAGATTGTCCTCCAGTATGATAGATGCCATCCTATGCCAGCAATTCCCCTCTACATTGGACAAACAAGGCAGTCTTTACCCAAGAAGAGTAATGGAAACAAATCTGCCATTAGACATAGCAACACCCAAAAACCCAGTTGCAGAAGTTTTCAACCTTCCTGGACACACAGTAAGTGATTTACAGGTTGTGGTCTTTGAACAAGGAAATTACAAAGGAAGACTAGAAAGAGAAGCTCCCGAAATGAATTATCTTCATAAAGTCCAACTCATTAGGCAGAACAACAACAGTGGCTTAATGGCACACCATATGGCACATATAACAACAGTAATCTTCTCAGAAAAAGTTCTGAACACTGACTTTTGGTAAGTAGAGGTATTGCTTTCATGAATCAAGATTAACTGACTTTTGGAAAGTAGACGTATTGCTTTCATGAATTAAGACTAACTGATCATTGTAGAGATCTGAATGTCGTGTATCACCTCGCCCAGCCCTTTGAAAATTTAGGACAAAGGTCAGGATTTGCATTGTTCTGGATCCTATTACATACCATCCCATTCCCACAACTGTGTAAATATGATTGACACTTGAAGCCTTAATATGGTACTGCATCTAAAGAAGTGAGTCTATATCCACGAAACCACATGTGATTTTTCTTTTTAAAAACACACTTCTTTTCGCTGTCCTCCCCCTTCCTCCCTCCTCTTTATGTTACCAGACAGGAGGGTCAGCACCATGGACAGCAGAGCCAGAAGCCATATCCTTCCACTGGTTCAGCAACAAACCAGATTCTGTGTCTGTGTGTGTTCAGTAGCACTTTCAAGTTGTCTGTGGACTGTGTGTATACATGCCTTCAAGTGGCCTGTTGACTTATGGAAACCCATCCATTTCATGGGATTTCTAAAGCATGGAATACTCAGAGGTGGTTTTACCAGTTCCTTTCTACAGCACCTGGTACAGTGGTCTCCCATGCAAGTACTAGCCAGGGCTGACCCTGCTTAGCTTCCAAGATCAGACAGGATTTGGTGCTTTTAGAGTATTTAGTCGTATTAATCACCTGTGTGTGCGTGTGTGTTTGTGCCTTCAAGTTGCCTATGGTCTTAGAGAAACCCCATGCATTTCCCAGAGGCAAGGAAGCCTCAGAGATGGTTTTGCCAGTTCCTTCCTTATGAAATATAGCCTACAGCACCTGGTATTGGTATAGTTGTAATGAGATTTTTTAAAAGGTAGATTTCTTCACTTCATGCTTACATGCAAAGTGGAAATTTTACTCTGCATTAGTTCTTGCCAGTGCTGAATAAATGTGTTACCCAACCTAGAAAAACAAGTAAGAGGGTGTGATTGAACATCTTTATTTGAAGAAGGGTGATAAAAGCAGTGGGTTGTTCCTTCTTCAAAAAATAAAATGAAATAAAAGGGGCAACTGAATATTCTTTCTCTGCATAATATCCCAAGCCTAAGCTCAAATGGAAACCAAAACATTGTTGAATATTTGTGGTCTCAATAATTTCCTTCTGGAGGAACAGATAAGTATAACTCAAGCTACAGTATCTTCAAGCTACTCCCTATCCAATAAAGGAAATTGGTCCAGATCCTATACACAGCTAGAGTAGCATCAATAGATGTCTAAGCAGTTACTCTGGATCCCACAGCTGTGCATGTAATTGCACAACAGGTGCCAAGGCCTCGAGCATACTTATCATGCAGCAGTTGAATAGTTCCTCACTCACCAAGAGAAGGGGGTACATGCGTGCTGGTGGAGTGGCAGGCTGTACCATGGACCTTGCTTACACAACCTCTGAGAAAGTGCCACCACTATTTTTTACACTAGCATAGTGCCCAAGAAGATTCCAACCACTGTTAACAATCGTTGAGCAACCATTTCCACCTTCGGCAGATGGCTAACTAATACTCTAGGAAGTCTGGGTGCTATATCATCAAAAGGAGCTCATAGATAGAAGACTGTCTCCTGACAGTCGGAAAACACTCTCTGTGTTCTGAACTAAATGCACAATGTAGTTTGGAGAACGTGACATCTCTCCAGCTTAGGGGAAGGGGCAGATGAAAGTATGTGCAAGTATTGTGCACACTTGCAAGAAATGAAGAAAAAGAATTGAAAACTTTGGGTGGAGCCTTGCAGGTCTCCCCAAATTACTATCTGGGAAATTTGCCTGGGGAAGTTATGGATCTTGGCTTCCACTTTTGTTCAGCGTGCATATGCGTACGTAATAAACAGGTTACATAGATAGAGTTAAGTCTTCTGTGTTTTGTCTCATCTAAGGAAGCACCCAATTAATGTTGCCTCTGAAACTTTTCACAGCTCAGGGTAGTAACAGCATTATTTTGCCAATTGCATATCATCATTTCCCATCTTAAACTTCAAAGTGTCTTGATAATTCAAGTTATAGAAACCAATTAATTTTGCATAGAAACTTGCTTTGGATAGGGGAATCTGGGCACCTTTCTGTACTGCATTTAAAGAAATGGGTTTATATCTACGGAAGCTCATGCTAAAATAAAAACCAGTTAGTCCGCTTCTACTCCCACTCTTAATTTTTATGCTTCAAGTTTCCATGGGGCTCTTGAGATGACAGGAGAGGGAGGTACAAAATCAGTGGGGAAAATGCAGAGATTCTGTATACCTTGCATTATATCTTTCTACAAAAGAGGCACAAACCTGATTGAAATCAGCAGTGCTAGCTTAAGAACAGGACTGGATCACAGCCTAATGTATCTTGTCCAGGAATAATTTAATTTATTTATATTAATGTCATTAAGTAGCATTCCCACTGTGTGTTGGGCTAGAGGGCTGTCTCCTTATTTACCCTCTACTTTTCTGATGCAGTCCTTAAGAAAAGATTGAGGCATATTTTAATTAGTTTATTTCTATAACCAACCTGCCCTGTAGTATAATAAGCATAGCTCTGTAGCAAATTTATTTGCAGCCCCACTGCCAGAAATAATGATATGAGAAACAATGAATTCTAAACTTAGACTGGGCAAAAGGTCAGAGCAATGACAATCGTCTCCGAATGTTAGCCTTAGGAGACAATATTTAGATCAACCATTCATTTGGGGCAATTAGTCGTGACTACATATTGTACAATACATTCTTCCCAACACACTGTCATTTCATTCCTAACACACTATCATTTCATTTTGAACACAGGTTATTTGAAGAATTATATGAATCTCAGTGGAGGCCATTTAGAATATTGGTATGTGCAGAACATAGGTATTTATTTGCTTCAAAAAATACTGTTAAAAAACTAAAAGGAAATGAATTTGCCAGTATGTCACAGGAAGGGTCACTGTTCAATGGTGTCATATCTGCCTTGCACACAGAAAGTCCCAGCCACCTCTAGCTAAAGCATCAGGTGGCACGTGATAAGAAAGATCTGTGTCTGAAGACCTGAAGACAGGCAGAGCAGAGGGACAAATAATCTGACTTATTGTAATGTTAGGCATCTATCTATGATAGCCAGCACAGGTTGTCGGATGAAGGTGGGCTTTGAATGGTCAACAACAGCACTCTGAACTAGGACTCCGGAGGAAAATCAGGAGCCAGTATTGGCCAAACAGTGTTGGAGCAATGCACTCCATTGTAATTGGGCTGCAGCATTCTAAACCACCTGCAACTTCTGAACCCTCCTCAAGAACAATTCCTAGTAAGAGAATATTCCAAAAGTCCAGAACAGATGCATCCTTCAAGTGCGTGCGGCAGCAATGAGGTAAGGCTTGACTTCTTCAACCGCTATTGGATCCTACCACTTCACTGATACCTACTCCTGAACCCAACCCTTTCTGCCACCTTCACTCGCCACCCATGGTGGGTGACTGGATCTAGGTTCCCAACCTTTTTTTCAGTTGTGTACCCCTTGACAGCCCACTTCCATAAACTATACCCTTCATATTAGCAAAATGTTTGTAATTAACACAGTTGCTGTTATTTCAGATGTGTATGTTGTAACCGTAAATAAATAGCCCAATAATTGGATTAAAAAGCAATGCAATAGTAAAGTAGACCGACAGTGCATAGAGAGAAGACCCAGAAGAATTCATGCATTGAACACTGCTAACAGGACTGACTGAGGTGCCTGCTTATATATACACACGTACTGTGGAACAGCACTCAAATGTTCACGAAGCAGAGGACAGTGAAAGAGTCTGTGGGAGGTGTGCTGCTGCTGAGCATGTACACTGTAGTGGCGTGTCTGAAGCACATTGTTTAGGGAGGGACTTCCCGTCATTCACCAAAATAACAAAGCAAGGTAACGGGACTTTTCTTGAGGTTAAATAACAAAGGAAACCCATTCCGCCACTCGTCATAATGTTCAACTAATTTCACAATTTTTGACTTGCATCTTGCCTTACCCTGTTGATATATGTGCCTTTATTCCACCATTATTCAATTTTTACATGTACTCTAAATACCTGGTTTGCAGCCCTGGGGGTACCCCAGGTTGGGAATCCCTGGTCTAGGAGAATGGCAGGGCAGTGCCAGAATACTTCTGATGTAATGCATCAGGGGAAATTTAAATGGTAGCACCAAGACACACACCACTTATTAAAGCACCATTGCTGTTCCTTATTGCCACTACCAGAAGGTCCCAAGAGGTCCCACAGAGTTAGGAAGGTGACTTACTGAGGGCAGAGTGGGCTCACCACACAGGAACAATGTTGAAGGCCTTCCTACATTGGGAGAAGCTAGTTCTGTGACAGGTGTGTTGGGGAAGGATTGCTTTGAGCACATCAGTCAAAACTGGCCAAAGGCATTCCTGGCCCCTGTAGCACCCTGACGCTTCAGGAGTAAGACTGCAGCTCCTTAGCTCTATGGCTTTGCCATTTCCTGTTGAAATGGCTACACTGTGAGTCCAAAGCTGGTTCCCACTTCTTTTCTTTAGACATGCTGTTATGATTTTTAAAAAAAATATTAAAGAAAGAATAAGGAATCCCTCCTATTTATTGACCATCCAGGGCACACCAGGAAAGGCACTTGCAATTGACTATAAGTAGAAATGATGTAAAATACTGTGGAACTTTTAACCTGTACTTGTTGAACGAGTGATTTATCTGGTCATCCACCAAAGAGTTTCCTTCCAGGTCACTGGCTTCACTGTGGTCATGAAAGTCCATTTCTGATTCTATTCCCAGTCTGGAAGTCTCAGAAACGCCTGTGAAGCTCCGGGTTAACACACCTGGATAAGAACAATGGCATGCTTTTATTTTTAGGGGTTGGGTGCTCAAAGTCATTTCAGTTTAATGGAAAGCCTGACATTTAAATTTGGACTTCTGTTTTGCTTTTCAGCCTGTTCATAGCCCTGTTCATATTCCCATAGATTAAAAGATGTTAACAGTACAAATAAAATTACAAGAACAAAAAAACGTAATGAGATCAGGAGCCAACAACCAGTAAGATACAAATAATTAAAAATAAACTCGCCTAACAAGAAGCTGTTTCTTGAGTTTGTAACATATTTCTTGGAAGCCAATTCTAAACAAAGCTTTCACCAGAAAGGTTTGTTAAAAGGTATCCCAACTCTGTAAAGTACCCAGATTTCTAGCTGCTATTTTTTTTTAAACCAGACCCAGTCCCCATGCTTACAATATGTAATACCAAGAAGAGATGGGGTGTGGAGCAATTAGATCAGAACAATAAACCTCAGCCACCAATTTTGACCTGAAGTTGTATAATTTTAATAACACAATGGAATGGTTACTTTTGGAATGAAACGGAATGATTGTGGGAAGAAAGAAACAAATGACTATTGCTCCCAGCGGAGCTACTGTAATGGGCCTTAACATCTAATTTTAAGAAGCACAATTACATTCTTTCATCAAAAATGCCAGGATGCCAATTTTTTTCCCCTTTTGCTTTCAAACATACAAAATACCATAAAGTGAATGTATATCATCTTTAAGGCTCTGCTAAAGAGCCAATGACAAGAGCAAAATGTCACCAAAATGGTGACTATGGGGGAAACACCAGATGAAGGCTTAAAGCTATTCTAAAGATGCTGTACCTTTCTGAGACAGTCCTCCCAATCCTTGACTGATACTTGAGCTTTAATGTGATTTTCTATTGATACCCATTAGCAAATAGAATACACTGTATCAGCATATGACATATTTCATTTATTTGTTGAAATACCCTCCCTGCCACTATTCTGCAACCTTCCCAAGATCATAAACCTGTCCAGTAAATCATAAAGGTGGGAAATAAAGAGATACATGGTCATCTGTTGATCAGTAAATTACACCAAACGGTCCATGACCTTACTGCATCGTAAGACTTGTAACTGTCAGTTTTAGAGGTAATTAAGTTTACAAGTGTGAAATAATGGAGGTGTAAGTGGCAAGTATTTCAGAGGTCAAATTACCTTTGAAGACTTATTTTTCAACCAACACACCTTATTGTGCATGCAGCTGCTATATTTAAAACAGATTATTAGAGAAAACACTGAATCCTTACATTTTCTGTTTTTGTTTGTTGTGTTATTATTAAGACAGTAAACCCACAGGTGCATACTACCTTTGGGTGAATTAGGCTCTCTGTCTCAGCAACATGAGCGGCTGTAGAGCTAACATACACACACAACAGACTTCAGCCTGCTTGAGCCAAGACAGCTGGCTTAAGGTTACAATCCAAAGCACACTTACCTGAGCAAGTAAACCTACTGAATGCAGTGGGAGTAAAGGTGCATTGGATTGCAGTACTAAGCTGATCTCTAAAATCAGCAGGATTAAGGCTGCAGTCCTATACATATCTAGGCTTAATTCCAGTTGGTTTATGTGTTGTCATTTGACCTGTGATTTTCTTTCTTGTGGCGTATGTAATATAGCTGGCCGTGAAGTATGGCACATTCACTTCTATCGCACAATCCACTTCTACCAATGTGTTTTTCAGTCCCCTGGTGACCATTTCTTTCTCCAATAGCAACTGTTATCAAATAATCCTAGCATAATTTCATAGAATACATTCTGCAGCTTAAAGTGTATTGCCATTTGCATGTCTGTACATCACTGCCACTCTAAGGCAAGATATCTGCAATCTAGCACTGCATAACACACAGAAATATTAAGAATAAAGTGGCCACTACATAATCAAATTAACATTCTTTTCTTTTCTCTTTTCTACCTGAGAATATTTATTGATAACCTCAGCATCGCTGATAATCACAACTCCTGGTATTAACTCATTTCTATTTTACCACCATTACTTCTACAGAGAGGTTTAAAACATTCCCTTCATCCATCACAGATATTTCTGTTCTCTTGGTTTTCTCTTTGTTTCAACAGAGGAGCTATAACGAGAGCAAACAGACAAGCACAAGAGAGAAAGTAACTTCTAATTATAGACTATTAGTGTGGAAGGATTCGAAGGCACTGCCGATAACACACTTGGAACATTTCAGAGAGCAGGACCTATGACCTTACCTTGATAGTCAAGGAGAACGGAAATGAACAAGTGGGGACAGATCTCCTCCAGGGCCGAGCGGAACGCAGACAAGGCGCCGGGGCCTTTGCAAGAGAGTTTCTCTAAAAAATAGGCAGCTTGCTTCTCGCAGCACTCCTGGGACAAAATGTCTTTGTACTCCTCCAAGGAAAAGATTCTCTCATAAACCAGATATGACAGCACTTTCTGCACATCCAGCTCTCTCACAATTTTCTCCCTGTGGTTGCTTAGGATATCAGCAAGCCAGAGGTTTCTATCTTTGCTTCCCTTTTTTGTCGGTTTTGCACAGTTATAAAACCAAGAGCGGGCCGACCATCCAAACATGTTTGCATTTAAAGCTAAAAATAAATAAAAAGAAGAAGCTATCCCAACTCTGTGTCAGCTGTGTGCAACCTTCAGCAGGCTACAGGCACGTAATGGGAAGGCAAGTGCATCTCGCCTGCCTATTGATAGTGCAATTTGACTGGAAAAGAGAAGGCCTATGTTCATATTATAAAAGAAAAAAGAAAGGAAACCGCCACGCACAGTGCTTCCAGATCCCTAAGAGGATTACTTTACACTAATTAGCCCTTCACAAGCGTTAATAAGCATCTCCACAACCACAAAAAGGGAGATAGGAGAATAGCTGGACTACTCTTAATTTTTTAATTCCATAAACTCCTCCCAAAAAAAAAGAGTCCTCTTTTGTAAAAAAAAAAAAAAAAATTGCACTGAAGACAGACTATCAAAGCAATCATCCATGTCTGGCAAGTGTTAAAACAAGAAATAAGGATGTGACTTCAGGTGATGCCAAGTTTGATGTTTTGGTGGGATGACCTCCCAAATCATCCTATAATTGGATGGTAGTTGCCCCTTTTAAGTAGTGTTGCATAGGTGATGTGTTAGTTGTCATGCATTCATGAAGGCCGAGGACTTTGCTGATGGTGTGTGTGTGTTGTTGGGGAGTGGCTTGTGGTGAGGATAGGAAAAATAATCTAGATCTTTAATCTTATGGAAAACTGGTATCGGTCACTTTTAACATCGTATCTTTTGCAGTTCCTGAATTATTGGGTCATTTAAAAAAAAAATTCTCATAAATAGCGTCTACTTAATGAATTAGGATTAAGAGGAGAGATTCTGACAGCTTCAACGTAGGTGTACTGCCAGTAGTAATTATTCACTGAGGATCATGCTTGCATAACATCCTCACTTCATATATAGATGCCTACAACCTACAGCAGGGTTACTCTTACTGCTGCCATTTGGTTTCTTCAGGATGATGATGAGCATGATGATTAATTGTTATTCCTACTACAACTGCTACTATCGTTATTGAGAAGTTCATAGAATTCGCCTACGACAGTTCCCTTTCCAAGACGTCAGATAGTTGCCTTCAGTCTCGTGCCTACAAAGGTGTTCTCCCATGTACATTTCTGATATTTCCTATTGCATTTGTTAGCTTCACAGCTACAACTTACAAGCTATCAGGCCTCTAGCCAAAGCTGGCCATAGCATTCTATAACATTCTGTAATCTGAGGCAGATTGATTCCACATCTTGCTCTTCCCAACAGAACAAACAAAACAATAAGAGACTAATAACAGTTTGCTGTCATTTTAGAACACCAAGAAACAACTGCCTGAGGTAGCTGCCTCACTCTGCCTAACGGCAGGGCTGGTCCTGATCCTTCCTCCCTAATGTTTCAGCATGTGTGGTGGTGAGGACAGGTTGGGTGGTGGAACTTGAGCCAACTCTCCCTCTCGGAGTGTGAGGAATATTTGAATAACCTTACAGTTAACTTCTCAAAATGATCACGTGCACTTTCAGTGCAAAACAGAGAAATGTGGCTGAAAGACTGTCCAAACAGAAAATGGATTCTGCTGAAGTCCTATATATGGAGAATGAATGCAAAGATGCACAGCCTTTCTTGTATGCTTGGGAAGACAAATGTTAAAACGCTGCAACACGCTTCTGCTAGCCCTCAGTATTGCATCCTGGAGATACTCTTCTTTCGGATGAAGTGGGATTGGATGTAAGTGGCAACTTTGCTTCATGATGGTCATTGTTAGAGCTGTTTTGCTATAGCAAACTGAGTGGGGATGTTTACATTAATAAATCAAAACTCGCCTTGTTTTCAGTATATGTGTGAGGAGAAAAAAATGGTTCCCCTAGAGAAGGGGAAACCATCTTTTGGATACCTTCATCCTTTCATATGAAGTCTTTAGAAGAAAAAGAAAATAAAACTGTGGCTGAATATATATGTATATATATATGTAGGTATGTATAATCTTTACTGACATGTCACCTCAGTGGAACTAGCTATTAAACAGAAGGGGCTGGGGAAACAGGCAGTAGGCACAGCTGGCTAAGAGACACCAGTGTTTTATTGATCTGTTACGTATTGCATCTTACCGATTGGAGAGGTTTTGCTACCGGTGTTTTCCTCTTTTGTCTTGCAACTGTATACCTGTACCAAAACTTGATTGACATGTAAGCTAAATTTAAGGTCTCAGATATATCAACAGATATACAAAGGTCTCAGACATACAAACCAAGATTTACTAAATTTAAAGTTTTACTTTGTTGTTGTTAACTGCTGTCAAGTCAACCATGACTTCTGGTGATGAGATGAAAGACCTCCAAACCACTCTATCATCACTCACCCTTCTCAGGTCTTGCAGATTCAGGGCATGTCTTCCTTGATTGAGTCTACCCATCTGTAATGTGATCTTCCTCTTTTCCTAACTACTTTCTATCTTTGTTGTTGCTGTTGTTGTGTGCCTTCAAATTGTTTCCAACTTATGGTGACCCTAAGGCAAACCTGTCATGGAGTTTTCCAGGGCTGAGAGCATGTGATGCACCAAAGGTCACCCAGATGTTTTCCAAGACCAAGCAGATAATCAAGGCCCGGTCTCCAAGGTCATAGTCCAAAGCTCAAACCACTAGACCATGCCAGCTCTCACCTTCTGCCTTACCAAGCATTTTTGTCTTTTCTAGTGAGTCATGTTTGCTCATAATATGGCCAAAGTACGAGAGCCTCTGTTTAGTCATTTTGGCTTCTTCTGATTTCTTCACTGCAGTCTCCATTCTGGTAAATGAGCCAGGGCATGGAAAATCTTAACACACCTTTATTTGGAATTGCTTTGGGACCTTTTAAGCTTGGTCCTATGGGCCCTTTCATATGACCTATTTATAATGTTACGTTCCACTTTTACTGCCACAGTAACATCTATAGAATCTTGGGATTTGCAGCTTAGGGGGGAATGCTTAGAATTCTCAGCCTGAGAGCCCTAGTGCCTTCCCTCAGCTAAAAACTCAGGGTTGCATAGGATACTTCTATGGCAGAGAAATGGAACAATAGTGCTAGAACTGTGTAGCATGAAAGGTTAGAGGAAAGGGTGAAAAAATGCAGCCTTGAATCTCTATGTGGCCTCCAAGATTGTGTCTGTGGTCTGTGACTCCCTCAAAAGCCTTTTTTTTTCCTGACAAAAAAGGAGCATCAATTCACTCACTCCTCCAGTGTTTTGTTTTTTAAAAGCAGAAATTCTGCCCACTTCCAGGTTGCCCCTCTCATTTTTGGCATTCTCAGTAGTCCCTGGGGGATCCTAGCAGCAGAAAATTGGCTCCTGGGCCCACTGAAATTGTCCAGCCAGGTGGAAGTCCTCAGAGTGTCTTAATCTGACTCCGACTGTGCCCTGTTTTACCCAGTGGTGTTATGATTTAGTTTTTGTTAATTTGTGTATTTGATCCATCCTTTTTTCCCAGTGTTAACTGTATTTCTTGACATGTTATCTATCTTTAATAAATCTCAAAAAATACATACACTATTTTCAGAACACTCTAGTTAGCTCTATGTTATAATCTTCCTTTTCTTTTTCCAAGGAGGAAAATTTGTGGCCTTTCCTTCCCTCTCTCATTTTATCTTTACAAATAACCCTGTGAGGTAGGCTAGGCAGAGAGCCAATGATGAGCACGAGGTGACCCAGTGAACTCTATGGCTGAGTGGAGATTTAACCTTGGAATTCCTTGGGTCCAGTTTGACATTAAAAACTACACTACCATTAGCAACAGAATGCATTTATTTTTGAAATATTGATGTGGTAAACTTGATCTACCTTATGGTATTACTCTTTACATGTTAACATCACATTATTTATAAATACATACATACCCTGTGTTTTTGGAGAAAAACATGCAATGCCTGGTCTGTTTCTTGAGCAAATTCTCTGGGAGACTGCCATCTTGTGCTTGTTGGCAGATACGGCAATCTCCTATGTGGACTGAAGTTTATTGTTGACTTGGTAGAACTTCATCATACCCTTGAAATAATATTGAAATGTGTTAGGGTACAGCCTGTAAGCATGAAAACCTCCGTCACAAGATACCTTTGAGCATCTACAGATTGCCTCAATTGAAAGGTTTGAGTGGGTGTATTTCTAAGTCTTTAGCACTTTTTCACTTCAGGTTTACTTTTGAAACTTTTATGTGTAAACTTAAAACAGAAGAGCTTACGTGACCATATTCTAAGGCAGAGTGAAGCCTCAGCCAAGGCCTTTTAGCCCCCTGACCAGTTCTCAATTCTTTATGTTCTTACGTTGTTCCTGCTTTCAAAGCCCGTCCTGCCATTGCACAAAGGTATTAAATTTTATACACAGGCATATCTCAGTTGACAAAACCTCTGAGAGTGAAGCTTCTTTGTATAAAGGCTTTTTGTACCCCCAGTCCCATTTTCTTCATCATTCTCTATCCAGCTGAAAGCTTTTTAGCAGCATCAGCATTGAGACATGGTGAAGGAGTGCTGGAGAAATAGAGGCTTCCACTGTCAGGTTGCAGCTGCATACCTGCAGTAAACAATGCAACAAACAAACTTGAGCTGGGAAAGAAAGACATTCTTCACTAACTGATTCTACTGTAGGCCTGTGCGTCCGTCCTATAACAGGCCAATTACTAGGCATACATGAATGTCATAACAAAAAAGGGGAGAGCATATAACCCTGCCTCACTAGCTACTCCCAGTGTTTATTTTTTTTTAAAAAAGCATAATTTGCATTTTTGGCCACAAAAAAGAAAAAAAAACAGAAAAGTTAAGGTGGGGGGGTTATCCCTGGATGCATTTTGAAAGAAGCCTTCAAATGATCTCTAGAAGGTCCAAGATATTCTTATTTATGCGAGGTTTACCAGACCTGGTTGTTTTTATATGTGCATATTATTGGTTTTGGGTAAATGTTTGCAGAAATATGTTCAGCTGCTCTCCTTCTTTGATGTGTAGGAACGTATGCCCATTTCCATTTTACTTCTGTCTCTAGTATCAAAGTTTCTATTGAAGATGTAATACGAACACATCTACTTTGCTAACTGAAGTACACCTATATGCCACTTTATTCCGAATATTATACTGTGTGAAGCCTCAATGACTCCAGTTGTGGCAGAACATATAAGCTTCCTTCACTTATCTGGTTAGGAGCGGGACCACTGTCAAAAAACACAATTACTTGAAAACCAGAACCCACATACTATACTGTAGTAAGCACAAGGACTTACAGAGGCTCACGTGGCACAGATTGTGTGTGTGCTGCTTGCAAAATCTCTCAGCTAGCCTAGTTCCTTGCCCCCCTCAGCAAACTTTGCAAGCAGTATGTGTGCATGAGCGCTTCCAAGTGAGCCTCCATAGGCAAGAATTGATGTCAAATTAATGGAACTTGTCTGTAATTTGGAAGCACCAAAGGAGCAACTCATCTGATCATGGGATGTCAAAAGGTGAGAGGTTCCTGCATTGAAATAAATACATCAGTGTTACTTTTTTGGGGGGGGGGGTTATTTGTAGCTAGGAAATCTGGGCATAGGAACACTACCCAGATATTAAACGTTATAAATCAAGTCCTCTTGTTTCTATTTGTCAGTAAAGATACCCAATACAGAATAGCTATTTTGGTGACATAAGACCAGTGTTTTGTTGATGTTTCTGACTTATGGCAACCCTAAGGCGAGCCCATCATGGGGTCTCCTTTGCAGGATTTGTTGGGGTTGCCACTGCTTTTCTCTGAGGCTGAAAGAGTGTGACTTGCCCGAGGTTGCTCAATGGTTTCTATGTCAGAGCAGGGATTTGAACCCTGTTCTCCCAGAATCTGAGCCAAGCATTCACATCACTATGCCATACTATTAAGACTGACTTTACCATGCATGTAAGAGACACAAGTATCTGCTGTATGAAAATAAATTAACCAGGATTATCTGGTAGTGATCCCAACCAAAATCAATACAGGTTCACCTCAGTTAATGAAGCAGATGTGGTTCCAGGAATTATTTCTTTAACAAAAAAATTTGGTACCAGAGACAGAAATAACGTGGAAGGAATAGTTGGGTTCCTATAGCCTAAAAAAGGACAGCAGTTCAATGTTTCGGCAAAGTTTTTGTCCAAAGAGAACAACATGTGCGTGTAAAATGAAATAACCAGGTCTGGGAAGTCTTGCACAACTGAACAAAAACAGTGTGAATGTTCTGGAGACCACCTGAAAGCTTCTTCAAAAATGCATCCAGGGATTATTTTTTCTCCATCAGTCTCCTCCTTTCTTATGATTTCCATTTTTGCTGTCCAAACTTACAGATCTATGGATTTTTTCTTTTTTAAAAAAAAAAACATGCTAGGGGTAGCATGCTCAGGGTAGCTGCTATTTACTTGGCCTGTGGTAGGAAAGCATACATTTACAGTAGAATTGCTAAATTTGAATTGCATTTTCTCCCAGCAAAAGCTTTATTGCATTGTCTACTGCAAACACGCTGCTGCAAATCAACACGAAAAGTTGGTTTCTCCAGCATTTCTTCACCATCCTCTGAATGCTGAAGCTGCTAAAAGAAATCCCAGCAAGTCAGAGAATGACAAGGAAAAAGGAACAGGATGAGTGGGCAGTAAAGGACTTTGAATTTTCATAGGGTTTTCCTAGACAGGGAATACTCAGAGGGAGTCCTGCCAGTTCTTTCCTCTGAAATATTGCCTATAAGCATGTGATATTCATTGGTGGTCTCCCATCCAGCTGACCTTGCTGAGCTTCTGAGATCAGACATGTTCTGGTGTCTTTAGGATATTTAGGTTATTGTTACTAGTCTTCAAATCCTGAGAGGCAAATGCTTTACAATAAATTAATTAATTGACACATGTTGGATGGCAGTGGTGTTTCATGTCCCCATTGATTTCATGTCTACCCCGGGAATGACTAAATTTGGAACCGAAATAACAATGACAATAGAAATACTACTAATAATAGTAAGCTTGGAAAGGTGTGAAAACATTGTTTTTCACAATGTTTTTAAAAATGTTTTACTGTTTACTGATTAGGAAAACTGTGATGACTTTAAAACCTATGTTGCTAAGTAAGTTTTTAGTTATGTTACTCAGCTGCCTTGAGTGCTATTTTTTCTACAGCAAAGGCAAAATAAAAATTAGCAACAAAGACAATGAAATGATAAACTAAAATGTAACAAAGGATAAATCAAATCGGGGCAGAATGAAACAGTCCAACAAAACAAATTCAGTGGAATCAATGAAATGAAAAAACACATTACAATGACTAAATTAACTTGCGCCAATAAAGCGAACTGAATTGCAACCATAAATAAATGAAAATTATGACAATTACAAAGGAATAAATTAAATCACACCAATAAAGTGAATTGAACTACAAATGTAAATAAATCAAATTAAAATAATGAAAATTACAATAATTACAATGAAATAAATTACACCTATAAAGTGAACTAAATTGCAAACATAAATAAATTAATGAAGATTACGGTAATTACAAAAAAAAAATTAAATAACACCAATAAAGAAAACTGAACAACATAGATAAATAAAATTAAAATCATGAAAATTACGATAATTACAAAGAAATAAATTAAATTACACCAATAAAGTGAACAGAACTGCAAACTTAGATATCTCAAACTACAATAAGGAAAATTATGGCAATTAATTTTAAAACACCACAACGTTTACCCTGAATGGAATTAGGGTGGAAGAATAAAAAAATGAAGCAAAACAGAAAGGAAAGCAAGTAAGACGAAAGGTAAAAAAAATTAGAATGAAATAAATGAAAAGGAAATAAGAAGCAAATGAAATAAGTAAATGAACTGAGTGAAATAAATGACAGGGAAATAATAAACAAATCAAGCGAAGGGGAAATAAACAAAAGGGAAATAAATAAATGAATGGAAGGGAAATAAACGACGGGGAAATAATAAACAAACAGATGAATGAATGGGAAATAATAAATAACTGAAAGGGAGATAAAGGAAAGGGAAACAGCCGGTAAAGAAATGATATAAAATAAATGAAAGGGAGATAAAGGAAAGGGAAATAGTAGGCAAAGAAATGATAAAAAATAAATAAATGAAAGGGAGGAAAGGGAAACAGTAGGTAAAGAAATGATATAAAATAAATAAATGAAAGGGAAATAATATACAAACAAACAAACAAACCAGAGGAAAATAAAGGAAAGGAACATATTAAGTGAATGAAAATGACAGTGACATAAATTAAAGTATGCCAATAAAGGGAACTGAATTGCAAACATAACTAAGGAAAATGACGATAATTACAAAGGAGGAAATTATATCGCATGAAACGAGAGGGGAATAAGCGAAACGGCGAAAGAGGGGCGAGAGGACCACCGCCCGGCGAGGCGCGGCCCCTCCGCCTGCCCCTCCTCCCGCCTCAGCGCGGGCGGCCCTCTGAGGGAGCCCAAAATGGCGGCGCCGGATTGGCGGACCAGAGGCCGCCGCCGCCGCCGCCGCCGCCTCAGCTTCAGCGGCCCTCCTCCTCCTCCTCCTCCTCCTCCTGCCGCCGCCGGCCTTCCGCGTCGCCCTCGCTCCCTGCCCGCCTCCCGGCCGACGGAGCGGCCATGGCGGCGGTGGCGGCCCCTGCGCGCGAGGGCCTCGCCTCCCGCCTGGACCGCCAGGAGCAGGAGGTCCGCTGCCTGGCCGCCGAGATCGGGCGCCTGAAGGAGCCCGAGCGCTGGCCGGGCCTCGCCCTCGCCCCCGCCCCCCGGGGGGACCCCAGCCCGGAGCTCCAGGCGCTGCGGGCCGAGAACGAGAAGCTCCGCTACCGCCTCCTCCACCTCCGGCGGAGCCTCGACGCCGAGCTCGCCCGCGTCCGCGCCCCGCAGCCGGGCAGGGAAGCCGGGCGGGCCCCCAGAGGGCCCCAGGTGGGCCGGGCGGGCGGAGGAGCCCCGGGCTCCCGTGGGGCCCCTTCCCGAGGCGGGAGGACCGGCGGGGGGAGGGAGGGAGGCCCCCGGAGCGGGGCCGTGCTTGCCGTTCGAGAGCGAGAGGAAGGGGTTATTTTTTGGGGGGTTGCCCCGGGTTGCGACATTTACACCCTTCATCCCAGAGGCTAAGCGCGTGTATATGTTGCAATAACTATGCTGTGTTTCCATTATCTCCTTATTTCCCTCAGAGCAGAGGCATTTTGATTGGGGATTTTAAACGCTTTTAAACATTTCATTGTGCTGGGCCTTGTTTTGTTTTTTTATAATTGACCCTTTATGGCAGCTGCCTTGGAAAAAGCGGCATACGGGTGAAGTAAATAAAATAATTAGTGCAATTAATAAATGAAATACTAAATGCAATCTGGGTGCAGTTCCTTTTTTTGATTTACGCATGAGCTTTCTCCCTAAAATTGAGATGTCGGGCAGCATCCAACGTAAAGAAAACAGGTTCTAGGGAAAGCAAGCAAACGAGAACGCAAAAGATGGGTGTTAAAATGCAAACTGAATTAATTGTAGCGTTGGCGGTGCTGGCACGCGCTGCAACAATATTTGGGAAACCGCATCCTTCCCACACCAAGCACACGGGGCAAGAAGCTGGACCCTTCCACACTTCTTAGTTACCCTGCTGCGATTCCACTTTAACTGTTGTGTTTCAGTCCTCTGGAATTGTGGAATTTGCAGTTTAGGGAAGTTTATGGAGAACTGTCTGCCAGAGAGCTCTAGTGCCTCGCCAGACTACAAACCCCAGGATTCCATATGATGCAGTCGTAGTAGTTAAAATGGGATCATAGCGCTATGATTGTGTAGTGTGAAAGGGCCCCCTGTGAAAAAGAAGTGAGGTGAATACTGAGCAGTTTGGGGAAGGTGGTTATATGGCAGGCAGGAGTCTAGAACCTGTTGTTGGGGGTTTTAAAAAAAAGACTTTTCCCAGACTCTGCTGCAGATTGAAGGGTGCGGGTGCTGAAGGACTGAATGGTTGCGATACATAATGTATTTCTACTTTTTTCCTCTTTAGGATTGTCCCAGTTCAGACCATGATGTTCACCAAGCTAAACAGAAAAAGGAGAAGAAGAAAGAAACTCAAGCTGTGGATGGGTGTAAGAATGAAGTAGGTGAAATTCTTGTGTCACTGTTGGCTTTGTCTTGATTGTATGTATGGATCAGATCAGATTGGCGCAGTGGAGATCCTTGATTTTGACACTTTCTCTACAGAAGCAAAAAGGAGCTTGGTTGGGGGGAGAGTGTTTTCATTAAGGAAATAGCAAGGAACTTCTCCAGTGCTGTGGTCGTGATGTTTTGTTTTTGTTTGGAGGCAAGATTCGTAGAGCCCCATTGCTAGTATAATCCAGCTGGGTACCTAGCCGCTCTGGGAGAATTAGCCCTGAGATCAGGATTTCAGTTTAATTTGGGAAGACAGTTGCCTTGATGTGATACATGGGAGGCATTTTTTTAACAGCAACATTTATACTTTGGTGGGTTTTCTGCAGCTGGAATCATGATTATGAATAAATGAATAAAAATTTAGCTCTTCCCATTGCTTAGCAGCAGTCCTATAAATGGGCAATGTTATATTTTATAATGTGGGTTGCCAGAAATAGGGAGCAGATGCCTCCAGATAGTCAGGAACACCTCATGAGAGTTTTGCTTAGGTAGAATGAGAGGAATTGATAAACATGGGATCTGGGATCCTTATCCAGAGAAGCTGTATATAGGGGTGACTCTGAACTGTAGTAGTTTATAGTTTATGGTTCTGGTCCACACGTATACACCTACAGTGGATGAAGTTGAGAATGCACTGTGAGACAGATTGGTGGATGAGAAAATCCTGAAGCGAATGGAAGCTACCTCGCTCTTGTCACCTCCAATTCATTGTGGAGAAGACTCTCCATACCTGCTGAGGTTCCATTCCAGGACCTGCTGAAAATGGGAACAAAACAAAATTGCTTGCATGCCATATTATTAAATGGTGGCAGCGTGCGTGCGGGTGCTTCAGTGCATCCACTTGCACGCCACTGCTATTTTAGGTATAGGATGAGATGCTCCACAATCGCTTAAATTTGCAGATCCAGAAGTCACTTATATGGAGGGTTCACTGTAATAGCAGTGGCATGTGAGAACCAGATGGAATTTTGTGAGTTTTGATGGATTGCTAAAATATTCTTCTTTGCAATTTTTTGCAGCCACTGCAGGAGCCGAGCTTCATCAAAGATAGGTTGAAACTATATGAAACCTTGAAGAAGGAGCATGATGCCCTTCTTGCCTCCAGAGCATCCACCGAGAGCAGGCCAATCAAAATCACCCTTGTTGATGGGAAGAAGGTAGAAGGGGAATCCTGGAAAACGACCCCATATCAAATAGCATTAGGAATCAGGTATTCTTAACTGTAATGTTTTCGTTTAACAGAATTTTCTGAGAACATAGTGCGCTTGTTTCCCGTTATACTTAGAAGCCTCCAACTAAAAAGGTTGGCAAATTGATTTGAACTCAGTGTGCGAACATCATCTTTTGCCCCCCTCAAGATTTATGAATATGAAACACTGAGTCAGCTAGGCAGAAAGGAAAAGTGTTACACTGGTAGTTGAAGTGCATGACGTGCTTCAGATACACATTTTAAAACAAGGGTGGGCAAAGTGTAGCTCTGGGACCATTATTGTAGCCTCTCGGGTGCCCCCTTTTTTTTCTTCCATTTTTCCCCAAATGCATGGAGGGTATTTCCACCATGTTGGGAGCCTCCAGTGCCCTTGGGATCAATTTTTTTTTGGCAAAATAAAAAAAAATGCCCTGTAAGGGCCCAGGAAGGCGCCAATACGTGCCACCATGTCCCTGAAAGGGTGTTTGAAGGCCAGGTTTTTTTGGGGGAGGAGGTGGGGGTGCACGGGGGATGCAGCCCTCTAAGGTCTCCTGGAGGGCTAATGTCCTTTCCTGTCCACAGTCTAACTCCATTGCATCTGTAGAACTGCAAGATTTTAAGCATGTCTTTATTATCTTTAGTCGAGGACTTGCTGATAATGCTGTCATCGCCAAAGTGAATGGGGAATTATGGGATTTAGATCGGCCGATGGAAGGAGACTCCACCCTGGAGCTGCTCACGTTTGACAGTGAAGAAGCTCAAGCAGTATGTAACGCTCCTCTCCCCCCGCAATCACTTTGCAAAATAATTTAAAAGAACTAGCTTCTGAGGTGAAATATAGGATGAATATCCCTTATCTGTAATGTTTGGGACCAAAAGTGTTTCATATTTTGGATTTTTCCAGATTTTGGAATATCTGTATTTGAATATAGTACTATACAGGAGACCTCAGGGGAGCCCACGAATGGACAAGCTAGAGTGCCACAGCCGATGCTTTGTGTTGAGCACGACACTTGGACTCCCACCATTTCACAGATCCTCACGTCTCTCTCCAGCCTCGCAGTTCCCTCCAGACCTGTGTCTTCTTTGCTCACCACTTGCGTTGTGTATGAGATGTGAGGTTGGGGAGAGTCTGAGGGTCTGAGAAACAAACAAGGAGAAGTGCCACAGCTACAGCTTCGAAAGTGGAAGCAGGTGGAAGGTGCAGAAAGTTTGGTTTTTTGGAGGTTTTCAGATTTGTGGATAACGGATACTCAACCAGTACATATGCAGGGCCAAAGAGTTGATGGGAACCCAGGTATGCATCTGTACTGCTGCCTTCATCCACCTGGATATGAACTGGCTGAATGTGGGGGGTTTTTTTGTGTAAATCGATCATATCAAACATCATGAGTTACTCCGTGCAGCTTTTTGCACATGACAGTCTCCTAATTAAACCAATTGTGTTGGCTATGAGGTTTGTGGTTTTGTATTAAAGGACAGTTATATTTGCTCAGCTTGGATCTAACCAGTTAGGGGGACATGGAGCTCATTAAGAATTGTACTGTAAGGCCATCTTTTTTCCCCCTTAATGTAGGTTTATTGGCATTCTAGTGCTCACATCCTTGGAGAAGCCATGGAAAATTATTATGGTGGATGCTTGTGCTATGGACCTCCCATCGAGAATGGTTTCTATTATGACATGTACATGGAAAACAGGTATTGTTCCTACATAGCAATAAGAATAATGCATGCTTCTCCCTGTGTCATGGTGCTTTTATTTTCTAACTGGAAACAAAAGGTCTAATTGTAATTGTTCCTAACAAAACAAACAAAAAAGTATTTAGTTGCAGAATATCATGTCCAGAAAGGCGTCAGAATCTTGCTGAAATTTTGTTTGAAATCAAAACAGAACAAGTGCTGTTCTATGAGGGAAAGGGTTTTTACGTTGTGTGCTACTATTTTTATTTCTTGCTTTTTAATTGGATATGTTTAATGTTTTAAAATTTTTTAATAGATTTTTAAAATTGTACTTCAACCATAACTTTTTCCTCTGTTTTTCTCTGTATGTACTTTTAATTTTTTTAACTTCTGTAAACCACCCAGTCTAGAGGAAAAGTGAGGAACAAATGAATAAAATGGGAAACATTTTGAAAAAGACTGCAGAGGAAAACAGAGATATTTGGACTTACTGTATGGGGGGATTGGGCCCAGTCTTCACACAGTTGCCCTGTTTTAAGATAATGGAAGCAGTATAAGAGGTAAAAATTACTTATGAAAATTGTTGTTTTATATATATATATATTAATTATAAGGCATGGGAACTGTGTGTTTAATTTAAAGGAACTTTATAATACTTTTTCCTACATTGCCATACAATAGTTGGGAAAATTGTGTGATTTTCCATTTGTGCTAGAGGTTAGCATCTTTATTGTGCTCTGTGCACTGCTTGATTTATGATTTGCAATTATTGTCTCTTCTTTTGTTTTAGAGGTGTATCTAGTACAGAATTCCCAACTCTGGACAATATATGTAAAAACATCATAAAGGAAAAGCAGCCTTTTGAAAGGCTAGAAATCCGCAAGGAGATCCTGCTGGATATGTTTGAAGTGAGTCTCTTTTTTTGCTAAGGCTGGAAATCACCTGGTGCAGGCATGGCTCTGAATATTGTAATTGGCAGAGTTCATACCTCTTCCTGTTGTCTGGTTTATCACAGTACAGAAATATAGGAAGCTCTGAAAATGCAAGTCTTTTCTCATTTACAATATGGAGTATAGGGCTCTGGCTCACACTGAGAGATAAGCAGCCAATCATGGGGTTTTCAGCATTGATTTTTCACTTGCTACCACAGCAGGCTAAAAAGCCCCGTAGGTCAGAATTGGGAGACTTTTATTACCCTTTACTAACTTTGTACCACCTGTAGAAATGAGGAGTGAAGGGAGAAAGAAGGAGGTGGGGTGACAGAGAGAGAGGTTTCAGGGAGGGGAGCAGGCTGGAAAGTACAATCTCTCAGTTCTGAAAACTGCTCAGTATGGGCTCTGGTGCCATCTGCAGTTGGCTTCAGGCCCCTGATTGCCTTTTCCTCAGGGGGCAAGAAGTCCTTCAGATGAAACAGTTCCCCTACCTGTACTCTAAAGGGTTGGTTCAGGGATTGTGGAAGTTGGAATCCAAAACATCTGGAGAACTAGACAAGAACTGTAACAAAAGAGAAAACAACGTTATTTTGTTCGCTGTGTGTTTCCTCATCCTGTGTAATAGACTGCAGGCCCCTATTTATATCCTTGTTGCTATGTGCCCACAGCCTCTAGATAAAATGTATTTCCAGAGGGACTGGAACCTGGGGAAAATTCATGCTAGCAATGAACAAACACATGTAGCTTGAGCCCGTAATTAGTTTCTTCTTGGGGTGCTGGCTCAAGAGTAGCAGTTTCTATTCCCGTTGCTTGCGTTGAGAGCAGGAAACTGGTTTAGCCTACAGTAACAACTGGCCCCAGTGACCTCCCCATTTATGCATGATGGAGCTGTTTTCAGAGAGATGCTGTGCTTAATATAACTAATACACACAGCTGACCCATCTCTGCTGAGCTTCTCCTGAAAATGTTTTATAAAATCTCCTTTTGCTGGTAGGAATATCAGACTTCAGGGCTGTGTCTGAATGAATTACGAAGTTATTTGTCAATGCAACTGAAAGTCTTGCAAGAACTAGATAAGAATGCTGTTGCATGTATCTTAATGCTGGAAAGAGGGCTGAAGCTCAGTAGCAGAGCACATATTTCCATACAGAAGGTCCTAGATGCAGTCCCAATATCCAGTTAGTAGGATCTCAGGTAATGGGCAGGAAAAGACACTTGCTAGAGAATCTAGAGAGAGCCAGTGTAGTATAGTGTATTTGAATATTTGAGTATTTGAATATGGCTCTGGGGACCAGGGAACCAGGGCTCAGCCGTGGAAATCTACTGGGTGATGACTTTGGGCAAGTCACACTCTCTCAGCCTTAGAGGAAGTCAAAAGCAAATCCCCCTCTGAAAAATCTTGCTAAAAAAACTCAGTGACAGGGTCACCGTAAGTTGGAAATGACTTGAAAGCACACCACAACAAGACAGTTTGGAGTCTGCTGGAAAACCTGATGATATTGGGACAGATGGTCTGACTTGATGCAAGACTTTATATATTCACATAAGGAAAAATCCAGTTCTCATTTTGGTCTCTTCCTCTTCCCCTCTCCCTGCATAGTACAACAAGTTTAAATGTCGAATCCTGAATGAGAAAGTTGACACACCGACAACAACAGTATATAGGTAAAAATATCTGTAATTTATCTCATGTTGTGAAATTGCTGTTACTTCTGTTAATAGCTGGGGAGAGGATGCACAAAAAGACAAATGTGATTTTTTTTTAATTTTGAGAGGCCTTTGAACAAAATCCAGTCTTTAACCCCACTAAAGCAATTAAAGTAGACCCATTGAAATTCATGGGATTTAGGTTAGTGTTGATTAGCAAGTCTCATTCATCTCAGTGTGTCTGAGACAGCATAGCGTAGTGGTTTGAGTTTTTAGTTTTATAAACTAAATACAGGTTGTTGCCCCAAATGTCATACAATTTCATTTCGCACAAGAGTGATGCAAGGAAAATCAGGATCAATATGTGATGACATTTTATGTACCGTACACAAAATGACCAGTTCAATCCAAGTTAAATCATGCTTAAGGGAGGATAACTATGGTTTAGCATGTTGTTTTGAGATGACAAGAGTATGGTTTGCAATTAGCCTGTTCAATCAGAAGTGGAAACTATGGTCTGAAGTGGGTTTGCACTCTGTAACTTATACTCACATTCAACAATGATGCCTAAATTGAGAATCTGTGGTTAGATGTGTTGCTCCATCTACTATACTCATGGAGATGAATGTTAACTTACAAAGATGAGAGCTATAAGGAAGTAAAGTGCAAGCACACACAGCTCTTAACTGTGGTTTAGTTGCTATCCATTTGAAAATATAAATCTTGGTTCCCTGTGATGCCTAAAATTTTGTTTTCACTGTAAGAACAGTAATTGAAGGCATTCAGAATAAAAAAATTACCTGTTCGACACTAAGTTCTCAGTGTATTATCTGTTGATTGCCTATTAATCTGGACATAATGGACGTCATATTTTTGTCATTATATGTGAAGCAAATTCTCTCTGAACTATATTTTCCAATAGATGTGGTCCATTAATTGATTTATGCAGAGGCCCTCATGTGAGGCATACTGGAAAAATTAAGGCCTTAAAGATTTTTAAGGTAAGGGGAATTTTTGAAAATCAGCATTTTTTTTGAGAAAGGATATAATAGTCTCAATATGGAATAAGACCCATTTCATTGCAGTGGCCTGGTTCAGATATAATGCACTCCACTTCAAGTGTCATGGCTGCTTTTTGTGGAACCCTGGGATTTGTAATTTGGTGAGGTGCTAGAGCTTTGTGAGAAATACTACTGATTACACTATGGATTTCAGAATTTAGTAGGATAGAACTGCGGGAGTTGAAATAGAATCATAGTGCTATAATTGTATAGTATGAAAGGGCTCTTAAAAATCAAAGTTGATAGGCTTGGAACAAATTTTAGAATAACAACAAAGATCACATGGTCTTACCCCCAATTAAGTGCATGGAGAATAGCAGATTTAGTTTTGTAAAGTGATTTGGGGGACTTAACGCTACCATAAGGGCTTGGCTGATCAGATGGCAAGATCAAGCATTCTTTTCTTGAGCGCTGCTTACATTTACCCCATTTTGGGATCACGTTTTGTACATCAGAACTCATCCACCTATTGGGAAGGAAAGGCTGACATGGAAACACTGCAGAGAATTTACGAATATCTTTCCCAGACAACAAAATGATGAAAGAGTGGGAGAAGTTCCAGGAGGAAGCAAAAAACCGGGACCACAGAAAAATTGGAAAGGTAGAATTTTGACTTTTAGTGATGTAAACACAAATGAGTCTCTCACAGTTCTGAAGGACTAGAATCATTGCCCTTGGTCCTGCCCTCTGGGACAGCAGAAAAGAAACCTACACTCTCTTCTCTGTTGACAACCCTTTAGATATTTAACGTGTGCAATCATGTCACCCCTTACTCTTCCTTTCATCAGGTTGAATGTGCCCAACTCGGTCAGCCTTTCCTCATATATTTTGTTCTCCATACCTTGTATCATCCATGTTGCCCTTCCCTGAACCTTCTCCAACTTGTCTATATCCTTCTTGAAATGATGTGGCTAGAAATGAATACGTACTCCAGATGAGGCCTGACTAGCCCAGGATAAAATGAAACTGTTGCTTCTGTTGTTTTGGAAACTATGGTTCTGTTACTAAGACTAATAGGCTTACCACAGCATAAGCCTTTATAGGTCGGGGTCCAATTTGTCAGATATAAGGAATGTTATCCTCAGAACCCAAATGTATACAAGATAAGCGGAATGGCTATATGCGTTGATAAGTACTGCTGCTGTGAGTAGTCACTGCTCACCATAGTTCTGTCTGAGCTTTGCACAGAAACATTCAACTGTACTTCTTGGATTTCGTGGGTATTTTGGACCTACTGTTTACAGTATTTCAGGGTTTGCTTATGTGTGTTCAGATGTGACTGAAGAAGGGGAAGGAAGAGACCGCGTGTCAGTCAAAGATAAAGCTTCACGTAGCTGACAAAGTAAATGTCAGTCTTTGGAAACTCGTGCTATAATAAGTCCCTTAGTCTTTAAAGTGCCGAGATTATTTTTTTAAAAAAAGCTTTGCATCATACTAATGAACTTTTTCCCCCCTGCAACTGTTAGAGTTGTCAGTCAGAGAGTGGCAATCTATTTCCTTACCTGCTTGATTTCACTGTAAAAAAATGAGAGGTTAATTGCATCCATGTTTGATTCTTTTCAATTCCTTACGGTTGTTTGTGTGGCTATAGGAACAAGAACTCTTCTTCTTTCATGAGCTGAGTCCTGGAAGCTGTTTCTTTCTCCCCAGAGGTGCTTTTCTTTATAATACACTCATGGAGTTTATCAAAGTGAGTAAAAAGATTTAAGTATTGATAACTCAATACTATCATACGATACTTCATTCAGAGAAAAACGTGTTAGTAAAGTTTGCATTAATTCAGATTGTTTGTTTATTCAAACTATTATGGCGTTCAAATATTGCATAAATAAATGGCAGAGTAATGCTCCAAATGTGGCTCACAGAATGCCGAGAGACTTTAAGGTCTGTGGGGAGATAATTTGACTGTCCCAGACAATGTTAGCAAATCTAGTATAAACTGTGATATGAATTAGTACTTCCAATATCTATGAAGCAATATTGAAGCAATCGCTGCATTTGAAGAACAAAAATGGCTATTTTGTTGGCTAGGAGGAGTTTATCACTTACTAAAGAGATTTAATTCTTTTCCCTATTTTACTTGCAGGAAGAATATCATCGGCGGAACTTCACAGAAGTTGTATCTCCAAATGTCTATAACATTAAACTCTGGGAAGCTTCTGGTCACTGGCAGCACTACAGTGAAAATATGTTTTCCTTTGAGGCAGAGAAAGAAACTTTTGCCCTTAAGCCAATGAACTGTCCTGGACACTGGTTGGTGATTCTTCTGTTTATTCCTTTCAGTTGTGTTGAGTAAATTTTTCAAAATGCAGGAAACCCATTAGGAAGAAAAGCAAGATCCAGATGGGACATGTACATAAATAGGAACTGTCTGGTTGCTTGACCTGATGAACTGCTTGATATCTCTTTTAGCTTGATGTTTGCCCATCGACCTCGCTCCTGGAGGGAGCTGCCTTTAAGACTTGCTGACTTTGGAGTTCTTCATCGGAATGAACTTTCGGGGACTCTAAGTGGTTTGACTCGGGTTCGCCGCTTCCAACAGGACGACGCCCATATCTTTTGCACAATGGAGCAGGTGAGAAATCTGTGGAGGGTCTGCCACAGGTGGATGCTTTGATTATTTTTTAAAATGGGAAGATTGTGATTAGCCAAGTGGTAATATTTCACTCTCTTCAAAGTGCTAAGTAGTTGACAGCTTTTATGGAAGACTCTTTTTTTAAATTTTGCAATTTCCCCCATAATTCTACTGTATATTTGTTTACATTTTTAAATTTCAGATTGAAGAGGAGATGAAGGGCTGTCTGAACTTCTTGCAGTCTGTATATACTGTTTTTGGTTTTACCTTTCAACTACATCTTTCCACAAGGCCGGATAACTTCTTAGGGGAGAAGGAGGTTTGGGACCAGGCAGAGAAGGTGAGACAGAAAGAGATTTGATACTTGCTTGCTAAGAGATTGTTCTGTTCTGGAACTGGTTATAGTTCCAGGCCTAACCAAGAATTTGTCCAGTCTCAAACACTGACAAATGTTAGTGCTATAAGAAAATCTTTATTAATTGTAATTAGTATTATTAATGGTGAAAATGATAAATGATACAGCAGATGCTGGGCAGCAGAAAGAAGCATTCTAGGCCTTTTGCTGGTTGTGTCCAGCCTCCCCTCATAGCCAATAGTACAGTTAAGCCCCTAAATAGCTAGTTTAAAAAGTATCATCCAGAGCCACTAATAAAAATTAATCCTTTTTGCATCACTGGACACCTGTTAACATTTGGCACTGATGTTAGTGAGGGTTCTAAGACCCATGTGGTAGAGGCCCAACTGACTACAGAGGCATAGTGCTGGAGGGTAAAATCTTCATAACAATGGCACTTATATTGCTGATATTTTAAGTTATTTTTTTTCTTTACTACTTTCTAGCAACTTCAAAACAGTCTGGATGACTTTGGGGAGCCCTGGAAGCTAAATCCAGGAGATGGAGCATTTTACGGTCCCAAGGTTAGTTAAACTGTTCTGCCGTTTTGAAATGATGCTCTTATAGAAGCTATAGATTGTGAAAACTATTCCAATTGTGATCAACTTGGTCCTTTGCAGATTGATATTAAAATCAAAGATGCTATTGGACGCTACCATCAGTGTGCAACAATCCAGCTTGACTTCCAGCTGCCAATCAGGTTTAATCTTACTTATGTAGGGTAAGTTTGCAAAGGAGGACTTGAGGGTACAGAGAGATTGGAATTTCCCTCCACCTTCCTCTTTCTGATGTAATACTGAGTGTTGGAGAAAACTGAAGCGTTTGTGTAGCAGAGTGGTTGAGAAACTACAAAGCCTCAAGTTCCAGATAATTAGAAAGGGCAGCAGCTAGACATTTAAACCTGTATGTGGGCAGGTGGAATAAAAAAGAGGTTTGAACCAGTAAACTTGACTGAAGATTGGGGGATCTAAGTACAGATCAGACAAGTACCTTAGAGAGCCTGATGGATGTTTATTTACTCCACTTATCAGTTCAAGGACTTGCAGAGCAGCTAATATTAATTAAAAGAGATGAGGAGTCACTGCAGATATTTGTGCTAAAATCAGAACAATGGGAGAGATAGCTGTAGTGAGGGCACTGGCATTATTAATTGACCAAAGAAGGAGGAATTATGGGTGAGGAGATCAGAGGGTAGCCACTTTTAGTAACTGGGTGTAGAAGACTGGTGATGGGCAGTCATTTGTGTGTTTTCCAAATGGAATGGCAGCTGCTGAAATGGCACTCCTCTCAACTCTGCACAGTGGCATGATAGAAATTCAGATACTGTGGAGCAATGCCTTTGAATGCGATAGCCTGAGTGAAACAAGTAGGGAGGGAAGACGTACCCAGGCTCAGATCAAGATGGCAGCAGCCTTTCATGTAAGTCATTCCCCCTTTTGATTTCCTTTCACAGGAAAGACAGAGATGACAAGAAAAGGCCCGTTATCATCCACAGAGCCATTTTGGGTTCAGTGGAGCGAATGATTGCTATTCTGGCAGAAAACTACAGTGGAAAATGGTGCGTAGTAGTGATGAACAGAAATTGGGAAGGGTTTCAAGAGGTGCAGAGAACGGAAGGCACAAAAAGCATAACTCACTGTTCAATAGGAAGAAGTTTCTTAGGGAAATAATGGGCCAGCTTTTTGTGAAGGCAGACCTTTCCTCCTAAAGTGGTACACTTGGTTCTGCAATAGTGTCACCATGTTCAGTTGAAACACACTTGGCAGTCAAGTCCCATGGGGGAAATGATTCTGCACAGTTGAAACAGATGAAGGTTAAACCCATTTGATTCAGATTAATTCAGTCTGAGCACTGCTATACTCTGGTGCATAGGACAAGCACACTCACTGTGGTTCTTATTTTGGTCAGGCCTTTCTGGCTTTCTCCACGGCAGGTCATGGTAGTTCCTGTTGGTCCAACCTGTGAAGAATATGCTAAGCAGGTAAGTTCAAAGTGTCCACAGAAAAAGGAGAGGGGAGAGAATTGATCTCACGTGCACAGTGGGTAAATGTTTTGGGTAGCATTTAATGGTAATAAGCAATCTTAATACAATGGAATTTTTTTTAAGTCAGCTTGAATGTAGCAAAGATAACAGCATGAAGTGGTAATTGTCAGCTATTCTTACTCTTTCTTTTAGGTCTGCAATGACTTTTCTGAGGCTGGATTCATGGCCGATGTTGATCTGGATCAGAGCTGCACTTTAAACAAGAAGATAAGAAACGCTCAGCTGGCTCAGTATAATTTTATTTTTGGTAATTGTGATTTATTTTTCTTCGCCTTATTCTTTGCCTTTTTAAGGACCAAAAATCCCAAACAAACCTCAAGATGATTAGTGCAGGTAGAAAATGCCATTGGTCTTGGGAGAAGAAAGAGGAGAGGCTTCTTTGAATTGGTGATGCATGGGGAGTGCGAAAAGCAAAAGGAATATTTTATGAACTAGCATATCTGCATTTTCACAGGTCTCTTCTAATTATGCTTCTGATTCTGTCCTAAGTGTTACTCAGAGCTAAGCCTACTGAAAGTAATGAGACTTTATCCTGAGTTCAGTATACGTAGGATTACAGATGTAGACCTCATTGTGCTTTTGTCTAAAATAATGTCTTATGTGGCACATTATCTTGCAGTGGTTGGAGAAAAGGAAAAAGCCAACAATGCTGTGAATGTGCGTACAAGGGACAACAAGATCCATGGAGAAGTTTCGGTCACATCAGCCATTGCAAAACTGAAGAAGTTGAAAGCTATGCATACTTTGCGTGCAGAAGAAGAATTCTAGTCTTCAACAGTATGCAGGAATATTGTTTCTGTCTAAGGCATTTCTAGTTGGAAACAAATCCCATTGAATTCAGTAGGCCTGACTTCTGTGGATTAAGGGCACCACCCTGTTGCCATAGCACTTCTTCATATTCAGAGAACCATACATGTACACGGTGAAGGTTCTTTCAAAATACTGTGAAGAGGGGGCACTGTCAGCTGCATGCATCTGTTTTTTTTAAGAAGCAAAGCCTGCAAAATTCCTTAGAAAATTGGCTTGTGTACTATACAATTACATCCTTTATGAAGGCCTCAGGAACTTTGTTTATACATGCTGTTGCTGCTATTGACTACTGAGGAGAGGGCAAGATGCCCTTGAAACAGAATATATATACAGATCATGTATCCAAAGTGTCTTGAGTCTTTTTGAGCCGTCTTGCTTGAAGCGGAGTTGTCTTGTTCATCTAGTTCCACTCGCTCCTCAAGGTGTCATAGATACTTTGATATGTCTAAATGCCTTGTTGTAGAGTGACCGGAGTCCAGCAAAGCGGCTTGCCTGTTGATTAAGGTCAAATTCTGTACTGTGCTGGGTCCAGCATCCAAGAAGCCCATGTACAAGTGCCAGGCCCAAAGCTTTTCAACCAAGTTTGAAGTGTAATGTTTTATGTTTTGCCTCTCCTTTTGGTTGAATAAAATTTCCAAAATCAATATAGTGTCGCTGTCTTAGTAAGTCATTTCCTTATTTGAAGTAATGCAGTAGAAACAGGCTTATTTTTGATTGATCAATTGAATTTAAACCCTGTCTTTCTCTTGGGATGTCATCTCTCTGTAGCTAGAATCTATATAATCTGTTGGGGAAGCTGCTAGTAAAATGGCAAGTGATATTGATCTGGGTGGCTTTCTGACAGTTTTTGTTCTGTATGGAGATAATTTATATTCTGGATTAGTGAGACATTGGTATTTTGGAGTAGTAGATAATGAATTCCCTTGATTTCTTTTTAACGGTTTGAAATTTCCGCTGCAACTGTGTGAAAAGGCTCCATTGTCGATTTGTTCTTCTTGCTGTGGCAAGGATGGATAGAGTAAGATTGCTGCATCTCAGACTTTACCTCCATTGAGAGGTGCTCAATATGCTGGGATATATTTTAGGAATTCCTGACTTACGGTGACACTAAGGGGAACCTACCCCATTTTCTGGGGCTGAGAGTGTAGAGGAAGGAGAAGGCTTGTCTTCTGCTGCTCCAGAGACCAGGACAAGGAGCAATGGATTCAAGCTGCAGGAAAGGAGATCCCACCTGAATCTCAGGAAGAACTTCCTGACGTTCAGGGCTGTCCGGCAGTGGAATCTGCTGCCTCGAAGTGTAGTGGAGTTTCCTTCCTTGGAGGTTTTTAAGCAGAGGCTAGATGGCCATCTGTGGGGAGTGCTTTGAGGGTGTTCCTGCATGGCAGAGGGTTGGACTGGATGGCGCGTGTGGTCTCTTCCAACTCTACATTTCTATGATTCTGTGATTCTATGTCTGAGCAGAGAACTGAACCCTTGTCTCCAGGATCGTAGTCTAATGCTGAAACTAGCACACCATGCTGGCTCTATTTTGGAACTTTAGAGCTCCCAAAATTTGCAGCTGGAGCATTCTGTGCCTTCTAGTCCCAAAAAAGTTGTTGTGTGCCTTCAAGACATTTCTGACCCAGGGCGAGCCTATCACAGGGTTCTCTTGGCAAGGTTTGTTCAGGAACAACTGGAACAAAAAGTACCAAAACGTACTTTCCCCGAGCTCTGCATTACCGGGTTAACTAACCGTGGCCCTTTCTGCCCTGGACTGTTACAGCGCTATCATTCCACTTTGGACCTCCGATGGAATCCTGGGGTTTGCAGTTTAGGGAGAGACCTTTGAGGATGGTCTGTGAGGCCCCTCCCTCAACTGCAAACCCCAGCATTCCATAGGAGGTCGAAAGTGCGATGACAGCGCTGTAACAGTCCAGTCCGGAAATGGCCGGCGTCTGTAAATTCGTCGGAGAAAGTGAAGTCACGCCGCTCCCGCCCAGACGATGGCAAAGAGCGCGAGGAGGGGGCGCCGTGGCCGCTCTAGGAATACTGCGCATGCGCCCAGCGGGAGAGGCGGTGCCACCTTGCCCTCTCTTTCTCCTGCGCCGCCGCGGTGACCCCCCCGAGTCTGGCAGCAGAAGTGGGAGGAGCCAGGCGGAAGTCCCCGGATGAGGGCAAGATGGCGGCGCTGGCGGTGGCCGGGCTGCGGGCGCTGAAGCGGGTCTGCCGGGTCGCCCTCTTCCTCTCCCAGCTCTGCGTCCTCTCCGGCCGGGGTGAGCGGAGGGGCCCGAAAACGGGGGGAGGGGGTCGCCACCCCCGACGAAACCGGGCAAGACTTTAAAAAAAAAAGCTAATTGTATTACTATTGCTATAATAACATTGGCTGGCTAACGTTGCTAATCTGTCCTCATCAACCACTTACGGGGCCCCGGAGGCCCCTCTGCAAATTGGGGTGGCGTGCATGTGAAAGGTTCAGGGGAAGCCTGATCCATAAATGAGAGGTTAATTTCTTTTTTGTTTTTAAAATCTTTATTGAAATGTTTTAAAAAGTGAAAAAAAAAAGAGAATAAGGAAGAAAAGAACTTGCTAAACATTAAAAGTAAGATATATACGTATCAAATACGGGGAGGGAAAAAAGGCAAAAAGAAGATGTATTCATAACCATTATAAAAAGAGAGATTAATTTCTAAGGAGGGTGGCGGTGTCTTAAGAGGTGCTCCATCCTCAAAATCTCTCCTTTTGTATCTTCCCTCCAGTTGTGGGTTTGGGCTGGGGTGGGAAATTCTGTGCCCAGTTGCTTGGGAGGGTGGGGAATGCACTCTGTGCATGCCCAGAGGCATGCGTGTTCTCAGTGTTCCAAAGGATGGGGCCGGCATTGGGAGGGGGAATGATGTTTTGGTGAGGGGCACAAACTGGGACCTGATTGAGAGCAGGACTCTTTTGTTTTTTCCCCTCTCCTGGCTGTGAGATATGTGCTCTGCACATGCTCTAGGGACTCTGTGTTCAAGTTTTCATTGGGGGTGGACCCCGAAGTATTCTTTGCCATGAATGTTGCAGTGATGTGAAGAGCACATCCTCTAATTGCTCTAAAAACTTAATTTTTTTTTGTAAAGTGTGTTGTTGTTGTATATGATGATCCCAGAGAACGAGTCTCCAGCAGAAACCAAGATTTAGGAAAGGGTGTCTCCCCGCCCACTCTTTGCTTCTGGTGGGTTTTCATGCTTATGTGGAGAGGTCAGATGGACAGGCAGTTTCTGTGTAGTGTTTTCTTTAAGAAACTGAACCAGTGACTCAAAACCAAATGGCGTTCTCCATCCAGCCAAGCATTCTGCAGATACAGTGACTGCAGTTCCTGTCATCCCCTTTGAGCATTCGGTTGAGGGTGATGGGAGTTGCAGGGTGCCCAGTTTGGGAAGGTTGATCAAGTTGGTTCTAGGCTACATTGGAATGTGAATAATTTCTCAAGCAGTATATCTATGAGAATGGTACAGCTTCACAGATGGTTAAATACCAGCACAAACTCTTATGTTCTGCTCTGCGTTTAAGGCCAGAACCTTGTTCATAACTTTCAAAGGTCCCCATGACTCTGCTCTTTTCTTCCTGTTCGTTTCTGCCCAGTTGATACCAGCCATTTATTTCTTAATTTCTAGCACCCTTAGCTGTCCTAAGCATTTCTGCCATCTTCTCTTGCACGCCAAGCCTTCCTAAATGCTCCACAGGCATGCCTAGTTAACACTTGGAGGGTGCTGCGTAGTTCTGTCTTAGGTCTTTATGGGGTTCAGAAAGACAGATCTGTGCCTGATAAAGGTCTTGCATTGTATGATTTGACCTAAGAAGACATTTTAGAAAGAGGTGAGATTTGGGATATACACTTATTTTAAGTACATAAATTTAACCTTAGTCACTGAAGATGATAGGAGTTAAAGGTTTTTTGTTCCACAGGCTTCATAGAAAATACCTTTGAGTGATAAAGAAACAAAAGAGAATTTTGGTATTCCAAAGACCACAAGCTTCCAGGGACTAGGATTTTACTGTCTTCTTTAATGTTGTCATAAATAGTCTTGGAGGCCGTGAGGGAGGAGGCAGAGTGTAAACACCTTAAAAGTACTTTGTGGCATTAGCACAAAATTTCTGGCCCTCTGGATGAAGTTTGACTGCCAAGTAGTCCCATCAGCCTTAGCCAGTGTAGCTAATTGGAGGTGCAATATAATGACATGCGGAAGGTTACAGGCACGCTGGAGGTCTGAATATTCCCCAATCCTGTTTTATTCCTTTAATACAGATTCATGTGACAGTGCTTATCATTACAATTGGGTCTAACAAGACAATGTAAAAATTCTGCTTATTTTCTCATTAGAATAGATCCATATAAATAATCAGGAATGACTCATTCCCCAGCTTTTACTTGCAGCATTATGTCTTACATACATGCAACCTTCAGGAGGCGAGTTCATTGTATCTTCTCACCTTCTTCCCCAGGTTCATTGAGCTTGGAACACCATCCACCAGCTCAGCTGTCGAAGGTGTCCGTAGTACCTGCAAGCACACAGATTCCAGCATCTAAAGTACCAGGTTATTATTTTGCTATCGCATTGTTCTCATCCGTAGTTAAAATGTGTGTCTTGGTATCACTTGTTATGCTTCCTAGTAAAGCCTTTTTTGGATATGTTCTTTGCTTGTTAGTTATATTCCACCTTTTCCCAAGATCCAGGGGTCAAGACAGCTAACCAATTAAAACATGTACAGGCACATCTAAGTAAATAAAGCCTCTGACAATATCTTTTTTTGCCCACCCAGCCCTGTTTCCCTCCTTGTTGTCTGCCAGCATCTGCATCTGCATCTGCATGGGGGGGGGATGGAGTCTGAAGAGACACAGACTTTGGTATCAGGTTGCAACAGCATGTCTGCAGTAATGCAATAAACAAAGCTAGAGCTGGAAAGGAGCAGGATTCTGTTCTGTCTGATTCTGCTGTAACTGAGTGTGCTTACCTGCACCAGACAAGGTAAACAGCAGCTGTTCCCAGCATGTTAAAGGAGCACAGACTAAACTTCCATTTTGACCACCAAAAGGGAAATTGTAAGAAAAGCAGAGCCTTGTGGGGGGAAAAAATATAGCTGGATACATTTTCGAAAAACCCTTCAAGTAGCATAGTGTCATGGTTTGAGCGCTGGATTACAACCTTGGAGATCAGGGTTCAGTTCCCTGCTTGGCCAAGGAAACCCACTGGGTGAGCTTGGGTGTCTCACATGCTGTCAGCCCCAGAAAGCTCCATGATCAATTCGTCTTAAGGTTGCCGTAAGTCAGAAGCTATTTGAAGGCATACAACAGCAGCAGCAACAAGAAGCCTGCTTTGGATTGTCCTGTGTGCTTACCTGGGAGTGAGCCCCATTGAATACAGTGAGCCTTATTCCTGAGTAACCATACCTAGATTTCACCTGCACTGTTCTAAAATACATAAGAAAGAAATGACTTACTGAACATTTTGGAACTAAGTGAAAAAAAAATGATGTTGCATTTGATATCAGCACCCCAGAGCTTCAGGCATTTCTTTTTCTGTGGAGCGTACTAAAGCCATCGTTTTTATTGGATTTTAATTCTTCAGAGACTACCTCAATTCCGTCTTATGTGACCCGATGCCCTAGCAATGGACCGTGCAGCCGACTGCCTCCAGAATGTGTTTCCTGCAAAACAAACTACTCCTGCATCTATGGAAAACCAGCCATGTTTGAGTGTGAAGCAAAACCCCAAGTCCACTGTGTTGTAAGTCATTCATATTCTTATTGCAAGCAATCAGCTGTGCTCACCCCTCCTTCCTTTGGCTTGGTTACTATCTGATCTGAGGGAAGATTTCTGGAGAATTCAAAAGTTTTTATATTATTTTGTGGTCTTTGGGTTTAAGCTATTAAATGGGAATAACCTAGCATAGATCTATCTTGAAATCACTCTTTCGGCTAGTATAGCTACCATTGCTTTTGAAATGAATAGAATAGAATCCATTTGTGTCTCCCAACTTGAGGAGACTCACAAGATCAATGGGAATTTGATAAATCAACAAGTATGTAAGTATTATTGGGTTTGCTTTGATTGGAACTAACAGTTGGATTTAGGCTTTTAATTTCTTCTGAGAATGCCATGTTGATGATTAAATGACTCATTTTCTAACTTGTGAGTGAAATGAAATTCTCAGGAGACATTCAAGGTCTAATTCAATCATTAATTTATAATATAGGTAGTAATGTCATTTTGAATTCTATATAGAAATGTCTCATTAATCTAGCATATGGATTATTCCTATACAGGATGAGAATAGCAATCGTCAGAAAATCTTCATGATCAACATGACCTGCCAGTTTTGCTGGCAGCTTCCTCCAATAGATTATGTTTGTTCCAATCCGACAAACTGCAAGACAGTCTCTTGTCCACGGGAGCGATACAGTGCCAACTGCACAGTGCGGGATCATATCCACTGCTTAGGTAAACTGCACCCTCTGTATATTATATGAGGTGCTCCATTTCCTAGTCTTTGGGACAACAGAAAACAAGCTTACATCAGCCCTGGAAGGAGGGCTTCACCAGTCAAGGCCTTGCTTGTGCCATCTTTGCCTTACGATGTCAAATCAGACCTGTCACCTCACCCAACCTTTTCCAAACCCTGCTCAAAATGTACTGTGTGCCCAAGAACCTGCCCTCCTGTTATCCTCTCAAGAACTAGGGCGGGAAGTTTCAACTTCATTGCTTAGTTCTGTAGTCAAAACAAAGAAGTTTGGTTATTTTGGAGTTACACTGTTCTCTTTTTCTCTTCCTCGACAAACTCCTAATATTCGTCTTTGGGATCATTGCCACGTTAGATTGGTAGAGGCACAAATATTTTGCAGTTTTAGTTGTACATGTAGACAGTGCTGGGCAGCTGTGGAAGAGAATAATGGGTAAGCTTCCCTAACAGAGAAAGCTAGCGAGAGCTGGAATTCTTCCTGTTGATCTCAAGTTTTGCCATAATGGTCAGTTTAACCAGTATTGAGAATACTGTGGTGAGATCGTGCCTTGGTTTTCAATTTGTGCACTGATGTTCCTCACCTTTCTGATCCTACCTAAGAAACTTTCATCTCTTTTTTTTTTTTTTAAGGCAACCGTACCTTTCCCAAGATGCTTTATTGCAACTGGACTGGGGGCTATAAATGGTCGACAGCCTTGGCTTTAAGGTAGGGAGAGGGATTATCTTATCTTAATTTCTCTAGATGGCCAGTATGACTGTGAAGCTGTGAAAACTCTAGTTGCCTCCTGATCTGAAAAATTGGCCCTCAGCCAGAGTCTTCCCTGTGGTGGCATCCAGGCCTTCGAATTCTCTTCCCAGAGGCTCACCTGGCATCAGTATGATGGTCCCTTCAGTACCAACTGAAAATCTTCTTTATTTTTCCAGGTCCCTTACATCTTTGCTCTCGATTTGGTTAGGCTGCTGTTGTGTTTCAGTATACTGTTGTTTCTGTGAAGTATAGGATATAATCAACCAAACGAATTCTTTTTTTGTTTTGGACAAGACAGCTTGGTCTAGAGGTTTCATTGTTACTTGTTATCCTTCCCTGCAATATTTTCATTTGACACTTAAGCATGTGGCATCTTCTGAGTCTTGCAAATAGATACTCCTTAATTTTTTTTTTTAAAATTTGAAAACAAGTGCTAAATCATTGATACGTTTTTTAGAGAATTGACAGAGCTTTTTAAAAATACATTTTCAGGCCAGTTTTCAACATTTTCCAGTTATATATTCCTTTGACTGTTTTTCATCAAAAACTGATGAATGGCTGCCCAGTCTTAGAGTGCTACCTAATGTACACTTGTGGGTTTTTTTCCCCCAGCATCACACTTGGTGGCTTTGGAGCTGATCGTTTCTACTTGGGCCAGTGGCGGGAGGGGCTGGGCAAGCTTTTCAGCTTTGGTGGCTTGGGAATCTGGACTCTCATCGACGTGCTGCTGATAGGAGTTGGCTACGTGGGACCGGCAGACGGCTCACTCTATATCTAGCCATCGATGCAAAAAACCATCAGAGGTGGATCGCACTGGAAGATAACAGAAGCTGGACTTCCAACACAGACCTTACGAGCACTTACTGCTTATGTGCACACATATATTTAATGTACAGTATCTGTACTTGGCCTGCCTTTAACTTAAGGTATAATAAAGAAGCGGATCATGGAACGATGTTGTCCTGGGGTTTGGTTCTTTTGGGTTTTTCAAATACACTATTTTTTTTCTGTGAAAAAGTTCTTAAGTTGCCTCTCCATTGTATTCCGTGTTCAATAGTTTGTTATTCAGTCACTTTATTTTGGGCAGAGTTGTGGAAAATGCAAAAATCTGGTCTGTTCTGACCGGTGAAAGTGTTCACTGAGCTGCTTGAAATCCTAACATTGTTCTGGTAGAAATAATCTTCCTCCTAAATTTGCCGTTTGACAAGTATCGTTCTTAAAACAGAAGCTCCCAATTAAACTCTCTTCTCTTCATGCCCATTGGCATTCTTGGGTCCGCAGCCTCTTGCAAAAAAGCACATTGTGTGACAAGAACTCTGTAATGCCCTTTGCAGCCTATTGTTACTGCGTGCTAATTACTGTTTGCATACATCAAGAATATCCAGATTTGATGCCTGCCATTTCTTCAGTTTCAGACACTAGTTTATTCCGCAGAAGTGTTTGCATTGTTATGAGTTTTTGTCAGCTGTTGCTAAAAAGTAGTATTTATTAATATAGGTTTTTTTTTCAGTAGCCTTGAATAATTCCACACAGTAGCCTCTTTCAATTTTTATTTTAGGTTTACATTTCCTGCATTCTTTAACTACTTGCTTTTTTTACTTTTCAAAGTGCTGATATATATATCTGTGTACAGAAAGCGGGATGTTTATAATCTAGCAAGATACTTCGGCTCTTCTGTGGCTTGTGGGATAACTTCGGAAGCCGAGTCTTCCAATGTAATGGACTTGAATAAATGGCTTTTTGTTTCATTTCGCTTGTCTTCTTCCATGCTGAAAATAAGTAACGACTTCTGCCTTTATCTGACTACATCAGTGGGGCTGTTTAGCTGTGCTCTGTATCAGGGGTGATGGACTACAGTCTTGTGGAACTCTTGGTTCTTTAAAATTAGCATTTCAAGATCCACCCAGCAGAAGAAACTGAGTCAACGTCTCAGAGTAAAGAATCTGACATGAAACGGTTTTGTCTTGAGGACCTGAACAGAGGCAAAAATACAGTTTGATTTACCCTAAGCTTTTAAATTTTTATTAATATATTTTTAGTTTTCCCAATAACAAGACTAATCTCTGGTTCTTTATATCAGAAAGGTAAGTTGGGAAAAGAGGATAATTTCTCTCTTGCTTTGTGCCTTTAAGTCATTTCAGCCTTAAAAGGCAACCCTCAAGTAAACCTATGATGTGGTTTTCACAGCAAGGCTTGTTCAGAGCAGAGATTGCCATTGCCTTCCTCTAAGGCTGAGAGAGTGTGACATGCCCATGATCACCCACAGAGTTTCCATGCCCAAGTAAGGATTTGAACCCTAGTTTCCTGCAGTCCTGTGCCACCCTGGCTGTTTCTGGTGCTCTCATCATTAAGAAAATGCATAAGGCAGCTGCATTTTCTCATGCTTTTAAATATTTTTTCCTGAATGGGGCATTCTGCAATTCAACCAAAATTAACGGCAGAGAAGGATTGGCTGCTGCATCTGAGGCTATCTGATGTGGGCCACCAACAATTTTGCCCCAGTGTGCTAGGGACTGGCACCGTATTTGTGCCATTAGCTACCATAAACGGTGGGAACTTACTTCCGAAGAAACATTTATGAGCTTCCTTGCGTCCCCAATCTCCATCTTGGGAGCTGGACGATGATGCTGGGAGTCATGGGCCATTTCCGCAGTAGACTGTTAGAGCAGTATTATTCCACTTTCAACATCCAGTGGAACCCTGGGATTTGCAGTTTGGGGATTATTCCACTTTCAACATTTTGTGGAATGGCGGGGTTTGCAAGTCGGTCCCCAACCTGCAAAAGCCCAGGCTTCCACAGGATGTGGACAGTGGAATAATGCCGCTATAACAGTCTAGCGCGGAAGTCTGGATGGTCCGGGGGGGGGCAGGAGCTTTTCCAAATTCTGGCTTCCAAGCACGCTGGAAGTGTATTAGAGCTTTCCGGACTGAAGCCGCCAGAAACCACCGACCAGCACGCCCAGCGCTTGCAGCCCCTCCTCAAAAGGGACGTTTCCAAGCTCTGATTTCTGCGCTCTGCCCCGAGGGGAGGGGCGCTGCGGGGCGCTGCGCTGCGGGGCGCTCCTCTTCTTCCTCGCCGGAGCGGCTCGGCGAGCGCAAGGGCGCGCCCGGGGCAGCGCGGGCGGCGGCGGCGCCCGGCGGGGAGGCCCCGGAAGGCGAGGGGCCGCGAGCCGCGCCTGCTGGGCGGGCCCGGGGGCGCCGCGAGGGCCGGGAGAGAGCCGGCCATGGCGGCGGCGGCGGCGGCGGCGGCGCGCGAGCCGGGCCGCCGAGCGTTCTTCCGGCGGCTGCCCAAAGTGGTGAGCTTTGCGCCGCGCTCTGCTTGGGGAGGGGGCGGCGGCGGCGGCGGCGGCGGAGGGGGCGGCGGCGCCCGCGCCCTGCCCGCTGCCGTCCCTCGAATTTGTGGCTCTGGGTGCCCTCCAGTCCTTCCTGACTCGGGGCGGCCCTAGAGGCACCAGATCCGGTCTGAGCTTGGAAGCTAAGGAGGGGGCCAGCCCTGGTTAGTACTTGGAGGGGAGACTGCCCAGGAATACCCGGCGCCGTGCATTTCAGAAGAAGGAACGGGCAAAACCATGCGCGCGCGCGCGCGCACAGGGCGGGAGGTTCCTTTTATTTTATTTTTTAAAAAAGTGGAGCTGAAAATTTAGACTAGGGTCCGAAAATCACCGTGCGAGCACCAGTTGTGGTCTGTGCCCTGCGTGAAAATACAACACACAAATGCAAAACGCACAGAGCAATGCCTCACAAGCAGCTGCAAATGCACACCCGAAAGCAACAGGTTCCCTTCTGTGGTCTAACGTTTGTTGTTGCTGCAGCCTGATCTAGCACTGTCCCTTTTCTTTTAGGAAGCAGGCTCCACTGGGAAGGGTCCAACAGCCCCTGACAAGCATGTAGATATGCTTCATATCAGAAAACCCAAAGATACTTATCACAACCTTGAAGTTTTTGACAGGTGACTTGAAGGCACAGACACAGAATTTGTTCGAAAGGGGTTAGCAGTCCTCAGAGGCTGAGAGAGTGTGACTGGCCAAGGTCATCAAGTATTTTTCCATAGCTGAGCAGAGATTCGAACCCTGATCTCCCAGGGTCCTATCCTACACTCTCAAACACTAGATCATGCTGCAAACGTTATTGATGATGGAGAACACACATGCTAGAAGAGGTTGCAGCGGTTTGCTTTTGCCTGAGCCAACTGGGAAGGGCAAGGTTTTGCCCCATCCTGTCCTCCCCTTCCTGAACTAATTCAGTGCGAAATGCAGTATTAAAATAGTGAACGAAAAACACTCAACACTAGATCACTAACTTGCTAACTAATTAAAAACTTAACTAAAACACAAAGGGGCTCTGACCGCCCCCAAGTCGAACAGTGATGAGAGAACAGAAAAAAGACATTCTACCATTGCAGATCCAACTAATCAAATTCCCAGGGCATTCTGGTGTTTTCTGCTTACTCTGTCTGTTGGATAATCACGAACAAGCTGTTATACTTAAGGTAGCTAAATTTTGCTACATTATGTGTAGGATATACCTTCGAATGGGTTGATAGTTGTTGATGTCAGATATTAGAAGTTAACTTTCTTGCTTGCTTTTATGACTGTACCCATTATTTTTATTGGTCAATGACTGAAATAAAGCGTCTGTCTGTCTGGTCCAACTAAGCAAACTTACAGGGTTACTATTAACTGTAATCATAAATTATTGCAGAGCTTTTCAAACTTTTCATGTTGGTGACACACCTTTTAGACATGCATCATTTCTCGACACAGTAATTCATTAAGTAATTCAGTAATTGGGGGCAGCCCCTCCACCCAAACCTGGCCTGCCGCCACCCTTGCCGGGGTCTTCCTTGGCCCAGGACAGTGGCGGCAGTGGTAGCCCCTTCACCTGGCCCTGGCCCACCATGGCAGTGGGAGAGGCAGCCCTTCCACCTGTTACATTTGTGTGACACACCTACACACTGCAGCCAACACACTAACTTGTTGTGACACACAGTTTGGAAAGCTCTGAATTATTGCATTGTTAGATTTCTTATGGCTCAAAAAGTCCATGAGTGGTTTGCAGCCTTTCAACAAATCTTCAGATGGGTTATCCTTTAATACCCATTTTAGTTTGGCCAGTTGGGATAACTCAGCAAAATGGTATCAATTTTTTTTTTGAGAAGGGTGCTTTTAACATTAACATTCTGTCGTCTGATTTGGAGGGGCTTTGACGTGAGCATCAGAGCTACCGGGAGCCTGTATCGGGCTGCTGGGGCTGCAAGAGGAAGATTTGGAACTGGGGCAAGATGATAAGGGTCAGAGATGAGGCCCCGTGGCTCAGGGTGGGTTTGTGCAGACTGCTGAGAGGCAAAAGCAGGAGGGCCTTTTGAATCAAGGTTGCCTTTGTGCTTTATACTCATGGGATAGCCTTGGAGCAAAGATTCCCAAAACTCCATCCTATGAGACAGCCTTCTGCTGTGATGCAAGGACCAGAACTTGGAAAAGTTACCGTGCTGGATGTAGTCCTCAGAATCCCCCAGCCAGCGTGGCCAAAATCTTTGGCTCAGCCACACGATGCAAGGAGGCTGCCCACTGTCTCAGATCGTTGTTGGCTGCTGTTGTCCCCCACCATTTGCAACTCTGTGTGCCTTCAAGTCCTTTCTGATTTATGGTGATCCTACAGTAAGGCTATCATGGGGTTTTCTTCAATATCCTTTTCGAGATGGGAGTCATCAGAATGTGACAGAGTCATATAGGTTATTTCTATATTTAGAAGGTAATACATGGCAATTGAGAGTACCTAAGGAAGCGTGAGGACTTTTTATTTTTTAAAACTGCTTCAAATGAAACCTTAGGGAGGGAGAAGGGGAAGCCACTCATGTAATGCAGGGTGAATCTGCTTCTGGTTTAGGAGCTCCATGCCCACTTGAATGGCTCCATCAGCTCTGACACCATGAAGAAGCTCGTGGCCCAGAAACCTGAACTTCAGATGGATAATGGAATGACAATGATTGACAAGGGGAAGAAAAGAAGCCTGGAAGAGTAAGTATGGCCAAGTTTGCCAGTCATGCAATTTATGATGTAAGGGATCCATGCTGGAATTTATTAGGAACAGTAAAAGTCTACAGTGCACCTGGCCAAAAATCAAGAGAGCTTTGTTTAGAGAGGAGTTAATTCAAAAGGCTAGTATTGTGGGAACATGTTGCTGTGTTCTTCGTCTTTTTATGAATGAACTTTGCCTTACTTTACTGCCTGTAGGCAAAAGCCATGGTCCACACTTGATCCAGCGGTTGTTAACCTTTTCTTTACCACTAACTCCCTTTAAATATCTTTTGTTGCCACAGACCACCAAGGCTTAACTCAAGATTTAAACCCTAAAGTGCATCAAATATTTATTTGAAGTTGCTCATCAAGGGTTTTCAGGTTTGGAGAGAAGGGAGAAATAAGTGAATGCACACAATCCTATTATAATATTCTTATTGGAATATTTCAGTACAAATTTGTCTTTCCTCCTTTCTTTCCTTCTTTCTTAACTATGAAAGATCATAACATTTCTTCAAGCCATCATGGACCCCCTATGAGGATGTTACAGCCCCCTGGTTAAGAACCACGGATCTCTGATTAAGAATCACTGCCATATGCTATATAACTAAAATGCCTGACTTTAAATACTTGTTGAGGTATCCATAAAATCAGTTACGGGTCAAAACAAGATGAAACTATCATAGTCAAAAATTCTTATCAAGCATAATACCGGATACCTTGCATACTCATTTGTTTAAATCAATAACAGAGTTTAATAAAAGAACAACAATGTATGTATGGGATTTCTTAGTACTTTCAATTGATTTTTTTAATCATTTGCTGATGCAGATGTTTTCAGATGTTTCAGATCATCCACAAGATTACCAATAGGACTGAAGACATATTAATGGTAGGCTAATTCAAGGTTCTTTTAATGACTTAACTTTTATCGCATTGCTAATAACACTAGTATTTTGCTGGGAGGTTCTAAGGAGATCAGTTATTGATCAGTCACTTTTGCAATTCTGAGTGTCTTGTTTATGCCTACAGGAAACCCCCCTGCTTTTGACACCCCATTATCTGATGAGTTGCTCTTTTGACCCTACCAAATTAAGGACAGGTCCCATTAATTCACTGGGCCTTCTCTTCTTCCACCAGTTCTTCTCCCTTGTGGAGGTTTGCTTGGGACCACTTGGATGTTCATACTACTTGCAAAACACGCTGAGATGGGAAAAAGGCACAAAGCCAGCTGAAAACTTTGCAAGCAGTGCGTAGTGGTCAGTCCCATGTGAGCATCTGCAAGTCTTTCATGCTCCCTACAGTACAGTAGATGGCTCTGATCCCTAACTCCTCAGAGAAGGCGGGGAAGCCTGTACTCTGTAAGGTTTCCATTCTTTTTGAGGATCTCAGGTGGAATGTCAGGCTCCAAAGGCCACATCACACTCTTTGGGGACCCAGTTTCACCTTAGGTTCCCAGTTGGCCATACTCCCTTTTCCACAGCACTACAATTTGGTGGTTACTCAGCTATTGTATGGGTTTCCTCTGTTCTAGAAAGTAGAACAGATTCCCCCAAAATTCTGTTACTAGCAATAAGAATGTTAAGCTGAAGTAACCTGTTATTTTTGGCTGTTCCACTTTTGCTTTCAGCCATACCCACTACTCTCTTGAGACCACCAAGAATTTCTCTGAAATTAGACTTGACTCTTGGTCTAAAACAGGTTTGCCACTCTTGGTGTAAATAGTTCTCTCTTCTTCCCCCGGCCTTCCCACTCAGATTTTATCCTCACTGTAATACCTATTTAGGCCCGCGAGGGCTGGTGCTTGCAATGTGAGTAGGTTAACAAATCCCCTCTGGCTTTTAGACTGAACTTTAAAGACGCTGTCCAAGGTGCTGAAGCCTGTCCTCAGCCTGGGTTGTGCACTTTGGCCAGTTTCTTTAGAGTCCAGGCTAAAATCCAAAGGAGACTCACTGCCCCACCGACATCGGAGCAATCAGTGGCCCCTGGGTTAGGCTGAGCAATAATCACTGGTTATCCAGTGGGGGAGCAGAATTTGAACTCAAGTCTTCCCAGTCTTTGTAGGGTTTTGAAACAGCCTACAGCTACTAAAAAAAACCAAACAATTGTTTCTTGTTCTCTGTGTCTGGTATCCTTTTGGTACAAATAGCCATGATCATTTTCAGGTAACCAAGGATGTCATTCGAGAATTCGCTGCTGATGGAGTGAAGTATTTGGAGCTTCGGAGCACACCCAGGGATGAACCTGCCACAGGTGACTTATGAGTTCTGTCTTTTATTTTAAAATTTTCCTGCGACCTCCCACTTAAAAATGCTCTTTCTCAAGTTCTCCTATCCCATGAAACATTATCCCTCCCTCTTCTGTAAAACTGCAAAATTATTGAAAGTCACCTAGACGTCTTGCCATATGTAGAAATATTCTACGAGTCGGAAATATTCTACGAGTCAGCCTGGTGTAGTGGCTTGAGGATTCCACTACAACCCCGGAGACCAGGGTTCGATTCCCTGCTTGGCCATGGAAACCCACTGGGTGACCTTGGGCACGTCACACACTCTCAGCCCCACAAAACCCCATGATAGGTTTCTCTTATGGTGGCCTTAAGTCAGAAAAGACTTGATGGCACACAAGAATCACAGAAATATTCTAGGTCAGTAAATGAATAAAACTGGGACCTTGACAGAAGAAGAAAAAGGAAGCCACCTCATGTTCTCAGTGGGTTGATCTTGATGTGTTTATTTTAAAAAATTGGAAATAGTCACATTCCAGTTGGGCCCTGATCCGTGTTGGAGATTCAGACATTGGAATAATGTTATTCTTGAAATGAATACAATTCTTATCTCTCTGTTTCCTAAAGGAATGACCAAAAGAACGTACATAGAAGCTGTTCTTGAGGGCATAAGGCAATGCAAAGAAGAAGAATTGGATATAGACGTTAGGTAGGTGATAAACCGGAGTCCTTTAATTTCAAAGTCCACTTGTTTTGATTCCTCAATATTTATTCATTTATTATATTTGTGTGCCACGTTTCTCCCGGAATAGGACCCAAAGTGGCTTCCAACAATAAATTAAAATATAAAAACATTTAAAACAATTGAAAGCATTAAAAACACATACAATCATAAAGAACCTAAAACATATTCAGTACTCAGAGGAAAGTTCTCAACAAATATCAACATTTCTGGAGCATATCGTCCCTCTGCCCCGTTTGTTTTTCTGCCAAAAGTAGTCTCGTGCTTTTGAAAGAAAAACTTTTAGCAAAAATATTTGGGCTGTCAGCCTGAGAGGACTGAGGTATCTGTTTGCGTGTGGATCTATAAAGATAAATGGGTGTTTCATTCTCCTTCCAAGCTGCTTGGCACTGGAGGTCTTGGTTCGTGGGGAGCGAAATTGCCCTCAGCTAAATAAAGTTGCCAGAGTGAAAACTGAAGGGGTCCTCTGTTTCAGCACAGAATTTCGGCAGTTGTTGCTTGTTACCTGGTTGTGTGCCGAGCAACATCTGTTGAAATTCTCTTCTATGCAGCCTTTAAAGATACAGGAGTTGTCTTCAGATTTCAGTCTGGCAAGCTTAGGCCATTTCCACCCTAGGCTGTTATAGTGTTGTTATTGCACTTTCAACATCCTATGGAATGCTGGGGTTTGCAGTTTAGGGAGGGACCTTTGAGGGTTTGAGGCCCCTGCCTAAACTGCAAACCCCAGGATTCCATAGGATGTTGAAAATGGAATAATAATGCTATAACAGTCTAGTGCGGAAATGTCCTTAGATCTATGCAAATGTGCACTTGGGTTCCCGTAAGGAGGTACTGAATGCCTCCTTGCATGAGGTTAGAAAAGGTGTGTTTGCACACACAGTGGGTTTGTGTGGGTGTAATGCCCTAGTTCGAGCATTGACAACTGTTGGTTGTAGGGAGCCCTATTATTCTGCAGACCTTAGAGGGTCCATGCTTGCCACAGCCCCTTAAAAAAAAATTGTTTGCCTTCCAATATCCAAAATGCTTTCTGGGCAGCATAGGCAGTATTGCTGCCACATTTTTTGCCCCCAAAAGGCCCAAGAATGGACCTTTTCTATACCAAGTAGTAATCCCCAGGTCACTTCCTGCTCACTTCCTGTCTTTTTAAAAAAGGTGTCTCCTAGAGCTAAAATGGCCCAGCTTCATCCCAAAAGAAATGGCAAAATGCTTTCTGTGCCCTACAGAAGGCATTTGGGGGCAATTCTTTTGACCCCTGGAGGCTACAAAAATAGCCCTGGGGTCAAAACTGCAGTTACTGCCAGTAATTTTTCCTGAAATAAATGGGGTGATGCTGGAATAGAAGACGGTAGGAACTGCAGCCAACATAGGTACCTGTAGGAGAGAGACAATAAATCAGCAGAAGAGCATCTATTTTGCTAGTAGAAGGTCTTGCCCGCGTCCCTAGCGCTGTTGCTTTTGTTGACTGCAGCTATTCCTTATTTTCCAGATTTCTAGTGTCTGTGGACAGAAAAGCTGGACCGACAGTTGCTAAAGAAACAGTGAAACTGGCTGAAGACTTTCTTCTGTCCACTGACAGAATGGTTGTAGGCCTTGACCTCAGCGGAGATCCCACCGTAAGCTTTCCTTCCAAACCAGACAACCTCCCTCCATCAGCACTCTTTGGTGTATTTTAAACATCCATTCTTTACTAGCTTCTGTTTTAATTTCAGATTTTTTTTTTAACCCTTCAAGGCAGGACATGGACGGGACTTTCTGGAGCCTCTTTTGGAAGCCAGAAAAGCTGGCCTGATGCTGGCATTGCACCTTTCGGAGGTAACATTTTTGAATCCAGGCTCTGTTTCAAGGTCTTTGTATAGGCTTGACAGTGACTAGGGTTATGGCTTGCAAAACTGAAGACCAAGAAATGTAAATAGTATGTTTGCAAAGCAAAAAATATAAAGCAAAAGGCTTTGTGTGTTGTGGAGCATGTCCATACATCCCAGAAAGCTTAGCTGCTGATCAGTTCTGGACATAGTAGCAGCCTAAATATGAGGAATCAGAAACATTAATTCTCATACTAGGGCAAGATCAAATGCGATACCAAGAATATTGGAATGCTGAATATCCTCCAAAGGTGTTTAAGTGGCTGATCACTGTCACATACGTGCCCAAAGTTTGACGTCCCACTAGGGCATAATGCTGTGCTATGGAAGGACGAAGTGCCAATATGCTAGAGCTTGGAAAGGCTGCCTTCTTGTACTCCAGCTCACAAAATGCTGCAGCTAAGGACAAAAAAATATTTTTTTTTCCCGAAGTTGTGGTGAATTAAGGATCATTTGTCTGATTTAATCCTTGGGCTGGTCATGCTCAAACCCTGAAGGTGTAAAGCAGTGGTTCTCAACCTGTGGGTCCCCAGATGTTTGTGGACTTCAGCTCCCAGAAGCCCCAGCCACTATGCTCAATGCTCAGGGCTTCTGGGAGCTGAAGTCCACAAACATCTGGGGACCCACAGGTTGAGAACCACTGGTGTAAAGGTTTCTGCGCACAAGTCTGTTTTGCGAGATTTGTTCAGAGGAGGTTTGCCTCGGCCTCTGTCTGAGGCGGAGAGAGTGTGACTTGCCCCAGTGGGCTTTCTTGGCTGAGTGGGGATTCTGACCCTGCTCTCCAGAGTTGTTGTCCAGTGCTCAAAACACTACATCACACTGGCTCCCACCTTTCTGTGTAACAGAACATTAATGGGAGTGCCCGTTATTTCCAAGCTCTGGTGGAAGCTAACGTCTTCACCCTCCCTGTGTATCTTGCGTTCAGATCCCAAACCAAGAAGAGGAGACCAGGCTTCTTCTGGGCGTGCCACCTGACAGAATTGGGCATGGTACCTTTCTTCATTCCCCACCGTCAGCCTCTCAGGATCTTGTACAGCTTGTTCGGCAAAACCGCACACCCCTTGGTAAGAGAAGGCATTGAATGCAAAGCCTGGGGACCTTTGAACGCCCCTCTCTTCTCATGTTGTGGCTTGCCGTGAGAGAGCAAGGTTTTCTCTTTGTCTTTGTTGCCTTGGGAACTGTAACTGCTGCAGCCAGATTAGCTGGGGTCTGCTCCCGATGAGAAAAGGTGGGGGAAATAAGACGGCAGCTGCTTTGTTGAGCATCACTGGTTGTGTTGTCCTAGGGATGAAAATAAGGCGTTCTTGGCAGCTGCTCCCAGGCTCTGGATGTTCCTATCAAAGGCCCCTCCCTAAACTGCAAACCCCAGGATTCCATAGGCGGTTGAAAGTGGAATAATAGATTAAAGGGGAAATCGGATGATCAGATAAAAGCAGAATGGCAAATTGTAATGGGTAATTGCTGGGAACTGCCAAGTGAAAATGTCTGAATTATGGTTGAAATTAAAGAGGAATAACTGTAACATAACAGGAGCTGATGAGAGAATGCAAGATCAAGTACGTAAGATGAACATAGAATTGTGAAGCATAATTTTTTTATAGAATCATAGAAATGTAGAGTTGGAAGAGACCACAAGGGCCATCCAGTCCAACCCCCTGCCATGCAGGAAAACCCTCAAAGCACTCCCGACAAGTGGCCATCCAGCCTCCGCTTAAAAACCTCCAAAGAAGGAGACTCCACCACACTCTGTGGCAGCACATTCCACTGCCGGACAGCCCTGACTGTCAGGAAATTCCTCCTGAGGTTCAGGCGGAATCTCCCCTCCTGCAGCTTGCATCCATTGCTCCTTGTCCTGGTCTCAAGAGCAGGAGAAAACAAGCCCACTCCCTCCTCGACATGACAGCCCTTCAAAAAATAATTTCACTATCTATGTGAGTAGATGTCTAGAAAATGAAAACTAGATCAGAGTGGAAGAACCAAAACATTACATGTAAAAGTACAATTTGAGATGATGTTTTTTCTTTGTGAAACTTAATAAAATTATTTTTTTTAAAAAAAGTGGAATAACAGCACTAGTAACAGTCTAGTGCAGAAGTGGCCCTAGTGAATCAGTGTAACTCACCTCAGTGTTGAGTTCCAGTTGTCTGTGGATTCAGTGGACCTTCTGTAGCTGGGACTACCAGTCGAGCAAGCTGCGCCAACCGAACGGCCGGCACAAAATGGAACTTGTGGTGGTACAAGGTTGTTTTGGGCAGAATGTCACAGCAGATATGAAAATTGTGTAGCAGAATTGCCAGAATGTGAACTGGAGACGTTGCCTTTAAGGTTTGCTTCGAAGAGGGTGTTTCAGCAGGTGTTGCTTGCTGCCTGGTTGCATGACAAGCCATAGTTGTAGCAATCCCCGTTTCTACGCAATCGTTAAAGGTAGAGGAGCTGCCGCTAGCTTTCACTGTGGCAACCCTGGCCGTTTCCGCACTAGGCTGTTATAGCGCTACGATTCCGCTTTCAACATCCTATGGAATCCTGGGGTTTGCAGTTCCGGGAGGGGCCAGCCGGCCCCTCCCGGAACTGCAAACCCCAGGATTCCATAGGATGTTGAAAGCGGAATCATTGCACTATTAACAGTCTGGTGCGGAAATGGCCCATTGGCTAGTGTGCAGCCACTAAAATCATGGGTGGCCCTCAATAACTTCTGTGAAAATGGTTTTGGTCCTTGCTTTGAAAGCAGTTCTTGGCCTCAGCAGCAACGTCTGTTGTGTGGCAAAGGAGCCAGGGGTTCTAATCACGTAATGCTCCCTTCCCTTTAATTTGCTCTGATGCAGATTTCCGCTTGTTTCCTCAGAACTGTGCCTGACATCAAACCTCAAAGGACAGACAGTACCTTCGAGCGACCAACACCATTTTGGCTTCTGGTACAACATGGGCCATCCTGTGGTGCTTTGTGTACGTCAGATTCCTGCCCCTCCTCCCTGGGATAAATGAGCTGCGGAGGACAGAGCCCCTTTTTGGAAAATGATTCGTAGTCTCGCTTCAGATTTGCCCTTGCTTCTTTGTCATAAAAATATAAGCACTGCTAGGATGCTAAGAGCAGAAACCCTCCTTCCCTCATTGGGTAGCCAGGGTCCCTTTCATAAAAATATAAGCACTGCTAGGATGCTAAGAGCAGAAACCCTCCTTCCCTCATTGGGTAGCCAGGGTCCCTTTCATAAAAATATAAGCACTGCTAGGATGCTAAGAGCAGAAACCCTCCTTCCCTCATTGGGTAGCCAGGGTCCCTTTCATCCCTTTATAGCGCTATGATTCTCTTCTGACTGCCATGGCTGCAGCCTATGGTGAAAAGGAGGAAGGGAGAGGATTAAATAGAGGAACGTGGCAGCAGCTTTAAGACTAACTGGTTTTTATTTTAGCTGTTGCTTTTGTGGATTTAAACCCAGTTCTTCAGATGCAGTACAGAGTGCTAATAAAGCCTCCGGTTATAAAATGTATTTATACAATTGTAGGGGTGGTGGTGGTAGAAGGTAATAAGATCCAGAAAGATGCAAATCATGCCCCTTGCTCTGCCTTTTCAAAGGGCTGGGCAAGATGATGCAGGTCTTTCAGATCTTTTCAGTGGTCAGTTAGTGTTGCCACCAGACACGTTTTCCTTCTTTATTGGCTGGCGGAGTATTCCAGGATGCACTGTCTTTCAGCTATAAAAGGAATTAATGCTTTCTTTTTTGTTCCTTGTGTCTTGCTCCTAGACGGATGACAAAGGTGTTTTTGCAACTGACCTGTCTCAAGAGTACCAGCTAGTGGCAGATACATTTCAGCTCTCTAAAGAACAGATCTGGGACCTTTCGTACAGTGCCATCGACCACATTTTTGCTTCCAGTCCTATAAAAGCAAAGCTAAAAGAACGGTGGTGTGAACTGAAACCACCTCTGTTTTAATTAGTGTAACTGAATATCAGTAACTAGCGTGCATGTAGCTTGTGTAAAGCAGGGGTGGGCAAGGTGCAACCTATAGAGTGCATGCCCCCCAACAGCACATAAGCGCAGTGTGTAGCATTGCAGGGTGCACGAGTCTGCTTCTGCCACTGTCAACAGAATATATCTATGGCACTGCTGTGTAGCACAACTTACAAGTGCATGTCTCACAAAAAGCGTGTTTATGTTAGCAACAGAATCCTGGTCACAGAGTCTTTGTGACTCTATATATTCAATAGAATCTGCCCATCAACCTCCCCTGCCCCAAATTCAGCTTGCACGTGGGAAATTATGTTCTTTGAATAGTTGCTAGTGACAAAAGAAAAGAGTTAAGTTCCCTGATAGTAGAAAGCAAACATGTTAGGGGGAAAAAAAGTGAACAGGGCTTTTCTTCCTAATAAGCTTCCTTTTCTGCTGCCCAAAGTTTCATCCTCTCTCCTCCTCCTCTCTCTTTTGAAGAGAGAAAGCACACAGAATTGCAGACAGCTCGCTCATGCTGTCTAAAAAGACAAGATCCAAGAACAAACTTTAGCCCAGGGGCGGAAAATATGTGAACTGTGGGCCAGAGAAGAAAAAGAGGTCAGCTGAAGAAGGAAGATCACCAGTTCTGGGAGCAGAAGGCATAAGCACTTGAAAAACCCTGGAAAAGTTTTTTGTTTGTTTGCTTACAAAAAAACAGACACTCTATGTCTTTTTTTGCAAAAGCAATTTTCACACTTTCAATTTTGGCTTTCTGAGGTTTGCTAAGGCCACAATTGTCTCTCTCTCTCTCTGTATGTAATACAACTGGCTCACAGTTCTGTGGAAAGCAGAAACCAGCTCCTTATTGTCCCATACAATGGACTTCTTGCATTCAGCAACTCATCAAGAAGATGAGACTGCCTTTGCCATGACAGTATCCACGAACAGCAGCAAATACGGCGAAATGCTAGGAAGGGAAGAGGATGGGAGCTGGTGTGGACAAAAAGAAAAAAAGCCCAGTTTTATTTCATGTAAGCAAGGGTGTGTGTAGCAGAATCTGCGCATCTTTTCTTGCAACAGTGAAGGAATTAAATATTTAGGTGCTGTAAAAACTGTAAGCTGCTTGATTGAACTATTATCTCCACAGTGGCTCAGAAAATTTTTTCAGCATCTGTTATCAACAATGCAATGTTTGTTAGCAGTATCACCTGTTATCCTGATGACCTGACATATTTTTGCTTTGTTTTGGTATGGTATGACAGGCAACAGCCTGTCTTGCTGGATCTACTTTTAAATTTTGCCTACAGTCCCCTAAGACTTTCAGAGGTTTTTTTTTTCTCCCAGTCTTGCTCTGTTTGTTTTGTTTTGCAAAGAAGAGAAGTTACCAGCAGATTAACACAGCAATGGATTGTCTTTTAGATGCTGCTGAGTTTAATAAAAGCACAAGGTCTTAATGGCTTTGTCCACATTTTCTTGTTCTTCCTTCCTGCCTTTAGCTGGTCCATAGCCAGAGTCGGTCACACACTGTGGAAGAACAAAGAGAGTTGCAACCTGTACAAAGAAAAGGCCCAACAAGGGCACAAGAACTCTCTCCTCCTCGATAGCAGAGCTATAAAGGAAATCTGAGGCTGAGAGAGTGTGACTTGCCCAAAATCACACAGTCAGTTTCCATGATTGAGCGAGATTTCAAACCCTGGTCTCCAGAGTTGTAGTCCAATGCTCAAACCACTCCACTTTGCTGGCTCTGTGTGTTTTTAATTGTTTTAGATTAATATTTTAAAACTTACGTTTTCATTATGTCATGGTTCAGTGTGTTTTTTAAACTTTTGAACCACACATTGTTTTAGCTGTTTTTGTTTTAGCATGACGTTGTGAGCCGCATTGAGTCCTATGTTGAGAGAAAGGCAGTATATAAATCAAATAAATAAATCCATTTAGTTAATGGTAACTTGGAAAGTCAACATGGGCCATTTCCACACTTGACTGTTATAGTGCTATTATTCCACTTTAAATATCCTATGGAATCCTGGGGTTTGCAGTTAAACTACAAACCCCAGGATTCTATAGGATGTTTAAAGTGGAATAATAGCGCTATAACAATCTAGTGTGGAAATGGCCACGGATTCAAGGGGTCTGTCCTGGTTGGGACTAACAATAGGATTTAGGCCCACGAGGGCTAGAGGCGATGGATGTGGGGACTGGTTCAGGCTCATCCCCAACACTGTTGTCTGAATAAAATGAACTGAGAGGCTGGTGGGGTTGGGATGGAGGAGGAAGACACTAACCAAAGGGCTTGCCAGCTGCTCTCCAGGGCTTGATGGAGTTGATCACATTGACGTAATTGATCCACTTCTCTTCCCATCTGGGAGGAAGTCCTGGGGAGAAAAGTGAGAGAAATTGACCAATATGTGCTGTACAGTTTGATGTACATGCCTTCAAGTTGTTTCTGACTTATGGCAACCCTAAGGTGAACCTGTCATGGAGTTTTCTGGGGCTGAGAGTCTGTGACATGGCCAAGGTCGTGGGTTTCCATGGCTGAGCAGGGAATCGAACTCTGGTCTCCAGGGTCGTAGTCCAATGCTCAAAGCACACCACCACAGATATGTACTGTGCAGTGATTCCCCGTTATCCATGGGCATTATGTTCCAAGACTCCTTGTGGATTTGCAAAATGTACCGAACCTTCAGGCTTTACAGGTGGAACCCGATGGTGTGAAGCTTCCCTGTGGTCCCTGCAAAGCTGGAAACGGCTCTGGTGTCACCAGAAGTAGTAGTAGCTTGGTGACCACTCTGCTGAGAATGCCAAAGGCCCCTCCCTAAACTGCTCATCCCAGAATCCCATAGGATGGAACCGTGGTGGTTAAGGTGGAATAGCAGTACTATATTTCTGTAGTGTGAATGCCCTTAGTGGTCCCAAAGGCTGCACTTTGCCCACTGCTGTTTGGGGAGATTGGGTGTAGGCTTATACCTGTGCGCTTAGGCCCTGTTTGCTTGTGCAATGCTGTCTCATTAGTGAACTGCAACATCGCACAAGGAAACATGGTGCATATACATCCCCGAGCACATCCACGTGCAATGAAGGACATGCACAACTCTCCTTCCTCAACCTTCAGTTGAATGTTACCATTCTCCATTGGATAAACACAGCCAACTTTTTGCTGCCAGCAGCTCTGGTGCTGCTGCTCAGATTCTCAGTTTCTCTCCAGCCTCAAGTCTCTCACACAACACAAATAGCAAACATATGGGAGGCGAGGCTGGAGAGAGAGGTGAGGATCTGTGAAATGGTGGGAATCCAAGTGTAGTCCTTGGTGCAAAATGGCAGCTGCAGCATTCCTGGACATTCATTTGTGAGCTCCCTGGAGATCTGTGGTACATGCAAAAACTAGGATTCCAAAATCGGGGGAAAATCCAAAATCCAAAACACTTCTGCTCCCAAGCGTTTTGGATAAGGGATACCAAACCTGTACTTGCTTGCTTTAAAACATGGACAAAAATCCAAAGTACATTTGCTGCTCTCACTGACATGGGAGCAACCAACTGTCCATGGTCTCCACGCCCATGCATCATTCACATAATGTGATGTGGTCAGCACCACTCTCAACATGTGACCCTCCAGATGTTTTGGACTTTTGCTCCCATCAGTCCCAGAGCCGACATGGCCAAGGCTTAGGGATTTGGGGAGCTGAAGTCCAAAACACTGATAAGGGCTGAAGACTGAGAACTGTGCATGCAGAAGACCTCAGCATCCTCTGTCTGTTTTACCTGTTTTAGGCTGGGTGAGGTCAAGAATCATGGCTGTTCGGTGTTTTATGCTCTCTCTCATGAACCCATGGTTGTCCACAATCTTTAGACAGACAAAAAGTAAAATCAACACAAAAGTTCCTTGCTGGATTACTGGATGGGGAGAGGTGAAAAGGCAGACTCACGGGCAAAATAATGGGAAGCTTTGTCTCTTAAAGCTTCTCTGCCTCTCCTAAAATCCCTGGATGAGCTGCACAGGTTAGCTATAGATACCGATTAGGTATAGAACAACATGGGAAAGAGCCATACTCACAGGGCTGGGAATGTAGAGGTAAACTGGCCTGTTAGTTCTGTAGTCTGGGTAGATGGCATATGGAGGCAGGCACGGTCTAGGGAGAACAAAGCAATGTGCTCAGATAATGCAGAGAGGCAGCGTGGGGTAGTGGTTAGAGCATTGGACTACAACTCTGGAGACGGACGGCACGGGCAAACCCTATCCGAATAAATTTTGCCAAGTATTCCCTTGACGGGCCATTTCTGCACTAGGCTGTTAATAGCGTGATGATTCCACTTTCAACATCCTATGGAATCCTGGGGTTTGCAGTTTCGGGAGGGGCCGGCTGGAAAGTGGAATCATCACGCTATTAACAGTCTAGTGCGGAAAAGGCCAGGGTTGCCATCAGTCAGAAACCTCTTGAAGGCACACAGCAAGAAAGATAATGCACTGGTAGTGTCTTTACTTTCAGTCTCTCTCTGGCAATGAGCATTTAGATGATGATGATAATAATGATTATTATTATTACTATTACTATTATTATTATTATTATTAATTTTCACCCTGCCTTTTGCCCAGTAATGGGGCTCAAGGTGGCTTGCGACATGTTAAAAACAATACAGATTAAAAACTATGCAAAAACATAAAATATAAATGGTAAAAGTTACTTGAAAGTCGGACTTTGAACAGGTGTTGCCCATCATGTGAGCTACCTGGCTTTCATGGGTGACAAGCAACACCTGCTGATATTCCTTCTTCTACACCTGTTAAAGGTACAGAAGCCCTGTCCTGTTTTAAACCTGGCAACCTTAACTGATGGAGAAGTAACCCCTCTTGCAAAAGCTCACGGCAATAGTCTTGTCCTGCCTGTCAGGAAGTATCACAGGACAAGGCCTGTTAAGAATGTTTTCAGCGGATTTTAATCTTTTCTTGACCACAGTACCCCTTTAAATAGCTTTCGTTTCTGTGGACCACCAAGATTTAAAAAGCAAAGTGCATCAAATATTTTTTAAAAATCTTTTGAACAGTTTAAGATATTGTAGTGAAACTTCATACAAATGATGTCTATCGATGGCCAAAGACTCCTGCTCTTTGAGATCAAGGTATGACTGAGTGTCTTTCTTATTGTACGAGCTCATAATGTTTCTTCAAGCTTTTATGGACACCCCGTGAGGACATCATGGCTCTCCAGCGGTCCCTGGACCACAGGTTAAGAATGACTGTTTTAACATGTGAATCACCCAGCCCAAAATATCTGCCTTTATTCTTATCGGGAGATTTGGAAGCCTGGATGACAGGAAGGCAAATATGGGGGGAAATAGGGGATTGGAGATGCTGTGGACCCTCCAGAAGTCGCTGGACTGCACTTGCCATCTCCTCAATCATTGGCCATGCTGACTGTGGTTGGTGGGCATTAGAGTCCAGCAATATCTGAAGAGGCATAGTCCTCACCTGGCTGTAACACTTACCTGTAATGGAAAGCCATGTTGGATTGAACTCAGCTCTCAGATTTGAGTTGGGGGCTGAGATCTTTTTCTCCCCACAGATTCTGACAATGAGCTCACAATGGCATCTGCCTGGAGCCAATTGGCTACTGTGGGCTGCGGCATCACCAAGAGACTGAGGTCAAACTTTTACAAATTGACTAGGTTTGGGCTCTTAACGCTGTGTGTGGTTGTTTTTAAGGTCTGTATAGCATTTTAATATTTTTTTAACATATAATGTTTTAATCTCATAAATTCTTTTGAAATTGTATCGTTATATTTTTATGAATGTTTTGTATTGCTTTTCATTTGTATTAACGTTGTTAGCCACCTTGAGGCCCATTAACAGGAGGAAGATGGAATATAAATGAATAATAGTAGTAGTAATAGTAATAATAGCAGTAATAATAATGGTAATGGTGGTGGCGATGATGATGATGAAGAAGAAGATGATGTCCTATGACCAGCAGGCTGCTTATAAGTTGTCAGTGGCCCCAGAAACCATGAATGTAACTCCAGTGGGGGAGATCCATCATCTGCAATGATGGTTCCTAAAAGAATCATGAATCTTCAAGGTATTTAAGCAGATCTAATGTTGGGTTAAAGACGAGTTAGAGCTTTAGAAAGGAATAAGTAGATAGATACTGAAGCTATTTTATCTTATCCTCAATAAGCCGCTCCACTTGTGAATAGAAGGCAGAGTCTTCCTCCTCTAAACACATCTCCATCCTTATGGTCCATACCAGTAGTTTCCCCAAATATATGTCTAGGAATGGTTGGGTTCCTCAGAAGATGGTCAAAGGTACTTAAGAAGCTTCCTTGGTTGGTCCACCACCATTATTGGTTTTCTGCTGCAGTTTTCAATCATGCACACCAGGGGATGCACTGAGTCTACAGTTGGCCCTTTGCATCCATGGGTCCTGCATCCACAGATTCAACTGTGGCTCAAAAATATGTAAAAAATTTTTTTGCTGAAGACCAAACATTGATTTTACCACATGCCAAGCATTGTGCTGATGTGCAGGCATACCCTTCTGTATCCTCAGGCTCTATCCAGCACTCGTTTGAGCTGTTCATTCTTTTATATAAGGGACACCATTTTACTTTGCCATTGCATATAATGGGACTTGAGCATCTAAGGATTTTGTATCCACAGGGGGTGGGATCCTGGAACCAAACCCCAGCAGATACTAAGGGCCCAAAGTATATGGAGGTGATGACCAGTATAAGTTGTACTGCACGCACACTAGACAAATCCTTTTTAAGCTATCTGAGATGTGCCTCCACAATGTGCCACAGTCTGGCAATATATTTGGGCCCACTGGCTATGACTGCCTGTTGCCTGGAAACTCTCTGTGGACTGGCAGCCAATAACTCAATGGACTCAGCCAATAACTCAATCCAGAGACCATCACTTTGAGTAGTGCTGTACCTAGATTTGACATTTGTACCTCTCCCAGTTCTGTAATTATTGCTGAAAATTGTTTGGAGATATTTTCATCAAAGCAGAACCCTGAATGTACCCTGAATTTCACTTCAAGTGATTTTTTTGCTCTACCCGTAATACTTAAGTGAGGACATTTTGGCTCTTCAGATATTTTGGATGTTAGCTGTAAGAAACCCCATCGGCTGTCGTGGCTAATGGTAAAGGATTATGGGAGATGTAGTCCAAATGATATGAAGGGCCAAAGTTTCCTTGGCTGGGCCATAAACTATTACAAAGTTCATAGGGTTCCTCAGGAGATGAACCAAAGCTTGGAAACCACCAGGTCTGTGAATTCCCTAAAAAGGGCCAAGTTTTAACATACTGTACTTTCCACAGTCTTAATTCTCATCAGTTCATCTTTCTGTCCAAGCAGCTCTAGAGTCAGTTTTAAATATTCATGTTATTTATTCAGACCACCAAAAATACACTTTTTGGTCAAACTGCAGGATAGGAAGTGTCTTTCTGACATGACACAAGATGCTAGCAAAAAAATATCAGAAATTTATGTGTCTCCTTCAAAACTCTACCCTGCACCCCCCAAAAATAAAAGGAACAAAGAGAGACTCCAACATACCATTTGGTGAACTCGTACAACTCAGACAATTGCATCTACTAAATACATTTGCACTTTGCTGTTTTTGAACAGAGCTTTGCAAAACAAAATTTAAAAAAGAAAATGTTTCCTCCATAAAATGCTTGGTTATATCTGGCATTTTTTTAAAAAAAGAATAACACGTAACCATGTTTGAGAAGGTTTCAAGAAAAATGATTGTACATACAAAGACAACAGATAAAGTGTAAAGACAAACATACAGAGCCACAGAAGTACAAATGCTTTTTTTAAAAAATGAAAATACTGCCTTGATCCAGGTCTTTGGAGATAACTCAACTTTGGAGTAATTCACTGACTGAACTAAAACAAAGCTTATTCATTCACAGAGGGCTTATTCCTTTCACGTCCATTATGGAATCCTTTCGTGCCATCAGGACCCTTCGGTAAACGCAACACCCCAACGGGTAACCCAACTGTATTCTGCGATTTGGGGCTCGGCCTGGGGCTGCCCACTGGACTTTTCTCTTGGGTTTGGGCTTGCCGGCGCCGCTGAACCCACGGGCTGCTGGAAGGTGTGAGGCTACTGTCCGAGGAATAATCCGCACACCTCCTTGGCGTCTCGGGGCTGGCGCTCAAGCTCAGCCGGCCATCTTCCGCGAGAGGAGACATCCTGGAGACTTTGCGCAGAGAGCAAGGACTGCTCCGGGGGCTTGATCTTGGAGACAGGTTTGGGCTAAGGTGATTGTTCGAATAGGTGGTGGGGCTCAGTTTGTTGGAAGCGCTGCTTCTCCGCCCAGACAAGGGGGAGGTTGGATTACTCTCTGGCTCCGAGGAGCTGTTGGCCGAAGATTCATCGCCAATGTACTGAAGTTCTTCCACCCTTTTATTGATCGATCGCGTTTTGTGAAGGCCCTTGCCAAGGTCGTCATCACGGTTCTTGTCTTTCAGGACCTTCTTCTTCGGCGGTTTCATTCCGATGAGGACGACCTTCATGGCTGTCTCGTTTTCCAGAAGACACATGGACTCATGAGCTTTGATAGCTGCATCTACCTCTTCAAACTCTACAATTGCGCAGTCTTGGGTCCCAACTTGGCTGTACCGGCTGCTGAACCTCTTGATATCCAGTGGGACCTCCCTACCAGGCTTGAGGATGCGGACTGAGGAGATGACACCAAACTTGACAAAGGCTTTAAGAAGGTGTTCCATAACTTTCTCTTGAATGCATCCATTTTCTGGCCCTTTCTCTAGAGAATGGAAGTTGCGTGTCAGGTGGAAGTCATAAACAAGCAACATCTTGCTTGGTAGATTCTCGCTAGGAAACACCGGGACGGGCGTGTTTCGCCGAACTTTTCGGCTGTCTTCATTCAGTTCCAGAATATCGGAATATTTCAGGGCATAAGCTGTGGTTCTCCAGTCACGCGTCAAGTGTTTCACCTGTGAAAAAAAGGCAGCACATTTAGAAAAATCCAGAACAGTTTGAAGATGCCATATCTTCTTAACAGTAGCTTGAAAATGCAAACAAGGATTTGCTCATGTACTTTGCCCTCTTCACTCCCAACTGCAATGGCCAATTAAGGGATACACCCCCCCACCATATCCCAGTTTGATTTAGGGTTGCCATAAGTCAGTCTTGAAAGCACACAACAACAATAACAACAAAATACCTTTTCTAGCTTTTGTACTCCATATCAAACTGTTTTACATGTTTAATTTATATTGTAAGGCCATTTAGGAAGATTCCTTGAAGAGTGGAAATCCCTTATAGACTTTTTGAGGAAAGATAAAGATGATTTGATTGCTGTTGTATTTTACTACTAGTAATTTACTGATAATAGAAAGAAGTGTGTAGTCTAGTAAGGAAATTAGAGAAGCTGAGATAAGGTTGTTATGTATAACTGTTCAGATGCAGACTGCAAGATCTTTCTCTTTTTTTTCCTGTTCTTTGCTTACATTTTGTAATTTTAGTTATTGATAATGTAGTTCATTCTTTTTCACCTTTGATAATATTAATATTAAATTAAATGTTAAATATTAAATATTAAATTAAATGTTACTCTCTTAAAATTTAATACACACACACATACACATTGGCCCTCCATACTGATGAATTCTGTATCCACAGATTCAACCAATCATGGCTTGAAAATATTAAAAACATAAAATAAGAAATCAAAAAAGCAATACTTTTGAGTTGATGCCCATTTTATATAAGGGATGCCATTTTATTACACAATTGTATCTAATGGGATTTCAGCATCCATGAATTTTGGAGTCCATGGGAGATTTGGAACCCTAAACCTTGATGGATGCCGAGGGCCCATTGTATATGTATTGTAAGGTGCTTTGAGTCCCATTTATGAGAAAAGTGGGGTATAAATCAAATAACTAATTAAATAATAAAACCAGAGCAGATTCATTGGCCCTCCTACCTCAGCCAAAAAATGGCCTGGAAATTTTTTACGTAGTGTTTGGACAATGCTAGAACTATTGACGGAATCACTGATGTTCTATGATCCTGGTGGTGAAGCAGAGACTGAACTTTTGAGACCGGCTTCAGATTAAATTCTGTGCTCCCATATATAAGAGCATTCCCAAAGTACACCAAAATTGAAAATCGAGGTGAGATAGAGCTGTAGCCCAAACACCATGCTTCCAGCCTCTACAGCTGGCACTAATGTTTTGAAGCCATGTTACTTTTAAAGTACCTTTTTGAAAGAAGTCAGTAGCTTCACGCTGACGTATCCCATCTTATTTCTCCGGACGTGCTTCAGGAGGAAGGCATCTTTCTCAAGGTTTTCGTCCGAGAAGTAATACTCAATCTGGGCCACCAGCTTCAAGATCAGTTCATCCTCTGGAGGCTTCCATTTGTGTCCAAAATCGTCTCCATCATTCTCTCCACCACTGGTGAAAAAAAAAAAAATAGGAAAAAAATCGTCTCCATCATTCACTCCACCGCTTCATTACTAGCCTGAATCCTTGTGATGAGTTTGAAATGGCAGGAGGTATAGATTAGGTATGTGGCTTAGGTCCGGAGTACATGAAAACCCGTACCTCCCTATAGGAACCTTTCAGAGCCCTAAGATCTGCAGAGGAAGGCTTTCTCTCCACAAAAGAGAAACATTCCTCTTTAAGCAGGCTTTTATGTGACCTGGGGAGCTTTTTTAGTTATTTATTAACCTGATTTAAAATTGTACATTGTTTTAGGTTTTTATAATTTTATATGTTTTAAATGTTTTCAGTGTCTTCTAAATTTTTGGGAAGCTGCTTTGGGGGTCCCTCTCTGTTGTACTTTGGCCATATCATGCGAAGACATGACTCACTAGAAAAGACAACAATGCTTGGTAGAAGGAAAAGAGGAAGACCCCACTATAGGTGGATAGACTCAATCGGGGGGCACATTCTTGAATCCGCAAGACCTGAGCAGGGTGGCTGAGGATGGAATGGCTTGGAGTCTTAACTTGAAATTGATTTGATGGCATTAAACACCAACGACAGACTAACAGCCTAATAACAAACTATACAGAGGAATAGAGCCATCTCTTTGAAAATCTGCTGCAGAAGGGAATAAATGCATGCTCACTGAATCTAGAAATAAAGCAGAACTTTCCAAACTTTTCTTGTTGGAGCCACACTCTTTCGACATGCATCATTTTGCGACACAGTAATTCAGCTTTAGGTTAAACCTAACACCTTATGAGAGATACAGCCACGTACAGAAATTGTAACAACAAAATGTACGGGGACACAACATATCTCACGAAAACCTTTCATATATTTTTAAAAATACATAATCTATAAATAACAACATACATTTCCAAGATTGTAGGCAACACTCCTACACACTTCAGGCGACACACTAATGCACACTGTTTGGAAAACCCTGAAATAAAGCATCTCTGTGCGCACGTTTCTTTGTGTGGCAGTGTGTGAGGGACCCCCCCCCCGATTATGTGACAGAAGTGCACAGGTAGCATTAAAAATATCCAGATAAATGGAGGTGGTGGTGGGCAGAGGCTGCCTCACGCTGGAGAATGGGAGTCTGAAAAGAATATTAAATGCCAGGGCAGCCAGCAAAACAACCCTATTAGGCTGTGACTCATCTGCTGGTGAGTCACCGAAGAAGCCCTACGTTGTCGGCAGGCATCTCAAGGGCAAGGCTTTGTCCTTTGCCTCTGCAAAGCTTCTGACGCATTTGACTCAAATCTTCCCGAATATCTATCCACGCGTACACACAGCCAGCCTTTTAGGGGGGTGGGAGGATGGAGAATGAGCAAACCACCTTACTCCCTTTCTCAAATCATGCTGACTGTAAAAACCACCCAGCTTTGATTTATTTGTCCGATGGGCTGTTTGTTCAGCAGGTGCTGACATAAGTCAATGGCTCGCTCTTTAACAGAACCTGGTGAAGACACTCTTCAGAGGCATGCAGATGAAAATCAGGATTTGTCTGGCCATGCAACATCAACAGGTGGTCAAGGTGGGAATGACTGTTAATGAGGAATAACACACAAAGCTAGGAGACGCTGCAGCAATTTGCTTTTGCCTGAGCCCGCTGGGAAGGTCAAGATTCTGCCCCCTCTTCCACTCTCCTTCTTGCTAATTCAGTGCAAACTACTTTGCATTTTGAACTCCATTTGCAGCCACTGAAATAAGCTGAGGGCAAAGGAGGAAAGAGAAATTGGGACACTTTAAAAGCAACTGGAAAGGTGGGGTGCCAGAGGGTTAATCAGGAAAGGCCGCGCCAAACTGGAATAGTTGGAGGGTGCTCAGAGGCGGCTAACATTTGCCAACAGAAATAAGGCAAACCAAATTGTTTTGCCCTTTTCAGAAATAATTTATGTATCGATCTCTAAGCTGCCTCACACCCAAAATATTTGGAGAGCACTTGCTGTCTTTCACAATAGGAAAAATAGTAACATTTTGCTTTGCCAAAGGAAGGTTTTGAAAAGTACATAATAGCTAAAGCCAGAGAGTTGTAGACCAAAAATGCATGTGAGAATCAAGTGGGGGGCTCTGAATGTTTTTCAAGTGCAATCCCAGAAGTCCCAGCCACCACAGTCAATGGTAAGGAATAGTGGGAGCTGCAGTCAAACAGCATCTGATTTTTGGCATGGCTGCTAAAATGAACACATTTCTGTCTTCATGAAGAGCTCAAGCTCCCCAAGGCAGGAAATTTTGGGATCTTGTTCAGCCCCTGTAACAGGAGACCAAGCAAAAGATGGACTCGGGTACCCCAGGAGTACAGCCGTGGCGGGGAATGCCTGCAGCCGGCTCATTAAGAACCGTGGTAATCCACGCTCACGCTTTGGGTCTTCCAATTTTTATTTCCAGGTAACTCCCTGCAGAACGCCACTAGCAGTGCGTCACAGCCCCGAGGGGAGACTTCGCCAAGGCCGTCAGGCTAATCAAAGTCGGCAGCAAGACAACAAGCTGTCCTGCCCTCTCTGCAAAGCGGGACATGCTCCCCAGCCACCTTAATCTCCTTTGCTCCTGCAGCATGTAAACAGCATCCGGCCGATGAGATTAACCCATCAGGCAACCCCGGCACGGCTCTGCCGCTCAAATGCAAAGAAACATCAACTTAGCAGGTCACTCTTTGCAGGGAACAGGGGAAGACATTGGCCATTTCCGCACTGGACTGTTATAGTGCGATTATTCCACTTTCAACATCCTATGGCATCCTGGGATTTGCAGTTTAGGGAGGAGCCCTTGAGGCAGCTTGGAGACTGGATGCACACTGCAAGCTCATATGCTCCCTAAACCAAGTTTAGTGCGCTTGCAAGACACTGAGACTGCTGGCTACATCACCTCCAGAATTTCCCCAGTCATCAGGTATCTCTTTCAAGATCGGCTGCTGTAGCTAAAGCTAATTAGACTTACTTATAAATCATGGTTTGAGGTGGGCTTGCAAACCATGGTTTTGCTCAGTTCCCAAGGAAAGGGTGTTGTGGGGAGAGATCTCAAAGTTGGAGTACCAGTTTACTCTCACAGACAAGAGAAATACAGGCACACTTCAGCTAACAAAGCTTCCGACAGTGAAACTCAAAGTCGTTTCATGCCCACCCTTTCCCTCCTTGTTCTCTGTCTATGTGGAGGGCAGAGAGCAGCATCAGCTTCAGAAGGAGGCCTGAAGAAACACAACCTTTCTAGATCAGCATGCAACCGTGTGTCAACAATAAATAGTGTTTTAGCTGGTAAAAAACTGGATTTTGCTCTAGCCAGTCCTGCTGTAGCTGCTCAAAACAGGCAAGGTAAACAGCAGCTGGATCCTTCAGTGATCATCCATGAACAGCAAAACACAGAGGAAGGCGGAAAGCAGACCAGGGTAGTGGTTTGAGCACTGGACTACACCTCAGCAGAACATTCCCTGGTTGTCTGTTAATTCCTGAAGGAAACATCTCACAGAAGCAGTGTGTGTCTATGTGCCTTCAAGTCATCTTATGGTGATACCCACGAATTTCAGAGGGTTTTCTTAGGCAAGGAATCCTCAGGGGTGGTTTTGCCAGCTCCTTCCTCTGAAATATAGCCTGCAGCTCCTGGTATCTGGTGGTGGTTTCCCCTCCAAGTACCAACCAGGACTGACCCTGCTTAGCTTCCAAGATCAGACAGGAATCTGGTGCCTTCAGAGTATTTTGTTTATCTGTGCCTCCAAGTCTCTTGACTTGTGGCAACCCCATAAATTTTGCAGAGTTTTCTTAGGCAAGGAATCCTCAGGGGTGGTTTTGCCAGTTCCCCTCTCTGAAATACAGTCATCCCTCCACACTCACTAGAGTTAGGGGCACAGGACCCCCATGAAGGTGGAAAAACTGTGAATAACTCCAGGCCCTCCCAAACCACTTTTAATGCACAAAAGACGTATGGCCACCATATTCAACCCACCGTGGATTCCTTTGAGGCATCAGTTTTCCTTCCCAAGGCAGAAGTAGGGGGCTGGTGGGCCTTACTGCCCCCTCCGCTGCTGCCCCACACCATTTTTAAGAGGGACTTAGAAGCCTCATTTGCAGTTTCTCAGCCTCATGAGGCTTGCAATCCCTATTAAAAATGGCCTAGGAAGGCAGCAGAGGGGACAGCAAACAATCCGTGAATAATCAAATCTGCAAAAGTGAAACCCACAAATGTTGGGGGCTGACTGTATAGCCTACAACCCCTGGTATTCATGGGCAGTCCCCAACGCCAGTAGTAACCAGGGCTGACCCTGCTTAGCTTTCAAGATCACAGCCAGGGTTTGGCACAGACTGTGAAAGCAGTAACCGAGAGGAAAGGTGTTCCGATGCTAACAGATGTCCAGTGCAGGGGAGGCTTCTCTGAGTGCAAGCGGAGGGGATTTAGGAGGAGGAGAAAGGCAAGTGGGAGTGAGTTCGCCTCCTGTGGCTCGGCCTCCCCACTCCTCCGCCCGTGGCTCCTCCCCAGCATCCGATTTCAGGGGCTCTGCTGGTCCAACACACATACACACCCTCCCTCCCTGCCTCCCTCCCCAAAGTGCCAGATCAGCAGGAGAGCCTCGCCTCGCCTCGCCTCGCCACCCTCCACGCCCCAGCCCCAGGAGGAGCCTCGCCTCCCAGGCTCTCGGCCAAAGGGGGCTTTCAGAGCATCTCTCCACAGGCTCAGGCCGGAGGGGGGACCCGGCCGTGCTGCTTGGTGCAACATCCGGCTCCAGTTGCACCAGGTTTTTCCTATTGGATTTGGGAGACTTGTGGCCAAAATTTCCCCTTGCATCAGGCTGCGCCTGCGTGGGCTGCAAGCGTCTCTCGCAGCCCCAGGGCGAAAGCCACGCACAGGGAACGTCAGGGCATTTTCAAAGGAATTGTGACTGATGGGGTATCCTTTTTTCCTCGCTCAGAAAGTTCACAAGTGGAAATTCTGTCACTATTTACAATCCTGACTTTCAGATTGGGTTGAAAGTTTTTTTTTTTTAACGGAAAAAACTACAAATACATAACTTTGCTGTGTCTCTTCCAGTCGTTCCCAACTTCAGTAAACTCTAAGTCGAATTTTGTTGTCGTTGTGTACCTTCAAATCTCTGATTTACGGTGACCCTAGTATGATGTAGTAGCTTGAGCCAGAGTGGTTTGGAGACCACGATTCAATTCCCTGCTGAGCCATGGAAACTCACTGGGCGACCTATAGTAGGTCACACACTCTCAGCCACACAGAACTTCATGATCAGTTCAGCTCAAGGCTGCTATAGGTCGGAAATGACTTAAGACACACAACAGCAACTCTGATCCACATACCAACAGTTAAATGCAACAACCTTCTCTCCCCCTCTCTAGTTTCTCTACTGAACTACACAGTTCTTTCAATTGTCACTAAATTGCTAATAGTTATACCCCACCACAATTGGATCATCTTTACCTTTCCTCAAAAAGTCCATACGGGATTTCACAGTGGATGGGTGGAAAACCTATATTTTATTCTTGGAATACAAATAAAGGGGGAGGGAGATATTAACGAGCAGACAGAATGCTAAGGACTATTTGGAGTCACCCTTTGTTATTTGGGGATGCACTAGATCTCTCTGGCTGATTATAAATTATTGTTGTGTGCCTTCCAGTCACTTCCAACTTATGGCAACCCTAGAGTGACCCTATCACAGTGTTTTCTAGGAGCTGAGAGCGTGTACATTCCCAAGATGACCCAGTGGATTTCCATTGCTGAGTCAGGAATTGAACGCAGATCTCCTGGGACACAGTCGAACATTCAAACCACTACACCATGCTGGTTTTCCTAAACACCTGCCCCTAAACTTCAAATCCCAGGATTTCACGGGACAGAGCAACGACAGTTAGGGAGAAAGGACTTTTACACTACGCGAAGATAGCACTATAATTCCCTTTTAACTGCTATGGCTGTGTCCAGCAGAATCCCAGGATTTGTAGTTTAGAGAGGTACTAGAGCTTTCTGTCTCAGAATTCTAAACATGGTCCCTATCCCTAAATCATAAATTTTAGGATTCCATAGGCTGTTGCTATGGCGGTTAAAGTGGAATCATAGCACTATAACCGTGCAGTGTGAAAGAGCCCTCCAGGGCCAACTGATTCCCTGTTGTAAAGGAAAAATAATGCCGGGGGGGTGTTCTTGGGGCGGGTAGAAAAGAGATGCCACCTGTTCTTCTTTCCCAGAACAAAAGAACACATGGCCACTGTGAATAATCTAATTGTTCTCTGCATCTAATTTCATCTTGATCTTACTCAAACCTGCACCTGAAGTTTAAAAATTATATCCTCTTTGCAGTTTGATACCACTTTAAATGCCATCCAGTGGAATCCTAGGAATTCTCCCAAACTACGGTCCTCGGGCTATCTTGCAGAGAATTCCAAGTACCTCTCTAAACAATATATCCCTGGATTCCCTTGGATGCAGCCGTAGCAGTTAAACTGGCACTGAACAGCTGGCATGGAGACTCTCTCTGAGTCAGTGGATCTTTTGTCTCCTAAAACTCAGGATGAAATAAATACTAAAGTCTGCCACCAAGACTGTGGTTTGTTTTGTTAGAACAGAGTGACGCAGCTATTACTCCTTGGAAAAACATCACAGTTCAGAGCCAAGGGCTTCAGTTCGAATCCTGAGGGAGTGAAGAGGCACGGGCAGTGGCGGTGTATTGTTATCATTGTATTAACTTTCCAACATATATGAGCAGAAGCAAAGTTTTCTGCCTGTTGTGGGGAACAGGGCAGCCAAAAGTAGCACCAGCAGCAATATTGAGTTTTCACAGATTCTGCAGTTTGGAAAGGTTAATGGAATATGGGAGTAAGGAAGAACCGGGGGTCAACAGAATGCAGAGTTTGGAAAAATACTGCTTTTCACAAAAACTTCCATAATCCACCCCACCCCACCCCACCCCAGCCAGCATGGATGTTTGTAATCCAAAAAAGTCACTTTTCTAAACTCAGGAAGGAATGAAGGGAAGAGGGAGAAGCATCTTTGAGGGAAGGTAGTTTCCTCTATGGCTAACCGAAGAGCTTTTGCAGCCTGAGGCCAAAAGAAGAAGGCAGGCCCACGCGGAGAGGCATTACAGTAGTCCAAAAAAGATGGAACTTGGGTTGTGTCCCCACAGAACCCTAGAATTAAAAGGAATCTCCAAAAGCCATCTAGTCCAGCCCTCTGCCAGGGTAAGAATCTACAGTGAAAGAATCCATGACCTGAAAATGGTTCTCTGTCCATGCCTTGGAATTTTGAAAAAGGAGACGGTGATGGAGAGCCAGCATGGGACAGTGGTTTCATTGGACTATGACCCTGGAGACCAGAGTTCGATTCCCTCTTTAGCCATGGAAATCCACTGGCTTACCTTAGGTGTGTCACACACTCTCAGCCCCAGAAAACCCCTTGACAGGTTTGCCTTAGGGTCGCCGTAAGTCAGAAATGACTTGAAGGCACACAACAACAAGGATGATGACTATCAGAAACAACGACTGGTTAGAAAGCTAAACTGAAGTTTGCAAAAGTCTCAGGCACAATGCCACACTAAGCTAAAACAACTCACAGCTATAGAAATACAGCTACTTTTCAAAAAGCAAAGCCGTTGAACACACAGCAGAATATGAAGAGCATGTAAGAAATAGTTTAAGGTAACTCAGCCGCAAGTATTTAGCATTTAAGAAAGGATGAAATCAAACATATGCAGAGTGGAAGACAGATAGAACTGATTTATGGCAGGTCAGGATCCACTGGAATTTTTTTTGCTCCTGAGCAAACCCTGCTTGACTGAGCAGGAATTCTACAACAGCGACAGTTGGTAAAGTTCATGGCGGACGGTAGTACCCTGTATGAAATTAATCCAGGGAAGCTGCAATTTGGGTCTCAAACGGACTGACGACCCATGTGCATGAAACTGCTGGGATCAGAACAGCAGACATACAAAAACCAATACTGCTCAGAATGTGCAGCTGTCCAACAAGATGTTCCTCTATGTTTCCTAGATTCTTGGGACAGAAGGTGAATCATTTGATGTTTCAGAACATCAGTGAGTGACACCTAATAGACTATATATCTGAGTATAATCATTCTTACGGAGAATCTCCTCACCACCTTCCCCTGCTTTGTCAACAAAGGGATGAGCAGCGGAGGCACGTAATATATTAATCTGAACAAGTGCTTAGTAAAATAGTAGTTTGCCTCCTCTGCACGCTTTTGGCTCACAAAATGCTCTCTGGTTCTAGGACACAGGATGAGACCTGTGCTGTCTTCCAGACCTTGTTGGGAGTGTAGCTCCCAGCAGCCGTAGCCAGCTTAGCCAAGGGAGAAGAATCCTGCAGCCCAATAACATCTGGAGGGCCACACAGTCCCAACACCTGCCTTATTAGCCTGCAAATCAGGCTAAGAAAGGACTCAGGGTTTAGTAATTTCAGAAGTCAGAAATGAACTGCAATAGTGATCCCCGCAGACCCTTCCAAGTGGAATGTGTTGCTTCAAACAGTCTTCTGGAGAGAGAGCTTTAGGGCTTCAAAAGGTGGCAAACCAACCCTGCAGTATTGGGGAAAATTTGTTCATTCAACTGAGTTGAGGTCCTGAACTCTGGCCCCCAAATCCTGTCTTGATGGTGACACAGAATCCGAGAGGGGGATGAGACCCCAAGGGCGCTCCAGTCCTGCCCCTATCCGCCATGCAAGAAGACACAATCAAAGCATCCCCGACGGGTGGCCATCCAGCCTCTGTTTAAAAACCTCCAAAGGAGGCGGCTCACACTCTCAAGCACCTGCAGATTCTGCTGAACAGAAAGAGCTCTTGGTATTCCTGGTAACTGCCCAGGGTGTAGGTATAATTTTTTTTGGGGGGAGACAGCAAAGGAAGGTATTGCCTTCCCAAATATGAATTCTGCTCCCCCATGAAATGAAAAGAAAACCAATACAGGGTACGAAAGGTCCTTTCTCCCTGAACGGTCAGACTCAAAGGCACGCTGAAGGAGAGCAGGAAAGGTGCCAGTCGATTCTCTTTCAGGAAGGACATTCCAACCCGTGGGAGCAGCCACCAGGCCCACCCCTGAGTGAAGTATTCATTCAGTCCCGAAGTTTCTAGGACTGCAGTAACTTAAAACTTCAGTGGCGCATTTGGAGACACAGTTTAGGCATCCAAAAAAGCAGAGGGGCAGGCAAAGGAGAATGTGAACACAGCAAAAACAAGATGAGGTGTGAATGACTGTCTCTGCTAGAAACGGGGGAAATGAAGGAAAGTTCCAGTTGGCTCTCCACATCTGTGGGCTTAACTTTCATGGATGTGATTACTGCAGGTTTCTCCAACCCACGCCCTCCACCTCAGGTGCTCTGTTTCTGGGGACTTCTCTGTGGTTCCAGTCACACCACACACTGCTTTCAAAACCCACCTCTGGTCCTCCTCCTCCTCCTCCAGTTGCTACCTGGCCAGGTAAGGATGTCTTGCAGGACAATTTCTCAGCACCACAAGCCCCCTCTTAGTGCCCCCCACATACCCAAGGAAGGAGATGGTCGAGAGAGGGGAAGTCTTTTCTCTCCTTTCCCTGACCTGGTTTGGACCCTGGGTGTCCGCTCTCTGTACCGTGCCTCGGCCCCCTCCCCACAGACACACAGATACCCATTTCGATACTTGTGGTTTTTCCACTTTTGCGGGAGCCCTGCCCACCTAACCCCAGGGAACGTGGAGGGAGGACTGTAAATTTGGGAGCAGAATTTTTACCTAGAGGATAATCCTTTCCTTTTGCCCACCGCTGCTGTGCCGGTCTCACCTGTTTACAATGCATAAGAGAGAGAGAGAGAGAGAGAAACTAGGACCTTAAGAGATATTTATTTTAAACAGCATTGCATGTGTGTGTTGAGGACTAGTCTCCTAATCTGGAGTTTTGTCTCCTAGGTCACATCACTACACAGGTAGGAAAAGACAGAGGGAATAGACGTGGGGAAAGAGAGACAGAGAGAAAAAAACATTTTTTGGTTCCAATCAGGAGCAAGAATCACATAGCTCTCCAGACGCTGTTGGACTCCAGCTCCCATCAGCCGCCACTGCCGAAGAGTGCTGGGAGCTGCAGTCCAACCACCCCTGGAAGGCTGTAAGAGTCTCAGCCTTGCGAAGCAAGGCGTGCAAGCCCTAAGGCCATTTCCTACACCGGAGAAAGGATTTATTTAATGCGTGCCCTGCCTTCCTCCTACCCACCAGAGGAGGGGATCGGGACCCGGAGGAGGCGGGCCTGAGGCTCCCCCAGTCACCCCTCCTTGCAAGCCAGGGAGGTTTGCTCCTGAGTAAACGTGGCGGCATGGAAAGGGAAGAGGGGAGAAACCGGCCACCTACAGCCTATCTCGGCGCCGCCCTGGGGAGGCCGGAGCGATTTCTCAGGGTCTCCTCGCTCCACCCCGCGGCTCTTCTGGACCAGAAGCACGGCGGCCTCTTCCCCAGCTCGGATGCAGAAAGGAAAGGGGAGGAGATCTGCCATCTCCGAAGAAGAATCACGACGCGGGGGAGGCGCAATCGAGGCGTCTCCCCCACGTCGACAGATCCGTCTGTGTGTCTCCCTCGGCGGGCACCATCCCACCTTTCCCTTTCCCTTTCCCCTCCCCCAGTGGCTCCTACCTGGACTTTCCCCCGTCTCCTCCTCGGTCTCCTCGACCGGAATCGTCTTCGCTGCAGCTGCCGCTCCCCAACGGGGTCAGGCAGACGCGCCGGCGGAGCCGATCCTCCTCCTCCTCTTCGTCCTCGTCCTCCTCGTCGCCCTCCTCTCCTTTCTCGGCCTCGGGGGCGGCGGCCACCCGGATCTCCACGGGGCCCCCGAGAGCCCCGCCGGGCAGCCCGCCTCCCTCTGCCGCCCCCTCTTCCATGCCGCCCGAGGCCAAGCTGGGGAGGGCCGCCGGGAGAAGCCCGGGTTGCCCCGTCCTCCTCCTGGGCCGGCGGCTTCGGCAGCACTGAGCCAGCCGGAGCCGAGGCGGCGCTCCCAGGCGCCGCCTCCGCCTCCGCCTCCGCCGAGCCAGGCGGGGGCCGCCCCCGCCCCCGCCGGCCGCAGCCGCCCGAGCAGCCGCAGGGAACGGCCCAGGAGCCCCGCGGGGCGGGGCGGGGCGGGGCGCGGCGCGGCGCCGGGCAGCATCGGGAGGCGGGGGGCGCCGGGGCACCCGCACGGCGCCCCGCCGCCAGGCCGATCCCGCTTTAACCGCCGCGGCTGCGTCCCGGGGGATCCTGGGAACTGCCGCCGGCCGCGGCGCCCTCTGCGGGGCCGTTTCCGCACCGGCCCGTTACAGCGCGATGATTCCCCTTTCAGCCTCCTCTGGACTCCCGGGGTTTGTTGCAGTTTAGGGACGCGGCGGCCGGCCCCCCCCTAAACTGCGAAGCCCAGGAGTCCATGGGAGGTTGCAAGGGGAGTCGTCGCGCTATAAGAGCGCAGTGCGGGAACCGCCGGTGTTGAAGACGGAACCATCGCGCTACAACGGGCTAGTGCGGAAACGGCGCGAGTCTAGCCCCAGGGCGCTGCCTGGAAAGCCGCGGCTCCCTCCCCGGGATTCTGGGGTCTGCAGCGCGGGGAGCCAAGCCTCCCTGGCAGCCCGCAGGGGCCGCGCGGGAGGGGGGCCCCACGGTCGCTCCGCCCGGGGCTCGCCCGAAGTCGGAAACGGCGCGGGGGCAGGCGGCAGTCTTTCGCATTTAGCGCTCCCCCCGCTTCCACGTTCCGGCAGAGCCTCCGCAGGCTGCAAACCGCGCCGTGGCCGTCCCCGTGCGGCGGGGAAAGGGCTTGCGGTGCGGGGGGCGCTCGGCTTCTCCGGCGCAGCCCTCCGGGATTTCGGGGCCCGGACCCCCCCCGGCCAGTGGGGCCAACGGACGGGGACCCTGGGGCGCGCGGTCCAGCGCCCGAGGGCTTTCCGCGCTGCACTGCGGTGGCGCCATCGTTCCACTCCCAGCCTCCTCTGGAATCCCGGGGTGTGCAGTTTAGAGAGCGGCCTCCGGAATTCTCAGCCAGGGAGCTCTTGGGCCTCAGGAGACTGCAAACCCCGGAGTTCCACAGGAGGCTGAAAGCGGGCAGTAATAGCGCTATGACTCCGCTTCCAGCCTCCTCTGGAATTCTGGGGTTTGTAGTTTCCTGAGGCCAAAGAGCTCCCTGGCTTGAGACTTCTCAGGGCCCCTCCCTCGACTGCAAGACCCCAGGATTCCGTTGGAGGCTGAAAGTGGGATCGTAGCACTATGACAGCCTAGTGCGGAAACGGCCAAAGAACGGACGGAAGATCCCTCCCGCCAGCCGCCTCTGTGGCCGCCCCGAATGCGCCCGTAGCGCCCCTCACGTTCCACGGGGAACCCGAAGTGCTTTCGCTCTCCTCGGGTTCGCCTTCTCTTGAGCAACCCGGGCGTTTCCGATAGGCCCCGCCCACTCCTCAGCATCGAGGAAGGAGACCTGTATCCCCAGGAAGTCGTGGTCGCCATGGCGACTGCCCAGCGGTTTCCGGTTTGGGGGAAAGAGGCGGAAGCGGGGGCGGCGGCGGCGGGGCGTCGTGGTCAGTGGCGCCGCGGCCGGACTCCGTTGCCATGGTGCCCAGCAAATGCCGGCCTCCCCTGGGGAGTCGGCCAGGCCACGGCGTCTCGGTAAGCCGGCTCGCGGGAGGAAGGGACGGCGAGCCGGAGGCGGGGGGAGGAGGCCGCCGCCAGCCATCCCATCCCATCCCATCCCTTCACCTCCCCGCCCCTCCCCGTTGGCTTCCTTTGTTACCGGGCCTCTTCCCTAAACATACGTACATACATATGATTGTTTTCGTTTATATTATTATTATATATATTTTATAGCATATTATAAATATAGTATGTATTTTATATATTTATATTATTATACCATCATTTATATTATATAGTTATATTGTTTGTTTATATATATTTGTTGTATATTATAATATTGAAGAGGATTGTAAGGGACTTTAGTTAACTTTCACATGCAGAACATGCTGAAACACGTGGGTCAAGCTTTATATCTAAATAACCTTAGTTTGGCTCTTGGCTTATGTAGCATAATTTATAAATCATATTTTCCCCGATTACTAAGTCTTAGTTGTGTATTTTTTTTAAGGTGGAAATTACTCATTTCACAGAATTGCATCAAATGGGTATCTTTACTTCTTTGCAATATTTATTTTATCAGCCTCATCTAAGTAGTGTTTTTTTTTTGTTTAACATCTTTCACCTTTTGTTTTGAAATGTTGTGTTCCTGAAAGTTATTAATAAGAGTATTTAATTTGCAGGCTAACAACTATGGGTTGCAGCTAGTTCTTCAGAGCACAACAGCAACAGAAAGAACAAAACCTGTGAGACATGATTTTTTTTTTTTGATTATCTAAACATGCATGGAATTGACTCAGGGCAAGCTGTGGGGTTGTGATACTGTTGTGTTATATATTGAGGGGTGTTTTGTGAAATCTTACATTTGTATAGTACTGTCTGTGAAACGTTTGTTTGTTTGTGTTTACTGTTCATCTTGTCACTTTTTCTGTGTTTTTGCTGTCTTGTATTTATTTCATCTTGTAAGCCACATTGGTCCTGGTTTTGGGAAGAAAGGTGGGGTACAAATAAAATCAAAATTACTGTTATTAATAGTGGTTAAAGTATTTACATACCTTTGGATATAGACAATGTATTTTGTATCTACCAAGCAGGCCTATTTTTTGTTAAAAGAATAAAACCAGATAAACAATAAAAGTGTTTTATCTTTTCTGTATTGTACACTTGGACAGAGATTTACCAGTCAGTTGAAACATAGGGCCCTTCTGTTTTTACTCCTTTCCATCCCCTCATTATGATGGGGAATGTAGAGTGTTTCTGACTTGCAGATGGACCTCTGTATCAGGATTACTGGGATGTATTCCTGAGTATGTGTATGTATTGCATTCGCGTGTGGCCCTAGGAACTGAAAAGACTGTGTACTCCTGAAATGTATGCATATCTTTAATAATGAACGATCTTAGCATTTTTTTTAAAAATAAACAGTGCTGTCAATGCATTTCAGATTTGTACAGATGAATAGAAGTTTTACCATGTTCTTCCCTGGTTTTGCATCTGTCAGGGAACCCCATGTGTACAATAGTTCATTGACTTCCCTGTTTTATACATTTGTTATGATTTGCATCATGTTATAATATGATTGCAGAGGAATACTTTATACATACACACCCACCCACACAAATGTACACCTCATATTTCTGTGTAAAAATGGCAACCCTAAGTGAACCTGTCATGGGGTTTTCTGAGACTACGTGTGAGAGACACACTCAAGTTCATCCTGTGGGTTTCCATGGCTGAGTGGAGAATCTAACCTTGGTCTCCAGGGTCATAGTGCAGTGCTCAGACCACTATTCCACCCTGGCTCTCGGTTCAGCCGTTATCTCGGCCTAAAGTATGTTATAGATGAAAACGCAGAGGAAAGCCATGTATGCTACCTTGAGCTCTTCGAAGGAGAGGTGGGATATTAAGGTAGGAAACTTGATGCAGAATGTTCAGGTTACATACATGAATATACACCCTACATCACACACACATTCTTATATTCATTTATTAATTAGCTACATTGTATGTTGTCTTTCTTTCAGTGAGTTCACGGCAACATATATGGTTCTTCTGGTTAATTCCCACAACAACCCCATAATGAAAGTCAGGCTGAGAGAATCTCACTGGGCCAAAGTCGGCTCAGTGGAGACTTAAACCTCCCAAGTCACAGTATAGCCATAGCTACACTTTGGCTGTCAAGTTTACAATACTGCACACTTTTTAGCAAAATGTTGACTAAAAGTTCCAAGGAGCTTGAATGATAGAAGCCTATAGGCATCTCCTCAGATTTGGCCTGTTTTGGAATGGTGCATATAGGATTTCTGGAAAGGTCAATGTTTGAATTAGCCCCATTTATGAGATGACGCTCCTGTGGGAAATGTGCTGTTATATCTCTGATGAGGAAACTAATTTGCTAGCTCAGGATCTTAAATCTGTGGAGTTATATGACAAAGTATTGTGTCATGAATTAAAGCTTAGTATACCATGTGCCCTTGCTGTGATATTATGCATTAGTATGGGTAATGAAAAACCACACTTTTCTGTTCTAAGTATTTGTTGTACAATACCTTTTACACCTCTTTCCAGCCCCCTTATATTCCTCCCCTACCTGTTCCTCCCTTCTTCTTTCTCTTTTTCTTCTCAAACAAGATGTTAACAGAGCTGGTGTGAAAAATATTCTAAACAATGCAGGAACAGAAAGGAACAGCAAAATAGAAAAATGCTCTTACGACACCTGGCACCTTTTACGTTATGTCTAGTATGGTGCTTCTAACACTGTTCCTAATCTTGTCTATCTAGGTACACCTAGAAATCTTCATTACCTTTTCTAACATTTTCACTTTCCCAGATGGTTTATATATCGTCTCTTTTCACATGCATCTTTGACGGTTTCCCAGATATCTGGGGAGATACTCAGTGTAGAATTAGTATTTTACCTATGACACTTTACACTTACTTTACAGCGTACACTCACTTTACACTTGGACTGCATTTCTGGACCCTAGCAATTCATCATCCATCGCGCATAATTCTAGCATTCATCTAGACTAAATTTTAGAGTGCAGTTGTACTTGGAAGTGAATTCTGTGGAGCTCAACGAGTCATATTCCAGGAAGGTGTGCTTAAGATTGCAGCTTCAGTCTACTGCTCCCTTTCTTCCCAAATCCATTGCAACCCCATGGCTGCTATATAAACTGATGTCCTTTTAAAACCCACCTTGGCCCCCTTGCACTGAAATGTAATAGCTTTTGTTGCAATGTTTTCTGTTGCAGCTTGAATTTAGATTACACAAAGAGCAGCCATATCTTCACAACAGGTTCTTGCAGCATGATCTTGAGAAGAACTATTCAGGAAAACTAGGTAATGTTGGAAGACAGACTCCTCTTGACAATTAAACATGCTAACTATGGAAGGAGCAGGACGCAAAGAACAGTGCTGGCATATTTTCTTTCTGTGTGATATACTTGTATTGTGAGTTGAAATAAACAAATTAGATACCTGGAGACAGACCAGGGAAAAATAAATGTTCTAGCTCTTGAGCAGCTGCCCAAGGCACCCATTTTTGGATCTCTTGGCATTGCATTAGCATTCCATGCAGCAGTCACATAAAACAATGGCTGATAGATCTGTGGAAATGTGTCATTGATAGGCCCGTGGAAATATGCATTCATGTTCCTAAGGATTTATGCAGGGCTATTTCAAAAACTGTTTCAGAACAAACCTCTTTGTAAGAAGGATGAGCTAAATAAGTAAATAAATAAATACAGGTGAAATGTCCCTTATCTGAAATGCTCCAAATCTGAACGTTTTGAAAAGCAGAACGAAGTCTTTTTCCTGTAGGGAACATGAGAGTATTACGGAGGCATGCACGTGGTCCCAAGCGAGCTTCCGTAATTCCCCCATGTTCCCTACAGGAAAAGAGCAAGAGGAAAAGAACTGACGAAAGAACGTACTCCATGTCAAAAGAATGATATATAATCTCATCTGCGATATTCAGATATTCCAAAATCTGAATCTGAAATCCGAAATAGCTCTGGTCCCAAGCATTTCAGATAAGGGATACCTCAGCCTGTAAAAGGTATCAATTTTGATGTCTCTAAATACTCTTTTGAATGTATGCAGTTCTAGGAAGTGTAATTTAACTTGGGTAGCCTGAGGCCCTTCAGACTTTTTAGACTAGCTCCCAGAATCCTGGGCTATTGGCCATACTGGCATGGACTGGTGAGAGATGCAGTCCAAACCATCTGGAGGGCTCATGGATGGGGAAAGGCGAGTTAGATGACCACTTAGTTACAGATACATTTGGCAGCTTGCAGCAACTTCCTGCATATACTTGTCCAAGTCTTTCTGAGTAAGTGCCTATAAGATTGTAGTCGCAGTTTAATCTGTGGTGATCTGCGACACGGTCACAATTCTTATTTTTCTGTTTTCTTGCAGGGGAGGGAAGATTGAGCCCACTGTCACGCAACAAAAAATTGTATGTGCCTGTATCGACGAATTTTGCTGACATCCCTGCTCTCGAGATGAAATACGGCTCAGGCTCTCTGTCAGCATTTGGTGACTGCTCTTTCCCTTCCCCTTCGAAATACAAAATTCAACCAGGCTGTCATAGCGCGAGTGCAAATATCCCAGGTAAGCTCATCCTAAAATAAACCTGTTAGTCATAAAGGTGAGGCTAAATTCCGTCCCTCCTCCTTTCCTTTTAATATTGGAGACAGTTTGGCATATGTATTTGCTGAAATTAAAATTATTGAAATTTGCAAAATATTTTCTGTTGTTTTTGCAAATCAGTCATTTAAGATGTGTGCTTTTTCTCCCCCCCCCCTTAGATAATATCAGTTTTGGGAACACTGCTTTTCCCCTGGTGAATCGTACTCCAGATGAGAAAACACAGCACTCTGATAGGCTAACCCTTGAAAGGTAAGGACAGAATGGACATGCTGTGTTTTTAATAGCCCTGTCTATGTTTACTTGAAACAGAATTTGGAAAAGTTACTTCTCTTGGATTGCATCTACTAGATAAGCATATATACAGTTTCTGCCTTTGTCTAGGAAAGCCAGTAGTTGGAAACTTGTAAAATGCATCTCTCCACAGATTCTGCATCCATGGATTTCAGCAACTATGGCTTGAAAATATTCAGAAACAATTCCAAAAAAGCAAACCTTGATTTTTGTCGTGTGCTGGTGTGTAGGCATACCATGTTGTAACCTCCCACCATTTCATAGATCCTCAGGCTCTCTCTGGGACTTGTTTGAGTTGTTCACCATTTTGTATAAGTGATGCCATTTTACTACACCCTTATATACATAGGACTTGAGAATCCATGGATTTTTGTATCCACAGGGGGTCTTGAAACCAAACCCCAGTGGATACTGAGGGGCCAATGGATGTACAAAATATTCCTTCATTAATAGCAGCATAAATTTGGGGGTCTGGACTAATTTGTGAGAGGAGAACATACTGGAATGATATGGGTACAGTTATGCTTAATTCTTGTTCTGCATTTTTAAAAATGGGGATTGCAAAATGTGAATTTCTCCTATGCAAGCTAACAACATCCTCTTGTTTCTTAGTAGGCTGTTTGGGCTTGAATCCTGCTGGGACACAGTGCCCAAAGTCACTGTTAATGGGAACAAGCCCCTGCGTTTTCCACTACCTGTGCTATTTATTTTTTTCCCCCAAAAATCTTTTTGTATTTCAGACAAAAGCTGACAGTTTGCCCAATTATTGATGGAGAAGAGCATCTCCGTCTGTTGAGCTTCCAGCACAACTGCATCACTCGGATCCAGAATATTTCTCACCTGCAGCATCTTATTTTCTTAGATTTGTATGATAATCAGATAGAGGAAATTAGTGGCCTTTCGACATTAAGGTCCCTCCGGGTCCTTTTATTGGGAAATAACAGGTAATATTAAAAAAACAACAGGTAATATTAAAAACAAATATGTTCTGTAGGAATCATTAGGTTCTCCCTCACAGTTCTGTGGACCATGAAGTTGCACTGGAGGACCTCAAGATTCCTAGAGAAGTGTTCTTAGGTTAAAAAAAAGTGTTTGATTTTTTATTTTTATTCACTTTTTCCCTACTTTTGCCAGGGTCTTGCATTCCTAAATCTATCGAAAGTGGAGCGCTCACTGCATCTGTTTCAGTTTGGATTGGTTGGGGAGGGTTAGCAGCATAGTTTATTTATGTGTATTTGGAGGTGCTTTTGAAATGTTAGGGTACAAATCTGGGCCAAGAGTGAGGTATGGGCTGTTGATAAGAAGATGTACAGCAGAGAAAGATGCACAGACAGAGATTCTTCCTTCCTCTCCTTTGACTGAAAATATTTCATCTTTACTTGAATATTTCAGAATAAGGAGAATATCAAACCTGGATAATCTTGTCAGCCTTGATGTCTTGGACCTTCATGGAAATCAGGTAAAATTGCTTTGCAGTTGTACTATAATATACCTATTGCTTAACCTGCCAGGTGCCACCCATCGTCATGTGCTGCTCCAAATTCTCCCATCATTTTTAGTGAGACTAGCCAAATGGCACCTTATTTTGCTTTCAGTTTATTTTTTTTTTAAAGATTATGCAGAGTTTCAACTTTGAAAGCTTGAGGAGTGAGTTTACTCTATTTCTTTTTGCACTCTTCTTGTAGTGTCTTCACTTTATGTGATCTGTCCCTTCACATTCAAAAGCTGGTACGTTTGGAGGCTTTTTTGTTTGCTGATGGCATGCCAGTTTTTTGGATTGGTCGTTCATCGTCCTCTTCCAGCACAGTTGAGCTAGATGGGAGGGATGGGAGTTGTGGCCTGATGCCTTTGGGAGGTGCCAGTGTGGTGGCATATATGATGTTTCTCATTGCTATGTGCTCTGACATATTGTAATCTTTTAGCTTTCCTGTTTGTTGTTGTTGGTTTATGATTTCTTTAATTCTGCAGTTTCACAAAACCTATTACAGGAATACTCCACCTTTTGAAGCTCTGTTATCTGACAACTTGCTCTTTGAATGCTTCAAAATCCATTAATTTGACAGGGATTCTGAGCTTTCATCAGTTCTTCTTGCCTATGGAGGCTTACTTGGAACTGTTTGCACATGTGTGCTGCTTGCAGAGTGAGCTGAGAAGGGGAAAAAGGTGCTAAGCTGGCTGAGAGACTTTGCAAGCAGCACGCGCACGATTGGTCCCAAGTGAACTTCCATAAATCCTTCTTGTTGCTTACTGCGCAGTACATGGGTTCCACCTTTCAGTGAATTCTGTTTTCTGACAGTGCTCCTGTGGGGGAAGCCTGTATGGGTTGAGTATCCCTTATCCAGAAATCCAAAATCTAAAACTTTTCACCACCAGCTGGCTGCTTCTGCCCTTGAGGTGGTGGCTGTGGCGCTCCAGCTCATTCGTCTCTCAGATCCTCAGTCTCACTCCAGCCTTGCATCTCATACACAACACAAGTAGCAAATGAACGAGACATGAGACTGGAGAGAGAAATGTGAAGCTGGAGAGACACATGAGGCTCTCTAAAATGTTAAGAATCCAACTCTAGTGCTTGGCATGAAGCAACAGCTGTGGCTCTCCTGCTCGTTTATTCACGGGTTCCCTGGAGATGTCCTGTACACTAAGTAGTGTACTTTGTGTATGTGCGAGTGCAGGTGTTCCAAAATCTAAAAAGATCCAAAACACTTCCCGTCCCAAGCATTTGGGATAAAGCATACTCAACCTGTATTTATGTTAAAGAGAGAAAGAAAGCTCTGATAAGGATGAGAAAAGGAATTAGACCAGAACTCATAGAGATTTATATATAACCATCTCCATGAATTCTTCATGAAACCCAGATTTCTGCTGTTCAGATGGAGGCAGTTGCTCTTTAGAAATTAGGCACTGGAGAACTCCTAGTCAAGAAGCCATCTTTGGAGAGAACCATGTTTTCTGCTTAGCCATCTGTTGCTGTTTTCCTGGTCTGTGTGGGGCTCTGGGCCTAAATACGTGGTTTATACACTTGCTTGCCAAATTATTTCAATGATTAATGATTGTCTATGAGAAGCTGGTGTCATTCTTCCTTTGGTGGCTATATTGTACACTCTGCTTTTGCTCTTCTACAGGTAACTTATCACTACAGGTTTACGTGGAAGTAAATGTTCTATGTTTAGTGAGGTTACTTCTAGGCATATATATATGTGGTGCAACCTTAAACATTTAATTACTTTATTTTTATACTGTACAGATACATAATTAATTCTTAGGAGGCAATCTGCTTTTTTCCTTCCTTGAGGGTGGAGAGAACAGATGGGCTTTAGTTGCTAAAATGTTCACTGTTCTTTTTGACAGATTTCTGTAGTTGAAAATCTTAATCATTTGAGTGACCTTAGAGTGCTGAATCTTGCCCGGAATTGCTTAACATATGTTGAAAACCTCAATGGACTGGATGCATTAACAGAACTTAATCTTCGATATAATCAGATCCGATCTGTGGTAAGAGAACTGAATCTATTTTTATGCTACATTTCATGTCAGTGATGTTGATAATGGAGATTTGAAAGCATCTTCTACTTTCTTGTGTAGATTTCCTATGGTGTCACACCATTTCACTCGTTTTCAGCATGTGTGATTTTTTTGGTTGAATAATAGCATTGGTGTTAAACAGTATTTCATTAAAATGACAATTGTCCGTTAAAACAATAGCACGCATATATTTTGTGGAATATCTGTATAGGAGTGTACTGAGGGATTGTTATAGTTGTGATGTCAAGGCCTTTGGTGATTGGCTGAACTGTTCCGATATCACAGAAGTTCAGGGCAGCCAGAACAGTCTCTGGATGCCATTGAAAGAGCTTTTCTGTCACTTTGGGGTAGAAAGGGCAAGTGAAAGGGCTTGAGCAAGAAAGAGTAGGAGATAAATCTTAGAAAAGCTGGATTGGAAGATAGAATTCCAAGCTGGAAAAGTTGCTTTTTTAGGTTACAACTTCCAGAAACCCTAGCCAGCACAGCCACTATAGGAGTTGTGGTTCTCAAGGTAATCCAGGCTCTGGATCTAAGTGCAGGCAGGGAATGGGCAAAAGCAAGAGGTATACATGACAGATGGGCCATAGAAATGAAGCAGACTGAAGTTCACACCCTTGGAGAAAACAAAACCTTGTACTGACTTGCACAGAAAAAAAAAATCTTCGTGTTGCGGGTCTCTGATAGCTTAAATTGTTTAAACTGAGAATTGTATAGCTTCACTTCTAAGTTATCAAAACCAAGGCTATATTTTGGTCATTACGACAGGTTAATTGTACTGAAGCAAGTTTTCCACAAATCATATGTATTGTAGGAGACAAAATGTTGTTTACTAATTCCTGTGACAAGAGCATTTTGTTGGCTCGGGGAAAAATTCCTGCACACAGGTCAGTGATCTCTCCTTATAAGAATTAATCTAATTTATACTAAGTGCAAATTTGGCCAGTCCAACACATCTGTCTCTGGATGTATGAAAGAAAATGTATTCCAAAGTGTGGCAGTATTTTCCAGGTATGCTGTGGATTTTGTGTTACGTTCCTTCTGTTGCAGTGGTTGCTATGTGCGCAAGTTAGCTTGATGTTAAGGCTGACAGTTTTGGTTACAAATAAATATCCCAACTTGCTCTTAAAACCTTGAAGGCCTGGTCTCAACTTCTGAGGTAATGAAGTTGGAACAGATTGTATTATTTGGAATTTTGGAGGTAGATGGTATTTCTGAGTGTTCCACCACATGGGATTCGTCCACCTCATTCTACTGTAGTTGCGGAGTGGGGCCTAATGTGGCTAGGGTGATGATCATTCAAAAGTGTCGGTTTTTTTCCTTCGTATTTTGTGGTGTCATAGGGTTTTTTGTGTTGTTTTTGCTCCTCCAAATGCTTATGGTCTCTCTCTATTCAGGAAAGCTTTTGGGCTTGCAAGATAAAGGCTGACAATTATGTGTACTTAATAGGTTACTTAATGACTACCTGTGTTTATTTGGTCATTAGGAATTGAAAGCAAGTAGTTGTATTTTAGTTTTGGGTGCTGTGATTTATTTCCTGTTATTGTTTGTAAGTTGCCATTCATGGAGTTGAATTTATACTCGTTCCCCTTTGTTCCTCAAAGGTTGCTGAAGTTAGTAGGTATCTCCTGCAAACTGATAATATGGTATTTTGGAATTGAGAGCGCAGCTCTTGCTGTGCCCTTGTGACAGGGGCTACCTGGATTGTTATTCCATATAAAGGGCACAGGGAAATGTCTCAAGAGTACAGAACGGTTACTTAAAAACCTGTCACTTGTAGTGCCGTTACTGCCCGTCAGATGATTGTATGCATGAGTTAGCACTCTGGTGCATTGGAGAGCGACGGGGCTACAGAATGGGAATTTATTTTCCACGACGTTTGATTGCGGCACACTCCCCTCCCGCCCCCCCCCCAAGCTGAAACGCTGAGGCAGCACCTTGGCTCCTTTCCGAGCAGCCTGCTCAAAAAGAGGCCAGCATCTGCTGCCACCTCCTCCTCCTCTTCTCTCCCACTCTTCTTCTTCTTCTTCTTTTTTTTGCTTAACACTCTTTCTGTTGCAAGCAGTACAGCTCTTATTTCTCAGCGGCATCCCTTCTAACCTGCAGTACGGAGGGATGGAGCTGTGTGTTCAGCAGCAGTCAGTGCTGCAGCAAGGTTACAGTAAATAGCAGGAGGCATGTTCTGTCCCCTGGAGAAGTAGAGCATTCAAAGAATGGGCTCTTTCAGAGGCTGAATTGACGTTTCTCTCTCTCTCTCTCTCGCATTCTAGAAAGATGTGGACACTTTGCCCAGCCTCCAACGTCTCTTTCTCAGCTTTAATGATATATCTCGGTAAGCAGAAACTGGGCTGGGTGGGCAGGCAGAGAATTTCAGTTTGCTGTCTCTCCTTACCTCAGTTATTATTTTTCCTTTAGATCTCTGTTTGAAATCTAAGTGTTTTGCAAATTATTATTATTATTATTATTTTTGCCTAGCTGATAAAAACTCAAGTTATGTTTACTAGGGAGTACAACCATGAAACTAAAAGATAGCCAAGCCTTTCCCTTTTAAAAATAACACAGGAGAAATTTTCCTTCTCTGCATTTTAAAGCATGACCTTACTGTCTTTATGTAGACAGTCTAGGCTTTGATATTGCAGATTTAGTGTTTTCTGAAGCTATTTGTGAATTGGTTAAATACAGAGATAGCAAACTTAAAGATCTCTTTCACTGAAGTTCCTGGCTTCCTTTTGTGCAGATCGTTGAACATCTTTTTAATTTCCTAAGATCCAGTCTGTTCCTTGCCATGCTACTTTCGCACCAGACTATGAAATACAGAATAACTATTTTTCCCCTGCAGAAGACCTGCTGGAAAATATATATGTGGCCTTATTTTTCTGGTTGGTTTGTTTTGTTTTGTTCCGTGCTTCTATTTCATTTAATAAAAGCTATTTTCAAAAGTAGTACCTGTATTTTCCCGAAACGTGCTAAGCCCCTTGATCATTACAAATAATTGCCATAGTTTTGTGTGCTTAACATGCTTCCATCCAGAGGCAATTAAGTGTTGCAGCAATACCTCATTGCAGGCTATTTGGCTAAGACTTGCAGCAGTCAGCCACATGGGAGTGCCGGTTATCACCGTGGGTGTGGAGCAGGGGAGGGGGCTTACAGATCCCAGTGGAATTCACCCATATCAGACTGCCTTGTGTCTTATTTTACTTGTCTCCAGGCTATCATTTAAACTGTGGAAGGTTATGCAGCCCTTACTTAAGATGAGGTTTGCATCACTTACAATTAAATGTGTTAAAGCATCATTGGATACTTAAATCTCATGCTCAGTGCAAATCTTTCTATGGTGTAAATTTGGCAGTATTCCCCAGACGTGGATGCAGCTGCCTAAAATGTTAACCCAAAGTACTCAAGCTTAATTTGCATCTGTCCTTTATTGATGGTCTAGGTTATTTTAATTCTGATGATGCTTAATCCTAGCCTACCAAAACATTAACAAAAACAGCACTTTTTTTGCAGCATTTCCCAGGTTGGGCGTAGCAGTTAAAAGACTGTGGTGGCTTGCTGTTTTATGTTTAGGATCTAAACTCTGCAGTTGCTGGAGACTCCTGTTCTGCTTCAGTGTAACTGATGTCATTCTTTCAGTGCTCTACTTTCTCTCCCACAAGTTCAGCTAGATCAAAGGTGGAGATTAAAGTTGCTTTTGGGCCACATGTGGCCCCTGTGGCATTTTTTGGCCAGTCCTGGGCTCCTCCTGGACCCGCCCCACATACCCCCTGCCTAATTTTTTGTTGACGGAAAAGGGAATTTGTCCGTGAGTTACTTAAACCAAAGTGCAAGAAAGAATATGGAAACGTGGAAAGAATGTGAAAACATGGGAAAGAGTAGTCTGGCTTGAAGGAGGTGAAAGTCTTGGTTGAGCTCCAGGCTTCCTTGGAGCAAGTTGGATCGTTGGAGCTATCCAGCGTCCTGCAATTATAGCCTGCTGCATTAAGCCAGCCCCAGGTGTGTGTTGTGTAGAAAGCTTCATGAAAGCCATCTATTGCTACTTGAACCATTTCATTCCAGTACTGCATTGAAAAGGAAATTATGACTCAGCACTGCCCTAGATCCTCTGAAGCATCACACATTCAGTTTTCTCCATCACCCAGGGAGAGGATCATCATGCAGATACTGACAGATGCTGTTTCTATTCTCCACCCTCCCCACTGCACATTGGAAATCTTTGAAATGTACAACCCTTCCTCAGTATCTTTTATCTATTTCTGATAGCAAACAATATGTTTTAAGGAGTGAGGAGTATCTAAAGAAACCCAGGATGCAAGAAAGTGCTTCATGATTCATGATTTAAGAGTAGCTTCATCTTGTTCAGATCTCTTATTCCATAACATGCTTAAGAATAATATTTGATCCAACTTTGTCTGAATTGATCAATTCTTTGTTGAGGAGAACCAACAGAGAGATTACTTTGCACTTCCCCAGGATGGCATTCAATGTGAGAATGGATTGTCTGTGCAGCTTACTAACAAAAATCCTCTTGTATGTTGGCTCTCTGGGAGACAGGGCCCACAGGCCTGTATTTGAATGTGTTAATTGGATGTCATTTTCACTGTTAATTTTGTTTGTGTTAGAATTGAGGTGAGAATTACCTTTGTGAAGGTAATAATTTTTCTTACTGTTATTCGTAAATCTGGAAGATATAATTGGAATATCTGTTCCTTCCACCTGATGATGAATCTGCATTTTGCATTGTAGGGCTAATGAGAGCACCAGGGACTCCTTGTTTCTGTAGCAGAAGCCATGTTTTAGGGATTTTCATAGGTTTGGCTAGCTGAATTTTTTGAAATAGCCACAATATTAAAACACCCAGATTATGGGTGGGTAACGTTTGGATGGCCATGCTAAGAACCCCTAAGCAGCGTGGTTGGTGGTCAGGAATTGTGTGTGTTCCAGTCCAAAGCGTCGAGAGTGTGAAGGGAGACCAAAGTTTTTTCATGCCTGTCTGAAAGTAGTTAAATAGAATATGATGATCTCTTCATGTTGTTGTTGCTGGAAGTCATTTCTGACTTACAGTGACTCTAAAGCAAATCTGCTGTGGGGTTTTGTTGGCAAGATTTGTTCAGAGGGTGTTTGCCTTTGCCTTCCATTGTGATTTGACCAGGGTCACCCAGTGAGTTTCTATGGCTGAGTAGCTCTCCAGAGTTGTAGTCCAGTGCTCAGACCACTACAGTTCTGGACTCTTCAATCTCATATGAAGCAGTGTAGCCTTCCCCAACTTGGTACCTTCCCATGCATGTTGAACTGCTGCACCCGTCATCTTCCATCCAGCATGGCTTTGTTGAGAAAGGCACTCACAGCGAGAACAAGAAATCAGTAGAACAAAAAGGTGCTTGGAAGCAGCTCCCACAGCAGTTATAACTTTTCAGTTCTTTTGCTTTCCAAAGCAAACTATAGTGCTAAGATAAATATTAAAAAAAATTCTATGAAATGTGGCTTTCTTATATTTATACTGTTATCCCCATTACGTTTCACTGTGTCATCTGTGCTGTCCCTTCTAGGGGGACTTTACACAAGTGGGCCAAAACATGTATACACTGTTGGAGATTGAAATAGATGAGGAGCACATTCCCATCCCCAAAGCCTTTGGTGAAGGTCAACCTGCCTGTCATGTGGAGGTTTTCCTTCCTCCTCAGGTCAGGTGAGCAACCAGCAGTGGTGGCTGGCAGTTCCCTTTTCTGTGGGATGATGAATCCATTTCAGGGTTCTGGTAGCCAGCCTTAAAGGAGCTGTCCATGGTGCTGAAACAATTGAAGAGTGTGATCCAGCACCTTGGAGAGTTCCCCAAAGCCTGGATTAATATCTAGATTGGATTCACCTGCCTGCTGACATGGGAGATGCCAGTAGCCACTGGTGGCATGTAGAGAGATCCCACGCCCCTGTTAGTTGTACTTTGGAGCTCTCCAGCCAGGGAGGATTGTCCAGTACCCTTGCCACTCTTTCTCTGACGTCAAGCAAGTACATATTAAGGGTCTAGAATCCTAATGAATTAATCAGTTCAACCTATGTGTTGACTCATCACTCAGCAGTAGATTTAGTGGGTCAGCGGTAGTTAGGATTAGCCATCAGTATTTGGGCCTTATTTTTATTTATATGGACATGTTTTTAAGGATTTTAAAAATATTTTTTAGAATACTTGAATCATTGGCCCTATTTTTATATCTATTTAAAGTATTTATCACCCTGAAAACTGTTCCTGAAAGGTGATATAGAAATTCTGTGATAAATAAATATTATGCAATGACCTATGGGTGGAATGAGGTAGCAGCGAGATGCAAAATTTCTGGAAAATTTGGAGCTGGTAGGGAGGAGCCTTTTGTTCCCTCTCCCGGTACTTCACATTTCTAAGCAAGAAAGCTAACCATCCCACAAGGTATCTCTCAGTGTAGTCCTGTGCATGCTCATTCAGGAGGGAATCCCACCGTATTCAGTTAGGTTTACACCCAGTTAAATTTTGCATAGGATGCAAAGTCACTGAATTTACCCTTGATACTATTCTTAATATGTAAATACAGTTAGTTCTCCACATTCACTAAGGTTAGGAATGCAGGACTCAGCAAAAGTGGAGAAATTGCAAATATCAAAATATGTGTGTTTGCAGGAAAGGGGATGACTCATGAGGGGGATGGCAAACACCCGGGGTCCAAACCAGGTCAGGGGAAGGAGACAGAGAGGGGGTGCATTGGCATGGTGGCCCTATACTTCCCCCATCTTGCCTGTCTTCTTTCTTGTGTGTGCAGGGGGTCATCGGAGAAGGTTTGTGGTGCTGAGAAATTGTGCTGCAAGCCATTCTTAGCAGGCCAAGCAGAAGCTGATGAAAAAAGAGGGCCGGGGTGGATTTTTAAAGGGATATGCAGGCTGATCAGAGCTGCTGACAGGGAAAGTTGCCCTGGGAAAGAAGTGCCTGAGGTGTGGCAGGGGCAAGGTTGGAGAAACTCACAAATAATCAAATCTTTGAAAGTGAAGCTTGTAGATGTGGGGCTGGCTGTAATATGTTAGTCCCTGAATAGTGGGGACAAGGGTATGTTGAAGTGTTGAGAACTTTTAAGCACTACTTATCCACATGTTAAGGGGGAAAATGAAGAATATCAAAATATTTTCTTGCTCTTTCTAACTGTGTGTGCTGCTCTCTTTTTAAAATTGCCTCTAGCGTTGCGAGGCCTAGATTCTCCCAGGAAGTAAAAGCTGCAAGTGGAGATGAGGCAGATGTTTATTCAACCCTGGCTTTGAAGAACAAAAGTATTTGTTTATTTAAGATTAATATTTTATGTCCTGCTAAAATTTAATCTAGCATGACAGAGGATCAAGGTTTATTCATATTTCATGCAGTTTGAATGGATCCTGACTGCCAACGTCTAAAGAGTCAAGCTTCTTGAGTATCATCTGCTTCTTTGCTTGGAAATTATCATCAGAATCATTAGAGATTTTACCAACAGTGTAAGCTAGTGCCTTCCATGTCAGTGCTGTTGTCAATCTCCTCCACATTTTAGTTTGAACATCAAAGGAGCTACCCAAGGTGCTGATCCCTGTTCCCTAGAGAAGGTTCAGAACATTGGATAATTCCTTCAAAGTTTGGACTAAAACTTGGAGTGGATTCATCACCTGATAGATGTGAAAACCATCTGTTTCCTAGTGATATTTCTCTTGTCCAGTTTGTAAACATCAGCAACCAAAGGCGTTATCTTCCTTCACTGTGCTAGCCATCTATTAGGCAAAATTAGGTGTAGGATTTCCGCATATAAGGGTTTCCTAGTCTAAGGCTTGTGGAGAGTAGTATATAATTGGCTTTGCCCTTTGACCACCATTTTGGATGTGCTTCCCTTGAGCTGTGTACTGCTCCTGACAAGTATTTGGTATCTGATCTGGTTGGTGATCCTCAGGATTCTAGTAAAAACCCAGGGTAGATCCAGTGAATGTAAAGTCTATCCCCTTCTTCACCACAACAAGACTAAAGCGAGGGCCAGAACATTCCCACTTTGGGTCTTGGTTGATCTTGACCTATCACATTTCTTGCCCTGGTTGTTGGCCTGTCCTTCCATTATCTGAGCCACTGCTTTTATTTATTCAGAGACCTGGTGACATTTCTGTACATTTATTCACTGTTGGCGCTTTGTCTGGGTGCTCATTTCATTCAGTGGAATCTAGAGTTGGCTATTTCAAGGGACCATCTTGGAGGTCCTTCGCCCACAGCTCCTTTTCCACTCCAGATGTTTCATCAAATGTTGGAACACTTGGGCGTCATTGGGCACGTTTGACATTTCTCAAGGGAAGGGGAAATGGGAAAAAGAAACCCGAAGATCCAAACGTTAGAGGAAGCTTAGGTCTTGAGGAAAGATTGTTACATTTCATTTCAAAGAAAGGGAAAAACCAGACCTTCACACAAAGGTAGGTAATCTTTGGTTCCTCATGTTTAGGGTCACACATATTCATGATTCCTCACCACTGGGGATGCTGGATGAGGTTGATGGAAACTATAGTCCCTGTCATCTGGAAGGTTAAATGCTTTCCATTCCTGCTTTAACAGATATGTGAGGAAGTCTTAGTTGCCTGTTGCTAAAATGCAGCTTCATCTGCCATGCAGAATACCATTGGGTTTGCTTGTTTTGGTGATGTTATATTATGAGTAGTCATTTTAAGGTAAGTAGGTCAAGAGTATCACAGAAATTAGTGCTTAACTGTTCAAGATCAACGAGCGTGTTTCTTCCCTTTTTTCTTTTTCTTCAGTTTCGATGACATTCTGTGCCTTGCTGATTCTACATCCCTTTCAGAGATCACCTTAGATGGCAACCCCATAGCACAGGAGACATGGTACAAGCCTACTGTTCTCCACCATATGATGCAGCTCCGACAGCTAGATATGAAGAAAATCACGGTAAGAAAAAACAAAATCCTCTTTGAGGGGAATTTGCAGTGGTTTGAAATTTTTAAAGAAGGAGTTTACTTCCTAATATTTTAAAGAAGGAGTTTTCTTCCTAATACAGACCAGCCCTGTGTTTATGCCCGTTGGCTACAACTGTTTCTTTCTTTCCTGGAAGCTCTCTGCAGACTGGCAGTCAGTCCCATGCACACCAGCACCAGCCCAGAGACCACCAACTCTGAGCAGCACTGGTGTACCTAGAGTTCTTAGACAGTTTTCCATCTGGATGTTTGACCTAGGTTCATGCCAGCTTTGCTTCAGCAAACCATCTGCGTCATACACCTTCAGACCATATTCTAGGACTAGGGGATGTTTTGGAATGCTATAGGAGGGAGGAAGAATCAGAACCCCCTTACGTACATCCCTGTTGTCCGTTTGGAGAGTGAGTGTGGCTTACTGGAAGACCACGTATTCTGGATGTGGAACATTCCAGCTTCAATCCCTGGTGTCCCTCTTTAAAAGGTAGCAGGAAATGGGGAAATTTCTTTCTCTCAGCCTGACACTGTGGAGAGCGATGGTGACTCAGAGCCACTCAGCTTCCACTCAGAGGAATGCATTACCCTGGTGCATAATTGCCTGATGGACAAGAGATGTTTCCAAAGGATTGTAAAACAGAGTTCCAAATTGCACTCTGATAGCTGAAGTTGAATCAGCAGTAAGGACTGCAGCCGCAAGATTGCCGCTGAGATGAATTGCAAGTTCTGTGGATGCAGAGTGCTCAGTAGAGGGACAGTCCTGACAAGGGCAAACCAGATAATAAGCCCAATAGACACAATGAAGGACTGGTTACAAAATCACAGACTGCAAGTAGCGAAACAATTCAAGATGATAAAGAATGGAGTAGAAATAGAGAAACAACAAAGCAGATATAGGCTATGAGGTAGGGTTTAGGCAAATTAACTCAGGCACTGCTTCATCCTTGCACCTTGGACAAGTTACTTTTTTGGATGGAGTCGCTCCAAGATCATGTTGGCTGGGGGATTCCAGAACTTGGAGTCCAAAGATATATTTTTTTTCAAACTGGTTATCATCCTAAACTCCATCCAGGATACCTTAGTAGTAAACCATCCTACTCAGTTCCAAATTACATAGGACAAGCATTTTTTCATGGTTACAATACTATGGTTAATACAGAAAGAGAGATGGGGGAAGGAAGGAATGAAGGTAGGTGAGAAAGCAAGCAAGCAAGAAATGGCCTGTATTCACCCATAGCAGGCTTTGTATTTGTATATGTATACAAAGGTGCAGCTAGACCCTCTCTACATTGCTTTAAGAGGGCATGCAGCTTGCTGTCTCTTGCCGTTAATCAAATTTTGGTGCAATTGCCGGCATCCACGTAGATTTTCCAATGTTTTCCATTTGTCTTGTAAGTATGGCCCCATTTCTGCAATGCCTCATCCAAAGTGCTGGCTATTGCCTTGTAAATGAAATTCATTTTTTGTTTTGTTTTCACTGCCCTACTGATCAATCTGATGGCCATATCATTCTCTTATTAAACCACGAGGCCTTTCTCATCCTACTAAAACATTGTTATCTCCTGCATCTCAGCAAAAATCACACAGGGCTACAAGCAGACTACAGAGAGACAGTTTTTTCCATTGCCTTCATCCATTTTTCATCGTAATGGCTGCTCTGGGCTTTGCTGAATCCAGTTCTTTGGACACAGCGGGGCTAGATTAGCAGCCAGCTCCTTATGCCTTCCCTCTCTTTTCCTCCCACTCCTGTGTAGCAGTGACTCAGAGAGTAGCTGGCTGTGGGGGTCTGTTTGTTTGTTGTATTTTTGGTGGATTTCCAGAAAGCCAACGTGGTATAGAGATTTTAGAACTGGATTATGACCCTGGGGATTAGGGTTTGATTCTCTGTTTGGCTATGGAAACCCACTGGCCATGGAAATCCACTGTCACCCCTAGAAAACCCCATAATGGGTTTGCTTTAGGGTCACCATAAGTCAGAAACAACTTGAGGCATACAACAACAACAGTTAATATTGAGTTCTCTGTCTCTGTGAGAAGAGGAACAATTCTCAGGAATATCACCTGCTCTTGTTCCTTTGGCATGTGGCCAGTAGATGGCTGATTTGCTAGGGAAGGTCTTTCTGGGTGAGGCTGGGTACATTTTTCAGGTGGCCTGTAGTCTTTAAGCCAGCGGTGGGCCAAGCTGCTCCTCCTGTTCCCTTTCTTACACCTCTCTACAGGACAACTTCAGAAATGCCGATATCAAAATGGTCTTCTCTTGTGCACCGTAGAAGGAACAGTAGTTAGAGTGTTGTTTTTGTGATTTTGCTGCGCCCCCCATCTGTAGCAGGGCATCCGACCCAGGACTTGTCTCAATTGATAGAAACTTGATATCAACACTGATATAATTTAATCTACATAATGTCCACTTGAGGGAGCCACTAGAATGCAAAAAAACAACAACTCCATCCCTGTTTTAAAATACACTTCTGTAACAGTTTCATTCCAAATCAGAGGCTTTAGGAGGAGGCAGTTGGACACGTAGCAGCAAGGAGAGAGGGAGGAAGCCACGGCTGTTTCTGACAGCAGAAGTTGTAGGTTTCTCTGAAATTTAATTTGGCCTTTTGTACTTAAGAGTAACCCATCTTGGTTTAAATGGTGGAATTTGCTATCAGAAGATGTAGTAATGGCTGCCAAATTGTTATGTAGTAGGATTAGGTCTCACGGAGCGTGAATCTACCCATAGTTGTTCTGCTGGTCGTGGTGGCTTTTGGGTACTTCTGGGTCTCAGCATACCACAACACAGTTTAAAATGGCTTTTCTGGTTTTATAACTGTCTTTAAAGAGGAGTTTGGGCTATTTTTAATTGGTTTTTAGTTATTTGATTGTTCATTTAGTTCATTACTTAATATTTTTAGAGAGTTTTTATGGAGTGTACATTGCTTCAGGGGTCCTGGTGGGTTGAGAGGCAATAAATAAATGCCATGAATGAATGAATGAACGAACACTGCATCCTTGTTTCTGGAGACCAACTACAGGAGAAGGTGTTTGCCTTCATGGGTTACTTGGCCATTGTGGGAAACAGGATGTTGGATTAATAGGACCTTTGGTCTAACTCAGCAGGGCTTTTCTTATGTATGCTTATTTTTATTTATTCAAAATAGATTAGGTCTACCTTAAGGGCAAAAGCCCTCAGTGTAGATGATGTCATCAAATCTAGATACTGTAATAAATCAGCAAGCAGAGATAAAACCAACAAACATCAGCAGTGTTAGCAAACATTCACTTGTATTTGTTTATACATTCTTAGGCCTTTTATGTGGAAGGTCCCAGATTCAAGACCTGGCACCCCAACTAAGTAAGTGCTTGGGTCATAGCTAATGGAAAGGACCTTTGCCTCAGAGCCTGGGGAACTGCTCCGGGCTAGAGTAGATGGAACTCAGTTGGAAAGACCCTCACTCTGACTCATTACAAGGCAGCCTTGTGCACCCTTATGTCCTAATTAACATATCACAGGGATCATGCAGTTATAGGGTAACAACAGCAAGAATATTGCTCTTTCAAACTTGGAAATGAACGAACTGAAGCACTGACAATGGAAAATGGATTATTAAGGTTGTTGAGTTGACCCAAGTTGCCAAACTAACATGGGTTTTAAAAAGATAAGCCAATTTAAAAAATTTTAAAAGATTAGAACCAGGGTGTTGTATTTTGGACATATTATGAGATGATGTGGTTCATTGGAAAAGATGATAATGCTTGCTAAAATGGGATACAGTAGGAAAACGGGAAGACCCTATTACAGTGGATTGACTCTGTCAAGGAAGTCAGGGACCTGATTAGTACCGCGGATGACTAGGACTCATGGAGGTCTCTTTTTCATAGGGTTGCCATAAATCAAAGTCTCAGTGGTTGTTATCATGATGAGTATAATATTTCTCCCAGTGTCAGGTGCAGTTGCGTTCCTAACATGCTGGTGGACTTCCTATAAGCAGCTGGTTGAGCACCGTGAGAGCAGAATACTGGACTAGATATGCCTTTGGGTGATCTAGCGCAGTTTTGTGGATGTGTGTGATGTGTGTGTGTGTGTGCACTTACACACGAAACTGCTATTGAGTCCAACCAGTTGTCTGTCTAACTCAGTGTTTACACTAAATGGCACGAGTTCCTCAGGGTGTCGAACTGACTTTCTCAGCCCTAACTAGAGATGTTGGTGCTTGAATCTACAGTCTTCTATGTGCCAAGCCTGTGCTCTGCTGTAGAGCCATGATCCAGTTTTGCAGTAACTATTTAGCGGGGATTATTTAATAGCCTAAGCAAACAACGTTGGAAATTGCCTGTTCAATATTATTACCATTTCTCCGTAGATATCCACATAGCTGCCATTTTAAAAAAATAATTACAATGAAAACATTAAAACATATATGTTCCAAGTAAGGATTCTGTTCTTTAGACTAACCTTCTGTGGAATACCCTGATTGCATTTTGATATGCAGCTTCTATCAGTACAAAAACTGGATTCTGTTCCTTTTGGAACCATCTATTAATGAAAATATCTTTCATGTTTTTGGAAGCTTTTTAATAAACATCTAAGAAGGGTAGGAATAAATCAAAATGAATCTATAAGTATGCCTTGCAAAATATTTTTGTTGGAGAACCTTTTAACATTTGATTTCATTGTGAGCATTGCTCTGTTACTTGGAAAAACATGCACTGTAAAAATACTGCATTATGGGAATGGTTGAAGTTTCTTAGAGGGATTATATAATTAATCCAGTAGGGATGTTGTGTGGGTAGGGACTGGTCATATTCTTGGAAACAATCTGAATCTCTATGTATGTATTACAGGGGTTTGAGGTCCTGCAGCCCTTCAGAAGTTGTTGGGCTACAGCTCCTTTCAACCATGACCACTGGTTGTACTGGTTGGGAATAATGGGAGATGGAGACCAACAACATCTGGAAGACTAGGTTTTCTGCACTTTATCTGTCTCTTTGTCTATTGACTTACAGTCATGTTAATTGAGCAGGTTTTGAAAATTAAAATAATTGTAATAAAATGAACTCAAAAGTGTTGTAGTGCCATTGTCCTGTTCTCCAGTCAGGAAGTGTCCCAAGAACCAGCTGTTTGGAATACAAGAGGGGTTGGGTAGTTCAGCCAGTCCAGATCGGTCACAGGTTATCTAGCAGGATGAAGGTAAAGCAAGAGGGTGGTCATCAGTCGATCCAGAAGTGGCAGAGCAAGTCAGCAGTCCAAATAAACAAAGCCAGCAAGAAGCAAAGGGGAGTCATAAAATGTAACCAGGCTAAGGTATGGGGAATGTGAAATGTCAAAGACTACTGCCAGTTACCGAGATAGACAGTTCTAAGCAACAAAGCCCTCAGCAAACTGCTGGATATTTATAGCTGAGGGTCTCAAGGCACCAACTGTGTAATTAGTCAGCATCTCCTACTTAAGAATCTCTGAGACCGAAAATTTCTCTTTATCCTTCCTACAAGTGGTGAATGGCTGCACCATTATTCAACCCCTGCTGGAGAGAGCCCCCTGATTCTGCCTCAGCCCCCTATGTCTGAATCTTTTGACTGTAGAGGGTAAGTTATGGCAACCATAGTAGAACAGCCAGTAGGATCAACAGCATACTGCTCGCTGCCAAGATTTGTTAATAAGAGGTTTGCCATTCATTGCCTTCCTCTGAAGGTGAGAGTATCTGATTGGCCCATGATTTCCCAGAGGGTTATAATGGCTGAGCAGGGATGGGAACGCTGATCTCCCAGAGCTCTGGCCGAGCACTCATACTACCGCACCACACTTGCTTGTTTCTTGTTCTTAAGTGTTCCCATTACTTTGGAATCCCCAATAGATGAATGTAACTCCCTGAAAATTTTTGAGTCGCAAAGTAAAGTTTTTTTTTTTAATTAAACCTAGGAAGAAGAAAGGCGTATGGCATCTGTCGCACTAAGGAAGGAGGAAGAAAAGAGGCGTGAGAGCCACAAGCAGACTTTACTGAAGGTACCAGGCTGTGACCCTTTAGCAATGCACACTAAACAGAACCAGCCTTTAGTTCCCTTCCCAGATATTAGCATAGTCACTGTGGTTCTTGTAATTCTACACATTTCATGGATGCTTCCTTTAGCATTATTCTAGAATATGTTTTTTTTTAAAACTAGCAGCAAACTGGGGGATGGAGGGATAGTTAAATAGCAGAGGTGGTGCAGAAGGTACATTTGGATCTACTGATAGATCTTGAAGTCATTTAAAGAAGATCAGCTAAGACTTCTGCTTTCCAATTATTTAACAAAATCACTCCCCCCAACCCCCCAAACTGCACTATTCAAATTAAAGTAACTGGGAGATGTTGACTGTGGGGTCAGTGCAGTTTACCTCTTGAACTCTGCATAAATTCCTGGGCTCTGCATTCTTTTAATTTGGTGTGTGTGCCTTTTGCACCACATTCTGGTTGGGGGATCTCGAGGGTTTTAGTAAAATACAATTGTATATCCTATAAGCCTAATGTCTGCCCAACCCAGATTGATAGTATCTCATTTTAGGAGAAGAAACGATTAACAATTAGCAATATTGCACGTCTGTGGGAGAGCCAACAGAACCGTTTTGTTGTGCTGCCTTCTGATCAAGCGAAGGACAAAGACAGTGAGTCCTGTCAGAAAAACAGAAATGTGATGTATGGATTCCCTGAGGAAGCCAGGTATGAAGATGTGATTCTTGGCATGGTATGACCACCAGAAGAACTCTCTCTGCCTAAAGCCCCGCACCTTGTCAGCCACCAGAGATGCCCCAGGAAACTCTTAAGCAGAGCAAGATGGATTTAGGCATCTCCCTGGGGTGCCACCTGCTTTAATGGATTGTTCTGTTCTCTTAGTGGACTTAGTGGTCACATTCTAGAACTGGGAGGGAGAGATTTCTCTTGAGCATAGGGGTAAGAGATGTGTGGCTTTTCAGATCTAGTTGCTCCGCCGCATGCGGTGCACCTAGCAAGCATAGCTTGATGGAGAGAGCTGATTGAAGCTGTAGCCAAACAATATTTGGAGGATCACATGCTCCCCAGGCCTAGCATAGCATCTTCTCTCATGTACAAGTTGCTCATGTAGGAGAAGTAACAGTTGGATACATCCAGTGAAGCTGTTGGCTTCCCACCAAAGTACCCTCTTTGACTTTTCAAGGTGTGGTGGGACGACGCAGTAGCGATCAGGCTCAAGGTTTCTCTCTGAAATTTGGTTCATTTTGTCACAGATCTGTAGACCATGACCCAGCACGTTACTTAATCTTCTTCCAATTCCTGATGCTACTGTTGCATGTCATCAAGTCAACTTTGACTTAATGGTGGAACTGTGTATGAAAGACCTCAAGGAGCCTCAGCCCTCAACTGGAGGAATGTTATAAATAAATAAAAAGATTACTTTGAAAGTGGGCATTACCTGTAGCTGTCTTGGCTGGACATTTTCTTGATCAGAATAATTTTGTTGCTAGTAGACATGGGCAGGGTTTGGAAAAGTGGCGTTTTTGGTCTGTGGCTCCCAGAAATCAATACTTGCTGCAAGATTCTGTGCCCCCCCACAAAATATTTTCCCAAGTCCTGACCTTTTGGTGACTGACTGGTAAGGAGTTGGATCATCATCCCTATTATTTAAGTATGGAACAAGGGACAAAAAGTCCTGCCCTGAGACATTATGTAGCCAGGTGGTCAAATTCCTTTAAAAATAGAATAGAAGGGATTTAAGGGCTGGTGGGGTTGGGGGAATGTGTCCTGAGATTTGTCTGTTATGTTATCCTTGCCTCAGCTATTTGGGACAGAGAGAAACTCCACAAAGCTCTGAAGGAAGCCAGTGTATATTTCACAAAGGTGTTCCCAGCAGTGCGGTCCAGGCTCTTACATATGTGTGAAATTCCTTCTTCCTAAAACTTACGTTAAGTAAATGCGTGGATGTATAGGAACATTCTCTAGTCTGCAGAATCTAAATGGATTTCAGAATGTATGTTTTAATTTCTATAACACTTTTGTTCTACTTTTTTTTAAAAAAAATTATCCCAGCTTCTCTAATTTTTGTTGTTAGCAGATGTTAAATAATCATAAGCCCACAAAAAGTACATGTAGGAACAGAAGGCTTCCTTCACTTGCTGAAGCAAACCAGAGAATTCTACCTAGGGGATCATGGTGCTAGGAAGATGATGGTGGTATCCAAGTATTTCACATAATTATGCCAGGATGCAAAGCCGGGATGGGCAGTTGTTCTGGAGGCAGAAGCCCTGTACCTCCTTGGTAGACTGCAGTGGTCTGGAAGTACTGTAACTTGGCTTCCAGTTTGATTTTCAGCTGGATTTCAACCATGATAGAGGTGGGTGTGTTGGGTGAAATAAGGAAATACATTGGAGTGGCTTTGATGTGTTTTGGTATGACTTTTTTCATGCAAATAACCCAGATTTTAAAAACTTTTGGGGGCAGGTTGGGATAGGTCCCTGGAAGTGTCCCAGGGTGGCTTGAAGGGCCACAGAAAGGAGGCCAGGGGCCACATACAGCCTGTGACTTATACTTTCCCCACCTCTGAAGTAAAGGGATGCATTGTTCACACTGCAGAGGGATCTTGTAGCACCTTTGAAACTGAGAGAAAGAAGTTTGTGGCATGCATTTTTGTAGACTGGGTCTATTTCATCAGATGCAGTACTGTCAGCACTAGCGAAGTAAAGCAAGAAACTCACTGACTTTTAATAATGATTCTTCCTTGGAAGGTAGTACATTACTCTTCCATCTCTGAGCATATAATAATCTTGCTGCTGTAATCATATATTGGAATATTTCCTCATAACTCCTTTGTTATGGTTCATCCAGCATTTCCAGAATAAACAGTCCAGTTTTTAATTGTATGTCAGTCTTTGAAATTCTCTGCCTCAGAATACATGTTTGCACCCAGTACTTTTTCGCCTTCTTTTGTATCCACCAGAATAAATGTAAATGGTTTTGATAGTTAGTTGGCGAGAACACGTGTGTCCAAACAGTTAAATGAATACATGAGCTCCCACTGATTCAGCATTCTCTCCAAATACTGTACCCACCCCGCCAGTATTTAAATCTTGATTTTTTCCTCTTTCCCTACTGGCAGGTTTACTCAAAATATACAACCAGTTTAATAAGTTCAAGAAAACAGCCAGATAGTGCAAGATCCGCTGAATGAAGCTGTTAATTCTTTGTGCATGAATGGATCTCATAAACATCAGGTTCCTCTGAACAGCTTCATGCAAGCTGAACCATCTCCCTCTCTGGTTGATGCCTGCACCTGTGTTATTTTAACAGAAACTGTTCTTTAGCTGTTACTCTGTTGATGATTCAGAAGATAATTTCTGAAATTTTTTGGTCTTTTTCTCATAGCTTTCAGTCTGCCTGCCAAAGCTAATAACCGTAATTTATTTAAGTTTATACTCCTTTTTTTTAAACACTAGACCAAAAAAAAAATCTTTTAAATAATAGCACCAGTGCTTCTTTCAGGATTCTCAGTGGAAACTTAATGAGGCTGGATTTTTCTGTCAACATAAAGATCAGGCAGCTATGTCTGCAATCCTTTCTATATAGGCAATTTTTACTGAAAGGCATGTGTTCATAAGTCGCGATGGTGAGTTACTCACTGTGGGAGTACAGAGTGGAGTGCAGGCTCCTCCTTGGTTGCCTTCTTGGAAATGTAGTAGCCGTCTGGGAAACCTGTAGATAAATGGATGCTTCTGTTTTGCCCTCTCTCCCACATGAAGAGTCCTGCAGGGCAAAACCCTGTACAGGTACAACCTGTCCGGAACCTTCGTTTCCAAGTCACCAGCCATGTATGCAGTGGTTCATGGAACCATAGAATCCTAGAGTTGGAAGGGACAATGAGGCCATCTGGTCCAACCCCATTCTGCCATGCAGGAGAACATCATTAAAGCACTTCCTTTTACAGATGGCCATCCAGCTTCTGTTTAAAAGCCTCCAAAGAAGGAGACTCCACCACACTCCTCGGCAGCAGCATATTCCATTGTAGAACTGCTCTTACTTGTCAGAAATTTCTTCCTAAGGTTTAGGTGGAATTTCCTTTCATGTAGTTTGAAGCCATCGCTCCATGTCCTAATCTTTGGAGCAGCAGAAAACAAGCTTGTCTCATCTTCCATGTGACATCCTTTCAAATATTTAAACACGGCTAACGTGTCACCACTTAATATTCTCTTCTTCAGGCTGAACATACCCAGTTCCCTAAGCTGCTCCTTATAGGGCTTCTTAGTTTCCAGGCCTTTTAATTTTTTGGTCATCCTCCTCTAGGACATGTTCCAGCTTGTCAAGAATTGTGCTGCTCAGAACTGGACACAGGATTCCAGGTGAGGTCTGATCAACCCCACCCTTAATTCTGAAAAGAAACCTGCAGGTAAAAATTCCTATATACTGGAGGTCGGAAGCTGCTGGAGAGCAACAGCCCTTTTTTCCTGAAGGCCCTTTCCCTTGATCTGGGATATTTTGATGCTGACAATGGTTATAGCATGGTCGAGTGGTTTGAGCGTTGCACTATAGCTTTGGAGACCAGAGTTTTGATTCTTTGCTTGGCTATGGAAATCCAGTGGGTGAACTTGGGCATGACACACACTCTTACTCGCACTTGTGGGCCCAGGGATGTTTTTATAGCCCTTATCTCCCACCCCAAATTTTCCTGGCAGAAAATATGTGATTTGCAGTTTTTCTTTTAAGAAAAGTTCAAGGGACACTTGTACCATTCAGAATACCCAAACTACCCGCCTTGGATCCCTTTTTGGGATCATCATGTGAAAATGGCACATCCTACACGGTAGCATCTGTTAACGTTAATGGTTTTGCCCCTTTCTTAGCCCTGAGAACTCAGCTTAAGAATAATATTAATATATTTTCCCCTTCATCCCGTTAAAGCAAAGTTCTTTGTGTAATGTTTTCTTTACTTACTTTGGGGCAGGCTGTGAAGCTGGTTTATTCTTAGCAGTTTCCTGATCGTGAACACTACGATTCTTTGGGCCAGGCTCTTTCAAATAAAATGTAATGCGTAAAATAAGTTTCCACGTTCTTTCTGGAAGCTGGAATTTTATAGAATAAGATACTGGAAGGGCTGCTCTTCCGTTATTCCGCCCAAAATAAAGTGGCAGAATTCTACTTTTTAAAACAAAATAACTCAAACAACTCTACCATGTTAACACTTTTGCAGAGTTTATAATGATAAGGATGTTTTCCAGGCAGTTCACTTTCTAAATTTCACCCCTTTTCTGGTCAGTGCCTCCCCAAATCCCTGTGATTTTTACTTGCGAGAGTAACTGTTAAGGACAGCCTGTATTAGAATAAGAGGGGTTTGAACTCGGTTATAGCTTCCCCCCGCCCAACTTAAAGTCTTTTTCAGGGCATTAGAAGCAGTTTCTCCAGTATTCACATTTCTGAGCTTCTGTAAATCAAAATGATGGAGGTTATAAAACAGTTATGTTAAGACTGATGAAGGCACATAGATGGAAGGAGTGCCACTCTCATTGAGTGGCCAGGATTTGAATAGAGAGCCTCCTGCCACTGCTGGTTCTACTGGCAAGGATATTCTAGGAGTGGTAGTTCAGAAAAAGTAACTTTTCTCACACTCTGCCTGAGGTGGGTCAACCCCTTTATGCCTGCCTATTACAAAAAATCAAGCCAGGCTGACAAGAAAGGCTGGTGAGAACCAATATGCCACAGATGGTTGTGTAGTAATATCCCTACTTCGTAGTTTTAATCTACTGTTATCTTTGCTTTTTTACCTGGGCCATTTCTGCACTAGACGGTTATAGCGCTATTATTCCGCTTTCAACATCCTATGGAATCCTGGGGTTTGCAGTTTTGGGAGGGGCCTTTAAGGCTGCAAACCCCAGGATTCCATAGGATGTTGAAAGTGGAATAATAGCACTATAACCATCTAGTGCAGAAATGGCGTTGGTCCCTCCACAGTTTGCCAGGAGCTCAGTCTAGCATTAAGATGGCAAGCCCACAGGTCGTGGACTTTAATCTGGCCCGCTTGAGGTCCCAGTGTGGCCCTCAGAGATTCTCCAGGTGGAGTGCCTCTTTCTGTGTGACACCCTCATGTAGGGATTTCCTAGCTTTTTCACAGGAATTTCCCCCACATTCTAAAATCAGGTGGGCATAGTGCGTCCTGGGAACAGCATGTGGCTCCTGGACCCCGTTTTTTGGCCTGTGAACTGCTCCCTGGCCCCTAAACACCCTGTTCCCCCTTTAGAATCCCATTTTGGGGAAAGGTGAAAAATAAATTCAATAAATAAATAAAAATAAAGTTACTTTTTTTTACCATTTTAATTTATTTTAAACCACACACAAAGTCCTCCCTGTGCATTTCCCACTCCATTCTAAAAAGCTGATAAAACTCTCCCAAAGCTTTGTTACTGGCAGTAGAGTTTTAAGTTGAAATATATTGGTGTTTTTGGTTCAGCCCCTTTCTGCCTTTGGCTCCATTCACGCTTGGAAAAAGGAGGCACCCAAGAACTTCCCTGGAATTGAATTTGGTCCTTGAGCTGCAAAAAGTTTTCCCATGCTTCGTTTGTTAGTACAAAGGGTCCTGAGTAACTAGAGTTAGAAAGACCTTCTGCCATTTCCTTCTAATATGCTGTCCGAGCCTGGCAGGCAAAAAATTTAAAATAACATAAAATAAAAATCAGTTACTACATTGGTTCACCTTTTTGCCCCTGCTGGCTTTGTGCCTATTGTAGTATATATATATTAGAACCATTTGGGAGACACAGTGGTTAGAATAACAAGTCAGAGGAACTAAATTCATTTCCAATTTTATTGTTCCAGTTTTCACTGAGAACATTTTTATTTCTGTACGTGAGGAATCTGAAGGATTGAGCCTGTACAGCACAGTCCAGTGCAAGTAAACTTTAATGCACATTGAACATTCCCTGGGTGGTGCCTAGACGCCTTTGTATTTTCAGAAATATGCCCAATTGATGCTGTTGCCAATTTTTCTAAAAAAAATACATTTTGGCACAAAAAATGGATTCTTTCAAGTATAGGCTTGGCCTATAAGTGCCTGGAAGACAGATGAAATCAGGTGCTATACAATATTCCACATTCCAAATATTTGACAAAGAAAATTAGCTGGATTTTTTTTTAAAAAAGTTAAATGATCAAGGAATTCCTAACAGGGTTGTGATCAAGTGGAATAACATTATTAATAACTTCCAAAGGGACCCAGTTTCGTTCAGATTGTAGTAGTGCTTAGTTTGATACACCTGAAGTATTAGAGTGTGTTATAGAGCTGGGGATATTGTGCCCACCCAATCTGAGTGAAATCACAATCAGTGGCATTATATGGTATGCGCTTTTATCCTCTTAGAGAAAGGTCTGCCCACTTTCTGCCCCGAAGGAGGTCAGCGTCAGTTCTAACCAGGTTTCCAAAGTGAGGGCATTCCATAACTGGGTGCCACAGCTAAGAAGGCTCTCTGTTAATACCTTGCTCCCAGTGATGGAAACACCTGAGCCTATTAAAATGAATTGCAATTTATATTTGCTCTTTTTTTAAAAAAATTACTCTGAAATATGCACTAATAAAGTCCCCTTAGTGTGCACCCCAAATTTCCTATGTCTAGGTTTCATTATCTTACAGCTGTGGTTGTGACAGATACACATCCTCTGTTGTAGTTGTTCTTGATGATGATGAGGATACAGCTTTTGTAGAGTATAGCAGTGTTCTCTTCTGTATTATCCCAACAGTCTCATAAGGTCAATTAGTAGTAATATTCTCACATGAGAAGGCATGCAACAAAATGTTGCCACGTATTCCCAGCCCTTAGCAGTGACGCTCCCATTCACAGGTCTTTCTAGCCTGGGATGGCAGCGTTGGAGGAGTCAAGATGATATTTATTCTGCAGAAGCATGGTGCTGTAGCATGGAAACCAGGCCCTATGAGGAGCAGCTTAGGGAGTTGGGTATGTTTAGCCTGGAGAAGAAAAGGTTAAGCGGTGACATGATAGCTATGTTTAGATATTTGAAGATATGTCATATGGAAGATGTGGCAAGTTTGTTTTCTGCTGCTCCAGAGAGGAGGACATGGAGCAATGGCTTAAAACTACAGGAAAAGCAATTCCACCTAAACATTGGGAAAAAACATAAATTTGACGGTGTAATGCAAAGTGTGGTGGAGTCTCTTTCTTTGGAGGTTTTTAAACAGAGGCTGGATGACCATCTGTTGAGAGTGTTGTGGTTGAACTGAATGGCCCGTGTGTCTCTTCCAACTTTATCTTTCTATATTCTATGGCACCTTCCAAGCTAAGGCAGATGTGTAAAACTGCTTTTTAACTCACAACATCGGCCTTTGTGGTAAAAGTGCTGCTGAGCCACATGCCAAATAGTGCCCAGCAGAAGTCTGCTTTCAAACAGTGGTTTTCCTTTTCTCTGGCAGGTCTCTTGATTCGCTTTTGAGCAAAGCCACACAAGGCCTTTCTGTCCTAGACTCTCATTTGGTTGAAATAGATGGTGACACTCTCTACCTATACGGCTCAGGAGCTCTAGAATCCCTGGATCGAAACTGGAGTGTCCAGACAGCTGGAAGCGTTGCCACCATCACTTTTATTTTCATAGACTTTGATGAAATTGTTCCAGTGCTGCCGAAACTGAAGATCAAGTTTCCTAACTTTGTGGTAAAAGCTTCTCTCATTCTTTTTTTGGGCAAGCCACAGAATGCCAGAGATGTTTCAGTAGACGGGAACAGAATATGGGACATTCTGGATTGAAGCCCCCTACAATACTATAGAATCTGAGGCATAAAGTCCCACAAGAATCTCTTCTTTAATACATTAAATCAATTGCTGTCTTTTCAGACTCCTTCGTGGTGAGGTCAGCCATGTAAGCACGGCAGTATTTAGGTCTCATACCAGGCCAGCTTCCTTGCCTCTGCCACTCACTTGCCTTGCTTGTTCTCCCACTAAGCTGGGGACAACTGTGTTGGGAAAAGGGGGCTGATTTTCCCCTGTCTGCTCTGTCCTGGAAGTCTGCAATCACAGCTGTGATGCAGTTTTATTTGTATCACTTTGGGTTATAATTTAGCTTTATTTCCAGCCCAATTCTGGCAAGATTCTGCCTCCCCCTAGCCCTGTTTGGGGACTTGTGGTGGGCAAATGGAAACATTTGGGTAGTAACTTGGAACATTTTTCAGTTCCCCCTACTCCACCCCCCAAAATTTGGAGGGTTGTAATGTCTTTGCAGTGCTTAGTGCAAAAAAGTAGTTGGGGGTCATAAGGGCCCCACAGCTCACATTTTGCTCATCCTGCTCTAAAGCCAGAAGGAGACAGTGAGGCACGGACTGGCTGCTGATCCTTTTCCTTTGTTGCTGTTCGCTCTCTTGGAGATGTCATGTGGAGAGGCAGCATCAATGAGAAAAGAAGAGCAGGTCCAGAATTCTCTGTGGGCTAATGTTAGTTCCCCTGTTGTGATGTGAGCCTCATCAGGTATCCAACCCTGACCTATCCCTGTCCAGATCATAAAAACTTACCCCAGGCATTCCCATGTCAAAGATGTTTCCATATTGCATGGACTGTATCAGTCCTCAGTGCAAAAGCTGAGCAATTAAAATGAGTAAATTTGCACATACTAGTCAAATGTCTTTGAAATCTAATGCAGTCTCATATTTTTTCAAGTGGTGACTCAGATAGAAGGAGTCACCATTGCAAATACAAATTTCTGTAATCTTTTGTTTTTCTCCAGATGTTTAACTCATCCTCCTACCTCTTCTTTCCCCACTGTTTCTCCAGCACTTGAAATTCAAGGAGACCAACTTTGTCATGTTGCAACAGTTCAATGCCTTAGCCCAGGTTCGCCGCCTCGAGCAGTTAACAGTGGATGTGCAGGGAAACCCAATCGTCACCTTCACCCTGTGGAAGTATTATGTTCTCTTTAGACTGAACCATTTTAACCTGCAAAAAATCAATGGGATAGAGGTAAGGAAAGGTAATATTTTCAAGACCTGGCTTGCCACATTCACTGTAGCCCCAGCATGCGAAGCTGGTTTAGTTGATCTGGCCACTGGTGAGAAAAGGTGTCCTGTGAAAGACGCATACAGTCAGCCCTCCACATTTGCAAGTTTAACTTTCACGGCTTTGATTATTTTTACAAGTTTCTCCAACCCCTGCCTCCCCCACACTTCAAGCACTTCTTTTCTTGGGGAATCTTCTCTCTCAGCAGCTCTGATCTGTCACTGACTCCATACCTGCCAACATGGGATTGAACCTGAAGCTAAAAGATGTTGGCCACGTTTACAGGTAATGCTAAAGCATGGCTGCAAAGAAGAAGTTGAGTGAGCTATGGCCTTCTGTAGTCCACTTCTGTTTCTCTTTTGGATTACCCACAGTTTAGATTAGCTGCAGTTTAACTGGCAGGCTGATGAAGTGATAAATAAATATTCTAAATAAATAAGCAAGTTTTTAGCATTACATCCAAATGCTCCATTACTCATGACGCACAATGACACAACAGTTCTCATGCACGTGTGAGTGGATGTAGGAAAATTTATATGAAACAAGGAGGGGAGCAGTAAATTATTTTAGATTTTTCAAACTTTCAAATCACATAGCATCCCCAGTGGGATAAATCAAAAAACATTCATTTTGTTTCAGCTTGCAGGATTGTTCCAAAATGTTCTCATAAAAATAATTTATGTTTAGCTAAGAAAAAAATTGTCCATACTGAGATAATATTAGAAATTTAATGGTGTGTTTTCCTTTCTAAGATCCTGAATTACTTAAGGGGAAGTATTCCCTCTCCTTTTCCTCCTCCCTCTGGGAGGTTTCAGTTGAGGTTAGTGTTTTCACCCTTTTGCCTTCTGCTTTACAATTAATACATGCCAGAAAGGAACTGCAGAGTAAATCCTGCCATTTATACTTCTAGATATATTTCCAGATATATTGTTATCTGATACTGTTATATGTTTGCAACAAATTATAAATGAAGGTTTCCAATTTTTAGTTAATTTAAGGACTTCCTGTATGGCTAATATCACTAGTTTAAACAGATCAGATTTATCAAAAGACAGAGAATTAAATTCAGTTTTAGTCCCATTTAGTGGACCCACTAAAATCAATGAGACTCATTAGTCTCCACTTAGGTAGCCCCAATTTATTTCAGTTAGTCTGCTCTAGAGGGGACTAAATTTGGATCTAATCCAGATCAGTTTTGCATACCCAAAATAAAAGTGTATTAATTTTTAATTTGGTTTTTCTTAATAACATTGTCTCATGTTGACAACATTCGACAACAGTTGTCTTTTTAAAAATATTAAACAGTGCAAGGGGCCCCTGCAACCTATTGAGAAGGGGGATTACTTCTCCTGGGCACTTTTAGGTGAGGTAATATGCCCTTTTCATGGCTAAAAAATAATGGCTGTCTTGGGGAAAGTGTCCATAGGCTTGGAGGGGCAGATGGGATGCTGGGACAGCCTGTGGCCCTTTCCTGGTATAAAGGGCATACTTAATATACAGATACTATATGACTTGATGTATATGATGAGGCTGAGATCGCAGCCTTGTTGCTGTGGGTCACTCCCTCTGCTATGACTTGCCCTAAGTTTTTGGGCTATACTTCCCGTTAATCCTGGCTAGCCTAGCTGATGATGAGAGTTTGTGGGAATTCCAGTCCAACAGGGTCAGTGGACATACTTGCTTGTCCTGTGGAGATCATAAAAAAAATTCTATCTCATTGTTGCAAGGAAGACTGAGATTATTGTGTGAAACGTTTTGATGATTCTGAAGTGCCTGCGATTGTGATTGTTCATGCGCTGATAATTGTCAGCTTAGTGGTGGATGTATGCCACATGGCCTCAGATATGCTGCTTGTTGGTTATGGGTTTCCACCTGTGAAATGAAAGTGACCATGACCTGATTTTACATGCTAGCTGTGGAACGGAAAGGAAGAGGTTGATAAAAACACTTTACAGGCAGCCAAAGGGGCCCCTTAAATGCCAAATGGGCAAGAGCCAGCCAAAGGGAGACAAATGTAAGTTCTGTTCATTTCACTGGAGAAGACTAAGCACATACTATGTCAGGCTCCAGAAATAGGATAGCCAGTGGCAGCCTTGAAGGGAAGCCTACAGTGTAACCTACTAGAGGAATCAAAACTCACCAGCAGCAGAAGGCCAGAATGGCCCTTGGGTGGTTGGCTTCTGTATCACACTGTGGCAAAGAATAAACAATATAGCTACACTTCCAGCTGCACCTCACTTGCAGAAACTCACCTACAGAAACTCCTCACTCACTGGTGGATACAGAAGGGATACACTTGCTCCTGTGGATGTGACTAAAACTGTGCTGATCCCTCACTGGCCATAACCATAGTTGGCTACCAACCCTTTCATAAGCCTTTGAACCCTTGCTGAACAATGCTGCCGTCAGACTTTGCTTTAGAGTGCATCACTTTGACTGAGGCTCAACCCAGTGCAATTCCTCTATCTTACCTCTCCCACAGGTCACGCAGAATGACGTGGTAATGGCCGAACGACTGTTTGGAGTCTTGGCTTATTTAGCCTCTTCTGATGTGCCCTATTGCCGTCTGCTTTCACTACTTGGAGACAGCAGGTAAATGGATATGTAGGAGAGTAAGCTTGCTTTCTGGGGATTGCCTGAATACAAAGGTCCCAGGAAGAGAACTCCTAGTGTTCAGCTGTGGTTTCATAGAATTCCCAAGTGATCCGGCTTCCCTCCTTTGGTGCATCAGAAGAGCAGCCTCTGTGTAGGACCAAAAAGATGTCCATGCCTTAATGAGGAGGAGGCTTGGAGTTAAGTTCTGGTTACAGAGCTTTGGAAGACCTTTGCCTGAATAGCTGCTAGTTGGACTACTGCTTCTAACTTCACAGTCAGGGTTAGGTGGACCAATCTCATTCTGAATAATTCATCTTTCCCTGCATAAACCTGCCTGACCACCCCATTCCAGCTTGAAGCCCTTCTTCCAGTCCCTTGCTATGAGATGCACGGCAGTTAGGTTCTTGATAGAAGGCCGTTTTAGCAGTGGCACCCATGTTCTGGAATAGCTTCTTAAGAGGGGGTTGCCTGGACTCCTCACCACTGTATGCCATTAGACTGGCAGCAAAGGCCATTTATTTCACTGGGATTACCCAGAGCTGCAGCTGCTGATTTGGTTTCAGTGGCTACTGATGTTCTTAAATGTGCTGTTTTACTATGCTGGCTTCCAGGTGTCTTGTAGTTTCATGTTGTCACTTGTATTATGAAGTTATCCCTCTGACAATGAAAGCCACTTGCATCTGCAGAACTAAAATCAATCATAACAATCTAGGACAGTTGCATGACTTCAGTTGCATGACTTTATGTTTCCTGGCAGATTGAATTGTCTTTTTGTTAAAAATGTTACCCTTTTAGTGGTGAGTTATTGACCTAGATCCTATTGGCCTAGTAGTAGAGCATAAAGCTTTACCAATGTACTTTTGCTGTTGCTTCGGAGCAGTGGGGAAGGCTGCTTATTCTTCTTTTTTGGGTACACAAAGATTGGTGGCTGGGAAGGGATGGAACTGTGCCAGGAGCCTCTAATTGTGGCTGTGTATCTAGGACAAAGGCATTGTGGAAGAAGGTACTGTATACCTCCTTGCACAATACCTAAACAAAGTGCTTAAGCTGGCATAACAGATCATATCATCATAAACTATCAACAGAATTCTGGCATTATTCACCACCCCTTCCTCCAGTGTGAATGAAGGAAAGCAAGACTTTTATTTTAATGTTTTATACTTCCTACGTGTCACCTTGATTTGTTTTCCTCTCTCGTGTTTTAGGCTCTCCCCACTTTCTTTTTCTTCTTTTGGATAGTTATTTATAGTATCTGTCAAACATGATACAAACATGATTACAGGTCTGAGATAAGAGATGAGTGCTCTGCATGCATAGAGCAACAGGATATGCCCTGAACTGAGAACTCATAAATTTATGGACAAGCACAAATTAAAAGCCGCATATGGATTTGCCAATAAGGATCTATCTGCATTCATTTAGGTCAGTAAATCTCTCTTTATCCCTCTCTCATGGTCATCCCTAGGAAGAAACAGTTGTGTTACCTTTTGGAGGCGAAGGGGAGGAAATTGGGAACTGCAAGCGAAGATGTCAATGACTGCCGAAAAATTGGAGGAGAAAATGTCAACCGTTTGACACTGAATTACACCACGAGAGATTCCCAGATGGAGAAGTTGGAGGTAAGGAGGCCAAGTGGAACAGGCATTCTTGGGGGAAAAGGAAAAAAAACTCAGCTGTTTGTTTTTGTTGCAGTAGCTCATCTACTTTTTAATCAGTTTCTCATATATTTTCTTTTGCCTGAGTCAGCACAGTTGACTTCCATCCAGCGAAAGAGTTTATTTCAAGATTTTAACTGAAACATAACCAATACATCCTGCTCCACAACCTAGTGGAAGTGCTATTAAAAAAATCTCCAGAAGCTGACACATACATATATTGTAAATGGAGATATTCATCATGCTCTGGATCTGAATAAAAGCGCACTCTTTCTCTCCCTTCTTCCTGCACCCTGTTAGTTTATTCTGCTAAAAAATGAACATAAAAGGGCTTCATTGGCAAAAAGCCTTATATGTGCAATGCTGACTGGATGTGTAAGTGAGAAAGAACAAATTCACATTGATTGATTGATGGATGTCAATTTCCTATCATCCGTAGCAGCTCCCAGGATGATTTAACTGTGGTAAAATATTTGGTCATGGGAAGGGGGAGCAGATTCTGCAACAGCATTAGAGGGTAGCTCTAGGTTACGTTCTTGGGGGCATGCCTCCAGAAGAGAAAAAAGGGTCTCTGGAAGTATCAAGTTCCACTTCTTTTTTGTTTTGATTACTTGTTTGGGCTTGAATCCATTGTCTTGGGGTCCTTTCATGCTACACCATTATAGTGTTATAATTCTGCCATGGTTTCATCCTGTGGAATTCTGAGATTTGCAGGGTTTAGAATTCTCAGCTAGAGAGCTCTAATGCCTCACGGACTACAAATTCCAGGATTCCCCAGGGTGCAGCCATGGCAGTTAAAGTGGAATCATAGTGCTATAATTGTGTAGAGTGGAACAGCCCACGGTTAAACTGTGCCAGGTCTCCCTCCCTCCCTGGTGTTCTTCCCTTCCTTCCTCCCACTGATTGTGTGTCACACCCAGTTTCATACAACAGTTCAGAAATTGATTTTCACCTATTTCCCTTGAGTCTTTCATTATTACTACTGTTATTCGGAATTTACGGTCAAAGTGCTAAAGCAGCATCACACTGGTGGTTAATTTTGTTTTAGTCCTGACATTACTCTTTCTCTTCCTTGATCTCCATTTAATCTGGAAACAATGACTCTTGTTTACCGACAGCGGCCTTCTTAGCTAGTTCTAAGAATGTAGAGACACACAGATTATGTTAAAGTACAGATTATTTTATTTCAGAAAAAAACTGGGTTAATTTAAACTGACCTGAGAAGTGGGAATAAGAAGTTCACTGTTTATTGATAAGGTGCAAAATTGTCCAGTACGGGAAAGACAAATTCCATGTAGGTACTTGTGGATTTTTTTGAAACACACATCCTAAGGGTAGTTGGCAAGACTGAACCATAGCTGCTAGTCTAACTTGCCCTCAACAACAAATGATCATTGTAAACATGGCAGCTAATTTGCCTTCCCGGGTGGCAAGCTTTGTTCAGTGATGAGTAATTTATATTTTAAGATCAAGACCTCTCAGAGGGATTTTGTCCTCTTTCACTACCCGTTAAAAACAGTTCTGTGTGGCTTTGGAGGAGCAACCCCGTGACCTCACGTTTTTCAGCTGTGCTATAAATCAATTGGATTTTACACTGCGGCAACCTCCAAAGGGCAAATTGTTAATAGGGCTTTGTGGAAATCTTACATAAAAAGGGGATTAGGATAATTGAACCAGAAAGCCTCAATGCTGCGACAATAGATTTCTCTCTTCCCTTGCCCCGACTTGTAAAGCTCACCATAAAGCCAGGCTTTGGCAAAATTGCATGGGTTTTTGTGATCTTGTTAGTTAAAAAACTCTGCACAATACACAGAATGCTGCTTTATAGAGTGCAGAAAAATACATTTAATACAAAATGAAAATCCCTAACTCCATATTAAAACATCTCCTCACAGTTAAAAAATGTGCTTCTCTATTTTGTCTTTTAAAAAGCATGTTACAAAAGCCCTTATTCAAAAACTGGGAAAAGACTTTTTTAAAACCATCATGGAGCATTTAATTAATTATTCTTGTTTTGCCCTGTGTCTAAGCATTTCAAGGTTGAAGTAAAAAGATATGGTATAGAACTAAATTACCAATAAGGAAAAAACAACAACTCCTTAGCAACAATAGAATAAACTATGATAAACATCTTTAAACAGTTTGAAACAGTTTAAAACCATAAGAGTAGTTTTAACCGGACTGAAAGCATATTAAACAATTTCAGCATTTAAAACAAGATTTAAAGCCAGTGCAAACACTTGAAGATGATTTAAAAACAGGGACTTGTGCAGATTGATAAGAGGACAGGTCTTCTTGTGGATTAGCAACTTGCTAATGATCAGGAGAAAGGAGGCAAGAATACAGGAAGTCCGCAGTTTTTGGTGTCCTGTTATCTGACAGCTTGCTCTTTTGACACTTTCAAATTAAGGAAAAGTTCCATTAATTTGGCAAGGGTTCTGCTCTTTCATCAGTTCTTCTTGCCTACGGAGGCTCTCTTGGAACCGCTGTCACACATGTGCTGCTTGCAAAAGCAAGCTGAATGGAGGGAGAAGGTGCTAAACTGGCCGAGAGCTGTTGCCCATTGGTCCCAAGTGACCCTTTGCAAGTCCTTCGTGTTCCCTGCAGTGCAGTACCTGGGTTCCACTTTTCAATCACTTCTGTTTTCTGACATTGCTCCAGTCCCTAACCTGTCAGATAAGTGGGGAGTCCTGTAAATGGACGTTCTTTGTAGCAGAAGCAACATCCTCCAAGGTCTGAATCTGAATCTGAAACTAGAGTTTATTATCTTGTTTGTAAATGATAAAACAATTAGGGATGAGCAATGAGATGTTTTCGTTTGAGGGGCCAGTGATTCAGGGTAAAACCCCGAGGGGCTTGTGAAGAGCTCCAGACTCAATTCAATTGACATTAAAATGGCCAGTGTAGTTCCATGCACCTAAATGCATGCACACAGTGAGGCAGCAAATCCTGGCTTGACATAAACACTAACGGGGTCAAGCCTGGCAGTGACAGAGCAGGAAGAAGCTAATGCCAAAACCCTGTATTGACCTTGATGTATGAACAGAGCTAGCATTTTTGTGCTTGTGTCCAAAGCGAGACATAACTTGTCATTAGTTTACTGTTGGAGCTGGCTACAATATTTGTGGAGGTGGGATTTTGCTTTTCCCTTGCGCTGTAGTTGAAAAGGAGCTCATTTCACCTTCTGCCTAAGGAACTTGGCAGTGCTCAGATGCTTCTTTCAGTTATACCAACTAAAGCAGCTGTGGGGGGAAAAAGAGGGAGAGATCTCCTTACCTCTTTCGGAATCTCTCGTTCTCTGGGGACTTAACGTGACTGTGTATCCCCTCTCTTCTCTCATATACGTCTCTGGTATTTTTATAATTAAACTTTGCTGCTCCAAAAGGATTTGTTTCCTGATTTTTACCCTTGACAATGGTTTCCTTTGTACAGGAAGCAAAGGACAGGAAGAACTTCTGCCAGACCTACATCCAAGAGCTTGTGAAGGAATCGACGGACATCAGTATGAAAAATGAGTCCTTCCAGAAACTTTGGCCTCAGATGTTCATTGAACTTGTCAGGGATGCAGTGATTGAGATACGCAACAAGGATTCCTACATGAAGCTTTCCTTACAGCGGATCATAGAACAGAAATCATAAAAGACAGCTAGTTTCCTCTCACTTCAGTAGCACACTGGGGTTGTTTTTCTTCAGAGGCCTAAAAATTGTGTTATAAAATTAGCATCACCCTTGGACACTTTTTAAACAGTATCTCCAAGGACTGACACAAAGAGACCTCATCCTCACAGTAAAAGGTGCCCTTCATTTTTGAGATGAGATGTCTTTTTTCCTCCTTGCGCACATGTTCACTCATGCGTGTATACACAAGTGACTAAAAACAGCAGTGTGCTGGTAATTTGTCACCTCTGCTGTGCTTTACTGAATCCTTACTTCTTTGCTTTTTTTCTAGTGCTGCTTTTCATGCTAGAATATTAATTTTAAGGATGTCACTTCTTTTGGATGCTCCCCTGTACAATTTTTTATCTTTTTAATTTATTTTTATTTTTTGCCTTGATACTCCTGCTGCTGTGGTTGGGGTGGGGAATATCACTGTTGAAAACACTGGATTTTCAGGATTGGAAATTTAATAAATTATTCTGTTTATAACTTATAAATCTGAGAATTTGAAAGAGTTCTTGTCATTTGATATTGATGTAAAAATACAAGGTAGGATTGGAGCTTTTTAAGTGTAGGAGATTTACAAAAGGAACTCAGAGATCCTGCAGGTGAAGGATGCAGGATGTGTCTGCATTTTTTAGCTCAAGACTGCTGTGTGTACCAAAGGTATTGTCAGCACAAATTGTGAATCCACACCCATGCCTCTTATATGGATAGACTCATAAGGAAGACAGAGCTGTCTAGCAGTTCCTTTTAAATCCACACCATGTGGCTGGCAAACTCTGGTTTTGCTCTGTGTGTTGTGCCCCCCAAGCTAAATGAGGAAAGAAAACACAGTTACATAGACGTCAATTTTATGCAGGCCGTATTTATAAAATAGTTTCCATGGCCTGAGAAACAAGCTTTCTTTTACGGTTGTTTAACAAAGTTATTAATGAGCAGGGGGAAGGGTGCTTTCAGGAGATAGTTCAGGGAGAGAAGGAAACAGCAGTTGAACCCAGCTGAGCTCATGGAAGGGTTTTGGTTGTCTTACCGTTTCCTTTCACTCTGTTGAATCCAGTCAAGTGGAATGGTTGTTAATGGTGACACTTCTACGAGGGTGAAGCCAAATGAGAGTTGGCCCTGGTTGGGTCATCATTCCTGCTACAGTACACTCCCAGCCCAGTGCTGATGATGCAAGTGAGGCAGTCTGGGAGGGAACTAGGCTAAGCAATGGAGCTCTGGAAGACCCATAAGCAAGGTTCTTCTTCGTGGTCTCTGTGCCTCATACATTAGGAGCTTTCGCGCCTGCTCGGTAGCGTTCGGAAGATTCTAGAGCTCGTTAGCTTTGGCGGGAACCCCTCCCCCACGCCGGTGCTGCACATGCTCCTCCCGCCGACTAACGATCTCTCCTCAGTTCTTTCTTGTCCGCCTCAGCGTACAGAAGGTTCTGCTTGTTGGCTTGGCTCTTGCTACATGGATAAATGGGGCAGACCCATAGACGATTGTCCTGGCTGTTGGGTCCCATGAATCCTACCTGTGCTTGACTGTGTAGTCCCCAGCTCTTTATTTGCATAGGCTTATTGTCATTTCTGTTTCTCTATAATGGTATATTGGCAGTTGGTTCAAAAGACTATTTTTTTTTACTTGTTTTGTTAATAATTGCTTTGTTTTTTATTTTTTTTAAAATGAATTTATGCTCTAGCAGAGCTGTGTGCAGATAGAGTGTTCTATGTTAATCGTTCTTTTTTCCCCCAGTTTTTATATCTTTTATATATCTTTCTAAAACACTTTAATTGTTTCCAAGGACTTAACATTTTGGGGTTATCATTAATCACCTGCTGTTTTCCTTGGCATCAAGTCTGTGCTACTAAGAGCACCAGCCTCTCTGTTTCTTCCTTGGATTTGAAAAAGATGGTTTGGTTTGAGCAGGTATGAAAAAGAGTGGGTTTGTTCTTCTAAATTCTGAAAGCGATCAGATCCAAAAGGCCTGGCTGGTCGCCATGACTCACCCATATAGATCTGGCCTATCCCTGTGCAGAGTACCTAAGAAGGGAGCACAGTGGTTTTTGGTGGCAACTCCACCACCCATGTCTGCATCAGTATTCCTGCTCTCTACCCTTCAGTATTAGGGGCAGGAGAGAGCTAAGCAAGATCACAGCTGAAATGGCCATATTCATCAGAATCGTATCCTCTGAAATGGGTGCAGCCAAGACAAGGAGTAAGATTTGTGGAAGAGAATCTGAGGGTGTTCTTTATGCCAAGAAAGTTTCATGTGGGAGAAGGCAGTCCTTAGGTACTGTAAGCCATAAGTTGATCTGGGAACAGCTGGCAAACCTACCCTGAGTAGAACTTTTTTGGCCGATCAATACTTTATTCCGTTTCTTTTCTTTTTACCAGGAGAGCGTGTTCAGCTGGGTATGAAGCACAGAGCTCCAAAGGAGAGGTTAATCTGTCCATTTGTATATTTCAACTGAAGAATTTTGTTTTCAGGGAGAAATTGGAGACTTCTATGTCCTAGTTACTTGTATACTCTGGTTGGATTTCTATGAGTGACAGGATGTGCAGGCATAATCTGTCACCTGTGGCAGGTCTTCTTGCAGAATTTATTAATGTGTAGGTACAGACCCTCGAATTACAAAATATATGACATGTTTGCATTGGCTTCACGTTTGTTAAAACATTGCTAGGACTATTGGCCTCATTGCCTTACTACAAAATGGGTGTTGTCAGGTTGTCTTCTAGGGAGGCAACCCCTCACTCCTGTAAAACTTATTGGTCAATAAGAAACTCGGTAAGCTTATTTAAAAGACAGTGCACCTACTGCCATTATTACAAAAATGTCCTGGGAACATTCTGCAGTGGAGTCCTCATTGGTGTGTGCCGCCTCCTGTGTTCTGTTATTTCTTTTAAATACAAAAAGAGTTCTATGTAAAGACAAAGGCTTTCATGGCCGGAATCCATAGGTTGTTGTGAGTTTTCTGGGTTTTGAGGCCATGTTCTATTAGTATTTTCTCCTGACATTTCGCCTGCATCTGTGGCTACCATCTTCAGATCCTCTGAAGACGCCAGCCAGAGATGCAGGTGAAACCTCAGAAGAAAATACTAATAGAACAAGGCCTCAAAGCCTGGAAAACCCACAACAACCTATAAAAAGAGTTCTGTTTGGCAAGTTAAGTGATTCCCCCCCCCCTAAGAATTCCAATCTGGCCCTCTGGGCTTCCGCAGGTCACTGTGCCCCCTTCCCCATGCCACCTTTGTTTGACGGTTTCCTGACTCTTACACATGCATAGATAGTATGTGCACACACTTTGAATTGGCATGTACCAAATGCTTCGGCCATTCAATGGCTTGGATCTGTTTCCCCATTTGTTATGCATCCTCGCTCAGCAAAACAATCCAGATCTAGGATGATTGGAGCTCTATCTCTTTTCCGGCTTTTGAAAGAGGATCTAAAATAAAAGACCGAGCGTGTGCTTTTGTTTACGTAGAGTGTCTCTGTAGCATGAAAGGAGCAGACGTTCAACATAGGATGCTCCTGCCAGAACTGGGAAGGAAAACACGGGGGCAGGCGGGAGAGGTTTTCTTTCTAAAATTATTTGTATGCAATTCGAGTGAGACAGGCTGCCTTGTTTGCCAGTAAAGATCTGTATCTTCAAAGAGACCGTAAGCTGCATTCTCCATCCCACGATCAGACCCTGAACTCCCTTGGCACTGGTTTTTATAGACCATTGCCCATTTTCTTCATCTTAATTACATGCCTTTTAGAAAATAAAATTGAAATTGTCCTGAAGCTTGGCCCATCTCAAATGCATACTTGCCCTCGGTATCTCATCCATTACAAACAAGCATAAAGACGTCTCATTCCTTCATCCCCACCACTTGCCTGTACATTTTAGGAGAAGTCAATGGATGTGAATTGCTGTTTTCAGTCGTTCTGTTGCTGCCTACCTAACTCATAATTCATGAGAGCAAGCTGGTTTGGTATAACCAAGAACATAGGGAGGTTCTTAGGTTTTGCTTTTCTACGTGAAGTTCAATCTTCTTTGAAATTGTGTCCGTCTTTATATTTTTACCATCTTTCTCTGTTTTGGTTGCTTTCTCACTATATTCCTCTGTCCCTGGTATTTTTCGGTTCCTTTACATGATAGACTTGTTCAGGTGTCTTGTAACCTAGAATAAGTAAACGCACAAGGAAAGGAGTCTCAGATGTGTATGATCGCAAATCCTGATTATGCATAGAGAGGGCCCTTCTGATGATTTTTCTCCATAAGTCAAGAGTATGGAGGCTATGTGTGTGGGGATTACTATTATTTTATTTCATTCCCTTTACTGTGCTTTGCTGCTGTGCTTTGCTGTGCATTTACAACCCCCAGCTTCCCTCCTTCCCAAGTGACTCAAGATCTTTTGAAACAAGGGCTTGAAACCATAACTTCACAGTAGAATGGCATTAAAACACAAATAATCAATGTTACGACAACTGTAGCTGTGGTAGGAACATAGAATGCTGCCTTACATTGAGTCAGACTGTTGATCCATGTAGTTCAGACAAATCTCTGTCGACTAATTTGAAGCAGATTCAAATTGCAGGAAAAGAAGTTCCAGGGGAGCATTACAGAGAACTTCTTGACTGTGAGAAAACCCTTTGACAGTGGAACAGACTGCCTTGGTGGGGCCTGGTGGACCCTCCTTCTTTAGAGATCTTGAAAGAGAGCTTGAATAGCTGTCTTTTAGGAATGCATTTTAATCTATGACACCCCACAGGTGAAGTGCCTCCACAGCTTCCTCACGATCTTCAGGAATTGCCTGGGATGGTCCAAATGTCCTCTTTAGAAAGTCAGCCACTGCTCCCAGTCCTTGAACAGAGTCTGTAATAGCAACCACAGCCAAAGTTTACAGAAACTTATCAGTCAGTTACTGTTCTTGTTTCAGCAGTCAAGGTCAGCAATAAATTCAGAGTGTCAGTTCAAGGGAGTACCCAGAAGCGTGGTCAGCACACAAAGCAAGAGTCAAGGTTTTTCAGGAACACAACCTAAAGATCTAAAGAAGAACGTGTTGCGGCCACCAGATTTGCCAGTTGCCTGCAACAGACTCCTCTGGTATTTATTCGCCAGCAGCCCTCCCCAGCTGTTTGCCTGGTGAATGAGACTTCCCTATATAAGCGCCCTGAGCCTTGTGGGCTCTCCCTTCCTCATCTACACTGGGTTGCAGTAAGTATTGTCCTGCTTATGTCTTTGTGTTGTGGCTGTTGGGGAGGATCCTGACTGTATTTGCGCCTGGTTCCTGAAACAGGGGTGTGACACCAGGCGCTGCTTCTGCAAGCCCTATGTCAGAACCTTAAGTCTTCTCTGGCTCTTATTGGAACCTCTGCTTTCCCCCTTCCTCATCTGAAGAGGCCTCCTCCAAGTAGAGCAGAACAAGAGGCATTTATAAAGCCTGTTGGTATATACCTAAAATGGTCCCTGTTTGGGGATGATGGTTCCGTGGCCTGAGCTGCAATGAAAGTCACACGAAGTGGTGTTAACAGTGATTTATTCGTTTGAACATGCAAACAAACAGAACCAAATCTGCCCTGCCTTTCCTCTCTTCAGTTTTGAGCCTCCAAGCCCCCGCAAAGAGTAACGTACTGGGATTGCTGGCCGGAGCTCCGCAGCCGTGCCCACAGAAGTGATACTATGTCAGTTCAGGCCAAGAATTTCCTTTTCATTTACTTTGATGGATGTCCTTGCTAGGTACATTAGCAAGGCTTCGTATTCTACCTTGCACGTTTGGGAGCTTCATGTGGACGCTGAACAGATCTGAAGCGAAACCTCATTCCATTTCTTGAATTCTTGAAGCTGAGAACATGGGGGAGAAAGGGGTGCTAGGCCCTCCGCCCCCTCAAGGTCTCTGCATATTTTATACCTATTCGAGGCTCAGAATAAGAAATACAAAGTGTCTTTTTTTTGTGGGGAGGGGGCGGCGGGGTATGTCTCAGGCCGTGCCTTTAATGCTGGAGTGCAAAGGGAGGATCATCCAGAATCACATCTGGTTTCCATCGACTTAAAATATACTGTTAGACAAATGATTGTAAAGTTAATTCAAAATACAGTGGTGAAGAATCCGGGCCTATGAAATGTTGTGTTTGCATTTGCTTTTATATACACTCCCATCGTCTAGACGTCTTATTTGGGTATGGGAGAGTTTAATGGCATTAACGTAATTTACATTTGGTGAAACAAGCCATGGTGGCGTTCAGAGAAATGCACGAGTTTTCGACATGAACCGTCTTCACTGCCGGGCTCGCAGTTGCCCTGTCTCTCCGTGGCCCCATCCCTAGGCATCCGGCCGCACCCTTCTTGCCATTCCATCTCGTGCCTTTCCTTCCGTTGCTGCGGCAGACAGGCCAAGAAACCATATCTTGGCATTTCACAGCTGGACTGTTTTAAGGACCCTTTGAAGGCCATTTCTGCACTGGACTGTTATAGCGCTGTTATTCCACTTTCAACGTCCTATGGAATTCTGGGGTTTGCAGTTTAGGGAGGGGCCGGCTGGCTGAAGCTGAGAGAGTGTGACTTGATCAAGGTCACCCAGTTGCCAGAGTCATACTGTAATACTCAAACCAGCTACACCACCCTGGCTTTCAGGAAGTAGATCGCGGAAGTAGTCTCTGCCAGATGGATTGTTCTGCCAAAAAATGCATTCAAGACACCTGTTTACAGGCTCCCAAGAAAGAATGTGAGAAAGATCTCTGCCTCAGGTTGCCAGTAAGAGTAGACATAGGGTTAGATTGCTGGTCCTCAACTTAAGGACCGACTAAATAAGTTGCAACATGGGGCCCACATACCTTCCAGCTGTACCAATTTGGCAGGGACATTCCCAGTTAATTTTCTGCCATCCCACTTCTTCATGTGTTTTTAAAAATGTCCTGGTTTCTCTCTCTCTTCCTACTTTCCCCTTAAGAACCCTGGTCTCCAGAGTTATGGTCCAATGCTCAAAGCACTACACCACTCTGGCTCTGCCTTGCATCTAGGGATGGGCAAAGGTGTGTTTTGCATTCTCCTGATCCCTTGTGAATTATGATAAATGATGAATGTCAAAGACACTGAGATAGAATTCTCACTCTTATGAAAAGGATGGGAAATTCCACCAGTCCCTTCCCCTTGGCCTTTATAGACCCCCTAAATGGCCTAACTATACTGGCCTAGAAGGGGGGAACCGCCTCGCCCAAAACGGGTTGCAGCCGCTGACCATAGAAAAATTATTTAAAACCAGAAGTGGAATTCTGGCTACTTTCAACCCCCCTCCTCCTTTTGGCATCTTGGACGTCCAAATGGCCTCCAGAGTGTCCCAGGATGGAAAATAGTCTGATGGGCTTTCTGCCATTCTCTACCCCAATTCTAGTTATGTCTTAAGTTAAGAGCATACTGGTCATGTTGCTTCTCCAAGTAATAATTCTGAACCCAATGAAACTTTCCCTTCTGTTCTGAAATCTCTAGCATTGCCGTAACTTAAAACTTCCATTGACGTAATGGAACTGATCCTTCATATGGAAGCTTCAAAAGAGCGAGTCATCAGGTAAGAGGATATTTAAAAGTGGGGGCTTCCTGTAGAATGCAGCTGAGGAGTCCTTCCTTGTGAAACTGAGAATCTGGATTTTCTAGCTCTTCCGATTCTACGCTGTGTCCTGTGCTGGCCAGATCAGTTTGCATGATGCGTTTCTTGTAACCACCTTTTTGATTTAAACAGAATATGGTATCTATAATTCAGCTGCTGGTCTGATACCTCTGTGGAAGATGGGGATGCCAATCTTAATTTATTATATTCTTGCACACAGGAATTGATCATGTTGAAAGTTTTCTCCTTCCTGGGCAGGATTATGGGAATCTGTGTACATTTTTGAGGATTTTTCACATTTTGAGATTTCCTTGTGGAAAAATTCGTTTGACAAAAATACAGATTCTTTTTTTTTCCCTGCAGAAAAGTCTATTTTGTGCACATAACTCTTGTTTTCTGTTCAAATTTTTTTCTTTGCAGGAAAATAAGTTTTTATGGAAACAAACTTGACACACACAAAAAATCCGAAACTGAATAATCACATAGAGAATAATTGTATAGAGACCATGTTCACAATGAATAAGGAAATCTGGGAGTATGCTTTATATCCCTTGTGGAAGATGATGGGAACAGCCCTAATACCCAGAAATTTCAGCTCGCAGGTCACAAAATGTGGTATACATTAAGGAATTGTGGTTCAACTTTTTTTCTCTATTGGGATAGCCGTGTTGCTGTGGGTCAGGCTGGTTTTGACCATTTTAAATTCAAATCCTGCCCCATTTTTTCTACCATGGGCTATTGCCTTGCATGGTTAACTTCTAAACTCTTCAAGACCTTCTTAACACCTAGCATAGAAATTATCTTGGTACTAGGTTTCTTTCCATGTAATGCTCAAGTTTATATCAGCTAATGTCAAGAGAACGATTAATTGGATGGTTCCTATCCAGAACTACTTGGAAATCTGGAGAACAGGCTGCCAAATACCAGGACTTGATTTATTCTGGTAGTTTAATTTTACTGCTGTTTTTAGAACATTGCGAAAGCCTTTGAAATGTTTAAGGGGTTTAGTGGAAAATTGACTTCGGCTCAATTAAAAATGATTTCCAGCAGAAACCTGCAAGGCTGAAAAAAACAACAACCCAAAAACAAAACCAAGACAGCCTCACAAGGGAAGAGAACTTTGCCATGTCCTTATTTCCATACCTTCTCCTGCATAATTCTGTGACAGTTTGAAAGCTGTCAGGATTCCCTGCAATTTATTTGACCGCAAGCAACCTCCCTCCACCCTACTCTCCAGTTCTCCTAGTAGGCCAAGCTGACATGGAAGGTGAAGCTGCTTTGACTGCCTTTCTGCTCCAGGAATTGTTTGGTGGCATGGGCTATAAATCAAGGGAAGGCAGACCTAAGAAAGCTGGAACATCTGGCTTAACCTGACCCCCCAAAAGGAGAGAACTTCACATCTGCAAGACAGAAAATCCCAGACGGCAACCTGCATTTACAAGCAAAGGGCAAGCAAAGTTTAACACGCAGAAGAAACTGCCGTTCATCAACCCACACAGGCTCTGGGATCCTATGCAAAATTCCTTCTCCAAGCTTTCTTAACCTTGTTTGGATGTCTGGTGACTGGAAAGAAGAGACTGCCACACCTTGACTCTGGAATACTCTTCCCAAAGTTCCCAGAGCTCAGGGCCCAGCTGTGAATCTCAGAGCCTGGACCGTCTTCTCAGGATGAGAAGGAGAAATCACAGGGCAGGAGCGCTGCCTTGAATAGTATGCATGTGCGTGTGTGTGTGTGTGTGTGTATATGCAAGCATCTTCCACTTATCAATGGCCCACTTTCAACAATCTGTTCTTTCAACCCTTCCCAGTTACAACCAGCACCCATATATTCAATGCATGGTGCACTCTTTTGACCTCATGCAGTAATTCAGTGGTTCTCAACCTGTGGGTCCCCAGATGTTTGTGGACTTCAGCTCCCAGAAGCCCCAGCCACTATGGTCAATGCTCAGGGCTTCTGGGAGCTGAAGTCCAAAAACATCTGGGGTCCCACAGGTTGAGAACCACTGCACTAATTAAAAAGGGCCAAAGAGTGGATCATCCACAAGTCACCACAGACTACTTTTTCTCTCATCGACTTGGCGCCATATCTTTGTTCCGTTCGTACACAGCCTGAAAAAAAGATGGTGCCAAGTGGATTAGCTTCCACAGTTTGACTGTTTCTGCTTTTCAACAGTGCTCTGGTTCCTAACCTGTGGGATAAGTGGTGGAATGCCTTTATATACAGTAGAGTCTCGATTATCTGTCCTTCGGTCATCCGACATTCCGGATTATTCGACGTCGCGGCTGCTTGGGGGCGTGGCTGTAGGCATTTCCACGCCCCCAGACACGCCCCAGACACGCCCCCACACATGGCGGCCGCTACGGGCCTCCGGATTATCCGACATTTTCAGCTATCCGACTATTAGCCCGCCTGTTTATGTCGGATAATCGAGACTCTACTGTATATAAATATTTCCTTGCTTGTTAGACTTGATGTCTTTTATTCAGACACCACACTCTGTGCAATTGTAGCTGATCCTTACGGTAGCGTGCTCAATGATGTCACCAGGATCTTCCCCCTGTAATGTCAACCCTTAGAACAGAACAAGGACCTGCTCCATGATCTCACAAGGGAGCTATCCCATGTCTCTAGTTTGGGTCCTCAGATCTTGGAACCTAGGGTAATTCTGGTCCGGCCATCCTGCTGATAAATCTGTTTTTCTTTTGGTGCTGCGTGAACATTCTACCAGTCCAGGCCTTTTTGCCCTTTAAAAAGCTTTGAGTGCTATGCTATTTTATGGGACCCTCCCTCATGTCAATCTGGTTAGAAAGTTCCTTAATACTATGCTGGATAGAGATGTGCTGTATTGGCCGAAGAGAGAAATATTAATATATAGAAAAAGAGACAGTCTAGTTGTGGTCAGGAGCTGTCCGGGCTAAAATTGGGTGGCTGTAACTCAAATTTCTCACTGCTGTATTGAGGAAATCACAAAAGTGGCCTGGGAGTCTTTGAGCCCTTCCGTACTACACTCTTATGGTGCTATTATTTCACTTTCAACATCCTGTGGAATTCTGGAGTTTGTAGTTTCTTGAGGCCAAAGAGCTCTCTGGCTGGGAATTCTAAAGGACCCTCCCAAAACTGCAAACCGCAGGATTCCATAAATTGGTGGAAGTGGAATAGTAGCACTGTGACAGTCTAGTGTGGAAATGGCCCTAGAAATAGCAAAAAGGTACATGAGACAGAGCAATATCTTTTAAATTAAAATGGAGCTTTGAATTCTGGCTAGTATGGAACTGGACCCATACCCTCCCAGCATTTCACAGATGAAAACCGGGACATGTGGCCAAGCAAAATCAGAGTGTGGTCAAGAATGGCCAAAGGTGTGAAGGAGGAAGAACGCACACAGGTGCTAGGAGAGGCCGCAGCTGTTGGCTTTTGCCTCGTTCTCCAGGGAAGGACAAGCTTTCGTTGGCTCGTTTCCTCCCCCACCTGCGGAGCTAATTGAGTACCACCTGCGTTTGAGCACTGTCTGCGGCAATTGAAGGAAGCTGGGGAGAAAGGGGAAGAGGAGGAGACGGAAGCTGGGACATTTTTAAAAGGAGATGAAAAAGTGAGAATGGCGGAGGATTAAATAAGAATGTCCCTAGTAAATGGGGACAGCTGGAAAGTATGTTGACTTCATGTTACAGCTGATGTAGAGGGCCCGCAATCCAGTCCAACCGGCCACTTGAGGCAAGCGCTTTCTTACACTCTTGGAGGCCTGTAAACAGGTGTCTTGAATTCCTCTCTGACTGGAAGGCAGGACTTGAAGTTTGATAGGGGCCGCTGCCAGGGCCTCCTTTCTGAGAGCCAGTGTGGTGGAGATGCTCTGCACTTTGCAGTTTCAGGACTCTGGAGACCAGGGTTTGAATGCCTGCTCAGCTATGGAAATGCCCTGGGGTGCCACTGGCCAGGTCACTCTCTCTCAGCCTTGGAGAAAGGCAACGGCAAACCCCCTCTGGACAAACCTCGCCAAGAAACCCCCATGATAGCTTGTCTCAGAGCTTCCATAAGTCGGAAATAACTTGAAGGCACATGATGATAACTTGCAGGAACTGAACCGGGAGACTTCTGCATCCAGTGCAGGTACTCTTCCATTGACTGTGACCCTTCTCCAAAGGAAGCCTGCCTTATTTGTGTGATTGAATTGTTCAGTTTTTAGAGTTTCTAGGAAAATTTCTGAGGGCTTAGTTTTGTCTTCCTTTTCATAGGGTTTAGGACTGACCTTGTTACAAAAATGGTGCCTTGTGTTCCCAGGTGCTTACTTGCCACCTGCTCAACCTGTGTGTTTATAGATAAATAGAATATTTCAAAGGCACCCCTAGCCTCCCTCCCTAGTCCTCCTTTACCTTAAAAGGAGATTGACTTTCCCAAAAAATCATCCTGAACTTTAAAGCGTCCGTTGGGATTGAACTCAACTTCCTCTCTTCTGTAAATATGCGCTCCCAACTGGCTTGCCAGCATTTGGGTCTCTGTGGCTATTGTGTGAACTCGCTGACCCACCCACCCATTCAATGGCAGCCCGAGGGCAGAGATAAACATTACGAGGCAGCCATGGAAAACAACCGGCTCTGGTGTCTAATTTCCCTCTCCCTGCTGTAAGGTCTAGAACAATGCACAGTATGAGGGGGAAAAGGAGGACAAAGAATATATACCCTTCCTTTGTTGCAACAGTTGAACTTCAGGTCATTCTGGGGAGATTGGAAGAAGCTGGATTCCAAACAGTTGAATGCAAAGTCCTTTTCGTGCATAGCTATCTGAAGGACTGTATTCTCCCATATGAGCTTGACAAGTTCTGGGGAGGCCCTTCTCTCTGTCCCACCAGCTTCACAGGTATTTGTGGTGGGAACCTTGGAGAAGGCTTTCTTGGTGGCTGATCCCAGGCTCTGGAACTGAAGCAGGCCTTTGAGGGCTGATTGTTCAGGGGAAAAGAATATCTCGTAATGCGCCTATATTGTCTACATAATCTCCAGTCCCTTTCTGGGCACAACTCAAATTGCTGGTTATGACCTATAAAGCTCTATATGGCTTGAGTCCAGCCTATTTGAAGGACTATATCTCCCTAGATGAGAGCCGGCGTGGAGTGGCCTTGGGCATGTCACACCCTCTCAGCCCCCAGAAACCCCCATGATAGGTTTGCCTTAGGGTCATTGTAAGTTGGAAGTAACTTGAAGACACACAACAAGCAATCTCCTTAAACAACACAATTTGAAGGTCTTTTCCTCAGTCCTGCTATCTTCATATGGTCTGGTGGGGACTTGGGAAAGAGTCTTCTTGGCCGTTGGTTCCAAGATGTGGAAATCTCTTCCAAGGGAGGCTCGCTTGGCCCCCTTTTTGCTTTTTTCTTCACCAACAGGCAAAGCTTTCTTATTTAAAAAGCCCTTCCACTTGTAAGTGGTTGGGGGTAGTGCAATGGATGTGCTGGTTCCTAAGGTAGAAGAGGTTTTAATGTGTTTCAGACTGATCTAAATGAACGTTTTCAAATGGATCGTCGTTTAATGCTTTTTAAAATTCTATTATAGATTATTTTAGCTATTTTGTTTCAAGGTGCAGTGTAGGCACCTTGGGTCTCATAAGAGAGAGAAGTGGAATATAAATTCAGTAAAAAAGATTCTGAGCCTATTTTTTCAGATAGGGTAGAGCTCCTTGGATCGTTCCTTTTAAAGTTCAGACTAAAACATGGAGTGGATTCATTACTCCACTGACATGGAAGCCACCATCATGATATCAGAATGGGGGTTAGGTACACTATATTTATTTTTATTTATTTATTAAATTTATATCCCACTTTCTTCCAAGATGGCACCAAAGGGGGGAAGTACCCTGGTGCTGCTAGCAACAGTTGCTAGATTTGAACCCACTGTTAGCTAAAGTAATTTATATTTTCTGGCATTGTTGAGAAGAAAACTTGACCCAGATGTGTGTCTCTGGAGATTGGAGGGAGGCACTTCCAGCTACTGAACTGAGACTGTTCTCACTTTTCACCTACATAAGAGTATATAAAAATAGAAATTTGGGAAACAAAATTCTGCTAAAGCTGCAATCCAGCGCAGATTTGGCAAAACGGGTGATAGGGTGGAGGAAAGCCTACTATCCGTAATGAGACTTACTTCAAAGTAAATGGAAGCATAGACTTGCACTGTTAAGTCATCAACATGATCCAGATGTCTAAACAGAGAAATTTATGTTAGAAAGCGTAGGGTTTTGACTCAATTATCTTTCTCCCAGGCTTTGTACTTGGGAGGGAGGGGGGATGTAAATGTATTTTCACTGGCAGGAAGAGAGTTTTAGCTTGTGGTTCGTCTAGGTTCAGACATTTTTTCTTACGATGCAGCCATTACTTTGGGATTATTATTTATTTTATTTTTTTGAGGCATTCCCACCAACAACTGGCACTGTGGTCTGGCCCGAGGCACGGAAGCTCTCTCCAAATCGCTTTAGCTCTGGTTAACCGGAAGATCTTGGAATGTGGATATGTTCCCCTTGAAGCAGGAGGCGAAGTCCTGGAGATGTGTAGCAGGATGTTTCCACTTTTGCTCTGCTTTTTTTTTTAAAGAGGGGGAACCTTTGGTGGCTGAGCTATTATTCCACCCTGCCAAAAAAATGTTTGGTGTAGGGCTTGGCCTTAGCTGCTTTGCTCTCTTCTCTGAAATGGAGCCAACCACTCAAAATACAAGCCTGCTGGGTCCCTGAGGTCCACAGGGGAAGCCCTTCTCTCAGTTCCACCATCATCACAGGTACAGCATAAGCTGTCGCCATGGCAGTTCAGGTGGAATCATAGCGTTATCGCTGCGTAGTGTGGAAGGGCTCTTTGTTTATTCGCCCACTCCATTCTGGACTCACGTGTGGAATTTCATCAGACTTTATTGCCTTCTGTGGCTTCTCTCCCTTCCTCTCCCCATAACATTTGCATAACACTTGCATGTGCTGCGGTGTCTGTAGGATCTGCCTTGCCAACCATGTGCCTCCACCAATGGAGCCAGCCCTTCTAATCTGCTTTTCATGCCTGCAGGTTGCGGCTTCTCCCCAATTGACTCTCCGTTTGCCCCTTGCGACGTCCTGTATTGTCTGTATCGGGGGTCTTCTTTTTAATGGTCGCGCTTTCAACTGCTTTTAATTCTACTGATAGCTTAATTGTATTTTAAATTTTGTGCAGTGTGAATGGTTAGCGCTATCTGTTTTAATGGTTGTAAGCTGCCCACCAATGAATCCCAGGTTCTGTGGGTTCTATTTCAGAGGAAGGAACTGGCAAAACCACCCCTGAGGATTCTTTGCCTAAGAAAACTCTAGGAAATTTATGGGTTCACCATAAGTCACCAGGTGACTTGAAGGTGTGTACGCACACCCACACCCACTACCAAAAGACCTTAACAGCACCGGATCTCTTCTGCTCTTGGAAGCTAAGCTGGATCAGCCCTGGGAGGACGGCAGCAAATACCTGCTACTGTAGGCTATATTTCAGAGGAAGGAACTGCTGGCAAAGTCACCTGTGAGTATTTCCTGCCCAAGAAAACCCTCTGGAATTCACGGCGTGTCCATAAGTTGACAAGCAACTCGAGGGCAGACACGTGCACACATACAGAACAAGCAATGGCACCAAGTTCCTTTTCAATGCGTTTAACAGGAAAGAAATGCTTTTGAAAAGTAATTTCCCTGACGTCTGCCCAAAGGGTAGGAGACAACTTAATGCTCTATCTTTTCTCCCTGTTCCCTCCACCTCTTTTGGCATTTCTTTTCATTTTCTCTCCCCCATTCCATTTGCAGATAAGCTCATTTCAATTCCTAGATGTCCTTTCCAACCACCTGCCTTGAAAACAAGTGGAACTCCTTCTCCATAAATCAATATTTCTTTTAGCACTCCAAGTATTTCTCACCTGCTCTATCGAAGGGCAAAAGAAAAGTTCACTTTGGCATATACATACATACGTTGGAGGGGGTGAGTTTAAAATATTTTGCTTACTTTTCTATTTTTTTTTAATGCCTTAAGAAGCCTTCCCTTCTGTCTTTGCCATCTTTGTCAGTAGCGACAGAAGTGAGACAGTTGCGTTTCAAAAGTGGGCTTTTGAAGATGGCTCCCTGTGTCTTTGGGGGAAAAAGGTGATCAGGTTTCTTTTGCAAATCTAGAAACAATGCTGCCTGAACAAAAAAGAAAAAAAATGCGTGCTTGTGTTTCTGGCTTCAGTATATAGAAAGGAACTACCACTCTCATGGTGTTACGGAATGTTTATTAACATTCTAATTGCTCAAAAGGTGCACAGTTTCATGCATGTTCAGATCTGGTTGTGAAGTCAAACCCATTTTCAAGCAGGAAAAAACAACAAGAACCAGGTGTTAAGTGAATTAGTACAGCCCCAGAGAGATGAAATGAGGCTCCAATTGAAATTCTCAAACAGGCAGATTTGCAGAAAGGTGTTTTCCTTCCAACCCACCCTCCAAATCAGATAAAATGTGGAAAACAAACAAAAACAAACCTGAAGATGTTAAGTGCAGGGCTTTAGGGCTCAGGAATCTCTAATGCAGTGTTTTTCAAATTGTGGGGCGGGACCCTGAGGGGGCATGCTAATTCCTCAAGGGGGCCAAAGAAAAGTCAGCCTGCAAATGAAGCAAATATGAAAAAGAAGGGCAAGCCAGCGTGTGTGTGCACGCACCATTGAGGGCTGACTGGTCTCTACAAGAGCGACACAAAGCATCTTCCCTTGTTAGACCTTCCTCCAACCTCAGACATAGCAAAAATTGGCTTCCCCTTTTTAAAAATGCTTTTCCCACTCAGCTTCTCCAAATATTCCATTGTGGGTGCAGCCGGCACATGCCCCTTGGCACCATGAGAACTCAGTATTAGGACACGTGTGGCACAAGGGGCCCGGGGGTGGGTGGGAAGGCATTGGATAGGACAAATGCGGGAAACATGGAGCAGAGGGGTGTCACATCCTCATTTACATGTACACAGAGGTTAAAAGTTTGAGATCCACTGCTCTACCCTTTTTTTTAAAGCCAGAAGTGGATGTGGAGTTTCTTCCATGGTGGCTGAGAGGGGGGCATTTTCGGTAGCCCAGGCATCTGGTCCCAGCGTGGAAAAATTGGTCCCTGGACCCACCACAGGGACCCACCCCCAGCTTTACATGACAGTAGAAATATCTTGGGTGATAGTAGGATTTAGCATGGATTTAGTCTTTCAGTTGTTTGTCTAAGACGCTTCTTGGGGTGGAGTATGTTTTCCCTCTTTTGCCACAGGGCAGCCACAAGGAATTTAAATGAGGCCGTGCACTTGGCAATCTTCCTTTCTCTCTGTGTGTCCTGACGTTAAGAATGGTATTTTTTTATTTATTTAAAAGAATATCTCTCATTAGAAGTTTTGTCCGCAGAATCCTGTAGTATATGCTCTCCAGAGGAGGATGACAGCATCCGGAAAGACTGGATGTTTTGACAAGTTTCAGCGTTCTCTAATTCTCCTCCTCTCCCCAAAATGTCTATTCATAATTGAGGCTGATTCCTTGCTTTAACTGCAGCTAATTGTGGTGTGGACATTCCTGTTGTACCTTTCCCAGCTCTTAACTGGTGGAGGGGGCACAACCACAGCTGGCAGTCCCAGTTGGGTATGGAAAGGGCCAGCCTCAGAAACCGAGCCCTAAAACCCCACAGGCAGGGCATGCCTCCCAGGTGTCCTGATTTGGCAGGGGTGGCCTGGGCTACTACTTTGCATTGAGGGGAATCAAAAGAACTTCCTCTCAAATGACACTAAAAGGACCAAGGAAAGAAGGTTGGGAGGACTTGCTTTGAGACTAAAGTCCCACCCACAGCTTTAGCAATGGACGTCACAACAGTGTGGGCGAGTTAGAGTCTGCATTGGTGGAGGGAGTGCCCGTACTGTTGAAATTATGGAGACCAAGAGTATACATTTTCAACTATTTTCACCTCATCTTCAGAGATGATTTCTGTAGTTTTCTCCCCAATATGGGCAGAAAGAAACCTTTCCATTCCGTTTTTGTATAGTATTGGCACATCCCACAGACCTATGCTGAAATAAACATATGTGGGCAAAATGTTGCTTTTTGCACAAGCTCCAACTTTTTGGACAAAATGGGTGTGTTTTTGGAAACTTTAGTGGGGGGGGGGCTTTTAACAAAACATGGCTTTTTGGCCCAAACCCACTGCTCTCTCCCTCCCCTCTCAACACACCGTGTACATTTCGCCAGAACAATTTCTCCAAACGTTTCAGGATTTGCGAGTGCCGGGGGAAATGGCAAAATTCTCACTTCTGTGTTGCTTTTCTTAATGGGGTTTCCTGGATGTTGTGAAATAGATTAAGGGTACTTGTTTTCATTTCCTGCCTGATCTGAGATGACTTTGGTTCTATTTGTGTCCTGGAGGTTGTGAGAAGATTTTTGGTTTTCTCACCACGGTGTTTCCGGTGCCGGGCCTGGCAGGAGCTAAGCTGGTATTTTACACCATAGTCTGCCTTGTGGGTCCTCTATCCAGAGGTGCCACTTGTGGTTTGGATACGATATTTGGCTGTATTCGCGTGCTGTCCTGCCAAGGGGTACATTCTTCACCTATTATGGCCTGCTGAAGCCGGCTTGATTAGTTTGCTCTTGAAAGAAGTGTAGCGTTGGTAAGATGTGATGCTTTTAGGTAAGAAGTCTTTCTGTTGTGTGATTAACAACACATGCTTGTCCACTTTCAAGCTGGGGCTACCTTGCAGAGTTGTTGTGAAGGCAAACGTGGAAAATGGGACTTGCTTGCTACCTTGAGTTCCTTTGAGGAAAAATAACAATTGACAATTAATAAAATCACACCTCCATCCTTCCCAACATAGGCTCACAGCCCTGACTGTTCCTTTTATTGCAAAATAATAAAATAAATAAATGAGGAAGTCTCATTTCCTCAATCTTCTTTTGGCCAAGAGTGCTGCCATATTCCTTTTACGGGCTCCTGATTTCTAAATGTAGTCTCCCCCCACATCAATCTCTGTGTTTTTGTAATTTACAAGCCCGCAGTTCTACATGCTCCGTCTTGCCAGAGCTGAAACAGAAGCCAAAGGGTTGACATGAGTAAGAGGCTTTAAGAACACATAGCATCTGGCTTAGCATGCCTCGACAGTGGGAGGTGACTGATTGATTATCCAAAATTCCCTTTCATGCATACTTGGCATAGCCAGGTACAAGTAGGTTTCAGCGCGTCTCCTTTATCTGCCCCTCCCGCTAAGGTTCTCTATGGGGTTGGGATTGCAGAGGATCACCCTAAATGGAGGGTTTGCGACTTTGCTACTCTCCAATCACAAATCTATGCTGCAATTTCATATATAAAAAAGAGGGAAGGGGACAGAGGGTGAAAATCATGGAGACTTCCAGGTGTTGTGGGATTACAGAATCACAGAACTGGAAGAGATTCCCAAGGGCCATCCAGTCCAACCCCCTTCTGCCGTGCAAAAAGACACAATCCAAGCTCTCCCTTGGACAGAAGGCCATCCAGCCTCTCTTTATAAACCTCCAAAGAAGGAGACGCCGCCACACTCCCTGGCAGCAGATTTCACTCTCAAACTGCTCTTACAGTCAGGAAGTTCTTCCTAACGTTTAGGAAGAAACTTTTTTCCTGCAGTTTGAATTTATTGCTCTGTGTCATAGTCTCTGCAGCAGCAGAAAACAAACTTGCCCTATCTTCTGTATTATATCCTTTCCAATATTTAAACATGGCTATTGTGTCACCTCTTAACCTTCCCTTCTTCAGGCTAAATATCCCCAGCTCCCTAAGCTGCCACTCCTTACAAGGCATGGTTTCCAGACTTTTTACCATTTTTGTTGTCCTCCTCTGGACATGTTCCAGCTTGTCAATATCCTTCTTGAATTACTGGGCCTCTTCCAATTCTATGACTCTATGTTATATAAGCAGGTGTTTTTCAAAACGAATCAACTTGCCTTTGCATTCTCTGCCATAGGTCAGTAGATTATTGCACTTTTTTTTTAAAAAAAATTGCCCTTGCAAAATGTTTGTAAGAGTGAGAGCTCAAAGGCTTTGGAGCTTAGCTTTCCCTAGTGCTATCAGAAATCCTTAAATTCCTCACTCTGTTTGCATTTTACCACTTTGATGTATGGGATGTTAAAACACCGAATCTGGACTTTGGAGGAGTCTCACATTCAGTCTCACTTGGGAAGCTTAAATAGAGAGTGGAGGACTCTGGGAATGCCATCAGCGGTTGCAATGTCTTCTGTGTCAGTGGGACGATGCATCCACTCCAGGTTTTAGTCAGAACTTTTTAAAAAAACTGTATAAAAAAACTGAAGCCTAGACTGCAATCAGTTCAGCACCTTGGAGAGTTCCTTGAAAGTTTGGCTTCCATGATTTGAGAGCCATCAGCCACCACTGAACGCTGCTGTAAATACCCCCAAATTGTATGGCTGGAGTTTCATGACTGCTGTAAATTAATCCTGATTAGGCAAAATTGCTGTTTTCTATCATTGCATGTTATTTGAATGGCAGCATTCCTAGTAATTCGGACAACCGATTGATTAATTACACCCCCCCACACACACACACACAGGCGCATACATACATGCATGGATTTTCTGCACTGCAAATCTGGCAGAGAAATATATGTATTAGGGGGCAGTTAGGAGATATATTTTAGGTGAAGCAGGTGTGTGTGCGTGCTCGCAAGTGCACATGTATCTTCAAGTGGCCTGTCGACTTACGGTGACCCCATGAATTTCTTAGGCTTTTCTTAGACAAAGAACCCTCGGAGTGGTTCTGCCAGTTCCTTCCTCTGAAACAGAGCCTACACTGTACCTGGGATTCATAGGCAGTCTCCCATCCAAGTATTAACCAAGGCTACACTTAAACATATTCTAAAACGGACGTTTCCCTGCCTTTTCATTGCCCTGCTCCAAATCACTCTTGCCACACCTCACTGTAAATTAAGCCCCGTCCATGGCCAGGAAGCCCTCGTTAGTGCAGTTTGAATTTTAATAGGCAGTTTTTGGCTCAAGGAAAGCTTCTTCCTTTCCCTCTGCGTCTGGGCATACATGCGTCCTTGGCCAGGGTTGCATAATGAGGTCAATGTCTCACGCCGTCAGAGGTTCCCTCTTGTTGCCCCTTTTGTGCCTGTTTGATTCTGTGACTTTTCCCCCCTAATTAATCCTGCCAAATGAACTGTAAGCTTTGGGAGTAGGAGACTTGGAACAAAGGAACATTTCCCCTACTTCTCCCCTGAAAGGTGGGAGCTGAAGGCTTTTCTTCTGGACGTTCCACCACCGGGACTTGTGATCAAAGCTTGGCGCCACTTTCTTCATGAGCCACACAGCTGTGGGCAGGCCGGACAGAGGGCAACTGTGCCCTCTGTGCTCGTGGAGGAAATGGAGGGGGTGAGCTCATAAACTATGTTTTCACCACCCTCCCCAACCTTTCTCACACCTCTCCCACTCCTCTGCCGCCAGGTTCACGACTGCCTATGATGTCATTAGCCTTTGTTTAATCCTTAAAAATTTGGGAGAAGAAGTAGAACTCCTCTTGGGTGCATGGGTAGGGGGTTTGCAAGAGAGAGATCTGGGCATGAAAAAAGAAGTCGACGTATTTTCTGGAAGCATAGCCTAGCAGTTGATTTTCTGGAAGATTTTCTGTGGTTGTATAGTTGGGTTCTCCCATTTGGAAATGCGTCTCTCCCTCCCTCTTTCACACACACTCATACGTTTACACGCTCTTACACCTCCTTGATTTATAATACCTCCTTCAGCTAAAATGCTTCCCTGTTCCAGGTGTCTGAAAGCCATTAAAACACTTGCTTGGATGCCAAAGGCTTGCTAGATCCTAAATCAGTGCTGGGAACCAATTTTTTTTCTATCAAGGGTGAGATTCTCTTTGGGGTAATTGGATGGGGACCTCCATGCTGGCAGTGAGCAGAGCCAAAGGCTATGGTGGGTGGGTCCGGCTGCACATTTTGGGTTTGTGTGTGGAATAAAACTGACGGCTGTCAGGCCACGCTTCCCGTTGTGTCTCTCTGGCCATTTCTGCACTAGACTGTTATAGTGCTGTTATTCCTCTTTCAACATCCTATGGAATCCCAGGGTTTGCAGTTTAGGGAGGGGCATTCAGAATTCTCATCCAGAGAGCTCTGTGGCCTCAGTAAACTACAAACTCCATAATTCTACAGGATGATGAAAGTGGAATAATAGCACTATAACAGTGTAGGGCAGAAACAGTCTCTCTCTCGTGCAGACACCTTCTTTCTCTTAGCCCATTCTCTCAGTCTCATAATGCCCCCTTTTCTTAATTTCTGACACTCCTCTGTGTTTCTGACACCCTCTCCCTACTTTCTCAGCCACTTTTTCTTTCAGACACTCCTTCTCCCCCCCCCGACACTCCTTTTCCTTCTTTTGGGACACCCTTCCCTCTCTTTGACATCCTTCCATCACTGTCAGTTCCTGGCATCCCTGACAGCCCTTCTTTTTGTTCTCTTTCTCTTTCATTCTCTCTCTATTCCTCTTTCTGACATCCTTCTCTGTCTTTCTGGTGCCCACCCCTCTCTGATTCTGGCACTCTCTTCTGTCCCTCTCCTGGATGTCACAGAGTTTGCTGGACTGCCTTTTCCTAGGAGGCCTCTGAGATTGTGGGCATGAGCTCCTTTCAGCCCTGCTTTGCCACCAGATGTCACTTCTCTCTCGTGCTGTGAGAGTTTTCCAGGAGGCTTGTCGCTTCTTTGTGCATTTACATTCCCATTCTTGTGGGCAGCTCTACATCTGCCTGATCTCTTTCGATGCAGCCAGATCCAGCGATCCACACCTCTCCTGGCATTTGTACCCACATGAAATGGCTGTTGGAGAGAACGGCAATTAAAATTAATTATATCCCAGTGATGCCAAATGGCAGAGGAATGGGGTCTTTTATGACTGGGACCATTTGCTGTGTGGACAGTGCCAGAGATGTAAAAACCCTGTTGAGGTTTGAAAAGAAAAGAAGTGAAGAAATGTCATCGGTATTATGGTAACACTCTGCTCGTTTTTTTTCCTCCTCCTCCTTGGCTTTGCTTCAGCACATCGACCTTTTTACAATGGAAAGAGAGGTGTCAGAAGCAAGCTGTTGTTTGAAAAATTAAGGACTACCCAACTGACATTTTTATTCCTCAAGGAACTTAATCGTTGTTACTCAGCAGTTATGAGAGGATCCAGAAGACCTTTCCCCCAGTAGCCTCTCCTTTTCATTTCCTCATAATCATGTAGCAAAACTAACCATAGTTTGGGAAATGCACTCAGCTTTGCAGCACCTCAGCTGCTTGATTAAACTTTCCTGAAGGTGGGCAGCCCAAGGATCCTGACAACCTGGAAGCCAGGTGTGGGAGTTACAGCCTCTCTTCTTTTGCCGACAGCAATTAGGATTCAGGTGTAGACTGCCCCTAAATACAGAAGATCTACAGCCCTTTCCTTTTTTGGCATGCCATATTTATTATCTGGATATAGAGTGCCCCTAAACAGGGAGAATCCATTTACCTGTCACGATTAACAGCACGAGATGATTCCTTTTTCTCCGTGCACAGCTCACATCATCCTTTAACACCTTGTGTAAGCTTCCTTGGGCCAGTGAATTCCAATAAGTTTGTGATGGATGGTGCGAAATGGATGGGGCACCTCAGGTATTTGGCCTTCTTGCTCCCTTCCCTGTAACACCATCATTTAGCAGTTTCCCAGCTTTTGTGCCTCTCTTTTGAAAGGTTGTAATGCTCCAGCATGACATAATGGTTTATGTCTTCGACTACAACCCTGGAGATGAGGGTTCCATCCCTTACTTGGCCATGGAGACTCATGGGGTGACCTTGGGCACATCACACTCTCTCAGCTTCAGAAAACCCCATGATAGTTTTGCCTTAAGGTCGCCATAAGTTGCAAACCACTTGAAAGTACACAACAGCTACGGTGCTTAGCCACCAGGATTACCAAGTTCTTTAAGATGATACATATTGGTATTTTGAGTCATAGAATGATGATGTCAGAAGAATGCAAAGACCACCTAGTCCAGCCTCCTACCACGCAAGAAGGTCCCCCTCATTGCCTTTAGTCCCATGCATCACTGGAACATGGCCCTTCAGAACATTTCTGAAGTTGAATGTGGCCCTCAAGGTCCCTCACCTTGGTGTGAAATATGCAGTTTCTATCCCTGGGATTGCCTATACGTTGTAACTTCTTTGCATGTGTGCAAGCTAGAGAAAGATATGCACCCAAACAGCCCTGCTAGTCCTCATGCAGTGAAAAAACGCTTTGAGCCGGTACAAACGTTTTGACATTTCAGCTTGTTTGGGAATGCATATGCGTGCTTTAGATTAATATCCTGGCCGGCGGCTCCACTGAGACAGATTTTTGGCTTGTAGGCAATAGGCAGTCTCTGGGTGGCAGCACAAAACAATGGGATAAATGATAAACCGCTGAGGTTGCTCCTTGGTCCATTGCAAAAGAGACAGAATGCAAGGGGAGGTTTGCATCTCCATGCACCCTATTGGATTGCTTCCTACGGTGGTGATCTGTGCTCAGATTACAAGTGGACGTGCGTGCGTGCGCGCGCACAGAGGAAACTAGCACACACACTAGATATCATTTGTAGTGTTTACAAGTGGCTAAAGTCAAGAACATTGTTACATTTATCTGCAAAATCTTGGAGCTGTTGGTAGATTTAGTGTCTGAGTAGACATTCTCAGCCCCAGAAAACCCCACAATGGTTTCACCTTAGGGCACCATAAGTCAGAAATGACTTGCTCAAACGTGTACACCATGCCACCTTTAGAATCTCTATGAAAAGCGGTTTATAAATTTTGTTCTTGTGTGTCTTCAGATTCTTTCCAACTTATATCAACCTTAGGGCAAAAACCTATCATGAGGTTTTCTGAGGCCGAGAGTGTGTGAGGGTGGTCAAGCGGAGACCTGAACCCTGCTCTCCAGAGTCATAGCTCAATGCTCAAACCACTACAACATGTTGGCTTTCCAAATATACTAATTATCCAAACCTATAATTAATGTAATCATTCTTTTTTTTCTTGCAAAACAAAAAAACAGTTAAAGATTCCCAGACTTTCAAAAAAGGGTTACCAGGAATTTTTCTCCAATCAGTGCTGTTCATTTGTCCATTTTAACTAAATCTGTCAATTTTGCTAGCCGTCCTCACTCACAGGTATTACTGATTTTTTCTAAGCATATGGTAACCTTGCTGCGGTGGTCGTATGTTGTGATATTTTTCCATGCTTCTTCTCCAACTGGTCATCCACCAGTCCCAGCAAATGTAACTCGCGTTTCAATTGAACATTAACTTTCGGATTTTTTGTGTGGGTCCATGGAGGATCTTTTCAAGTGTGGTTCCTCAAAGCAGGCACAAGAGGGCAGCTGGAGCATCCATGCCTCTGAATTTCCCTGCCTATTGACAGTATGCTGTTTTCCCCATTAAGTGCAAAGTTGCCAGCAGGCTGAGAGGAAGAGAGAGAGAAAAAGAAAGGGAGAGTGCCCGGGGAGAAGAGCTTTCCTCCAGGAAGCGTGGAAGGAAAGCACCCTGCCTGATCCACAGGGTTTCCTCCGTCCTTGGTTTTGGGATTAGCTCCGGGAGCGAGAGAACCTCTTTGCATCATCCCATGTGGCTCTCGGTACAGCAGCCTCGAGATTTCCTTGAGAGCCAAGTGCAATTGACAAGGTAACAATCCGTTGATTTTGCCACCCCGTTTTTTTTTCCCCAAAGGGGGACCTGCTTGCTCCTTGAACTAGGAACCTGATGACTGGAGATGGAGACTTTTCCTTGCAGGAATTCTCCCCTTCTGCTTCTAACCAGGTGTTTGGGATACAAAGGCTGAATGGTGGGGATTTTTTTTTTTTTAAACAAAGAAGATGAAGAAAAATTCAGGTTCCATAAAACAGCAATTTTGTAATTAACCCTAAAGGGAGTGGGAGAGAGAGGGTGAAAAGTTTTGTTGGACGGATGGATATTCAAAGACTGTGGGATAGCCGCTAAGCATGTGTGTGTGTGTGTGTCTGCATCACAGTCCTGCCACAGCTCAGTCCTTCCTCATTTCCATTGATTTCAAATCTTTGCCTAACTCTGTGTGTAAAATTGAGGTGATGTGTGCAGCTTCCCGTTCCATGTGCTGTTGTGGAAGTCCCGTGTTGTGCAGAGAGATTTCTCCCCCTAGGCGTCACGTGCAGGATCACAGCCTTTCCAGATGGCATCGTTTGGGCTCCATGGCACGGGGTTGCTCAGTCTCACATTGCCAAGAGGAACTATTCCTGCACTGGACACCTGCTGGGTAGATCCTACTGTTGGGCTACAGCAACACAATTTTTATTCCCTCCTGCTGTGCTGCATTTGATGCCGAACTCTCTTGGGATCAGGTAGATCCCACCTGGCTTCCCGCATTCTAGATGCTGCCCCCCTCCTCTCCTGCAAGCGGTCGGTTTAGAATTGCTTCCCTTTCGCCCACATCCGTGAGGAACATCCTAGCTGTAGCAAGAGATTCGTGTGTGTCTTAATCAGGGTCAGAGGAAAAGTGTCTTCTCCTTGGCTTCGTTCCACTGTCAACTTTGGAAGTCTCTCATGAGAGCAGGAGATAATGGGGGAGTTGGCTCCAGATGGCATTGCAGGCAAAATGTCTGCTTTTAAAGAACATACAGAATTAATTATTCAGCTTTTTCACACTCTGGCGAAGATGCCGGTTTGGCCAAAGAATGTGTTCCCCATGAAAAATGTGCAATGTGGGTTTGAGAATACAAGTGAAATAGAGTTGGATAAGGGTGCTTTTAAAATTCCACCAGAGGCTATATGTGGAAAAAGAAATGCAAAAGATGTGAGGAGGGACAAGTCTCCATGTGGGTTTTGTAGCGTGTTTCTTTCTCCCTCTCTTTAGCTTCATTTTTATCCCGGCTTTGCTCCAAACAGCTCCAGCCAGCAGTGACTTGAGTGTTGGACTCTGGGAGATGAATCCCCGCTAAGCTATGGAAACCCACTGGCTGACCTTGGATAAGTCATACTGTCTCAGCCCTGGAGAACGGCAAACTTCCTGTGAATAAATCTGGTCCAAAAAGTGCTGTGAGAGTCACCATAATGGAGCCAATGTTGTGAAAGGGTTTGAATGTTGACCCAGGACTCTGGGAGACCCGGGCAAGGGTCTTCACTCACCCATAGAAACCTCCTGGATGACCTTGGGCAAGGCACTCTTTCTCAGCCTCAGAGGAAGGCAATGGCAAACCTTCTCTGAATAAATCTTGCTAAGAAGATCCCATGATAGGGTCCTCATAGGTTGGAGGTCGAGCTGAAGGCACATCACAACAACTTGTTGAATGGCAACATGTGGCAGTGTTCACAATCTCACCTGTTGCTCTTTACACCAACCCTGTGAGGTAGGTTAGTCTGAGGACTAAAAGCTGGCCCAAGCTCAATCCAGTGACCAGTGTTGGCAGAGTGGAGATTTGGGCTGGATTTCCCCTATCCTAGGCTGACCCTTTAACTGCTGTGCCACAGCTACGATCGCCAGTTCTTCCCAGCTGCTGCTCCTGGACGCTCGGGTGTGCCATTTTTAAGGAAAGGTGATGAGGGAATCACCTCCTACCGTGTTTCAGAAGTCAGATAGTAAACTCTGACTGGAATCCTGTTGGATTATGTCTTCGTATGTGGACTGAAAAGTCTGCAGGAATTAGAATCAGGCAATTTGGTGATGGGTGTAAATTTCAGGAAGGTAGTGTAGTGGTTTGACCGGAGAAACCCAATGGGTGGCCTTGGGCATATCACACACCCTCAGCCCCAGAAACCCTGTGATAGGTTCACCTTAGGGTTGGAAACAACTTGAAGGCATGCAATAGCAATAGGATTTCAACTGAACATTAGAAGAACATTATGGAGGGTAAGAGTGGTTTGGCAAAGGAACCAATTACCTAAAGAGGTGGTGGGTCTCGTTTTTTTGATGTCTTCGGAAATGGACCAGGCAGCTACCTGCTGGGAATGCTCTAGATCCTACATCAAGAGCCGGGTTGGGCCTGATGCCCTGTGAGTCCCCATCCAACTGTATGATTCTATGATCCTAAAAGCCCTGTTTCATCTTTTGCTCCACCACCTTTCTGGTAACATGTTTCCACTTCCTCTAGTTTGACCTAAATCCATTGGATTTTTGTGTGATATTTGGATTACAGGAGTATTTTCAAATGGTGGGTGGTACCTCTCATGTCACTGGGGGCAGTACGTCTGTTTTGGGTTTTATTCTGAACTTTCAGAGAGCTATCCAAGGTGCTGAACCTGTTTTGGGGACTATCTAATAGGAAGGATGTGATGAGAATAAAAGGATTGATCATATTGTATGCTGATAATTTTGATTAGCTGATCAAAATAATTATTCTTTCTTGGAAGAAGGAAGAGAATTAGCAAAAGTTTAGATATCTGTGTCAAAATGCTTTCCAACTATTGATAAAGAGAGGCAATGGTTCACACTTTTCTGAAACCTGGGATGTTTTACACAGAAAGGCTTGATTGATTAATCCCAAACGGAGTAGACTCAAGAGCCAAACTGATGTAGTAGAGTGAATATTGAACTAGGATGCTGAAGGACCAGGGTTCGAATTCTTGCTCAGCCGTGGAAGCTCACTAGGTGAACTTGGGGCAAGCCATACTGTCTCAGCTCTAAGGGAAGGCATTACCAAACACCCTCTGAAAAATATCTTGCCAAGAAAACCCTGCGAGATTAGGAAAGCGTTTATGAAGTTGTGATTCCAGGCAATGCCAAATGCACTTTTCATTGGCAGATATCTGAAAACCCCTGTGGCCCAGAGGAAATGTGTGGGTGGAACTGGCAACACTGATGATCTCGTTTATTGTCTGCTGTACAGTTCCCCAAGAGAGAGGTGTTTGTCTTACTGTTTGACACTTTTGGAGGACAGCTCTACAGAAGAAGAAAAAAGTCAATATTTTTGCAGTAAGTTCTTTTCCAGTGTAGTTCTTTTGTCCCTGCAGCAAGGAAGATTCAATCCTGTCTGAAGACCCCCAGTGAGGAGAATCCTCCTCAAGCCCCTCTCCCACTCCCCTTAGCTCTTGAATTGACTTGAGGTCTACTCTGCCCTGACTCACCTGCCTCATCCGAAGCTGGGAGGAAGTGAGGGTATTGCAAGGCTACAGACTCCTGATCCTTGCACGACTTCCTTGACGTTATGTAGGGGTGGGCCAAGGAGATCTTCCCCTTGACTTCTTGCTGGAGACTTTCTCCCTCCATGAGACCTCTTCAAGAATTGCACAGTTCTCAAAGAAGCCTGGCAGCAAGGAGAAAATTAATTACTTTTCTCCCCTGCTGGAGTGAATCGCCTAACACAGCACAGCCCTGTGCAATGCATCCAGTAACAGAGCTGGGGGCTTAGCTGCTACTGCCCCTCCACTGGTCAGTAAATATGTTTGGAGAGGCACACACATCAGCTGAAATACGGGCAATGCCATAATTCTGCCTGATGGAACATTACGACATGTCTTCCGTACTATCTGCTGCCTCTTAAAACTACAGGAGCTGAGTCCTATCTTCAAATTGGCAAAACCGGAGTTGGCAATACCATGGGTCTGACCGGGCATGCAACATCTTCATCTAATATATAAAAGTCAAAGTTTGTCTGTGTCAGGTGAAGACCTCATATGATTGGCTGCCTAAGAAGATTCTATGGAATCCTGGGGTTTGGTGTTTTAGGGAGGGGCCTTTAGAGCAGTGGTTCTCAACCTGTGGGTCCCCAGATGTTTGTGGACTTCAGCTCCCAGAAGCCCCAGCCACTATAGTCAATGCTCAGGGCTTCTGGGAGCTGAAGTCCACAAACATCTGGGGACCCACAGGTTGAGAACCACTGCTTTAGAGAATTCTCAGCCAGAGAGCTCTTGGGCCTCAGTCAGCTGTGTTTGTCTGGAGTAGGCTGGTTGCTATGGAGATGAGGCCTAGCAGCAAGGAGGAGGGCAGTGTATTTCCCTCAGGAACCCAACCTCTGTATGTTAATAACTCTGAATACAGATTGGATTGGAGAATATGAGGAAAAAGTTACAGGTACTGGACAAAGACCGTTTGAGGAATTAGAGAAACAGGATCTGAAATCTGTATATTTCAACTGCATCTAATTCCTAAAGTAAGGTAAGGTAATTCCTAAGGTATTTCTCACAAGTGTTACCTATGAGAAAATAAAATCCTGGGCAATGCTGGGTAAATACGTAGTATGCTTATAAAATTCTGTTCTGAGATGCCTGGGTATTTGGAAAAGCGGTAAATTTTGTCATAACATCTTTAGGCTTAGGCAGCCTAGCTCCCTGCATAACGCTTAAGAGTACAAAGAAAATTCTTCCCTGACTTACACTGTCTGGGCAGCTGTGAAGGGCTTACGTGGTTCCATGTTTAGGCAACTGGAGCAGTAAAATATTAGTCTGGATTCTTCCATGACAAATGTCCATTGGGGGGGGGATGATTTCTTTTCCTCTTTAATCTAATCTCTGTTTGGATTATTTTGAATTATGACCCATGTAATTCTCAGCTTCCCCCATGTGTTGTAACCAGTGGGCGCAATCCAGCAAGGTGCTGAGAGATGTCAACTGACCCACATCTTGCCAGGGGCCTGCATTAATGATTGCTTTAATTTGCCGCAGGCATGTTGATAGCCTTGTGCCTGGTGTATTGTTTCCAATCACTCAGGCTAGGAAATTCACATCCTGGCAGCTTAGATCTCATTTCATGGGAGATGGCAGCGCTCCACTCGAGAAGCAAGTCGGTGCCAGGATTTGAACAGTTAGAGCCCGGAGGGTTTGAATAAATGGGAGTGGGCAAAGCTCTCCAAGGCATCTGCAACCTAGTTTATGGCATTTCTCAGAGCCTGATGGATAATGTCTGAACCAAGGGGTCTGACCTGAAATTGTTGCATGGTATTACAATGCTACGATAGAAGTTGTAATATGATGCTCCCTCTCTCTTTCTTCTTTTTCTTTCCCCTTCTCCATCCTCTACCACTTATTTTTCTTTCTCTTCCTCTTCTTCTCCTTCTCCTTCCTCCTTCTCCTGCTCTCTGCCATCCTCTCCTCCTCTCTTCTTCTCTCCTCTCCTCCTTCCTACTGATTTTGGCCTTCCTTCTCTCCTTTCTCTCCCTGCTCTTCCTCTCCGCTTTGCCCTTCTTCCTTTTCCTTTTCTTATGCCTCTTCCCTCTTCTTTCTTCCTCCTCCCCTTCAGATTCTTCTCTGCAACTTTTGGCTCGTCCACACTTTTCCAAGCACAGGAAAAACACCTCTCCACTCATCTCCTTGCTTTCTGGCTGTGTTGCAGGGGCTCCATAGCTTAAAAGGTGCATTGAGGGAGGATTTTGGTCACTGGACAGTAGACCAAAAATTCTGACCTCTGCAGTGACCAAAAAACTGAGGTATGATGGCGAAAGTCTGACTTATGTGATCGTAAGCACAAGATTCTGGCTAATGTCTAATTGGAAAGCATCCTCTAGACAACTTGTTGGAATCCTCTTGGTGTCTTGTGCATGTGTACATTCCCTTCTGGAAGTGGTTGGACATTTTGTCTCGCGCAGAATATCCAGATTCTGTTCAAGGTTGCAGATATGGAGCTGCATCTGGACATGCATGCAGATGTGTATGAAAATGCGCCATGCATTCATTTGCACATTTGTTTGTAGACTCAGTAGTGCAATGTCACCATTCAACACAAAAGTTGTGTAGAGCAATTAGTGCACAACTCTGTGTGCAGAGAAGAACGCTATACAATGCTGAAGTAGGATTTTGGCCAGCATTAACATTGCCAAATTTCTCATGATCATAATTGGTATAAGGCCTAAAATAATTGATGCTCATTAATCTTTGGCGGTATTGGTCACACAATAATCACTTGACTTTATTTTTATGGGCAATGTATCAATAGATAAATTTTGTGCCGTAGTAAGTAAGTGCTCTCACCTCTTTTGGTGCAGAGAAGACAGGAATTAAATCCACATACCATTCAGTGCTTTTGGAGCTGAAAAGCATCAAGGTTAAATGAATCAAGACACCATTCTTGGGAATAGCTAGATTGGAGCTTGCTTCCCATCCTTATTCCACTGAAGAAGAACTTGGAAGAGCATCAAGGAGAACGAGGGATACCTTTTGTGGGATACATCATAGCAAAGTAACTGAAACGACTGTCTGCTTAAAAACGGCACACCCAGCTGTACAATCATGCCAGTAAATGTGCTTGCAGTTAAGAGCTGGCTTTGACTATATGCATGACCAGATGTCTTTTTTGTTTTTGTTTTTAAGGGTCATATAAATGCTTCAGAAAGGAAAGCAGTTCTTGCTGCAATGTAATTGCATTCACTGGAGAGGTTGACCTGATGTGGTTTAATCTACATGGCAATCCATTTATCACAGGAGGTGAGCTATAATCCAGGCAGTTGTCATGAGCTGGAGAGAGAGAAAGAGGGAACGGTGAAGGAATGGAAGATGATAGGGTCTGGACTGGTGATGAAGTCCATGCTAACAAGGTTCTATGTTTGAACTCAGTTCCGATTTGAACACTGTCTGAAGTCTTTGGAATTGTACACAGTCCTCACGGTAAGGGTGGGGCATCTTAGGAAGAGAGTGAGCTTTCAGAGGTGTGTGGTTGTATTTGTTATTTGTTAGACTAAGGGCCCTTGCACTGTACAAAGTTATAGCACTCCAATTCCACTTTAGCTGCCGTGGCTGCATCCTATGGAATCCTGGGGTTTGTAGTTTGGGAAGGCACTAGAATACTCTGGCTGAGAATCCTAAATGTTGTTGTTTGTCTTCAAGTAATTTCTGACTTACGGAGACCCTAAAGCGAACCTATCATGGGGTTTTCTGGGGCTGAGACAGTGTGAAGCACCCATGAGCACCCAGTGGGTTTCCATGCTCAAGCAGAGAACTGAACCCTACTCTCCAGCGTCACAGTTCAAGGCTCAAACTGCTATACCATACACCCCTCCCTAAACTGCAAATCCCAGGATTCCATGGTAATCAAAGTGGAATTATAGTACTATAATTCTGTATTGTGAAAGGGGGCTTTGGTGTTTTGAATTGGAATGGCCAACCGTACAGCTGTGGTTGATGCTCAAGGAATGCTTAATGCTATCACCAGGGGCTGGCCCTGGTGACATTGGAAGACGTCTTCCTGAGGGCTCAGCTTCTCAATCTGAATAGCATCATTTGCATAACAGTGGTTAATGCTTAATGTAATCATGCATACACCAGAGGTCACCAAGGGCTGCCTATTGTCACATCACTGGGCCCACCTTCTGTGACATCACAAGAGGGCCGTTCCTAGATTTCCAGGTTTTTTTGGTCATTTTAGCTCAGGGACTGGGATAGACCTAACCTAGCAACCTGGAGGGAGGGTGTTGGACACAGATGGGGATGTGGGAGAAGGAGTACGGAGGGCTTTTCTTCCTCTAGTCTGAGGAAGAAAAGAAGAAAATGGATATGTTTTAACACATAAAGGGAGGACTTTGGTCTGTGACAATAAGCAATGCTCCAGATGAGCTTCTTCTGGAATTAAGCTGATCAGAAAACTAGATGTTATGTAATTTGTGGTGTTATATATTTATAAGAAGATAACAACTGAGCAAGTCAACTGTTGACTTGTTAAAAAGTGGTAACCTTTGGATAGACTACACACATCTTTCTGATCCACCAGCTTCTCTCTATCTTGATGGCTTTGCCCACTGCTTTTCCTTAGATGCCTAAACTGCATCTTTAAACACCCAGCTGAAGTTACTAGTTGGAAATTTGAGGACTGAAGGAAAAATTTATATGGGAGGGAGTCAGAATTCTTATTGGAAGGCAAAGCTCCCCCTGCCAATAACTCCACCTCTGGTTGTGTATTTGCATAAATTTGCAAAGGGAAAAGTCGTTAGTTTTGCGCAGAGATCTTTTAGGCATACTGCAGGAAGGAAAAAAAAAAGCCAAGAGGTCAAAAAAGCACTTGAGGTGAGAATCTGGAAAAACTGCCAGCCTCAACTAAAATTTTGGCAGCTTTGAGGGGTTTCTTTTCACATCCTTGCCTCTCATTTGCAACTTTGAATTAACAGCCTTCTGACTTCTGGCTGCACAAGAGAGCTAGTGCTGTAACCATACACAACGATGCTTTTCAGCCTTTGGCTCTCCAGGTGTTTTGGACTTCACTTCCCAGAATTCCTATCCAGCATGGTCTACACTCAGGGATTCTGGGAGTTAAGCCCAAAATATCTGAAAGGACAAAGTCTTGAGGATCCTCGATGTATAGTCTTGTGATTTAGCTCCCCCGGTTTATGCAGCTGGATGTGACATTTGGGGCAGGAGTGCAAATCCTCAACTATTTCCTCCTTACATGAGAGGTTGAATAATAAGTAATCTTTCTCCCCCGCTGTAGGAGAAAACGAATATTTCTCCCCAATATTCTCAGTATTCTCCCTGCAGTTGAACATCTTGCAGTGGTGTGAAGGACTTATTCTGCAGAGAAAAACACATTTTTTTTTGCTGAAAAAATTGCACAGAAAGCAGGAAACCCATTTTCTGCTCCTAAAATGAGGGGTTTTTTGATTTTTAAAAAAGGGGGTTCTTTTTTTGCAGAAATTCCTGTGAAATACGTTTGGACACTGAATACCATGAGAAAAATTGTGCAGATTTTTTCACTGGTCTGTTATTTTTCCGAATGGGGAGGAGACACGATTGTTGGGAAACCCATCTTTTGACTTGGGAATGAATGATTACAAATATTCTTTCCATCTCTAGGTTGGGTATATGGTATTTCAAGAGCCCTTAATAGTAGTACAGTTTCTGGACTTTGTAAAAAGCTTTGAATAACACATCTGCAGCCGACCCTCTGTTTTTTGTGCTTTTGTTTTTATGGGTACTTGCATCTGAAGAGTGCTAGTTAATTTAGTTTAAGTGGGGCTTGATTCAGGAGGGAATTGGCAAGAGGAAGAAAAGATCAACGTGCCAACATAAAGCCATTGGTTTTATGGGCTTTGGGGGAAGGTGCTCCAAATGGCCAACTTCCATTCCTCCATTTTGTAATGTATACCCCTTGGGCCTCCTCCAGATATAATTTCCTAAATAATGGCTAGGGTGAGTAGTATTCTCCAGCCAATACATTGCAAAATGCAATTTGATGGATTTTCTTTGGGATCTTTGCCTATTTTGGTTTCCGTTAGACAGCGTATGGGAAATGGGAGACCTTCAGGGAACATAGGTATCAGGTCATCATCAAACCACTATTGGGGAGGAAAATTAATGAATAATCACACATGTATTCCTCCCCCACTTCTTTAGAGATTTGTAAAAAGAGGTTGGATGGCCGTCTGCTGGGAGTACATTGATAGTGTATTCCTGCATGCCAGAATGGGGTTGGACTGGAGAGCCCCTAGGGGTCTCTTCCAACCCCACCATTTTGCGATTCTATGATTTTGTGATTAGAGGGACTGGTGAGGAACCCAAGGGCCACAAAAGGGGGTCCTGGGATCCCACTGGGCTTGACGTATACACTTTGTCCATCCCAGCTCTGGTCCTTAGGGGGAAGGGGAGAAATCTCACGGCAAGAGTGCTGCCCTGAAAGGTCTGTTTGCGTATTCCTTAATTGTTCAACTTGATGACCGTGACTCGAATGGCATACTCTGTGCAGCTGGGGTTGATGTTTAAGATATTATGCTTAATTATATTAGAGGCTGTGCCTTGTTGCACCAGCTCATGTAACATCACCCGACTCCTCTTCCCATCACCTCACCAGGGGTTGTCTGTAGGTTCTGGCCCTGTAGTCGAAGGGCCTGGGATAATCCTGTCCTGGAGGCCCTCTAAGGAACCGGTGAAAGATTCCCTTGGAAGGCAATTGTTCTCTCTGACGTCACCTGATAGTGCTTCTAACCATGAGCCAAACTGGAATGTCTCCAAAAGGGTGTAACTCAGAAGGCCCTCTTTCAACTTCCCCTTCCTGTTCTCTGACCAAGGCTGCTGTTGAAAACAGGGCCTGTTACCCTGCTGTGATGAATTTTGGGGGCTTTCTTGGAGTCCAGCTGATGCAAATTCTTTGATTTTGGACAGTGCCAGTAATAAAGAAAAGGGCTACTCCCTGTTGCGTTGCAGACGGTAGTTGATGCTCTTTCCTGCTGCCCTTTTTTTCCTACTGTACTGTACGGATGTAGCCTGTGACCCCGAGGACTTCATTTTTCGCTGGATTTTGGACCGGCCGTATTTCATCCCGACATGTGCAGGGCTTTAATCTCTGCATACACATGCTCGCAATTAACTGTGTGGAAGTATTTATTGTTTCCTAAGGTCTTGCTAATAAGATGGATCATAAACTTTTAAAGGCAGGCCAGCAAGCTGGGCCTAGGTCCCATCCAGAGAATGAATGCTGGGGCTGAACCGCAAATCCTTTGAGAATGGCAGTTTGCTATGGGATATCATCATATTGCTGTTGGCAAAACCTAGTTCCTGCATGGGTCAGGCTGATGGAGCTGGAAAGACACGGTGTTGGATGGTCTAAATAAGCATCATGTGACGATGATGCTCTGAACTCTTCCGGTATAGATAGCTTCCAGGTACCATTATGGGCCCAGCCTGGGGAAGTTCCTTTTTTTGGACTACATCTCCTGAATTCCCCTCACCCAGGAGAGGTTGGAAAAATTCACTTTTGGATTCCATCTCCCACAATCCACGTGGCCAACACAGTTTGGAAAAGTTCCCTTTGCAACTTGAAAAAATTCTCTTTTTGTACTATATCTCCCCAAATTCCTGAGCCAGCAGAGTCTACAAAGTTTCTTCTTTTGAACTATAGCTCCCAGAACAGCTGGGATCACAAATGTTCCTTTTTTGGGATGTGTGTGTGTGAGACTCACACTAGCCCCTAGCCAGCAGACTTTGGGAAAACTCCTTCTTTGGACTACAACACTTGGAATCTCAGTGAACAGTACAACTTAAGAAATTTTTCTGGACTCTAGAATCTCCCAGCCAACAGAGTTCAGAAAAAAATCTTGTTTGGAATACAACTTCCAGAATCCCCTAAGCTGGTGGAGCTCAGAAAAAGTTCAGAAAAGGGGGCACGTTCCCTTGCTCACTCCCTTGCTCAGGTGGGTGGGTGGGCTAAAGTGGATGAGATAGAGGAACATGTTGGGGGGGGGGTCCCTTGTTTATTCACTTGGGCAGGAACAGGGAATATATTCATGATTTTCCCACTTTTGTGGAGATCCCATTCCCTTAGCCTTCACAAGAGTGGAGAACCCACTGTACTGCACAGAAGGAGGCTTTTGATTTTTTTTTGATCATGAAAACCCTATGATGAGAGAATCCAAAATTCACTTAAAGTTTGCACTAAAACCCAAAATGGATTCCTTGCCCCCATGACCAGCTGCTGCCAGAGGGCTCCATCCTTTGCCTAATTCTAGAGCCTGTAGTTCTGCCTTCATTCAGTGCACAGCCTAGCAAAATGCTTCCTTCTCCAAGAACATAACAAGATGGATTAGTTTTGTTCTTTTTCTTCCGAATGTCCATTGAGAAAGATCCACCATTTTTGGATCCCATTGACACGCTGGCTGTCCAAAGAATTCAAACAGGCCTGGAGAGAAGAAGAATGAGGCTGGGTTTCTGTAAGGCCTTTGTGTGCAAGGTCTCCGTTTGTGTGCCTGAGTTTTCCAACGATACGTGATGTTCCCCTTCCTTTCTGCTTTTCTTTCCCGGCACATTCTGCCATTTCTGTCCATTAGCAAGAATGCACTTTTGTTTATAAAAACCGACGCGCCTGTTTTCCTACTGAAGTCCCCAGGGTGGCTGTGAAGGCTAAATGGGGAGATGAAAAAAAGCTATTTGGTTGAAAACCAAAAGAGTGAGAGTAGAATTTCCATAGATAATTTTTTTTTTCCAAATACAAGCAATTACTTTAAAGAAGTCCCCAAAACTACAATCATGATTGGTTATGTGGAACCTCCCTATTCAAGAGCAGTATACTGCCAAATACTAGTGTTTGGGAAACAACAGCAAAAGGGTGGCTTTGCACCTGCATCCTGCTTGTGGGCTTCCAGGCATTGAGTTGGCCATTGTGGAGGAAAATGATACTGGACTAGATAGGTCTTCAGTCTGAACTAATGTGACTGCCCTTATGTTCTTCTGCAGAAGCAATAAGTACTTTTTCTTTCTTCTCCTTCACTCTTATAAATGATAGGGTGCCTTTTCTATAAATGCAGCTTCAACATATGCCACTCTCCTTTTGTAATGATTGTTCATGTCTTCTGTGTCGGTGGAACGGTGACTCTCTTCCAGGTTTTAGTCTGAACTTAAATAGGAAACAGATTTCTGAGAGGTGGGGACAGATGGAATAGAGACAGGAGAGTCAGGCAGAAGAAGGGACTGACTATGGTTTTGGCGAGCTGTAAATGATTTAGTAGTGTATTATTCACCTGTGACTTAATCAACTTCCCCTTGGTTTGTTTTTACCCGTTTCTGTCTGCTCATAGGAAGTTTGGTGGAAGGCACGGTTATGCTTATCACGGTGCTCCCACGGAAAGAACACAGCCACTGGTCTACAATAAGGGGGTCACCTTGAGTCCCAGGTACCCAAACCAGGACAGGATTAAGAGCAGGGAAAGGCAAGGTAAATGACAGGAACCCAGGGTCGGAAGTGGAGGGCCAGCTGGGCACACTTTGCATTTAGACAGTTTCTCAGAGACAGGTTAAATCAGAACTTGGAGAAGGTCCTTTTCCTACAACTCCTAGAATCCCCCAGCCTGTAGCTCAATGAGCCAGGTGGTTGGACTCAGTGTAACGTGTGGTGATTGGCCAGGCTGGAATGGGGGATTTTGGGAGCTGTAGTCTCAAAAAGAGAGAGCAATTTTCCTAAGCCAAGGTCACCATTCTTTGGAGTATCTGTGGAATGATGTTCCCTGAGCATGACGAAGGCATGTGTGAGTTGCATTTTGGCCCTCTTGGGCATACAAGTGCCCTATCTGATAGGCTAGGAAACCAGAAAACAGAAATCACTGAAATGCAGAATGCAGTCTTCTCAAAGCTTTTAAAAAGTATAAATTAATAGAAAAAGCCGTGCATGCTCCCAGAAGCACATAGAAGGTCATGGAAAGATGATGAAATAGGCCAAAAGAGCAGGCTGCATGTCTAATGTATGGGTTCTAGTGTAAATTGGAAAAGGGTTGTCAAAAAGTGGGCATCAAAAATCAGGAGACACTTGTACTTTCTGCATGGCAGGGTGCTGAACCAGGCAGCTTTATGATTTCTGTGATACCATGATTCATGATCATCTGTGCGTCCCCTCCAGGTAACCTCTACCTTCCTCAGCTAGGGTTGTAAACTTTTGCTCATTTTCTTTCTGCATGCTTGAATGAATAATTTCAAAGGCTTTCTCCCTACTGGGTGAGAATGTGAGAGTCTTTGTGTGGTTTCCAATGATTTTTTTTTTCTTTTCCACTTTGGATCTTCTTTGGTGAAAAATTCGTTTAATCCCCAAACTTTCACACTTTATCGAAGTGAAGTTGGAGTACTTTCTGAAACATGAAATGCAGGTTTTTTTTTAAAAAAGGGTAACTTTTCCAAACTCTGATGGTGACTTTCAAAGCAAAACAAGGCATCAGTCAGAAAGAAACTAAGTACATTTTTTGATGAAAAAAACCCTTTTATTTTGTAAGAAAAGAAAACGTTAACTGGATTCCTATTAATTAGTTCCAGGTAAAGTTGTTGGCTCAATTACTGAATGGTGAGCAAACACATAACTAAAGCAAGTTGCTTCAGTGCCTCTTCTGTAATTTGGGTCAGCAATAGGATTCATGCAACTTTTTCTGCATGAAAATCATAACTGGTATTCTGTTGGTATAGTATGCACATTAAAGTTCCCATATGCTTGTAGCAATACTTTTTTTGGCCATGGTTTAATGTCTGTATTTGGTTCACAATTCCACAAATGGAACTTTTGCATCTGCCATTGGAAGGTCTTTGCCAGTCAGTGAAAAGAAGTCTTTGGAAGGTCAGTGAAAAGGGAACAGAGACAGGACCAACTGAGCTTTCCTTGGGAGGGAGTTTCCTAGTCTAGGTTCAGTCACCAAGAAGGCTTTTTCCTGTGTTCTCATCACATAAGCCCATGAGGACAACTGAACAGGGAGAAAGCCCTTCCTTGAAGAAAATAAGGCACAGGCAGACTTGTAGAGGGAACTGTGGGCTTTCAGATAGCCTGGAGCTAAACCGTGAGAAATATGGGAATACGAGAAATGAGGAATGTGAGAAGCAGGGTATAGTTGCACTCATGGCCTACTTGGGGGCTTCCCATAGTCCCTGGCTTGGCTACTGTTTGGAGGGGATGCTGGATTAGATAAGGCTTCCCATCCATTCCAACAGAGTTCTTCTTTTGGCCAGAGTGTTCCAAAACTGGGCATCACCACTAAAAAGGCCCTCTCCTCAGGCACAACCCAACCAACTTCTCGTGAGAAGTGGCAATAAGAACAGAACTCCTGATGGCTCCAAGCCAAACTATGGGCAAGTTGCTCTTTTCCAACCTAACTTACCTTGCAGAGTTGCTGTAAGGATCAGAGAGAATAATCATAGAATCACAGAGTTGGAAGAGACCCCAGGGGCCACCCAGTCCAACTCCTGCTATGTAGGAACACACATCAGAGCACGCTCAACAGATAGCCATCCAGCCTCTGCTTAAAAATCTCCAAAGAAGGAGACTCCACCACACTCCATGGAGGCAGCAGATTCCAGTGCCAAACAGCTGTGACCATCAGGAAGTTCTTCCTGAGGTTCAGGTGGAATCTCCTTTCCTGCAGCTAGAATCTGTTGCTCCTTGTCCTAGTCTCTAGAGCAGCAGAAAACAAGCCCACTCCCTCCTCAACATGACATTCCTTCAAATATTTAAACATGGCTACCATGTCCCTTCTTCACCTTCTCCTCTGCAGATTAAACATCCCCAGCTCCCTCAGCCTCTCCTCATAGGGCTTCATGGCTTCCAGACCCTTCACCATTTTGGTCGCCCTCCTTTGGATATACTCCAGCTTGTTGATATCCTTCTTGAACTGAGGTGCCCAGAACTGGATGCAATATTCCAAATGAGGTCTAACCAAAGCAGAATAGAGTGGTACCATTACCTCCCTCGATCCCGATGTCTCTTTCCCTGAGCTGATCAGACTTGCTAGGAATCTACTAAATATTCACTGATGACCTCTGGAACACCCCCGGAGTCAGCTGACCTATTCATGTTTGTCTTTCAAGAGGCAGGATACTCACAACCTGCCAGAAAGATAGCCCTTTATTGGCAACGTGGGGTCTGCAAAATAGATATATTTTTTACAGAAAGCTGGCGGGGCTTTTCCCCCCTCCACCATTCTTAACAAAGTTTTGTGGATGGATACTGGCTTGTGCCCAAACAATGCTCTTACTAGAAAAATATGCAAAGACTTATTTTCTCAAGGATGTTATATTTTCCCCAGCTATCTTTCTTCATGTGGATATCAGCGGTTTAGCCAATTTCAGAAACTGTCATTGGAAAATGGCGATGAACACTTGTTTTGCTTTAGAGCTTTTCAACTATCAGCACTTGAATCTGCCAATGATTCGTTCTAAACTTAGAAGTGTTGGAATTTTTCAGAGCTAGGTCAGCTTGTCAGTAACATGTTACAAGTAATAGTACATTGGCTGGTGTTAAATTAGTGGCATCCTCAGGTGTAACCTTATCCAGGTGTATGTCTTTTTCTTAGCTGATGGAGAAATTGGCATTCCCATCTTCCCTCTGCAATGGCCTGAGCCCCACGGACTTGCTGTGAGTCTATCAAAGGAACCTATCTTTAAACGATTTTTCCCCCAGACTTAACTTTCAATCTCTGTGTGCACCATGTAAGAAGAAATCTCAGCTCAGGTTTTTGTAACCTGGAACAAACGTGTACCACATCTAGATTTATATCCCAAGCTTATGCAAGAGCAGAATAGGCCTGTGCTGTGTAATCTGTTTTGCTTTGTTGACTTAAATATATGGCAAGCCAAGCAAAATTTCCTTTCATATTTCTCTTTCTGCTTAGCATGTGTGCCTCGCCAGCTGCTACTGACAATTCTTGTGGAAGTAGCTTGAAAATTTCAGGGCTGCTTTTTCTTCTTTCATTCAGAGGACTATTTTCCATTGATTTATAACTCCAATTCTTCTAAGGCCAGGAAGGGCCAAGCAAATCTCTTCTCAGAGAGCAGAAAATAAGTTGCATCCTTTTAAGTAAATGGGCCATACTTGTGGGACAATGTTAACAATCCCAGACAATTAATAGTAGCATGATATTATTTGATTTAGACCAGACTGCCAGCATGCCTTTGCGTTGCTTTAATTTTTCTACAATAAGACATTTTAGATACTGGCTTGAATCCATGTTTAGTCCCGGCTAGAGCAGACTCATTGAATCAGGTGAGTTTACCTACAGAGGCAGCAGAGTGTAGTGGGCTGAACGCTGGACTGTGACCCTGGAGATCAAGGTTTGATTCCCTGCTTGGCCGTGGAAACTCACTGGGTGACCTTGGGCATGTCACAGACTCACAGCCCAAGAAAACCTGTGATAGAGTTACCATAAGTTGAGAACGACTTGAAGGCACACAGCAACAACAAAACAAGAGTAGGTTGAAGTCAAGTGTGAAGTATCTCTGTCCAAAGTAGGGCGCACCAAAGCTTTCTGACAGGCTTTGCTTCTTGACTTAAAGAAATACAGAATCCACAGGTGAACAAAATGTCCTTGGCTGGAAAAATAACTCAAATTCTACACTCAAAACATACTCTTTTTTTTGTGTTGGGGGTTCCTTTCATTTTAGTAGCTTCGTCCTTTGTGGAGTGTTTTGTGCCAGGGAAAGGGACAGCCTTGAAGGATGTTTGTGTAACTCTAAGATCCACAGGATTTGGAGATTATTTGATGAATAGTAGCATTTGATGGCCTCCGTGACAGCAGGCTGGTGAATCCACCCTGGGTTTTAGTCTGAACTTTAAAGGCGTTATGAATGATGAACCTCTTTTGGGAATGAGTCTCAGTACCTTGGAGAGCTCCTTGAATTGAGTCCCATGTCAAATTCTGTAGCCACTCACTATTCTGTGAGTACCCATCTTTCTCCCCACTTTATCATACAGCAATCTTGCAGGGTAGGCCAAGGGAGGGAGAGTGATTGGCCCAAGGTCTCCCAGTGAAATTCATGTCTCAGTGAAGTCTTTAATCTGGTTTGCTTAAGTCCTAGTCCAACAGTCTAATCATTACACCACACTAAATCCTGGGGCCCTTTCACACTACACAGTAATAGCACTATGATTCCACTTTAACTGCCATGGCTGCATCTTAGGGAATCATGGGATTTGTAGTTTAGGGGGCCACTAGAGCTCCCTAATTGCTCTCTGTATGCAATAGAGATTGCTCACCATGCAACTAACTTATTTTGAACAGTGGTCAAGATGTAACTAAGCTACAGCATTATAGCCATACTGCCATGGCTCAACCCTACAGAATAATGGGATTTGTAGTTCAATGAGGGTCTTAAAATTATCTGCTAAAGAGCTCCAGTTCTGTAGTTCAGATGAGTGGACAAGAGCTCTGGAACAGGGAATCAGAATCCCTTTCCAAACTACAGACCTCAGGATTCCATAGAAGGATGGATTCATGGCCGTTCAAGTGGGATCGAGCTGCTCACCAAACTACAGATCCCAGCATTCCTTGGAATGCCACTGTGGTGGCTAAGAATTCTAAACATTCCTCCCTAGAGTGCAAATCCCAGGATTCCGTAGCATGGAGCCACGGCAGTTAAAGTGGAATCATACTACTACAATTATATAGTGCAAAAAGGTGCTTATTTGCTTCTAGTGGCGCCAGAGGCCGTAAAACGCAGGCAGGGGGCCACATCTGACCCACCGTTAACATGTTGCCTAGTCTTAATTCACTTCCAAAATAAACATTCAGTGGATTGGTCAATGAGTAGATCATAACTTCTTCTTAGTTGCTGAAGGAAAAGTTTCTTGGCCCAGAAGTTGGATTCCTTTAGATGTCGGTGGTCCCTGACCACCCGCTCGAGTTAAAAGAAGCTCCAAACAGTGCTTGGCTGTTTCGAGTTAATTACAACCCCCGTTTGTGTCGGGCAGATAACTAAAGCCAACGTTATCCAGCTGATAATGTTGAGTTTCTACAATAAACAGTTGGTGCTCCTGTTGCCAGCTCCTTCGAGCTGTGCGCATGGTGGTTTCAAAGATAAGCCTCAGTTTTCTCCAGCCATCTTACCGTTATCTGATTGGTTGACAGGAAGCGATAATGTCTTATCTATAAGCAGCGATGCCGTAATGTTTCCCTTGCAACAGGGCCTTACAGTTCGAACACTTGGCTGGGGTGCCGTAAGCAAGGGAGGCACCAGAAAACGAAGTTGGTAGCAGATGTAGATTCCAGGAATAAGGCAGGCTCTTTTAACCTTCACTCGTTGGATTGTTATTTGGAGATTTTTTTTTTCTGCCTTGAATTTGACAAACCTATTATACTTTGGCTGTGTTTTTGTTGTTTTTAACTGAACTGATTTTGGCTGGAACTAAGGACGGGACTTGTACCTTTGCAAGGGGACTTATGTGTGCTGGAAATAGAACTGAGTAGTGCCATAATGTCTGATTTCACCTAGGGCCTTCAGTGCCGTTACTATGTAGAGGCATCAGTTATTGTAGTGGTAGCTAGGGGAGTGACTAATGCACAGTCATAGAATCATAAAATCATAGAATAATGGATGATAAAGTTGGAAGAGACCCCAGGGGGCATCCAGTCCAACCCCCTGCCATGCAGGAACACACATCAACCCACTCCCAACAGATGACCATGCAGCCTCTGTTTAAAAACCTCCAAAGAAGGAGAATCCACCGCACTCCAAGGCAGTAAATTCCACTACTGAACAGCTCTGACCACCAGGAAATTCTTCCTGAGGTTTAGGTGGAATCTCTTTTCCTGTAGCTTGAATCCATTGCTCCTTGGCCTAGCTTCTGGAGCAGGGGAAAACAAGCCTCTTCCCTCATCATGACATCCAGATGTACAGCAGGCATTGATATGCACAAAGGACACTCCCTGATCCGCACTGGGACACTGGCTAGGAAGTTCAAAATAGCAAGGTCAGACATTCTTAAGCACACATGTGCTAAACCTAAAACAATTGTTTCTCCGTCAGGCCTTCCCAAAGATAATCAGTCTGTCAAAATGGTGACTAACTGGAGATCATGAATGTAGAGCACTTACAGATGAGTAAATCTAAGTAACTCTTCCATATCCACAACCTCTGTTGCAGTTGCGTGCCTTCAAGTTATTTCTGACTCGTAGCAAACCTACAGTGAACCTATCGCGGGGTTTCCTGGGGCTGAGAGTGTGTGATGCACCCAAGATCACCCAGTGGGTTTCGGTGGCTGAGCAGGGAATTTAACCCTGGTCTCCTGGGTTGTAGTCCAATTTTTAAAACCACTACACCACATTGGCTCTTATACAATTTCTACATGGTCACAATGGTGATGCTATTACTATAGTTGCAACTCTCCTCCCCACCAACTTTACTGCACATCAGCTGCATGCAAAGAAGGAGTTTCATTCTGCCATTGCTTGGAGTATGGATGTTCGGGGGAGAGGTTTGAGCCAAGAGAAGTTACTTTGTTAGGTCCATTTAATGAACGTCATCAATTAGCTGGGATAGAATACTGACCTTGGCTTTCAGAACCTGAGGCACAACCTTTGTGTTTTAGCTCATTGTCAGTTTTATGGGCATCTTTGAAAGTGTTTCAGAAAAAAAACACTGAAAAGTTATTATCCCTTTTTAAATTTTGTACTTCTTTTCCTCCAGGATTTCTCTATAATCCACCCTGAAATTCTAACACGCTGGAAGGCCTCCATTCGCTCTCCGACACTTTGCTCTAAGGGTCAAGAACCATGCTAGACAATTTTAAAGGCTCTTTACGGTGAGTATGGATATTTTTTTAACCATGTGCCTTACACGCATATCTTCTCATATATCTGTACTGAGGGATGGTATCACCCCGCGTAATTAGAAGTCATGTTGTTTTTGCTACTTAGTTGTTTGTAAAGGACTTAAAGTGAAGACCACCTAAGTTTGGAATACTAGGGGGAAGAGGGGAGAGGAAAGAATAGAGCTGAATTACATTTTTGGAGGGATAACAGCTCTCAGAATCCACAGCAAGTACGGCTAGAGAATATGGTGACTGGGGGATTTTGGGAGTTGTAGTCCAGAAATGGAAATTTCCCAGTCTAGACAAAAAACATTCTTAGACCAGCTCAGGTATTTTCTTAGACACACAAGAGGATGTTAACTGTGTTGCCTGTTGTGCAAGCAATGTGTATAAATAATTTTTAAATTTAATTCTTGCATTAGGAAAATTAAAAAAAAATGTTTCCTCTCTGTTGAAAGAGATTATGAATTTTTAGGGGCGTACTTTTCAGTGATATTTTTCCTCCTTTCAACATTTTGGCACTTCTTTTGGGTGCTTTTCCATGAAGAAGTCTGCTCTGTGTTTTAGTCTGAACTCTGAAAAATCTACCCTCTGAAGAAGCCTATCCCATAATAGGATCAGCAACTTCAGTAGCTCCTTCAAGGTTCAGGCTGATGCCTCGAATAGATTTGCCACATCACTCCCATCAGATCAACTATAACAGTCAACACTTCTATAATTTTTTTTAAAATTTATGTATCTAGTTTTAATAGTTTTATTAATTTGTATCCTGCCTTTCTCCCAATATGGGACCCATGGTAGCCCACAATTCGAGATAACCAAAATACAGTTAAAACAATGGACAGGGTGAAAGTTTTAAAAGCAATTAAACAATCGTATTGAAACATTAACTTGAAATGGTGTTTAAAAGGCAGCTAAATATATAACAACAGTACCAACAGAGTCAGAATGGTATAGTGGTTTGAGCTCTGGAGTACAACTCTGGAGACCAGAGTTCGAATCCCTGCTTGGCCATGGAAGCCCACTGAGCGACCTTGAGCAAGTCCCACTCTCTCAGCCTCAGAGGTAGGCAAAGGCAAAACCTCTCTGAACAAATGTTACCAAGAAAACCTTCCGATAGGTTTGCCTTAGGGATGTCATGAGTTGGAAACGATTTGAAGGCATGCAATGACAACAACAACAGCAGGGCTTGGAGTGAGTGGAGGGGGGGTGAGAGGGGGCATGGCCGTGGGGCACGGGGGTGTGGCCGTGGGGCATGGGGGCATGGGCATGGCCATGGGCCATGGGGGCGTGGCCATGGGGCGTGGCCGTGGGGCATGGGGGCGTGGCCGTGGGGGTGTGGCCATAGGGCACAGGGGCACGGTTACGGGTTCGGCTGTCCCAAACATTGCTACCTTGGGCGAAGCACCCCCATCGCCCCACCCCCCCACCCCAATGCGACTGATAACAATGCATACCGCAGTTAAAATGCCTATTGCAACATAAAGTTAACAATAAAAGGCCCGGAATAAATAGAAAGGTCTTTGCCTGCAGCTAAAAGAGAGCAGGGACGGGGCCAACCTAGCGGGCCTTAGGGAGAGGATTCCACAGTCTGGGAATAGCCACTCCTGCTTCCTTATCAAATGTAAACTGAATGCTAAAACTATATTGGCTTGAAGCGAAAGTAGTTTCCAGCCTGAAACGCCTTCATTCCTGCTTTCTACCTTGAATTAACAAACATTTACCAGTGATACACCCCACATTAAAAGCCATTCTTGGAGTCACTTGTGAAAACATCCCGATCTTGACTCTGAGACCCATCAATCCCCATTTTCCGTTCCAAATTGCCTTGCAGAGTCAATTTATTCACCCCCAGTTTCACTTGGCTTCCTTTGGTAGCTTTCCTGCATCTGAAGACTGCCAGTCTGTAGCAATCCCTGCAGAATAGGAAGAATCTATTTTTGTAAGTTTGGGAAGAAAAACCCTTTCAAAAAAACAAAATGAAAAGAAAAGCCAGGCATGGTGAAGCATGCACGATACAGTAAAATCTGCCAAAGCAAACTATCAGTTGACATAACATAAAATAACACAGAGACATTTTCAAAGGTGATTTTATGTTATGTCAACCGATAGTTTGCTTTGGCTGACTTCCTTCTACTTTGCCTGCTTCGTGATGTGAGCTTCCCCATTTTGACTCAATGTGTCTGATACAAACACAGGCACGTATAGGTATCAAAATAAATTGAATCAAAATGCAGGGGTTTGTATCAGGGAAGAGGTGGAGATTCCTGATTTCGTGCTTGAAAGAGAAAACTAATAATAGTTTTGCAATTTCAGCCAGCCAGACATGCATGTGGGAAATTCCAGAAACTGGCTTCATTGTCCCATTGGACTTGCTTTCTTTCCACACACGCATCCAGAGATAGGACCGGATTAGAATATACTCTCTGGAAAAGAGTTACGTTAAGCTCGGCAGGGAATAATCACCAAATCCAAAGGACTTTCCCCTCTGCAGTGAGAACTTTTAAGCGGTCAAAGTCTTTTGCTTTGAAGATTACGGCCTCTGCTTCTCTCAGGATGGCGGTGCTTGGGTGGGATTGTTCACAGAACATATTCACGGAAGGCCACAACTGTCATACCCAGATTAGGAAGTCAGGTTCCTTTTGCCTTCTTTGATCTGCAAGCAGTAAAACTGTTTTTCCTCCCACAACTGTTGAACTTTCTACTGAATGGATGGAAGCTCTGTGTGTGTATGTGTGCGTGTGTAGGAAAGCAAGCACATAAGAAAGCACACAGAAGCTACGAAGAACTGTTTAGAAGGAGGGCTGCTCAGCCTTCTGAATTTATAGACCTCCTGCGTGCACTCAGACATTTTACAGGTGAAAGCAGGGACATGCTTGTAATACTTCTCGGTTTTTCACACTAAGGGTCATTGCTCACTTTCCCACCACCACCAATTTTACATTGCTGAAGTCTCTACTCCATTAGTTGCTTTTACAAAACTTAAGAAGTTCCAGAGAGGGCGTGGGTCCCCCCTCCCATTAAACATAACACAGGGAAGCAAATTTGCCTTCCAGTCTGTGAATGGGGGCAGGGAAGAGAACTTACGCTTTATCTGAACAAGAAAGGCACTGGTTTGCATAAAATTTGAATAGGTCCAGCTATAGATGTGGGGAAAATGTTTCAAAATAGTAGCCTGAATCTGAATCCTGTTGTCTGTCCCAAGTAGAATAGACCCGTTGGATTAATAGAGTTTACCTATGTGTTGATTCATTAACGGATTCCGTGGCTCTACCTTAGTTTGGAATAACCAGGATTTAGCCAAGAAAAGCAATCCTTACAGGCTTCCAGGAATGTGATTCATTCTCCCCATCAATGTTTTCTGGTGCAAGGAGACTCTGACTACTGCTGGGTTACAAAGCCAGCCTTGGAGCGCCGTGTGCATCCTACAGATTGCACATTTTCACCCTGATCTACATGGTACCTCACCTTGAGTTATAGGACAGGAAGGAGGATAAGCAACCAAACGTTGCATCAGCTGCAAGAAAGAGTCAGCAGCAGCCATTGGCTTTCATTTGCAGGGTGCAGTGAAACTGCTCTGGGTTTAATTTTGGACTTCGAAGGAACTACCCAAGGTGCTGAACTTTATCCCAGTAGCTGCCAAGAAAAGGTGATTTTGTCACACACGGTTATTGTAGTCTATGCTCCCATTAGACATTCATGCACTTTGAAGGATTTGATTGTGGTTGGAATTTCAGTGGGATAATATGGGGCTTCTAGTGGTTAATTTCTAATCAGAAAAGGACTATGGTTCACACTTACCTGGAAGTTGCTTCTGAAGCCAAATTTATGGTGTATAGCCTACAGAGGGGGAAAAAGAAAGACCTTCATGATGCTGGTCATAGGATCCAGCCTAAGAAGTTGTATCTTTTTTGGAACTTAGTCAAAACTATTTTTGTCCCATAGGCTCCTCAGTTCCATAGTAGTACTTGGATTTCAGCTGGTCATCCCACAACCCTCGATCGAACACAGAAAGGTAAGTGACACTATTCATTCAAGTGGTAAGCTGTGGTCTTGGTTATTCTGCCTAAATGCCCTCAAAGCACCAGATTCTATCTGATCTTGGAAGCTAAGCAGGGCCAGCTCCAGTTAATCCTTGGATGGGAGACCACCATGGAATACCAGGTGCTGTAGACTCTGTTTCAGGGGAAGAAAATGGCAAAATGTCTGATAACAATTGTCTGATAATTGTCTGATAATATGTGAAAATGGGATGGGTGTGGCCTCTGGACCTCCCACCTCTCTATTGTGTAGAAAAATGAGGGCTTCCTAGGTTGTCCCCCATGATGTATCTCTTCCAGTTGGAGAACAGAGGCAAGAAGCATGCGGCCCACCGAGAGTTTATGTCAGTGGAATATCTGGAAACTAAAACCTTTTTTTGGATACAGAGTCCCCCCACTGACACGGTCAATGGGGGCTCTAAGAACTGTAGTCCCAACAATGTAATTTCTCCAGCTGCCGGCCGTGATGCTGACCCATTGGTCCTCTAGAGCTCTGCACCTCTTCAACTAAAGTGGAGATCAAATTGCAACATAATCTGCAGCCAAAATTCCATTTTGGTTTGAGATCTGGGCTCAGTGCTACAATAACACCCTAATCAGGTAATTAATCCCGCTAGATGAATGTATTTTTTTCCCCGTCCTTAAGAAGCCACATATTGTGGGCGAAGAAAAAGGCATTTATGTCCTGAAGGCACAGTGTGTGTGTGCAATAGAGAGAGTGTGTCACAGTGACTTTAATCTCTCCTTGGAGGAGCCAAAGAATGCCATCAAGGTCGGCTAATGACTGAGAAATGTAGCATTTCCTTCGAGAGGCCTCCTGTGCCTTGGACTGACAGTTCCATTGTTTTGAAAGAATGTGGCTGTCCCACTAAGGTGCCCATGTGTTTTTTATTTAAAAAGACAGGTTAAGCAGGGTCACTAGCAACTTAACAGCTTATATTTGCAAAATGTGTACTGTCTTGATTGACTCCCTTTCATACCAGTCGCCTGTCTTTGAGCCCTTGGAGCATGTCGCTATTTAAATAATTGCATTGTTTGGCCGTAGCAAGCATGCTTACCCTTTCATTTCTGAGGCTGTTATTTACTCTGGCCTGCCGCAACATCACCGGGCATCAGCGGGGGAAAAAAGCACAATTAATCTCCCAGATAAGGCATGGAAACACACAACACACACCTTACCATCACCAGTGAGCTATTAAAGCAATTTGAAGGGTGAGAAGAAAAACAATACTTTCCTTCTAAGCCTGAGAATGGAGCGTAATAAAACTCAGTGCTTTCTTCGGACACATTGGAAATAAGAAACAAAACGCATTGGGAGCGGGAGGTCCTTTCAGCCTTCTTTCAAAAAGCGCTGACATTAGGAAGCATTTTTCCAGCTCCTTTGGTGCTCTGCTGGCAATTGTCTTGAAACGGCCATTCTTGCTGCAAATAAAGCTGGGCCTGAACTCTCACCCTGAGGAAAGTTCCATCCTGGCTACCGAGTTTGGAAGGCCATGCTGGGAATGTGTGTTATACTGCAGGTTTTTTTTGTTGTTGTTCATGCTCAGTTGAATGTTCGGACAGAAGGCTTGCGGTCATTTGAAGTCTGAGAGGCCTTTTCCATCAGCTTGCTGGACAAGAAAGCCACTGTTTCTTCTGCTGAGGCTGAGCCTGAGATGGGCTTCTTTCCTAGTGAAATGGGATTTCCTTTCAGTTGTCATGCACTGTGACATTTGGGGGCAGCCTTCTTGGGTAGCAAGAGGAAGCTCTCTGTTATCAGTAGAGGATGATGGGTGAAGCGCAGGGAGAGATGTCTCAATGCTGTGCTGGAAGCAACTCTAAGATCTTTATCACACAAAGTAGGTAAATTGCAGTTACAGCAAGATAATGGCTGTTGTGGCAGTTTGAGCATCATGACACTGGTGACCAAGGTTTGGTTCCCAGGTATGGAGAAGGCCCTCTTGTAGGTTCTCATCAGATGGATATGTGAAGGTGGTGAAATAAGGAGAACCCCTTTCCAAAGGTTTCCCCCACTTATCTAATAGGTTAGGGATGTGAGCACTGTCAGAAATGGAATTGGTTGAGAAACGGAATCCACATACTGAACTGTAGGGAGCATGAAGGACTTACAGAGGCTCATTTGGGGTTGATTGCGTGTGCATTGCTTGCAAAATCTCTCAGCTGGCTTGGCACCTTTTCTTTGCTCAGCCTGCTTTGCAAGGTGTGCATTCGAGTGAGTGGTCCCAAGCAACCCTACGTAGACAAGAAGAACTGATGAAAGAGTGGAACCCCTGTCAAATTAATGAACTTGTCCTCAATTTGGAAGTGTCAGAAGGACGAGTTGTCAGATAACAGGGCATCAAAAAGGAGGAGGTTTTCTGTACAAAACTAAATATTGTAGGGGAAAAGGGGAGAATAAGAATATGGAAGTTATTTGTGACTTACACTTCTGGGTCATGTGTACTTCCACCCAGTGCTTTTAGATCAAGCCTTAAGTTGCCTGCCTTTCAAATTGCTTGATGCTGACATTCCTTAACAGTAATTTCATCCAGCCTGGGGAATGTGCTTTGCACATAAATCAGTCAATGGAGGAGATAGCTTCTGCCTCAGCAGGAGGATTCCTTACAGTTGTAACACCTAAAAGTGGATGGACTGATTTTCTTAAAAAAAAAAAAAAATTTGGATGCTTTGGGTTTTAAGCTGAACCAGAACCAACATTGACCCTGTGCATCCTTCAGGGCTGCTTTAACAGAGTAGTGCTGAGTTTATCCAACCCTGCTTTTCTGCAGCGACACCCACTCCCGCGAAACACATGTGCTTTCCCTTAAGTCAAAGGAGCAAAGGCCCGTATGCAAGTCCTTAAGGATCAGAGGGTTCAGGTTTTGGTGAAGGAAATTCTAGGATTCCTCTGTGTGCACCTTGCACATCTGGTTTTGCTCCGAAAGGTAAGCACAGGAAATATAATCAGGACTCGGAGGCTTGGAGAGTTGAATGAATGTTCCATTAAGATATTTGCAAATAGTTTGATATTTCCTTACGGCAAAAGCTTACTGGAAACTGGAGTCGAAGCGAAAGAGACTCTGCAATGGAATGGGCGGAGATCAATTTAATTTCCAGTTCTCAGTCCCTGGGCACCTATAATATAGCATTCTCATTCTTATAGGATCCCCCTCTTTTCTGTGCTTGCTCATATATATTCATTAAAACCATTTCTCCTCTGCCTTCTCAACTTCAGAAATCCCAATGAAACAATTCTTTCACAGAAATTCATTGGTAGTGCTAGCTGTTTTGGACATGATTTTGAATGACCAGCCGCAAAAATCAACCATTTTCTCTAATACGTGCTTTCTCTTATTTACATTTTTTCTGAATTGAACAGAGTAGATGTCCAGTCAAAAAATGCACGTAGAAATGCATACATTTGCATTAATCTACTGGTCTCAGAAGTGTAAGTTCACTTAGTTTAAGGCCATTTCCACACTAGATGGTTATAGTGCTATTATTCCACTTTCAACATCCTATGGAATCCTGGGGTTTGCAGTTTGGGGGCGCTCATAGGATGTTGAAAGTGGAATAATATCACTATAACAGTCTAGCGCGGACATGGCCAAAGACAGATTCATTAGACAAAAAGATTCATTTGATCTTGTGCTACTAGGGGTGGGCAACTGAGGAGGGGGTGGAGCTGTTATCCAGCTCTACATTCCTCTCAGGGGACGCACTGGTGTACGTGTGATGTGAGGTCACTTCCAGTTTTATTTTCAGCAGATTTTTGGCTGCTATTGGTTTTAGTATTTGTGCTATCCCTGATGGGATCGTGGGGTGTGCAACTCTGGCTTTTTGCAGAGTTTTAAGCCATTTTGGGATTTTTCAGAGGTGAATATGGCTCAATTTGTTCTTCTTTTTAAAATGGGGTCTGAGATTTCAGAGATTACCAAATGGTGCCCCCCAAGCTTCATGTGCCCCATGGACCACCCTTTCCTCATCCCTGCTTTTGCTATCATCCATTTTCTAATCCGGTCGCTATGGCCTTTGCTTCAGTTCTTTTTCTACGGTTATTCCTTCCTTAGCCTATAGAGAAAAATGCCACAGTTGCCCATCAAGATATGAAGCTTTCCTCTACTTAGGGCTGAGAACTCCTGCCACAAAGAGGCACCTCACAAATATGCTGTGAAGGAACCATTTGGTGATGTCGTTCATGGTCCTCAGCTTTGAGAACAATCATCTTGCATTGGAATTTCAGGCTTTTTTTTTTTGGGGTGGTGGTGGTGGAAGGAATGTTGGAATCCATGAAATATTGTCCAAACTGCACTTTCAGAAGTTTGCAAACAATGTCCTGCTGATAGTCAGCAGGAGCTTCGGCGCTGGTGGTCTAGAAGATGCAGTTCTTTGTCGAATTGCGTTGTCATTCCTGGGCGGCACTGACTCAAGACACTGACTGAGTACATGGGAGAAGGCCTTCTCAGTGGCTGCTCCCAGCTCTCGAACGCTTTTCCCAGAGAGACAGACTGGTACCCTCCTTGCTATCTTCCCACAACCAAGTGAAGACTTTGGGTTTTTTTGGTAGTCCTTTGAGGACAAACTGCTTAGGGAGCATGGACCTCATATAATGTATCAGGTTTCACACTTGCTGCTTTCTTTCTAAAGGCTGTTGGCTGGAATTCAGCACGGGTTGGGCATTTCTTGTCTGGAAATCTAAAATCCAAAACAACTCCAAAAACCTCCATAGCGATATTTGAAATGAAACTTCTCCTAATGGCTAAGGATAGAGATGGGAAAGTAATTTATCAAGAACAGACACAAGACAGTGAGAACTATAGTTGGAGTGGCTAAGCTTAGTTTCTTTGGAAGCATGACTCGGTTTCTAAAACAGCAACCCACAATGGACTCATTAATTGTTTGGTTTGAAAAGTTAGAGATGGAAGAAGTCTGATGTCCTGGATGCAAAATGGTCTGGGTGACATTGGATGAAGATACAGTTGGACTGTCATATCCACAGGAGATTGGTTCTGAGACCCACTGCAGAGATAGATAGATAGATAGATAGATAGATGGACGGACGGACGGACGGACGGACGGACGGACGGACGGACGGACGGCGACGGACGGACAGACAGACAGACAGACAGACAGACAGAGATATAAAAATGCATGTTCTAGTCTGCCTTGCAAGGTTTGCAGAGAGACTGCAAATGTAAGGTGAGGCTTGCAAGTCCCTATTAAAAATGGTGTAGGGCAAATGCTGCCCACCACTCGCTTTTGCCTTGTTAAGGAACCACCTCACCTCAAAGGTAGAAGTGGGCGGCAAGCATGCTCCCCTCTGCAGATTCAAATGTACAGTACTATATACATTTGAATCTGTGGTGGTTTGAATTTGTGGATTGTGAGCCTACAGATAGGGCAGGCTTATTGAAGTTTGCCTTCTTGAGCATTTATACAATTTTTTAATTCCTTTAGATCTGGGGGTGACGTATACCTAGCACTTCTGCTTTCCACACCTTATACTGAGCACTGTGGTACTTTCTGGTCACAAATAACATCTATTTTTATAGCACTAAATTCTCTTAGTCTTTGTTGGCACAGATGTTCAGGCGGTTTTGAAAAAAAATTAATATACAAAGAGTAGAAACCCAGATCAGTTAAGTCAGTAGCATTCACACTTTCCATATACTGTAAAGCTAATAAAATAAGAATATCATTTCCTGGCGGATATGGCCAATAATGCTACCATATAGATGATAGAAGGCTGATGATCTTCCAATCATTGCAGCTCTATATCCTGTGGAATTTTGTGTGAGTAACACAATATATGGTGGAAACTTTGAGGTCTGCACATGGAGGAAAGAACAAAAGACGGTATCCTGCTGGCTAGTCGGTGCTGGCTAGAAGAGACCCATTGAATCCATTATCAGATGGCTGATGTGTTGAAAACAACAACAGCAGCAGCTTCCACACTTGCTTTTGCTGCTCTCTTGTCTGCCAGGGAAGAGATGGCTTAGATGGAGGGAGATTAGGGTCTTTTGTCTTCCTTACCTGGTTGCTTTTTCCTTTCTCCGTCAGTCACCTGTCCCAAAAGCATTATGGGCGGATAACATTGTTGGGTTTAGTCAGAGTTAATTAAGTGATTTTGCCTCTGTTGTAAAAGAAAAGGAGCCGGTCCAGACCGAACCCCTCCACTCTCTCCTTCCATCTGCCCTTTGATGAGGGAGAACATGCCCCAACATGTCTCTCCATTCCCCATCCTTTTCCGTTTTAGATTAGTTCAGAAAGGATCAAGCTATTGTTGCCTAAGAATTTAATTCCTCAGTAAGTGTTCCTTCTGTTGGAGATTCTAAACTTGTTTTTTTTTTTTTGCCTGCAGTTTGGTTCTTTCAAACTTACCATCCTAAGATGGGCACCTCTGCCATGACTATATTAAAGACTCTAACAGTCTTTTCATTCCAATAATATCTTCTCACAATCTTTCTGCTCCAACAGAGTCAACATGTAAGCAAGATCCATTTATTTAATGGGTCTATTCTAGTCAAGAGTGTAGTGTTGATATCAAGAGAAGTAATAATACCACTCAATTCTGCTTTGGTTAGACCTCTTCTGGAATACTGTGTGCAGTTCTGGGCACCACAAGTCAAGAAGGATATCGACAAGCTGGAGCGTGTCCAGAGGAGGATGCCAAAATGGTCAAGGATCTGGAAACCGTGAAGCCCTGTGAGGAGCAGCTTAGGGAGCTGAGGATGTTTAGCCTGGAGAAGAGAAGGTTAAGAGGGGACATGATAGCCATGTTTAAATATTTGAGGGAATGTCATATGAGGGACAGAGCAAGCCTGTTTCCTGCTGCTCCAGGGACTAGGACACTATGGGGCAACAGATTCAAATTACAGGAAAAGAGATTTCACCCAGACATCAAGAAGACCTTCTGGCAGTAAGAGTCATTTGACAGTGGTGGAGTCACTTTCTTTGGAGGTTTTTAGGCAGAGGCTGGATGGCCATTTGCTGGAAATGCTTTGAGTACGTGTTCCTGCATGGCAGAGGGTTGGGATTGATGGCCATTGTGGTCTCTTCCAGCTCTGTGATTCTGTGAATAACAGTAGGATTTAGGTCAAGATTTCGTCCATCTATGCCAATGAGAGATATTAGTGTGCTGAGTCCCAGTGTGTGAGCTATTGGCTGTAGCGGTCCCTCATCTATGGCAGGAAAGGGGATCATTTAGCCCTTCTGATCTTGTTGGACTACAACTGTCAGCTGTCCAAGACAGCATAGACCATGGTGAGGAATGCTGGGAGTTGTAGTCCAACAATATATTTTTGGAAGGGCCGCAAAGTTCCCATCCTTGATCTATGGGATGCCTTCTCCAGTGAGATATACATGGCCTCCTCACTGGAATTTAGAATGCTCCCCTGACAAAATACTCATCCCCATCTGCTTTCAAGTGATTTCATGGCCGTTGAGAGGTGATAAATAAACGCCTTAAATAAATAAATAGTTTGGTGTGAGTGAACATATTCATGGGCTAGTCCCTGCGTCTTGATCAACTATAACACCATATTAGTAAATTAGCATTTCTGAGCCCTGATTACATATTCAGCTTCTTGTACAACCAGTTTGTTTTGGAATAATTGTGGCTTGTAATTCCAGTGATATTTCCTCCTCAGGGGTGTTCTTTCATAGCAAAGTTTCAACAACTGTAGACCGAGTCCCGAGACGAAGATCTTGTTTCTTCCATGTCTAATGGAAGTGGCATTAGAATTTATACAGCAATTTAAAGAGTGCATGAACTGCTGTTTTTGGTGGAATGTTTGAATGAGGGCCAGTGTGTGTTGGAGCTGGGAAGTGAGGATGGATAGATGAATGTCTTGAGAAATCTACGTATCTGTTATTCCCTATTTAGCATGCATCTGAAGTCAGCCCACTAAGGGCATAATTCAGAAACGTGCAAAGGAATGTCGAACGTGATCCTGTTGAGTGATAACTGGCAAAAGCTTTTGCCATCAAAACCATTTGCCATTTTTCACGTAATAACAACAGACGATGTTGGCAAATAAACAGGCAGTTAATGGTGGTTTGTTCAACAGCCTGAAAGGAATTCGAGTTTCATAGGTCTGCTTAACATTTAACCTCTACTCTTCCCCAATAGCAAAGTCGAAACTTCAGATGTCTGGAAAATAGAGGAAAACAGCTGTGGAAGGATGCATACTCTAGACACAGATTAGTTACAGTTTGATGGCCCCAATCCAAATGGACATGCATCAGTAACCAGATCTGTATGTGTGCATAACCTCTAATAGATACTCTAAATACCATAACCATCTGTTTTGTACTTCAATTCCCAGATGCTCTAGCTAGTCAGGTATTCTTGGAGATGATGTCCAAAACATCCAAAAGGCCAAAGGCAGAGAACCACTGGTTCAGAACAAATACACTACTGAGTACACAATTCTCCACCGAGGATAAAAAAGCCAAATGCATACGGTCCCAGCTAGTTCAGGATGTTGACAAGCTGGAATGTGTCTGGAAGAGGCTGTCAGAAATGGTGAAAGGGACAGAGGTCATCTTGTCTGAGGAAACGTTGTGGGACCTGGACATTATGTCATCTGGAGAAGAGATGACTAAGAGGTGATAATGGTAGCGGTGCTCACTTATTTGAAGGATGGTCACGCAGACGAATTTATTTTCCGTTGATCCAGAGGCTAAGAACCAAACCAGCGAGCTAATCAACACTGATGTAAAGATCTGTTCCTCTCAAAAGCCATAATGAAGGAATAAAAGTCATGGTTCCTTATTTGAGTTCAATGAAAGACGCAGAAGGCTATTCAAGAGCAACCTGTATGCTCAGATTTCCAACCATCACTTCCTTATAGGAAGGCAGGATCCTTTATTTTCTTTTTCTTTTTTAAAATTAATTTTTAATTCTTTTTTAAATTTACATTCAGAAGGAACCTCAGTTACATACAGTAATTTTCCAGTATTACAAAAGCAGAAAAATAAAAACACAATAGAAGGAAAAGTAACAACATCATCATAAGTTTTTATAAAGGCTGACCAGATGTCCAAATACAAGCCCATTTGTACATTTTATCCATACATCATTCCTTCAAATGTTACAAGTGTTGTTAGATCTTCTACTCTTTGGATCACAGGTGGAGAAAAGTTACCTTTCCAGTAACCGGGTATCAAAATTTTAGTTGCTGCAAAAAATCCACTTCTGTTAGCCATTTGTTAGTTTCCAAGGAGCGGGTAAATAATGCAAAAGAACATGCTCACCCTTTAATATCAAGGAACTTTCCAAAAGCAAATTTACTTGTGTGATTATTTCCTCTCAAAATGTAGCTGTTATGGGACAACTCCAAAACATATGTGTCCAGGAAGCATTAGCGGTATTACATCTCCAGCAATTTGCAGATTTAGAAATTCTTTTCTTGAATACGTGAAAGAGCAATTTCTGCTGCATAAGGCATAGTCAGAGATCTATAGGTATACTACTTAGAGATGTTAAAACTGATGGCCATTGATTAGTCAGAACTGGCTATACCAATTCTCTATTCCATTCTTGCTCTAAACCTCTTGTGCCATGTTTGTTTATGGATAATAGGAATTTGTATACATATACATTGTTGCTTTGGATACTCGCTTGACCTTAATTAGTGTCTCCAATATTCAGAGAACCTATTTATATGCAAAATTATTATTTTTTTAAATTATACATTGATGCCAGAAGAGAAGAGATTGGATCTCTGGCTGAACAAAATGCTCACTCAGAAATAGACTGATACAACCCATTCACATGCTTCTTGGTCTCTCTTCCATTTTGTACCACGGCTGTTCAATTCTAAGTCACTGACCTGTAAAACACCTTAAGTGTGTTGACAGAGAGAGGCAATAAATGCATGCTATAAATAACAAGAGAGGGGGGATGTCATGGTGTTCCAGACGAACCCACCTGTCTCCTAGGGCTGGTTTATACTTGAGTGGCAGTCCCTCGTGAGCTCTCCTTGGGCGGTGAGCTCTGTGTTAATCGTGACTCCATGGTTTGGGGCAGGGGTGTTTTTTAAAAATGTCTCTGCCTGCTGCTGCAGTCTTGTTGTGGGTCTGTTTCAAGCCCCTGCCAAAAAGACTTCAAAACAGTTGTCTTTTCCCTACCATATTTTGGCATCCGTCACTCCGGAGTTATTCATTCTCTTGACTCCTGAGTCTCTTCCAGCTTTGGCAGTGGAGCTTGCAAATTCCTTTAACCTGCACAGTTGACTAACCGCCTGTGTATTAAATAAATCACTTCACACAAAGCAAAGATATTAAATTACCAGCATTCAAAAAACCAGCCCTGAATGCTTGCTTCTATATGTGTCCTTGGCTACATTGTCAAGTGGCCAAAAAACACTGCGCATACCTGAGTTTGTTTATTTTATTGAAGGCATCTATTTAAAGCCCCACCCCAAGGTGACGACATCCTATTGATGGGTCATTATGACAATACTATGTCATACTCTGACACGGATAACCCTTTAGCTCATCAGCCTGCATTTCCCCATGATTTATGGGATTTCTTGCCACCAGCAGCCACCAGTACTGCCAGCAGCTTTGTGTGCATGACCTCTCCAAGGTCCAGTGGAAAAGCTCATATTCGGTTCAGAGATGTGGCAAAGGACACACCAATAGATATTCAGCCATAAAAGAGAAAACAGTCTGGAAGGCTGCCATTAACTCATCCTCTAGCTGCTAAAGAACTGGCATCAGAGGAGTCAGAAAGCGAGGCGCTTATGGCTGCAGATTGGGGGCTGAGGTAGTTGGGGCCCCCCTCCCTGGCAGACTCTGAGGATGCTCCTCTCTGAAGATTGCAGGAGAGATACAGAGAGGCTTCAGAGGTTCTAGCAGCTATTCAATAGGAAACCCTGACTCATTAAGCACCTGGTGTCCAGAGACAACAATAAATCTTCCAGCAGCTCCCTCACGTCTTAGTTGCTTGCAACCATTCCATCGGTACACTTGGCGTTCCTGTGCTTTTGAGGTCTCTCTCTCTCTCTCTCTCTCTTTCTCTTTATTAGCTTCATTTATCTGGGTTAATGGCTTGGTGTAAGACTTCTGGACCACTGACAACCTTGCTCTTCCTCCTCCCTTCATTATGCTGGGTAACCTATGTCCACTTGGACTGGATTGATTACCCTACAGCTCTTTGCCTTACAATCATCTGACTCTCTGAGCATAGAATAAAGGCAAAAGCTTCAAATCTAACCTGAGCTTGGGAAAGTTATTGGCTGGAATCCTGTTGGTGTCTGACACGTGTGTAAGTTCTCCTACATAAGCAGTTGAAGATTATTATTTTTTTTGTCTCATGTGGGACAGCCGTATCCACTTTAAGCCTTCAAAAGCAGAGCTGCACACTTGGTGCCACTGAGCATGGGTTTGCACTGTGCATTGTGCACCCCACATGGATGTGCATGGCTGGATGTGGTACACTGCACATGCAGATCCAAAATGCATTTGAGTTCAAATTCAGTTGCATAAGGTTGCAATTTATTAATGAGATAGCATTGCACAGATTTGAAGCAACTTCATGAGTCTAAAGTTATGCTGCCTCTACTTACTGTAGGAATTTGGCTCCTTTTTTTGGCTCCAGCTTCCAGAAACTCACCCTGCAATGTGAAGTCATTTTTTCAAAGGCCCTGGTGGGTCAGGAGCTGATGAATGAAGACCTTAAATAAAAGGAATAACAGGTCAAGGGTTGGGGTTCAGTCTGAACTTTTTAAAGGAGCTCTCCAAGGTGCTGAAAAATTTGAGAGGATAAGGTTCACCAGATTGGACAGATCCTTGAAAATTCAAACTAAAACCCCCCAAAATGTTCTCTACCTGATGACATTGGAGCCATCAACCACCACTTCTGCACACATTCACTGGGGTTGTGAATAATGACCTTTATAAAATAAGTGCCCGCTTCCCACCGTCAGTAATCCTATTGTTTGCTAATGGCCTGTATCCAATTGTCAGTCCCAACTGGAAAAGACAGATTGAATCAGTGAGATTAACATTCATTCATTCATTCATTCATTTAGTGTATGGTAGTTATACTTCACTCTTCAGACAAAAAGCCTTCCAGAATGTCTTACCAGATTGGAAATTGGACAGTTTCCTGCTTTCAGTTTTACAATTTAAATAGGACATGACACATGGAGGGAGGAAATTAAGGCCAGCAGATGCTGGCTGCTCTTCTCCCCGTCAGAGACCACCATAGTGGCAGTTGGAATGGACAGAAAGGCTCTTACCAGCCACTGGGGTCCAGGCCTTGGTGGAGCTAATGTCTGACTGCTCTTCTCTCCCTCTGAAGCCAGAGCCCTGGTAGTTGGAATCTAAAGAGATAGACTTTCATCAGGGCATGGTGGAGCTGTGGCTGCTTGCTCAACATCAGAACTTTCCAAACTCTGTGCTGCGACACATTAGCGTGTCGGCTGCAGTGTGTAGGTGTGTCGCTGCAGACCTGGGCCAAGAAGTACCCTGATTTGCTAGTAGCTATGGACACATACATACATTGCAATAACAAAATGTATGGGGACACAACATATCCCAAGAAAACCTTTCATTTATATTTTCAAAAATATATGCATTACACTTTATTTATTTATAATACATAAAATTGAATTGCTGTGTCACGAAATGATGCATGTCTAAAAATTGTGTCACCAACATGAAAAGTTTGGAAAGTTCTGCTCTACGTGTTAACTCACCACTCAACAGTAAATGCAGTGGGTCTGCTCTAGTTGGGACTAACCAACAGGATTCAGTCCAGTGTGAATTTCTTTCCCACCCCTAGTGTTCATCACACTGCGGTTCCTGCCATGCCTAATTTGTCTCTCTTCAGGTACCCCAAAGGATAGAAGAGCAAAGCACTGCCACAGAAGAAGACAATGCAGGAATCCCCGGAGTATGGGGTACTTGGGGGCCCTGGTCAGCCTGCTCTAGAAGCTGCAGTGGTGGAGTGATGGAGCAGACGAGGCCTTGCCTCCCGGGATATTATTTCGAGAGGAACTATCGCAGGCCGGGGCAAACGTAGCCCCTGAAAGAGCCCTTCCTCACCAGCAACCCTCTCGCCAAGAAGAGCAGCTCAGCCCTTACTCGGGCCACGTTATCTCAGCCATCCGGACATCGGTGCCTCTCCACAAGAGTGAAGAAGAATCCCGAGCCAGCTTCCGGGCGGGAGTCTCCTCTGGGGGCCGCAACGACAGCCATTTGAGCAAGGGGACGTCAAGAGGAGGAGGGAGGCTTTCTCAGTCTCGGAGGCGCAGCCCCAAGATGGAAAGAAGGTATTGTGGTGCCTTTTTGGGGAGATGTTTTTATATACTGCTGTTCTTATTATTAGCCTGAATCCAATTGGAGTAGGCCCATTGAATCAGTGGGATTTTCACCACTGTTTCTCTTTGTTCATATTGAGTTTGGTGGAGGGCCTGGTCATGCTTACCACAGGCAACCCACAAATGCAATGGAGTCACTGGTCCACAGTGGGGGAGGGTCACATGGAGGCCCAAGTACGCAATCCAGGAAGGGGTTAAAAAGGGGAAAAAGCAAGCAGGGTGGAACAAAAGGGCCAGCCTGGCAAGGGAATCCATCAGTCCACAGTTTGCATTTAGACTGTTTGGAAATAGACTAAATCAGACCTTGAAAAAGGTCTTTTTTTCTCTCTTGCACATCAGATCCTGGAATCCCCCAGCCTGTAGGTGAGAGTTGAATGAACCATGTGGTTGGACTCAGTTTAATGTGTAGTGATTGGCCAGGCTGGGATGGGGAATTATGGGAGATGTAGTGTCAAAAAAGAGAGAAATTTTCTTAAGCTATGGTCACCATTCTTTAGGTTGGAACCTTCTCAGAATGACGTTCACTGAGCATGTGGCCCAGGTGTGCCCAAAGTGTGGCGTGTGAGTCACACGTGGCCCTCTTGGGCATATCGGTGTCCCCTATTTATTCAACAGGCTAGGAAGCGGACCCCGGTTGAAAACTGGAAGCCACTGAAATGTAGAACAAAGTCTTTTTAAAAAACAACACAGTGACTGATCCCCAGTAGGAGGTCACCTTGAGGCCCAAGTACCCAGTCCAGGAAGGGATTAAGGGAAGAAGAGGACAAAGTGGCCCCAAGGTGGGAACTGTGGGGCCAGCCTGGCAAGAGAGACCATCTTTGGGGGGAATACCATATACACTAATGTTGTTCATGTATTCTCCAGAAATATTTGTCTGGAGTTAGCAACTGTAGAATACGAGCTCACTTGTGGCTAAAGTAATTACTATGTAGGTGGTATTTTTGGACTGTGGGTATTGAGAATGTTTTTGTAGCTTTATTCATCTATTTTATCATTTTGTGATAAAACTTTAGTGAAGTTTTAGCTTGTATACCAGCTTCAGAAGGTTCTATAATCCTGAAATGGTGGAAATCTAAATAAACACACACTAAAGTCAAGATGCATCAGACAGCAAAATGCGTAAGGCCAATGCTGGTTTTAAATGAGTGTAAATAAATAGAAATGTGTACATAAACAGTAATGGGGGCACATAATCTGCTTTTTAAGGACCAGTCATGAACGCAAAGGGCAGCATATGGGATTGCATTGCTAGCCAATGTATTTCTTTGACGTTTGTCACTGCACAGTTAGAGAGGAAATGCGTCATAATTTCTCCAAGCCCTACCCTTGTTTCAAACCACACGAGAATATTCCTCAGGAAATATCCCTGTATTTCTGCCCGACCCCCTGGCTCTACAAATAAAGCATCTGTAAGAGAAACATGAAATATATTGTAGCTCACAAAGTGTGAGTGGGCACGTGGAACTGAATACTTCTCACAGCCTAAATCTCTGCATTAATTAAATCTAGAGTTGTGCCAAACAGGCCGTGCGTTGAAAGGCAACGTTGTACAACTGAACCACAATATCAAATGCACAACCAAAAACTCAATACACAGCGTGTACCTATGTGCAGTGTGCATCTGAATGAACAAAAACACTGCACACACAACTCCATTTCTGTAACTTTGCACTGAATGCAGTTGTTCCACCTTGGATGAAAAAGTCCATCAATTCTTGCAGGGAAACGTATTCATGTGATAGCCGCTACCAGGATTCTGGCCTCTGTGGTTTTGTTACAGAGCTAAGACAGACTTCCCCTAAAAGCAGTAACAGCACAACAAAAGAACTTGGGGCGTCAAAACTGGGCATTGAAAACATGGCTCAGTATTAACTTATTTTTTAAAAAACTGGGTTTGTATTTCACCAAATGTCCTTTGCAAGTATATTTGACACTCTTAGATAGAATGAAATTCAGCTGTTTTGTTGGCAACTCTAAAGAGAGATTTTGAGAGGGAGGAGGGGAGAGATAAAATTTAAAATGAAGTGGCTTAGCGTGATAAGCCTAATATATTTTCTTAATTTTGCACAGCCTCGAGAGGTCAAAGGTACCCTGGAAGGGAAGGGGGGCTTTGGTAGTAGAGGGCTTGAAAAGCGAATGGCAAACTGTTGTCAAGCAATATCTGAACATTTGAAGCAAGTCCAGGAAGTTTGTCTTACAATAATGCATTGATGGAAAGCTTCGGGGATATTGGCCTCCCCCTTTCCCACCCCTGCGACTAATGGCAGACATCTATGAAACAATAAAATGGGGATTAAGATTGGTGGATGAGATGAACCCACAGTGGAGAATGTAGCTCGAGAAGAAAATGGGACAGGTTCCAAGGCAAACAGACTTGGAGGGCTGTGGAAACCCTTCAAAGGCCTGCTAGATGACATTTGTTCTCCTGGGAGACTCAGTGGAAGTGTCTTCAGGCTGCTGCTGGGCAGCTGGCTAAGGGAACAGACTCATAAATGCAACCAAAATATGCAGTTGGGTTTGCTCTGGGACAGCAGCCTGGAACTCTGTGTAAACTGATTTTGACTTTCAAAGCACACCATGGCTTGGGACTGCGGGTACCTGAAACACTGAACGGCCAAGATCCTACATTGGTAGTCACATAGTCTTGGTTGAGGGGATCGCAATCCCATGCTGGAAGTCACATAGTCTAGGTTAAGGGGAGTAATGGTACCGTTTGTTCAGATCTCATCTGGAGTCCTTTGTCCAGTTCTGGGTTTCACAATTCAAGAAGGATAATTTTTATTTATTATTTTTATTAAAGAAAAATAAGGTAGAACAAATATAGCAATAACATAATAAGCATTATCTACAATCATTTTCCATTTTCATGAAAGAAAATGACCTGCTCACCTGTAAAATAAAAGGGAAATCTGATAAGATATTGAATGGATGGGAACCAGTTACGAGGTTCCTCCGACAGAAATGAGGCAACTCAGTTACTGAATGAACGAAATGATCCAAAATTTTAATTAGAAGTATTAAGATCAGCAGTTAGCAGTAGCTTTCTTTGCTGTTTTTTTTCCCCTCTCTCCGAGGATGTATACCAGAAATTTGGAATGTTTTCAAGCAGATATGCAATTAATAGTTAATGAAATTATGGAGGAACAGGATCATATAGCACAGAGAAGACAAAGAAGAGGGTTGTAAAGTTAAAGGAAGTATAGGTTACAGGTAGACACACACCTTCCAAGGAGGAATGAAAAAAGGAAGTAGAAATATAACTTATGTTGGATTTTATTATATTTTTATAGAAAACAAATTCAAGATAATAGATGATGGAGCAGTTCAAGAAGGATATTGACAAGCTGAAATGTGTCCAGGGGAGGGTGACCTATTATTTATGGATTTTTAGTCTGGAATGGATCTTGACTCATAACTTCAGGTAGCAGAACTGGAGCATCAGGAAAGGATGATTTTTTTTTTCTTTTCTGCCAGGAAGGAAGAGGTGGAAAGAGAAGCTTTTGGGATTTTTCTTCCTCGAGTGCATAGGCTTTGTGGGCCATTTATCTGGTTGGCGTTTGCTGCTCTGCCTTGGGGAGCAAAATGACCTGGGCTGCCCTGCTCTGAACGTACGGCCCCGAGAACCCTGGAAATCTATTTTCTCTTTTTAGAGGAAGATCCTGCAGTGGAGGGCCCAGGATGTTTTGGCTGCCCCCGGTTAGAGGAAGAGAGATGTCCCAGCCTGTGTCTGGCCAGAGCCAAGCTGTAGGTGCTTTGCTTCTCTGATAAATATACCTGCAGGGCTGCTTCCCACGGTAGATTTTTCAGACACAACACGACTCCTGTAAGCCGCTCCTACCTCTTTCATGAGGAACATATGCCTTTCCCAATGACTAAGGCGCACAGCTGGGGCTGTCCCCAGTAGGCTTCTCAAACACTGAAGTTGATTAAACAGCTTTGGAAGTGCGTCCGGGACCTGCGAAAAAAGCACCAGGCATACGTTAGGGACACGTGAGATTTTCTTTCATGTTGTTTTTTTCCGTCCTCCTCCTCCTCCTCCTCTTTTCACTTGGATAGGAGCTTCCTAATGATTAGAGATGTAGTTCTTTGCTGGTTTTCTTCTCAAAGGAAGCAACCAGTAATGTTAGCAATTTCCTTCTTGCTATAAGAAAATCTGCAGGAACTGATGTTTTCTGCATTTATGCATTCTGTATAAAATTCAGTTGTGGTAGTTTTGTGCTGAAAGCAATATCTGGAATTCACAGCATAACCTGGAGTTATGCATTAGTAACGGATTTGTATTCATGGCCCCTAATGCATGCAATGGTGTGGGGAATATGTAGTGATTGTAAAAGTCCTCCAGCTGCGATTGCTACAAGGGACGGAATAGAATTTCCATGGCCAAGTGGGAAATCGAACTCTGGTCTCCAGGATTGTAGTCCAATGCTCAGATTCTCATCGTATAATATAGTGGAATATAATGTGATGTATGAAAGCCACATGATGTAGTGGTTTGAATATTGAACTATGACCCCAGAGACCAGGGTTTAATTCCTCTCTCGGCCACAGGAACCCATTGGGTAACCTTGGGTGTGCACATACTCTCAGCCCCAGAAAACCCTGTGATAGGTTCACTTTAGGGTCATCCCAAGTCAGAAACAACTTGAATGTACAAAACAATAACAATTTTAATGCGACCGTTCCTCCAAGGAGCCCAGGGTGATGTATATAAGCTCTCCACTCTGCCTCTAATTTTTTGTTATTGCAATGATCTTGTGAAATTTCATGGGGAGGGTGAGCAGATTTCCTGTTTGCCGGCAACACCGTCATTTGGCTTGAGTGTCGGACTATGACCCCGGAGATCAGGGTTTGATTCCCTGCTCAGCCATGAAAACCCACTGAGCATGTCACACACTCTCAGCCTCCCAAAACCCCATGATAGAGTCACCTGAGGGGCACCATAAGTCGGAAATGACTTTGGAGGCAAAAACAACAGGCAGACATTGGAAGAGACGCAGTTTACCTCTGTGGTTTGGATTAAAATCCAAGCCGCAGAAGAATTTCTGGGTTGTCTTGCATTAAGATGAGCTCATTGCAAGCTGGTTGTATCACAGGATGAACTTGTATCCTGAGACAGTTGCTATCACAAGACAAGATAACGTTGCATCCTGAGATGACCTTGCCGACGGTCAAGCACAAGAACTAAGATGGGTTTTTACTATGAAACGAGCTTACCAAGGTTTTCCTTTGAACGGAAATTTTGGGAACAACGCCATGAATTGGAGCATGTGCTTTCACAGCAAGGTTGTCCCTTCCTTCCTATGTTTTAAGAAAGCAATTATATTCCCATGGCCGTTGGGTGATTATAGGAGCTCCAAGCTTGTGTTTTTTTCTGCTGAAGGAGGAAGGTATGGGCTCTGGTCTGAATCAAAGCCTTTATATACTTTCCTTCCCTTTGGAAAAAAAAATGTAATTGTCAGTTAGATTTATGGGAGGCTAATGAGGTGGGTGGGTAGCCCGGCCTTAAACAAACAGTGTGAGTTGAAAGGAATTATGTCTCCCCAGTGCTAATGAAAAACACTGACCTTGCTTGCAATTTTGTCAAAATATTAATAGGGGAGTGGGTGTGAGGTTTACTCAAAGACATTTTTATATGCAGGGAAAAGGTGGTGGAGGGAACAGTTGTAGGAAGAATTTAAACCCAGGGGAGGATCCCCAAATCATCAACTTCTTGCATTGCTGCAACTTAATTTTCCTCCTTTTGGTGCAAACTTAAGAGGGACGCCCTATAGAGCTTCTGGTTGTGTATATATCCTGGGAAATGAAAAGATGACTCTTAGCAAATCCTTAAAATTGGTCAGAATCCCATCTGTGTCTTAGGCACACCTAGGTTCCTTTATGGAAGCTGTTGGACATTTTTGTCCAATGTGGAAAGACTGTGTTCAGTTTGAAGCTGCAGAAGTTGAACTGCACACGTGGTGCCATTGTGCGCGGTTTTGGATTGCTGAGCAAAGTTCAGGAAGAAAATGCAAAAGCAGGGTTATAGCTAAATATTAAGAAGACAAAAAAATAGATGATTTAAATAACCTTAAAGTGTGCAAAGAGGACGTGGAAATAGTTAAGGATTTCTTACAGTTAGCCTCAAAATGGAGACTCTCGTCAAGAAACCAGAAAGAACTAGATAGGTTCCTCAAGTGTAAAGATTTATCATTAAGACGTATCATTCCTGGGTCTAAATGTGCCTCTTGGCTTGATGTAATGGTGCACCAGGAACCTGACTCCAACCGCCTAGCTTAAAAAAATAAAATAAAATGAAAACAAGCCTGTCAAGTTTTAGTCATAGAGATATATGTCTGAAATGTTGATGTGAGACTTTTGAAAGCCGGCGAAGGACTGAAATTACAGAAGGCAGCATCTTGTAAAATGGAATGATAAGCAATAAAATGCCCAAAGCCTGAAATCGGCTGGAAGAGACGGGGAAGGGAGAGACACCGATGGAGGCAATAAAAGATGTTTTATTTGAGGCTGCTGGAGGCAATGGAGACATGAACGATGAAGAGAACAGAGGAAGAGGATTAACCTTTGTGAGGTTTCCCAGTTGTCGTCGGATCCTTTGAAGTAATCACAGGCATGACTTGGGGCCGGTAGTATTGTCAAGAGAAAATAGCCTTGCTTTGGAATTATGTTTTTTTAAAAAAAGGTGTTCTGGGAGGCTCTGATACCTGAAATGTCTGGAACGGATTTGTAATTTTATTGCTCTTTCTCCTTTAGGTAAGAAAAAGTGTTTAAGGATGATAAAGAAAGGTGACGTGTTAAGTGATGTTGTTAATTGTCCTCCTTAGCAGACTCCTCATTAGTGCTGAAATGGATGAGGGTTGGAAGCACAGTGTTGGCCATTTTCACAGATGGGTGGATGGAGGCATCAGCCCCACCACAAGCGTGGTGAGGGACAGTGAAATTTGGGGGAAAGGCTCATCACAATAAGTTGGACTGTGCAAATGATTCACCTAAATTGTGAATCCCAAAGTGAATTGGCTTGATTTGGGGTGAGCTGCAATAAGTGACTTTGATCATAGAATAGCAGAGCTGGAAGAGACCACAAGGGACATCATATCCAATCTCATTCTGCCATACAGGAAGACACCATCAAAGCATTCCCAATGATGGCCATCCAGTCTCTGTTTAAAAACCTCCAAAGAAGGAGACTCCACCACACTCCTCTGAGGCAGCAGATTCTACTTTTGAACTGCTCTAGCAATGAGGAAGTACTTAGTAATGTTTAGATGGAACCTCTTTTCCTGAAGTTTGAAGCCATTGCTCCATGTCCTAGTCTCTGGAGCAGCAGAAAACAGGCTTGCTCCATCCTCCATCTTCCATCTGGCATCCTTTCAAATATTTAAACATCGATATGATATCTCCTCTTAACCTTGGTTTAAGGGTTCAGCACCTTGGAAATTTCAGGCTAATCGCCGGACTAAATCATTGTTCTGTTGAACAGTAAATCAACACAAATGTCAGTACTATTGATTCCATAGACCTACTTTAGTAGGGAGTAACAATTGTAACTAGGATATAAGGTACAACAGACTTTAGCCATCTTGCAGCCGAAACACTGAATTAAAATCACCTAGGTTTCTCTGTAGCTTGTGAATGGTTTCCTTCTTCTACTACATAACTGGGCTAGTCTTCCTCAAACAGAGGGCCTCAAAATGTCTTTGAACACAACTCCCATCATCCCCAGTTAAACGGGAGGTGATGGAAATTGTATTGTCAGGCATCTAATGGAAGATTAATTCTAGGGCATTTTGTTGGGGAAGGTTGGCATAGATCGCTGGAGGTCTTATGTACCAAAGTCTTAAGACTCTAGCTCAGTGGTTGTCAACCTGTGGGTCCCCAGATGTTTGTGGACTCCAGCTCCCAGAAGCCCCAGCCACTATGGTCAATACTCAGGGCTTCTGGGAGCTGAAGTCCAAAAACATCTGGGGACCCACAGGTTGAGAACCACTGCTCTAGCTGAAGTCCTTTTGCCTCCAGCATCTTGGACAGCTCCTTTAAAGTCAGAGACAAACCACAGAGCAGATTCACTGCCTCCCTGACATGAATTTTCTTCTCTGTTGGCACCAAATGGGCAAGAATATATTGCAGGGGTGGAGAGAATATTCAAAACATATTCAAAAAATGATACCAAAATGTGTTTCTCAAGTGTTGGTTAACCCTGACAAGAAGAATTCTGAGTTGATGGGAATCTTTACAGTTCAGGATTTGCTCTGCAAAAAATGTGATATTTTTGTATGTGCGGGAAACAGTATTTTCTGCAGAGAAGAAATGCTAGAATTGGGGACTTTTTTGTGCAAAATTTTCAGATAATTTTTTTTGTGTTTTTTCAGCACAGAAAATAATATTAATGCACAGAGAAATCAGAGAAAATTCTATTTCTTGTGCAGAAAATCTCACATGCTAATTCTGTGCAGAATTCTGTACAGAAGAAGCCCCAAAGTGCATATAGTCTTCGAAAACTGCACACTTTTCCATGGCTTTCTCTCAACGGGGTGACAATGGCTAAAAATTATGCATTGCTCCCAGCGGGAACTCATTTAGCCAAGAATTAAAATCACAGTAAACTGCCAAAACTGTACCAGCAAATCAGGAGAGAAAAAAGTATTATCTGACATCTGAAACCATGGAAACCATAAAGATGGCTCGACAGAATCTTAGGGAGCCAGCTTGATGTAATAAAAAGTCTTGCTCTATCCTTGGTCTAATCCATCTGGATTAGACCATGGGATCTCCTCTAGGAAGGGAGTTGCGTGGATGTGTTATTACCCTGGGAAAACTGTGCTCCCACAAACAGTAAATCAGGGTGGAAATTCTTAAATCAGTTTCGCTGTGTCCACACGAAACAGCCTTTTCTTTTTGACTTTCTGGAGACCCCCCCCCATAAAGAGAAATCTTTGCTAAAATTTCAGGAGGCAACCACTCATGAAGAAAAAAATAGTATGTTAAGCAAGTAACTTTTTTCTTGGAACTTTAAAATCCATCGGCAAGTGGCGGGGGGTGGGGATGGCTGCCTGACATCTCCAATGTGTCTGTTCCTTCACAGTTCTGTGACAGGGTATCTTTTGATCTTGGAATGGCTTTTACATTCCTTTCTGCTTCTCTGACTTTTTAGCTGCTGGATAGTTTCTTCCCATGCTTGGAAGAGGCTTCTTTTCAAGATGACAGCTCCCAGAAAGCCACAGCCAGCACAATCATTGTGGGAGCTGTAGTCTCCAAAGTAACTTTTTCAGTGTCTGAAGCATGCCCCATCTCCTTTTCAACCTTGCCTTTCACTGGAAGCAAAGACAAAGGTGCAAGACTATCTAAATTTGCAACATCAAGAACAAATCAGTGCATGTCTATTCCAAGGATGGAGATAATATTTAAAATGCTCAAAAATGTGTTTCTTGGATGTTGGGAAACTCTGGTGAGGATTGCATTGATGACAGACTTGGCAGTTTAGAACATATTCTGTGCAAAATTGCCAGTTTTTATTTTTCAGTGTAGGATGAGTCCTGAACTGCAAATGATCTTTGAAAGCTGGGTAGTTTTTGAGTGCTTTCCTGCAGTGCTAAAATGTTTATTGCTCCCTTCAGGAATAACTTAGTAGGAATAGGCTCAAAGTGGCCTTCTGGTCTTTACTTCACCCCTAGAGCTGGTTTAAGGTCACACGCTTCCAATGGGTTTGTCAAGGAAGGGATGAGTTTTTGGAGGTGGGCGGTTTCTACCATCCCATGAGACTTTCCAAAGATGACAGAAAGAGCATGGAACAGCCTTCTTCTACCTCATGCCCTCCAGATGTGTCCAACCACAGCTTCCATGGCTGGGGATAACTGGCTGGATCTCTGAACTGAAGTGATATCTAAAATGGCAGCGACATGCATGTGGATGCAGTGAATTGTCCATGAGCGCATCACTGCAGTTTAAGAATAGGGGACATGAGCATTCGTGATTTTTCCCGTCTTTCCCCTTTCCCCATTTGTGGGGGGATCTGGAATGGAACCCCTGCAGATATGGAAGGTCTTCCAGACCCCTGTTGACTTATAGTGACTTTGTGAATGTCTTAGGGTTTTCTTAGGCAAGTTTTGGCAAGTTTTGCCAGCTCCTTCCTCTGAAATATAGCCTACAGCACTTGGTATTTGTTGCCGGTCTCCCATCCAAGTACTAACCAGTGCTGACACTGCTTAGTTTCCGCAAGAGCAGATGGGACTTAGTGACTTTAGGGTATTTAGATGAAACTGGAGATTTAATAAAGGGAGATAAAAGCTAGGAATTCAGGCATGTGTTGGCCAGGGATGACCATGGTCACTTTTGGCTGGATGAAAATGGCCCAGGCTCATGACTCCTTTTCGGTAGCTCAGCTTCCAGTGAACACAATGGCTTCTGTTTGCTTCCACTTCCTGGCACCTCTTTTGAGAAATCAAGAAAGGGACTCAAATCTAGAAGAAAAAGGATAAAATAAAACCTGGGCTCTGTAGTTGTTCTCTCAGGAATGATGCTAGTAGCTGCTTTAAATGTTATCAGGGAGACGGTGCCTCTACTTCAGATAAGAGCAGTAAATCTCAAAGTCTCAGGCAATGTTGAATGTCATGAAATGCTTGCCTTTCAACATGTGTTATCAGTTACACAGTAGCTGGTTTTTCTCTGATAGCGGTATGGCTAACAGCACTGGGTTCCCTCTCCCCTCCTTTTTTTTTGTAAGAGTTGGTGAGCTATTTAGGTGAATGCTGATTTTCATGACTTTGGCACTCTTTTGTTTCCAAACGAACCTTCAGCATTGACACTTGCACCATCATCACACAATGTGTACCCATTGAGCTGTGCCTTCAGGTCATTTCTGACTTAACAGTGACCCTAAGGCAAACCTATGATGGGGCTTCCTTGGCAGAATTTGTTCACAGGGGATTTGCCTTCCTCTGAGGCTCAGAAAGTGTGACTTACCCAAGGTTATCCAGTAGGTTTCCATGGGTGAACTGAGATACTAACCCTGGTTTCCAAAGTTGAAGTACAATGCCCATTGCACGATGCTGACTCTTCAATGTGTACCCACATAACTATGAAATATGTATGTGTGTAGAGAGCCGGCATGGGGTAGTGATTTGAGCACTGGATTATGGCCCTGGAGACCAGAGTTCAATTCCATGCTCAGCCCTGGAAACTCATTGGGTGACCTTGGGCATGTCCACACCTCAGCCCTGGAAAACCCCATGATTGGTTTGCTTTGGGGTCATCACAAGTCAGAAAGGACTTGAAGTCACACAACAGCAACAACAATGTGTGTGTGTGTGTGTGTGTGTGTGTGTGTGTGTGTGTGTAAACAATGAAAAAACAACACTCAAAATTCAGACTTGAGAGAAGTGCTGTTGGTTTACTTTTTAATAGGTGATTTAAAAACAAGGTAACAGCTCTTCTTCCAAGTTTGAGATTTAAGTTCTGTTTGTTTTATGTATGTTTTATCTTTTTACTATGTTCTAATTGTGTAGTATATTGTTTTTGTTATTGCTGTGCACAGCCCCCTTCAGTCCCAGCATTGATGAAGGATGATTGGGGATCCAATATTGCAATGTCTCGAGGGCTGCACACTTCCCTTCCTGGCCCTATCCTAATATGCATGCAGGTATATGAAGAACTGAGGTGGGGCGTAGCATTGTAAGCAAGCAAGAACTGGTTCTTAATAATCTTGAATGACATCTCCGCCTATGCAGGGGTTTTCTTGGCAAGGTTTCTTTGGGGAGGTTTCTTTGCCCTGCCCTTTCTCTGAGGTTGAGAGAGTGTGATTGCCTAAGATCACCCAGTGGGTTTCCAAGACGAAGCAGGCATTTGAAGCTCAATCTCCCAGAGTCCTAGTCTCATGCAGACCACTTTAACACATTGGCTGTTGCAAATACACCCTAAGGTGAACCTATCACAGGGTTTTCTGGGGCCGAGAGTGTGTGACAAGCCCAAGGTCACCCAGTGGGTTTCCAGGGCTGAGCAGAGAATCGAATCCAGAGTCATAGTCCAAGGCTCAAAGCAACACCACCATGCTGGGTCTCACAAATACACCAACTAGTCCTCAATTCTGCATCATCATCTCCTGAAAATAACATTACCTCCTCGTACTTGCATGGTTCTGACTGAAGCTCCTCAGGGCAACCTCATTCAGTATCTATATTATCTATATATCTTTTGTTTTGCTTTGCTGCATTTCACTAATTGGCTACAAAACTGCATATTTTAAAGCAACAAACTGCAACTGCTAATTTGAGCTTGCCAAGGGTGTGCAGAAAGTCCTTGAAGGCAAAACAAAAGCTGTTAATAATTTCTTTCTCAGCATAGCACAGACTCAAGGTGAGAACATAAACAGCAATAAAGATGTTCAGTAATTAGAAACTGTTGTTTCCAGATGCTTGTGTGGTGAAGGAAACATGAATTAATTTACCATAGGAGGTGAATGTCTTATGCAACAAAACTGAGTGTGTTGTGTGTGTTGTTGTGTACCTCCAAGTTGTTTCCAGCTTATAGTGACCCTAAAGCAGTGGTTTTTAATCTTTTCTTTACCATGGATGCCTTTAAATATATCTTGTTGCCATGGACCACCAAGACTTAAGATTCAGAACCCTAAAGTGCATCTAATATTTATTTAAAGTTGCTCACCAAGGGTCTTCAGATTTGAAAGGAATGCAGAAATATGTGAATGCCCATAGTAAAGTTCGGTGCAACTACAAAGATGGCTTCTGGTTGTATATTTACTATGGCAAGAAACGTCACATGCGTTCCTTCGGTCACTCAGCATCATCCACTAGCATGTTCTCACTGTGTGCAGAAGTAGCTGAGTGTGTTTTTTGTCTTGCTATCAACCAGTTTTCATAACTTTTGAACAGTTTGAGATATTGTAATCCAACTTTGTACAAATGATGTCTTTCTCCAGTAAAGTCAATGTATGACCAACTCCTTCCTTCCTTCCTTCCTTCCTTCCTTCCTTCCTTCCTTCCTTCCTTCCTTCCTTCCTTCCTTCCTTCCTTCTTCCTGTAAAAGCTCATAACATTTCTTTGTGGACCCCCTGGGAGGATATTGTGCCCCCCTTTCAGAGGTCCATGGATCACAGGTTAGGAACCATAGCCTAAGGGGAACCTATCATGAGGTCATGTCTCAATGGTCATAGTTCTACATTCAAACCACTGTACCCTGCTGGGTCTCCAAGTAAGAAAGCAAGCTTGCTTAATTCACCTTCCAACCTTGGGAGTGGAAAACGGTGCCTCAACACATCGTACAAAGAACCAAGAAGGCCTAAATGGGCAGTAGTGGAGGAGTCGGGTACTTGGGATGACTTGGGTGTATTTCTCTTCTGTATTTCTACTGTGGTATAGACTGATGCTCTTAAGGGATGAGCTAACTTCCTTAAGGATGACTTCATGCCCTGTGAAGTCTTGACATCCTGTGACAAATTCACTTCCTGCAAATTTCTTTCTGGTAGGTTGATGATCTTCGAGGTGACACCATATCTTGTGAAGTCTTCACTTCTTATAATTTTCTGTGATACGCATGGATGCTTTTAGGAATTTGTGAAGTCTTCACATCCTGTGGATTCTTCACTTCTCATGACAACTTCATTTCCTGTAATTTTCCGTGATGTACACTGGTGCTGTTATAGGTAACTTCATGTTCTGTGACATCTTCATTCCCATGGCAACTGCATTTTCTGTAATTTTGTGTGACGCAGTTTGATGCTAACAGATGACTTCCTGTCCCGTGAAATCTTCACTCCCTGTTACAACTGCATGTCCTGTAATTTTTTGTGATGTAGACTGATGCTGTTATAGGTAGATGACTTCCAGTCATGTGAAGTCTTCACTTCCTGTGACAACTGTAGTTCCTGTAATTTTCTGTGATGCAATCTGATTCTGTTATAGATGATTTCCTGCCCTGTGAGGTCTTCACTTCTGGGGACAACTGCAGTTCCTGTAATTTTGTGTGGTGTAGGTTGATGCTTTGCCTCTCTCAGGGTGAGCTTTCATTTCAGTCTTCAGTCCCGGTCTCTTTCAACACTTTATGGCAGGCAATGGCATAGGTGCCCCTGTGTCAGCCACTGCTGTGAAAGGACAACTAAAGCCACACAAACTAGTCCAGAATGACAGCTCCTCCTCTGACGGTTTAAATCAACGCCCTAGTTCCTACGTGCTTAATGCACGCTGATTGATGATAAACCCCCAGAGGCCACAAGTGCTGAAAAGTTATGGAAATGACTTTCAAAGATGTCAGTGTAACCGGAGCCCCAAGAGACAATGGGAAGTCGAGTAAGAAAATAAGCACCATCAGCAAGGAATTAAGAAAGCATCTTTGGTCTCATGATTAGGGGCTGCGCTCTGTAACTTTCCTTTCCTGCCAAAACTTGTTCCAGAAATGTTGCCTACATGCTTTTCTTGTGGCTCAAGAGGATGCAATTCCTTTTCTTTCTTAAACTGATGTTATACAAACAGATAGACAAACTTTAACCAATATTTCCAAATAGGTCATATGATACTGAAAAGCTTATACAGACCTCGTCTGTCTGTCTGTCTGTCTGTCTGTCTCCCTCCCTCCCTCCCTCCCTCCCTCCCTCCCTCCCTCCCTCCCTATCTATTAGAATATTTATAGTTTGCCCAAAAAGGCTCCCTGAGTGACTTTCAAATTATTAGTTTGACAGTTTCCTGGCCTCAGGTTACAATCTACAAAGGTATGAAACTTGAGGAAAAGGAGATTTTTAGGCACTAGCAGAGAGGATTAATTCCAGCAGATGCTTCCTGCTCCTCTCTCTCAGGAGGCCACAGCAGTGGCAGTTAGTATGGAGGGCCTCTCACTAGCCTTGTCCCCTTGAACCTTGTCATTCCAGTAGTGTACCAATAAGGATCGTGGCCAGCATCCTGTTAGGGTCTTACACATGTGTAAGTGGCTGTGGTTAACCAGTTTTGTCCAATGTGGAATGGCAGCATCCAGTTCGGGGCTGCAGAAGTGGAGTTCACTATGTGGTGTCATTGTGCGTGGATGCACATGGTGGATGAATGTGCATTGCACATTGTGCATCGATGCACATGGGTGGGTGTTGCAAATTGACACACATGGGTGTTCAGTGCTATTGCAGATGTACATTTGGCTCTGCAATTCACTAATAAATTGGTCTTGCATGACTCCTCTTAACTGGTGTAGAATCTTCATCACCACCACTATCATGATTTGTTTATATAGCACCATCACTGTGCATGATGCTTTACAAATGAAAAAACAACAAAACAGTTCCCTGCCTTCAGGCTTACAGTCTAATTAAGAGATAACACAAAAGGAAAAAGGGAACGGCAGTGTGGGAGGGGATCAAGTCCAGCAGATACTGCCTCTTCTTCTCTTCCTTCAAGACCAAGGCAGTGGTAGTTGGGATGGAGGTAGAGCCTTTCATCTACTTCTGGGTCTTGGCCTGACGGAGCTGTGCTTGCCTCTCCTTCTCTCCCTCTGAGGCCACAGTACCTCCGTATGGGAACTGGTGCATGAGTAAGTCCTGATCAGGATGCAATCAGCAATGTTGCATTACCCCAGAGAAAAATGGGAAAAATAAAATGGGGGTGTTTTCCACATTCAGCCACTGCATCTCACTCTGGAGCTAGCTTTGAAATTCAAAGCTTGGCAGAGTAAACCTGAAATGAAATAAGTGCTTATGTTTCATATTTCTTTTCACCTTGTCCTCAGAGGCAGAAATAAGAATCCCATTGGACCTGGGAAGTATGGATATGGAAAAGTGCCCTATATACTACCTCTGCAGACTGACACAGGACAATTACCGCACAAAGCTCGAAGGCAGAGGCAGTCAATGTGGGATGCAGCAAGCCAGCAGAACGTTGGAGTGCCATTGGCTCAGCCAGCAAACCCTTCCCATCGCCATAGAAGTTTATACCAAGACGACCATAGGCCACCTCCATCCAGGTCTCAACCAGGAGGTGGTTCATTTTATCAGCAAGCTGGCCCCCACTTTCAAGCCTTTCCAGTAGCCCAAAGTTTGTTTCACGATATGGACTTGAACACCCACATCCCTGGGTCTCGGCAATCACTCCAAAGCCAGAGTTCTGCTCAGAGGACAGCTGTGATTGTGTGTACAGGAGCCTACAAGCAGTACAAACTCTGTAACACAAACGTAAGTGATGTCTTCTTCTCTCTTTCACTTTGAAGAACATTGAACAATTCATGGGGCAGTCAAAGTTTCTGAAGAACATAAGCTAGGTGCTGTTAAGGATGTGAAAATCTCTCCATTTGGATTTTGTTGCCTTGCTCCAAGTTTCCACCTGCATTTTCTTTCAGTCCTCCTTCTGCACCAGGTTGCAAGGAGCAATGTCTATTGCAGTGGTTCTCAACCTGTGGGTCCCCAGATATTCATGGACTTCAGCTCCCAGAAGCCCCAGCCACTATGGTCAGTGCTCAGGGCTTCTGGGAGCTGAAGTCCACGAACATCTGGGGACCCACAGGTTGAGAACCACTGGTCTATTGGCTCCCACATCAGTGGGTTGGTAAATCAACTTAGGGTTTCAACCTGAGCTTCAAAGGATCTGTCCAGGTGCTGAACACTATCTCCTAAAACTTTCAGTACCTTGGATAGCTCCTTTGAAATTCAAACTCAACTGTGTAATGGTTCTCAGCCTGTGGGTCCCCAGATGTTTGTGGACTTCAGCTCCCAGAAGCCCCAGCCACTATGGTCAATGCTCAGGGCTTCTGGGAGCTGAAGTCCAAAAACATCTGGGGACCCACAGGTTGAGAACCACCGCGTAATGGATGCACCATCCCAGAGATGTGGAAACCACCAGCTGACACTGGCTGAGAACCTGTTTCAACCACCAAAACTCTGCCACTGTAGTTCTGTGTCCTTGCCCTGCCCTGGCAGTTTAAAGTTGGGAAGGAAGGGAAAGGAGGAGCAGTTCTGATGACGAAGATGCAGTGGATCTAGTCACTGATGGGAAGGATAAGGGTGCACTTGCAAATGGAGGAAGCTTTTGGATGGTGTACAAAGAGACATGTGTGTACATAAGTCATATGAACATCATTACAGTTGAAAATCCCTTATCCAAAATACATGGGAGCAGAAGTGTTTTGGATTTTAGAATATTTGCATTTACCTAATGAGATCTCCAAGGTGGACCAAAGTCTGAAAACAAAATTCATTTATGTTTCATACACACCTTATACACATAGCCTGCAGGCAATTTTATACAATATTGCTAATTTTTGTGCATGAAACTAAGTATGTGTACACTGAACCATCAGAAAGCAAAGGTATCACTAGCTCAACCACCTGTTTCAGATTTGGAGCAGTTTAAATTTCAGATTTTTGGATTAGGAATACTCAATCTGTAATGGATTCTGGCCTCTGGCTGCAAGACTGCCTTTTTTTCCCCCTCTTGGAAATATGTGTGAATTTTTTAATGCATTTTCCCCTGATGTGCACACTTAATTAAGATTTTAACCATAGGTGTACATTTCCTCCACTGAGGAAAGTGTGTTTGTGAAATTTCCACATAGTTGTACACATTTTTAGCCCTTTGTGCTTTATCATAGGTGTGTGGTTTTATACTTTATTTCTCCGGAACGCCTTGCAAATGTAAGAATGCACTTTGCAAAAAGCACAAAAGGTTTACAGGGTGAGCCAAAGGGGTCTCCCATGTTGTTATTCCCTGATTGCCTCCACATTTCCACCCTGGCTGTGATTAGTGGTTTTCATGTCAGTAGGGTTGCGAATCTGCTTTGAGATTTAGTCTGAACTGTAAAGCTTCTCTGACGTAAATAGGTCTAGTGCTTTGAATCCCTTCTTTAAAATTCAGACTAGAACTCAGAGCAGATTCCCACCCGCTTATGAGGAAGACACCAGCCAAACCCAAACATATCCTTGCTTCTTAAATAAACTGTAAAGAAGGGAATGATAATGCATCCATCATAGGTTTGTCTGCAATTCACTTGGTGTTGTGACCCATTGATGCCCTCAATGTGTGGCTTAAAAACCAATTAATGAAAGTGAGCAAATGAACTTGCATTAGACCCCGGGAAGCCTATATTATTTCTCCTTCTTCTATGCGATCTCCAGGAACATAGGTTGGGGCAGTAATTTGATTTATTAGCTGAAATGTTTTGAGGACCTCCGTCAGCATCCAGAGAACACTGAGGTTTCCCCCCCCCCGTTTATTTGGAACATTCCTTGAGGTTCATATAATTTATCAAGGAGGAAAAAAAGAACTCTGTTAATTGGAATCCTGGTGTTGGGTCACTTCCCTCTATGGATTCTGCTTCGGGCAGTTAATTAATAACAAATTAACTCAATCTGCCTTGGTCCATTAGGTCATTTCCTCATCGTTATATTTTTATTTTATTTTTTTCCCCCACGTTTGTGGCAGAACTCACTTTTCCCGACTGACACTTGGACCACGTGAAGTTTGAACGTTTTGGTTTGCATGATTCTGAAAATAATTACTGCCAAGATCTGTGCTTTTCTTCTTTTGGGGGTGAGCTGTGTGTGCTAGGGAATGATTTATTGTGGAGATTTTTACTGCTGTAGGTTTTTTGTTTTGAGTTTTGAAAAGCTAAAGTGGGTGTGCTATTGTGTGGCACAAGTTAAAATTCCCCCAAAACAGAGGAAGCCCCTGCTGATTGCTCACAATCGACAAACAAGGCTCGGCGGGGTATGAAATTGGAACGGAAAGGAATAATTAAAAACAAATACAATTGTTTAGAAAGAGCTGCTAATGTCAGTGGAAATTTTCAGAGCTGGCCAGGCACACAGGCAGGATTCATCTGAGAAACAGTTCTTTCCTATAGAATGTTTGCTAGATGATATCAAGAACTATGGAACTTAGTTGAGGATCCCACAGTCCTTTCTGAGTCTTGAAGAACCTTGTTGGTTCAGGTCAAGCAGCATAAGAACTAGAGCTTGGCCTGCAGTTTTTTTGGGGAGTACAGCTTCCAAAATTCCCCAATGAGGTGAAGGATTCTGGGAGTGGTAATCACAAAATTAACTTTTCCAGGCGCTGAGAGCCACGCTGGATTGTAAAGGTCCATCTAGTCCAGCCGATGGGAAGCCCATATAACCCAGACCTGTATCTTGCTGGCCGTGTTCCCCAGCAACAAGAGCATGCTACAACGGCTTTGACAAATGGAGCTCATACAGGTTGAGCATCCCTAATCTGGAATTTTAAAATTCGAAATCCTCATCAGACTGAAACTTTTTGCTGCCAGCCCCCTATTTCTACCAATGAGGGGGTGGCGTCTCTGAGACCCTCAATCTCTCTCTGCCTGATCTGCTCTCTCTGCCCATCCAGCAGCATTTGGGATGGAAGGAGGGCCTTTCCTCTGCTTCTGGGTTTAGGCATGATGAAGCCATGCCTGTCTCTTCCATTCTCCCTTCATGGCCGGCACAGCACATTTGGGATGGAGGGAGGCCCCCTCATCTGCTTCTGGGCCTAGGCTTGATGGAACTGTGCCCTTCCTTTTGTCCTCTGAAGCCAAGTCAGCAGCAGCCATCTCAGTCTCAGTCTCTGGAGTCTCAGGGCTGCTATAATTGTTTCGTGTCTCGCTATGGGGACATAGCCAGATGCTTCTATGACTCTGCCTGCTCCCCATGCTTCAGAGGTCGCATGCTAAGCTGGCAGTGGTGGGATATGGCTCATCCTAACCTCAGGCCACATGTAGACCTACTGCATTCCACTGAGCCATAGATAATTGCATCAACAAACATTGATTGGAGCTACCATGCATGGCTGGCCAACAGCTGCATCCACCTTGGCTTCCTGAGTGTCTCTTTTTATAAATATGCATGTTATAAATATTTATAGTATCTTTGTTTTTTCAGATTATGATTACAGGTATCCCCTACTTTCTATCAACTAGTTTTTCAATATTCCACTGTTCCAGCACTTGCAAGTTACAGACAAGTTCCGTTAATCTGATGAGGGGTCTGCAGTTCTTCTTGCTACGGAGCCTCGTTTGAGATCTCTTGCACACTCACACGGTCCCAAGTCTTGTCTGTGGAAAGAGAGGAGCCCTCATCGAATTAATGGGAGTCCTCTGTAATTTGCAAGCTTCGAAAGAGTGGGCTTCCTTCAGTTCTTTTTGCTGGTGAAGGCTTGCTTCGAACTGCTTGCACATGCCCATGCTGCTTGCAAAGTGAGCTGAGCGGGGGAAAAGGCACCAAGCTGGCATGTGTAGCCAGTCCCAAGCAAGCTTCCATTAGCCCAGTGGCTCTCAACCCGTGGGTCCCCAGATGTTTTTGGACTTCAGCTCCCAGAAGCCCTGAGGATTGACCATAGTGGCTGGGGCTTCTGGGAGCTGAAGTCCACAAACATCTGGGGAACCCACAGGTTGAGAACCACTGCTTAGTCCTTCATGGTCACAACAGTACGTGGGTTCTGCTCTTTGACCAATCTCACCTTATGACAGTGCTCCAGGCCATTTCCACACTATTATTTCGCTTTCAAGTTAGAGATTACAGGTTAGAGATTGGGGCCATTTCTGCACTAGACTGCTATAGTGCTATGATTCCGCTTTCAACATCCTATGGAATGCTGGGGTTTGCAATTTAGGGAGGGGCCTTTGAGGATGGCCTTTGGGCCCCTCCCTAAACTGCAAACCCCAGGATTCCATGGGATGTTGGAAGTGGAATCATAGCACTATAGCAGTCTAGTGCAGAAATGGCCCCAATCTCTAACCTGTCAGATAAGCAGGGGAAGCCTGTACATGCTTTTTAGGTATATACTTCTCAAAAATAACCTTTACAGTTTGTATATTTTTTAAAAAAAAGTATTTAGATTTTTTTGATGCCTTATTTAAACAAGAGTAAAGCACAAGTATTATGTTAGTTACCACCTTAGTTGAAATGGAAGTGTTTGTACTGAAACGTGGCAAACGTGCACTTCTAACAACTAGTATCCCTCCCCTCCTTTGTTCTGAAATTAAAATTAAAATCAAATGGTGCTCCAAAGAATCTGTTCTTTTAAAAGCTCAATGAAGTGTGACTAGATCAAATTCCATCCTCCTCTCCCCACTTTTTCTTTTTGGGTATCCCTCAACTGACTCCATTGAAATCCCAGACATTTTTCCTGGTATTCACCCCAACTTCTTTTGTCTTGGTTTTTCACTTCATTATTTTTCGTTTCTCTGAGATATAATTCCTTCCACCCATAACGTCTCACCCTTTCATGGTATTTATAGCCCAGCCCATGTCTTCCTCACCTACTGCAGCTCGGCTAATTCAGACGTATTCAACGTTTTTCCCTCCCTTAATCATTCCTCAGCCCTTCCAGCAGTCTCCCAGTCTGTGAATTTTGTCTCCAAATCGCTTGCATGTCTACGAGGTTTTGTTGCAAACAGTGTTGGACCTTTGGCTTCATATTTGGTGTGCCCAGAAATATTTCTCAGGCATCCAGGCAATGATGAAATACGTAACATTCACACTTCCACACACAGAGACAAGTTTATGGTGGAGACATTTCAGTTTTGTCGCCAGATATACCTCCCGGCATTTTAGTTTTCCTCTTCCTTCACCCTCTGTCCAAAGCCAGGGGTTTTCAGTTACAAATCATGGACTGTGAATGGCTCTCATCCATGTTGCAGTGAAGCAGCTATATGCACACACACGCACATGCTGTGGCTCGGATCTTTTTTGGGAGATTATACGTATCTCTGTGTGTGTGTGTGTGTGTATGTGTGTGTGTGTGTGTATGTTTCCCCCATGAGCTTTGCGACGGTCAGAAAAATGCCCCTCAAACGGTAGAGCTAAATTCTCTTCAGAGCTACTATGAGAAATGAGAGCAACTGCACTTATTTTTGGAACATCATGAAAAGGTCTCTCTTGCCTTACCTTGTGTTTATACCTAGATTCCGTTCTGATTAGGAGATGCAGAGCTTGGAGAAAATGGCTTTATTTTTGGACGATGGCTCCCAGAATCCTCCAAACTGGAGTATTCTGGGAGTTGTAGACCAAAAAGTGACTTTCCCCCAGTTGTGTGTTTGCGTTTGTGTGTGTATACATATATATACATGCCTCTTTATCACAGAACTGGATCGTCCAACTCGTCTCTTCATTTGGGAGATTTGCTGTTCCGTTGTTTTTCAGCTAAGTCTCTTTCACGCTGCCCAGTGCGAACACTTTGATTCCATTTTAAGTGCCCTGGTTTTCTTCCTCTGGAATCTTTAAGTCTGTAGTCCTGTGAGCTATTTAGCATTCTTTGCCAGAGAGTGCTGTTGTTTCACATTCCAGGGTTCTGTAGGAGGTAGCCGCGGCAGGTATCAAGTGGTTTCCAAGTGTCAAAGAGGCTTTGGTCTGTTTCTGTTAGGAGTGTCCTATTCTTGCCTGCAGTTGCCCAGAGCTCCAAAAAACAAAAAAATAAAGGTGGGGGGGGGGTTGAAGTACAAGAACTGTCAGGTTGCTATCCTATCCCATTCAGTCACTGCAATGAAAGGAGTAACAAAAAGGGCAGTAGTCAGCCAGTCCAAGTTGTAGTAGCAAAGCAAGAAGTCAAAGTAACAAGCCAGAAGAGAGTCCAAAAGTGGTGTTTGCCAAGGAAGAACAAAGTGGGAAGGATTGCTAGTTAGTCAGATAGATCAGTTGGGAGCAACAATCTGCTAGGGAGTATCTGACATATTTATAGCTGGCTATCTTCACACAGGTGGTGCTTGATTAATTAGTGCCTCTTCCTTAAGAGTTGTCCAGACCTCTGCACACTCTCTTTGACTCTTCTTCTCTCTCTTCCCCAGATGATGTGGCAATTTCTCTTTCTCCCTTGGTTGCCACATGCCAAAGCGAGATACCTTCCTTGCCCACTCTGGACTGTGGTCTCTTGATGTCTGCTCTGCTGTGTCCCACTCATCTGAAAGCACTCCTGTCCTGCCCTGCTTCCATCCTGATGCAGCTTCTCACTGTTCACCTCCAGCCTCTGTCCCTCTCTCCTTGTTCTTCTACCATCCCTGCCACTGAGCTCCTTCTCCTTCTCAGACTCTCTGCCCTGTGTTCTTCCTCTGCTCCTTTCTCTCTCCACTTCATCCACTGGGTAAGTTCAGCCTGGAGAAGGGAAGGTTGAGAGGTCACACGGTAGCCATGTTTAAATATCTGAAAGGATGTCATATGGAAGATGGAGAAAGTTTGTTTTCTGCTGCTCCAGAGACTAGGACATTGAGCAATAGATTCAAACTACAGGAAAAGAGATTCCACCTAAGTATTAGGATGAACTTCCTGGTAGTAAGAGTAGTTCAACAGTGGAAAACGCTGCCTCAGTGGAGTGTGGTGGAGTCTCCTTCTTTGGAGGTTTTTAAACAGAGGGTGGATATCCATCTCTTGGGAGTGTTTGATAGTGTCTTCTTGCATGGCAGAAGGGGGTTGGACTAGATGGCCTTTCTGGTCTCTTCCAACTCTGTAATTGTATAGCCCCAGGGCCTAAGCTTCCCCATCCCCACCCTAAACACTGAGTATAGTTGTGGTGCTGAAATCCAGGAGTGTCTCCCAATTTACTCGTCATATTCTGGGCAACTGTCCACTGTCAGGCTAGCTGACAGTTGGAGTATTGAATTTCATGAAGAGCTGATGATTCGAGTGCCAATTTATATCTAGATATAATGCAAAAGATGAATGACTAAACTTTTCCCCTTTTGTAGTCTGTGATTCCAAGTCAAAATCAAAATCCATATCAAATTGCTTAGAAATAAATAAATCTTTGTTTCCTGAAATATTCAGCCAATGAAGTATCGGTAGGTTTGCTTTAGTAATTGGAAAGTGTCTGGGAAGTTGCCGTAAGAAAATATATCATCGCTTGCATGACAAGAAGGGCTCACTCTGACATCTGATCGCTCCACCAGGGCCAAGTAATTGTCCTGATAACTTAAAAACTGGATTTTTTTTTTTTGGTGGAGGGTTGTTGAAGTCATCTATTCTGCATTGATTTGTTCCGCTATAAAAACCTGGTTTCTCCATGATTTAGGCTAATGGTTCTATTTTTTGCACACTCTGGGCTATTTGAATGCTGTGAGTACATTGCACAAGAATCTTGCACGAGATCCTTGCCGTGAGTACACTGCACAAGAATCTTGATGGTCTGTTTTTCTTCCCCATGGGGCTTCCTGACTCTCAGGTGTCCATTTTTTTAAAACCTGGGACTGAATGATAACATATATTCTTTCAATTCCAATGGAGAGGTAGCAGCAAGGGGATAGAGGAGGGGGCCCCTCCACCTAATATACAGCCTTTAGATGCGGTGGAGGATGCCCTCTCATTGCCAGTGTTCTGACTCAGGACCAAAAGCTTGCTTTATCACCTGTCTGGCAGCTGTAGGGTTCTCTTGATGGCCCTCTGTTCGTCTCCCAAGTTCTGGACAGCGTAGATTGCCCCTGATTCCATGTGGATCCCATGTGGGGCTGAATACAAACGTGTGGATCTGCTCTCAACCTTATCTGAAGCCAAAACTGCTGCATTCTTGGCACGTCCATTTTAATGTGTATTTAATCATTCCCTGTAGATCTGAGCATCAGCCATTTTTCCGCTTGCAGAAATGTATGCGTTGCGACTGTGATAACACATTCCAGGCTGTCTTCGGTTCTTTTGCCAGTTCGTAGAAGATGTGTTGCTTGAGTATCTGGTCCGCGAGTGGGAAATGCACCCTTCCTTGGGAGAAACGGCAGTTGGGAAAATCTGTACATCAGTTTATTAATGGGAATGGAAGTTTTAAGTTGCCTTGTGCTGGAAGCCTCATTTAGAGAGGTGGTAGATAGATCTGAGCAAATACCATAAAAATGAATTCTCTCCCACCATGGAAAATAGCTAGAAGGTGAAACACCTCTTGCAGCCCACAGGCTAAATTAAATCTTGGGGTCTGTGCTCCTGTGGTGGGAAGGAATAGAGGCAAAAAGGGGTGGGGCCCAAAATGCCAACACATTTTATCTCAAAGCTGTTACTTCCATGAATTAAGTCTTGGCAGAGGCATTCAACCTGGGGCTGTGAATGTCCCCCCCCCAGACACCATTATTAAGGGCTTGATTCATTGATCTGAATTGTGCCCAATCTGCTTCACTTCAGCCTGGACCTGACCCAACCTGAACTGACTCTGACTCCCAAACCAGATTGTGATTCAGACATGCAAATCGTCACTCTTCTCATTCCCTTCTATTGGGAAAACACCATGGCTTCCCAGCTATACTTGCAGATGAACTTGAAATCAAACCCCTGAACAAGTGGTGCAGAGATGCCTCTGTGTTCTAGACAAACATTCTAGGACCCATTCAGTCCAGTCCAGTCTGATCCTGATCATTCCAGGTTGGACTGAATCTAGCTGATCTGCATCTGAACTTGGGCTTTGGCTGAGTCGCATCTAAGGTCCTAGTTTCTGCCTTTTTGCGTGCTGGGGAAAGACACCAACCTGGGAAACCGGGAATGATGGTGTCATAGGGAAGTGGGTAGAGCTACTAGGGAATCCTAGAGGGCCAGGTTCAGACCCAAAAAGGATGAGTCTTTCAACTTTTTTCTGACTTATGGAGACTCTAAAGTGAACCTGTGGTGGGATTTTCTTGGCAAGGTTTGTTCAAAGGAGGATTGCCTTTGCCTGCCTCTGAGAAAATATGATTTGCCCAAGATCACCCAATGGCTTTCCATAACCCAGCAGGTCTCCAGAGTAATAATCTAATGCTCATTAGCAGTGCCATCAGTGTGTAATGCGGTAGTGCATCAGTGCAATAATCTAATAATCTAACCACTACACCACACCTACTCTCTTGGCCATATTGTTTTCTTATTTATATAATTGTAGTGCTTTCTAAGTCCGCAGCTGTGTGAATGTCACAGTTCTCTTTTTAGCAGTGTGTTTACTCTTTTTGGGTGTGGGGTGAGCACCCACTGTTCTGGTGTGCATGTGTGTACTTTGCAAGGAAGAAGACACTGTTAGTTATGCTATTGAGCCCAGAATGTGCTTACCCCAGGTAGAAGGTCTTGGGGGCAGAAACTGGCCCCTGGTTCTTCAGAGTTGTCCCCACCCCTGCACTCTCATATAATGGCTGAGATCTTACATTTTATTGTGTAGCATAAATATCCACATGTGGAGTTAGGCATTGACTGTTGAACCTTTGTGTTGAATGCCAACATTGTGCAAGTGAATGCACAACCTAGTGGCCAGCCCACATAGCATGAAGACTCTGCTGCTGTACCCTTGAACTAATACAGATGTTAGGCATTGGGCTACAAATATAGGTGTAAGACACCAACAGCATTCCCACCAATGTTTTGGAGTTGCATGTGTGAAATCCCAACAGGAGTCCAGCTAGTGTTTCTGAATTGCTATGAAACTGCTGTAAAACTGCTAAATGAACAGCCATTGATATGCAGTGATTGTGCTACACAGTCCTTGCACTGAATGGCAAAGGTGCCCAACACCTTGTGCAACTACATGCACATCTGTGCACAAATGTGTGTGTATGCATCTGCACGTAGAACCTCATTGCGTGCCCAATTGTGTCATCTTGATCTGAATACAAACCTTCTGCATTGGAAAAAACTGCTTCTGTAGGACAACTTACACATGTGTTAAGACACCCACAAGATACCAGCCAAGGGCGTAGCTTGCCCTATGCTTTGGTGCCAAAGTACATTTTTGAAGTCTCAGACCTGGTTCACAGTCACCACCTGGTAGCCCTAGTGAGGAAACAGGTGCTCTTCCCATTAAATTAGCCCAGGTGGGAAAGTCTGTGAGCTGATACTGGTTGCTGGAAAGCCACCGTTCAACTTCTATGGCTTGGAAGCTCCCAGCTCCCACCATGAGCCTAAAACAATATTACTTGAAGCTTGCTGCTAGCTTCTGAATGATGCCTGGAGAACTACTTATGTGGACTGGCTGAGACTGTGGGATTTGGTTCTGCGAAAAAAACAACGCAGGATTGAATAAAAATAGATAAATTAAAAAAGCCATTGAACACAGATTTGTGGCTTTGAAACCTCAGAGCCAACTTTGCTGGCAAAACTCCACGAGGAGTGCTTGCAATGTGTGGGAAATGTGCTTGCCAGTCTCCGCAGAGTTGTGTGCCATCAGTGTGTAAAAGCGCTGTGGACCCGCGCGGCAGGTGGCGTTTCGTGTCGGTCCCCAGCACATGGTTTGTGCTTGCAAAGGGATGAGGTTTTCAGTAGCTGCCACAGGCAGGGAAGAATGACTTGAGTGGGCCCTGGGCCATGTGAGCTTTTGGAAGGGGTGTGAGTTTTGGTTGGCGGATCACAAACAAGAGTAATGCTGCCAGCTCTTGGCTTTGGGGGATGCTCCAGCCCCATTCATGGAAGGGAGAAAAACAATTCCGCTGAACCTTGGCCTGGCGTGAAATTAGTACGGGCCCCTAGACGTGAGGTTGGTACGAAATGGATGGCGAACTCTAAAGTGGCTATACATGTATCATATGTACGTGATGATTCTTGTGCCAAATTAATACGTGCTGTTTAGGAAGAAAAAGGGGTTGTTAGAAGAACCTATGATTAGAAACATCAGCTGGGAGAGTATTTGCTTCCTTCTCATGCCAAGGCACTGACTTTTATGACATGGCTGAGAAAGAGTTTATTGTTATGAAGGGTAGAACAGCTCTTCTTAAGTTGTACCTCTTCAGACAGCAGGTATGTGTGTATATGTGTGGAGTTCTATGTTTGAATCTGATCTTGGAAGTAGTGAGTTAAAAGCATTGGCTGAGATCCCAGATCAACTCCTAACTTAGTTATCTACTTAGTTAAGTGTCTCCTGGCCTGAGAACCCATCTCCACTCCTGCTTTACTGGGTGTCAGCTGCTATGAGCAGTGGAAGTCTGTTCTCCTGCTGATCAGGGTGCAGAAGACTGTTGTTTCCACCTGCTTCCAAAGCAAGATATTTGATGCAATTCCTCCTTGTACCAGAGATTGCTGGTAAGACAGGTACAGAAATATTAGCATCCCATACTGATAGGAAAACGGACATCCATCGCTTGCAGCAACTGCTGCCCCATAAAGCAGTATTGGGGGTGAATATGTAGGGACCGTGACTATGAATCAGTTATGGATTCATAACTCTAGATTATGTATTTATAACTGTGATAGTGAATCCCAGCCAAGGTGCTTTGAGGCAGCAAACCAACATTTGTGTCAAACCAGCGTGCATTGTAGTAAACCAGCATTTCGGAAATAAGGTGAGTGAGGCTGGTTTCCTTTTGGTGACCCAGACTTGTGTAAAAAGAGGTTACGCCAGCATAGATATTTTGATGGGATGTTTTGCAAGGAGGTATCCAGGAGCTCCTTCTGCAACGTTTTCCTTCAGGCTGCGCAACAGCAGTCAGATGGTACCAACTGCAGCTCCACTTCTCCCCTAAACCAAATGGTAGATGGTTGGCTAGGGGACCACCGGGAGAGCTCTGTTGTGTCATCACTTGCCCTTCTTCCCCAAAAAACTACTTTGATATTGTCCACTTTGGCTGGCAACAACTGTCTTTCTCCATCATCTGAATCAGAGAAAGAGACTTTCCCATCACTGGTTATATAATCTGATTAACTCAAAGTGCCAGAGATTGAACTTGGGAGTTTTTCAAGGCATTGCAAGTCTGACTCAAGATACTTTGCTGTCTGAGGCTGAGTGGCGAACAGTGGCTCCCCCATGTAGAACAAAGTGCCAAGTTATTTTGGTGTGCTAAGCAGAAAATCCCAGAAGTATATTTCATCTTCTTTGGCAGTAACTATTAAGTAACGAAAAGTTGGCCATCTTCTAGTGACACCCCAAAATCTACAGTTCGTGTATATGTGTGTGTGTGTGTGTGTGTGTGTGTGTGTGTGCAATCTTTCCTCTGTATTTTCTACAGACTTTGGGATGTGTCAACACTGGGCAAAATTGTGAAACAAATTCAATATCTCCTGCAACGAAGACAAAAATGAGGAAATTTATCCTTGCAAAAGAGGAGTAATTAGTTAGAGATATATGAACACTATTCAGACAAATGGATTTTGCCCATTTTGATGCTACATGCCTTTAATTCCCACCCCCCCAAAAGGACCTGCAGTTAATTTTTCATTTCTCAGAACAGTTAGATGACAATTTTCAGAGAACGTGGTCCCCGTGCGAGTGGGCTGGTGAATTTGCTATGAGATTTAGTCCAAGATTTAAGGGAGCTCTCTGATACTGAAGCCTGTCTTCCAAATAGTTTGAGCATTTTGGATAGCTCTTTTAAAGTTCCCACTAAAAACCTGGCATGGATTCACAGATCCGTTGCCAACAGTGCTACTAAGTGACACTGTATTTACAGGCTTTGGCACAAAGCTTTGCATCTTTCAGTGCTAGAAAAAGCCAGACTGGAAATAGGGATAGAAAGAATATTTGAAAATATGCATTTTTTTTTTTAAAAAAGGTAACAAAATGTGTTTCTTGAATGTTGAGAAACCCTGATAAGGAAAAAACTGGGCTGATAAGAATACTTACCATTTGAGACTTAATCCTGTGCAACATTCATATCTTTTTGCATAGAAAACACCATTTTCTGCTCAGGAAACAGGGTTTTCTGCCCAGAAAATAGTATTTCTGCACAGAAATATTATTTTTCTCTACAGTTTGCTGTGCAAGAATTCTCTTTGGTGTGAAAGGAAAAAAAAATGCATGCAAACTTTGCAGAGAATAAGTTTTGAACTACAAATAGTTCAAATGGGAAGAAAGTGGTTAAAATTATTCATTGCTTCCTCCGAGAATGAAATTAGCAAAGATTTACACCCCCAGCTCTGAATATGAGGAAATGCTTGCTCTCTCTATAGGCTGAAGAGAAAAATGTTCAAATACCCCATAGGTTGGAGGAAAAAAAAGAAAAGATTTACAAACGAATGAGCAATGGGTGCTAGTGATGTGGGAAAAGCAGTGTGGGATTAATCTATATTTTTTGGCACTGTGAAACCATTACAATGGTTTGGAAGATTATCGTATGTCCTAGAGAATTAATCATGGGTTATAGGATCCCCACGGGCCCAGCAGAGATTCTGTTACATTACTTGGAGGGGAGAATGGAAAATGCGGTCATCGAGTTGATGACAAATCTAATAAACGTGCTGAGGATGTCTATAACTCTGTGCTGAAGAAAAGATTACTGCTCCGTTGACTTCAGATCCATTTTCCTGCTCAATATGGAGCACTGCAATCAAGATAAAAAAAAAATACTGCAATCTAAGTTTGGGAAGGCAATTTGTGTTGTGGGGAGGAGCATACAAAGAAGGACAATGTTAATATATTTGGGCCTGATAAAATTCCACAGGAATGTGAGAGTCCTGCACTGTTTCTTATCTTATCCCATGTTTTGGAAAAAAAAAATCCCACTATATTTGATATGCTTTCTAATATTTTCTATGGCTTCCTTTGGAACTTTTTGGCTGCACTGGGTGTGGGGTTGACCAAAAGAAGGGGCCTTTGAGACCCCTCTCTAAACTGCAAATCCCAGGATTCCATAGGATGTTGAAAGTGGAATAAAAGCACTATAAAAGTCTAGTGCAGAATTGGCCTTAGTGAAGAATCACATCCCAACCCACGGATGACGTCCTTGTCGTGCATCCAGCTTCTGAAAAAATATCTGGACACATCCCTGCTGATCCCCCGCTACAGTCTAACAATATGGAAATGGTGTGGATTTTGGGGGGCAATTTTGGTTGTTGCACAATTTCTCACCTCTGAAATCATCAAAAAATGGTTGACAATAGCATAAATTGGAATAAGACTGTCATCACTCATTAAGAAGAGGCCAGCCATGAAATTCCAATTTTTCATTTCCTGCAGAAGTGTTAAATCGGGGCATTTTCTCCCGATACAACAAACTGTTTTGCTTTTTAAAAAAAGGAATGGGAAGGTGGCAAAGTTCTACATTCCCTTTTGACTTCATTTTTTTTTTCTTAAAGCATCACTGCCCAGGGCAGCCGGCGGAGGAGCCAGGAGGCAATTAATACTAAGACAGCCTTCAGAGGTTTCAGCCAGTTTTTGTCAAATGGAAATAACTTTTCATTGGTTTCTCTTTAACCGAGTGCCTCTTGCATTACACACGTTTTCTATAAATATACGGCTTTCTAGGCAAGGGATATTTGGATGGGTTCTTCCATATAAAAATGAGGCTGCAGTCAAGGAGGAGAAGAGCCAAGTGTGTGACTGTAGTTAAAGGATTTGCTCGAAATAGCAAGGGCCTTGAGAATGCCTGACTGGGATTGCTCAGAGAAGATCCCTTAGATAATCAAGGCCAAAGACGTCATTGCTTCTGCATCGCCCCGTAAACTAGGCTCCAGCAGAAACTTGGACAAGCAACCTTAGGAACAATTGCTTTTCTTTGTTTTTTGCTCTTTTCCAAATTTTATTCAATTTGCTCAAAGCAACTGGCCTTCAAGGATCTGGCAGCGTCGGCCAAATTCAACCGGCTGCGCTCGAGATGGAGGTGAAGCCATTTTAGTTGGGGAGAATTCTTTGAAGGGAGACATCTGGGTGTGAAGTTACATGACCCATCTCATCTGATAAATTTCCCAGTCCTGAACCGGAGCTTTGGAGTTTACAGGTCATCTGAGGCTACCTTTTTTTTTTTTTTGTCGTCTTGTTCTTCTATTTTTTTCTGGAAAGAGCCAGCATTGTTGAAAACACAATAGGCAACTCCATTTATATCAGGATAGGTGACTACCAGGAGCTGGAAAGCTTCTAGGAGTGTAATTTGGGTCACAACATGGCACATACCCTCCTCGTTTTGTGGGGACCCCACAATTTGGCTGCTGAATTTGAAGCTTGGCAGCTGAATTTTGAGAGCATAGTGTCAGAAACAAGCCCCCTGCCCAGATCTTTTGCTTTAAATCCTGTTTGTTGTTGTTTCTCCTGCCGTGACACCTGGACAACTGCAAACTTGGCACCTGGGGCAGCAGGATAAGGGCCACAAAAACAAGCAAGATAGGCCACATGTGGCCCACAGCCTGTGAGTTCTCCATATCTGATTTATATCTAAAAATTCAAAGAGTCGTCAGCAACACAATATCCAGCTCATTCTACCAGACAGTCAACTTGTAATCACACATCAAATGCCTTTCTGAATTAAGACGTCTTTACTTGGTTGCAGAAAGATGATGTATATCATTGACGAATGTGTGCAAAAGCTAAATCACAGAGTCAAATGAGAGAAAAAGTAGTGGGTTGGCTGCAGAAGCACATGGGAATTTGTGGGAAGATGCAAAGTATGTTGAAAGAGCACACCGCTCATTGAGTATATGGGTTCTGGTTATAATTGAAAAGGGTTGAAAGAGTGGATCATGGAAAAGCGGGTTATTGAAAAGCAGAAGATTCTCCACTTGCTCTAATTCTGTGCAGATATAGGCGGATGATTTTATAATCTTATGCACTGTTGATGCAGAGGTAAATTACACAAATCTATTCTTTTTGTCTTTGCTGGTAAATCTTGCAAAGAAACAGGCAAACAGGTTTGGAAAGAGCACTTGTCCAAGTTACAGATTAAAATGCCCTGCAATCCCATATATTCCTCTATTAAATCAAACTGCTTTTTGTTAAGGCTCTCTCTTTGGAGGAAAATAGACACCTAATTGCTTTCAGTCAAGGCAGGCAGCCCTCACAATGCTCTCTGGGTCACATCTGGTAAGGTTGTACAGGGCTGATCAATCACTTCCTGGATTTTCCATTTCCACCATCTCAGACATGCATTTAGTTGAGATTCAATTTAAAAAAAAAAGTGGCAATAGAAGAATGAGGCCACCAGGATCACTGACTGAGTACTTGGTCAGTGAGTAGATCAATATCTCCCAGGGGATCACTGGGTGATTTGTAGTTCGTCTGTAAGAGTTTCTTGTGTATGTTGGCCATTGTGTGAACAGAATGCTGGATGAAGTAAACCAGACAACTGGGTTGGGCAGCTACATTGGGTTTTAGGGGGGCAATTTTCTGCCCTGGAACCCTTTGAGGGCCACAAATGGCATCCCCAAAACTAAAAGCCAGAAAACTCTGGTTTTGAAAAACAGGCATCTTTTGATATTATACCATGCAGGTCTCCAGCAAGAATACCAGTTTAAAAAGGCGAACTGCCATTCCTGGATGCAAAGAGAGGCAAGCTACTTTTCTGGCCAGAAAAAGAGACTGGTCTAAGAGGGCTGGCAGATCCGAGGGCTGCAAAAAACAGCCGCCTGTTGCCATATGTGGCTCTAGGGCTGCCCTTTGCCCACTCTTGAATTAGATCTCCAGTTAAACTCCACATGGCTTTTCTTCTGTACTGATGCAAATGACTTTAACAATAGCTCTCACCCCTACGTTGTGTGTGTATCTGTGTGTGTGTGTGGTTGTGGATGAGGAAAAAAGAGATATCACCCCAGTGCATATTGCTTACAAATGGAATATAACATGCTTCCCCCTGCTCCAAGATTCAAAGATGTGCTTAGTGTCATGTGTAGTTTAAAACATTAAGGCCAAATTCCTATCAATGGCATACACAGGTGTTAACCTTATAGAATCATAGAATCATAGAAATGTAGAGTTGGAAGAGACCCCAGGGGCCATCCAGTCCAACCCCCTGCCATGCAGGAAAACCCTCAAAGCACTCCCGACAAGTGGCCATCCAGCCTCCGCTTAAAAACCTCCAAAGAAGGAGACTCCACCACACTCCGTGGCAGCACATTCCACTGCCGGACAGCCCTGACCGTCAGGAAATTCCTCCTGAGGTTCAGGCGGAATCTCCCCTCCTGCAGCTTGCATCCATTGCTCCTTGTCCTGGTCTCAAGAGCAGGAGAAAACAAGCCCACTCCCTCCTCGACATGACACCCCTTCAAATATTTAAACATGGCTATCATGTCCCCTCTCAATCTTCTCTTCTGCAGACTAAACATACCCAGCTCTCTAAGTCTGTCCTCATAGGGCATGGCTTCCAGGCCCCTCACCATGTTGGTTGCCCTCCTCTGGACCTGCTCCAGCTCATCCATATCCTTCTTGAATTGGGGTGCCCAGAACTGGACGCAGTATTCAAGATGAGGTCTAGCCAATGCAGAATAAAGTGGTACCAATACCACTTTATGTCCATGTACGTCTTTGTTTTGGTTAATGCAGAGGTTGGTAGAGAGCCAACACTGTGTACTGGTTTGAGCATTGGACTACAACCTTGGAGACCAGGGTTTGCTCAGCTATGGAAACCTGGTGGGTGACCTTGGGGAAGTCACACACTCTCAGCTCCCGAAAACCCCTGGCAGGGTCACCTTAGAGTCACCATAAGTTGGAAATGACTTGAAGGCGCAAAACAACCAACATAACGCATCTCAGAGCTATAATATAAGAGGTTGAAGAGCTAAACCACATAGAGCTAAACCTTTATTTGCTCTAAATTTCCCAGACGAAAGACCATTAGAGCCTAAAATGCATCAGATTACAATAAATTCTTTTTACTGCATTGTTTATCTGCTTATGGTAATCTGCTAGAGCAGGCTTCTGTTCTGTTTGACTTCACTCTTCTTCATGTATGGGGCAATTGTTTTTTTCCCACCTCATCTGGAGAGTCAGTCCTATTACAGTCAGCCCCCCTACATTTGTGGGTTTCACTTTTGCGAATTTGATTATTCCTGGATTATTTGCTGTCCCCTCTGCGGCCTCCCTAGGCCATTTTTAATAGGGACTGCAAGCCCCGTGAGACTGAGAAACTGCAAACGAGGCTTGTAAGTCCCTCTTAAAAGTGATGTGGGGCAGCGGCGGAGGTGGCAAGAAGCCCCCCCGAGCCCCCCACTTCAGCTGTGGGAAGGATCCCTGAAGCCTCAAAGGAACCCAGAGTGGGTTGAATATGGTGATCACACTTTTTCGTGTGTTAAATATGGTTTGGGAGGACCTAGAGTTATTCACGGTTTTTTCCACTTTCATGGGGGCCCTGTGCCCCTAACCCAGCCAATGTGGAGGCATGATTGTATCTGTCTACATGGGAAATGCAGACTAGTATGTATGGATCTAATGTATGGATCCAAGCATGAGGCTTTATGGAATGAGAAGCCACCGGATGCCTGCAGCAGTTAAGGATTCTGACAGCTGCTACCTGCACCTGGGGAGAGCCCCTTCCAGCGCCCCCTCGTCGGCCCTGAGATTAAAGCCACATGGGCAAGGTGAATCCAGGTGCAAGACAGTCACACACAACTGACTGTGAGCCGAGGCTCAGCCTCGTGCGCTTGTGTATGAGTTGCCTTGTTGCAGGAAGCCGGCAGTCATGTCCTGTTAATTGTGCTGCAATGCGGAGAAATCCAGGTAACTTAATGTAACTGACAGATGGCTGGAGAGCCAAAACGGGAGAAGGTTAACAGTACAGCAGTTTGGATTGTAGAGCGTTACCAGGAAAATATAAACACACAGCATTCAGCAAGGCCGGATGAGGGTTGACCCTAGGGTTTTCCTTTCTCTGTTTAGAAGAATCGGGAGAGGAAATAGCAAACCCTCGCAAAGAGAGTTCAATAAATCTTAGGAAAGTAGGAAGAAGGTAGCAGATGGTTCGAAAGCAACTGGCTGTGCAACAGCCTTGGTGGAAGAAAAGGAAGAATTTTGAAACGGGTGGTATTTTTTATTAATGCACCAAACATTATTTTTTCCCATACAATTTTTCCATGTGCCAAACGGGAGCGGGGGAGAAATAATTCATAGCTTTTAGAAAGCATGGATTGTGGAATCACTAGTATGCAAACAAAACAAAACAAAAAGACCATCTGATTACTTGAAGCTAATCAGCAAATTGAAAATATTTGAAAAATGGTCAAAAAAGGTGCTTCTCAATTGTTGAAGACACTCTGATGGGGAGAAACCCAGATTGATAAGATTCTTTTCAGTGGGGCTTCTTCTATGAAAAATTCACACATTTTTTTATGGAGAAAGCACCAGCGTTTATTGCACCGAAAAAACAAACAAACATTTCTGTGCAGAAATGTTGTTGTCTAGGCAAAAAAATGCTCTTTTCGCACAAAGACACGGCATGAGAAACAGTCCTAAACTATGCTGAGTCTTCAAAAACTGCATGGTTTCTGAAGACTTTCTTGAAGTGAGAAGAAAATTGCTCAAATTACTCATTGTTTCCTTTCAGAAGAATTATTTTTCAAAAAAAAAAAATATTCCTGCTACTTAGGAATAGGGACAAATCTATATCTGCTTTGTGTCATGTTTGAACTTTAGTTCCCCCCGTTCTGGTTTTTTATTCATCTTTTTTAAAAAAAAATCCTCTAAAAACACTCTGAAATGTGGTTTTTGATATGTTTATCTGCTGGGAATGTGCTTTAGTTCCAATGCATCAGAGCTGGGCTAGATTCGTAATATGAACTACGGGCCAGGATCCAACTATCTGCATCTGCTGATGGAAAAACTCCATCAGTATATCCAGGATGATGTGTTGCTCCCCCCACGCAGCTCCCTGTGCATCCTCAACCACAGTGGATTGTTAAATAGCAAATATATTGCAGGACCTAAAAGCACCAGGTCTGATCTTAGACTGCCAATGAATACCAGATGCTGTGGGTTCTATTTCAGAAGAAGGAACTGGCAAAACCACCTCTGAGGATTCCTTCCCTAAGAAAACCCTATGAAATTTATGGGGTCACCATAAGTTGACAGGTGAATTGAAAGCACGCACACGCACACACAAAACCTAAAGGCACCAGATCCTGTCTAATCTTGGAAGCTAAGCAGAGTAAGCCCTGGTTACTCCTTGGTTGGGAGGCCACCAATGAATATCATAGGTTACATGCCAGAGGAAGGAGCTGGCAAACCCCCTTGTGAGTATTCCTTGCCTTAGAAAACCCTATGAAATTCGTGGGGTCACCATAGGTTGTCAGGGGACTGGAGGGCACATACCCCCAAAGATATTGCAGAGAGTTCAGGGTGGAGGGGGCTGGAAAAGAAGAAAATCTTGTTGCGAAGGAGAATATCTTGTAAAGGAGAACATATTGAGGATGCATGGCTTTCTGTGAGGAAAGAAATCTCTGCCTTCACTTCCTCCTCAGTGGAGGTTTCTGGGGCTCCCATGACAGTGAGATGGGGAATCCAGCCTGCATTTCAGTCTTGAGTTTCAAGGAGCAATCCAAGGTGCTGAACATATTTTTGGGAGACAGGGCTCAGCACCCTGGACAGCTTCTTACAACCCAGAGTGGACTCACTAGCTCCTGGGCCAATAGTCTTATTCCAGCATGGCAGAATGGGGTTGGACTGGATGGCCCTTGTGGTCTCTTCAAGCTCTATGGTTCTACGATTCTACCCTACTGTCATGGAAGAGGGTCCTGGACCCACTGGCTAAGGGCTTCTCTCAGCAGATGTACCAAACTGGATCTTGGCCAGAGATTACAAATGGTGGTGGCATCACAAGTGATATAGCTTTCTGTGTCTTGTGGGAAAAAAGTGGGGATGATAGCAATAGTCGTGGTGACAATAAAAATACTACTACTACTACTACTACTACTACTACTACTACTACTACTGCTACTAATTGATTGTGATGTCTGGCATTCTGGACTGCATTTATGGTTTTGTAAGCTTAAGTTATGAATCTGTAACTTGTCTATATTCGGTAACATGTTTGTGGCACAATTCATGATCATGATCCCCCAAACCCACCTTAAAAGTCAGCAACTGAATTGAAATCTATTCAGTCGCAGATTGGGGCTCAAGGAGAATGATATTTCCAGAACCCTCCCATCAGTGAATGAGGTGATGCCAATCAGAAGCAGGACCCCCATGGCAAATCCATGTCAGAACCCCACTTGCTGGTGGGAAAGGTTTGGGAATGTCACCCTTCTTGAGCCCCAGTCTGCAGGTGAATAAACCTCCTTTGCTTGATGCAGCTGCTGGCTGTTAGGGTGGGCTTTGGGTTGTTTGGCCAAGAGACATTACTTAGTTACACATGTGTAACTTAAGTAGCCAAAGCAGAATCTCAGCAAACAATAACAGAGGTATCCAACATACTGAACTCTGATTCAAAATACATCCAGAACTTTCAGTAGTTCTTTTTAAAGTTCAGACTAAAAACCACCAATTGCCGCTGCCCACCCCTCACCCAGCCTGTCCTTGGTGTTCAGTAGGAGTGGGAAGAAAACTTGTTGGTCTTGACAGTAATGGCATTTTCAAAACTTGTTGAGAGCAAATCGTCCCCTCCTGTTGAGCATTTGCACATTTACAGGGCTTAGAAGGTGTTTTCGAGGAGCCAAGTACTCCTCAAAGAGTGCAATGCCTTTTAAAATGCAAAAGGCTTAAATGTGGATGATTGAATAAATAGAAGCAGAAGTGCATTTCAGTCAATGGGGAAACACCACACCAAGTAGAGAAACCATGCAAGTAAATAGACCAAGGAGAGGAAATGCACACAGACCTTTGGTGTGTACATCAGTCTGGGAACTGAAATGTGAAATATTCCAGACAAGAAGGGGAAGAGAAGGCAGATGGGACTGAGAGAAGTTCAAGAACTAGAGAAGGAGGGATTTTCACATCCCTAGTCTTCAAGGTAAATTACTGAAATGTGCTCCAATTTCTCCCCTCTGCCCCTCGAGACCTGTCCATTGTTATGAACGATTGGCAAAATGCCATGAAAATGCCACCGCTCTCTTGGATGCCGGAGAGTTCAGCCCGGGTTGGATACCTGCGAATGAGCACAGCTGCACCAAAGCAGGCCTGAGACAATCCCGTTTTGGAAAAGTTATCCCCGCTGGTCACTCTGTTGCCGAAACCTATCCCAAAAAGCAATTAGTGTCTTGGCGAAGTGTTTGGAATGGTCCGGCAACAGTCTGGCAACAATCTCTCCCCCATCAAGTCACTCCAGCACTACTGGATTCCCCCAGGTCAGGCATGGTTCACTGGCTTAACGCTAATTAGATCAGGACTTTTTCTCTTTTTTGGAAACAAAACACAAGGGCTGAAAGGGAGAGGGGGGAAAATAAAGCCCCTCAAACTGATGTATCACTTGAGAAAAGTCTAGCCTTTGGTGGAGATTATTAAAAGTGAATTTAGCTTTCCTTTTACACATCTTCCCCAAATCTACAACCCTGCAGAGGAGGAATCCTATGTCCTTTATACAGAGTGAATGGGCTACAGCCATCAGGGGCTAGAGGGCCACATTTACTCTCCAAGAGGACTCAGAAGTCTGTACCATAAGTGTGCCCCCCTTGCCAAAAGTTAGGTAGTTTCACTCAGCGTGATGGAGAAGGTTTTACCATCCCCAATTGCCAGGAATCCCATGGTTATAAAACTATATAGGAGGCCGGACATGTCAGTGGCAGAGCCTGGAATGTGAGGAGGGAGGCTGGGGTGGAGTGGGGTGGGGTGGGGGCAGGGTCACGGCAAGTGAGAGTGTGGTCATGGCGCATGGGACGTGGCCATAGCATGTGGAGATGGGGCTACGAGGCTCAAGCCCCCCCCCCAAATTGCTGCCTGGGGAGAACCGCCCCCATTGCCCCTCTCATTCCTATGCAACCGGGACATGTGACACATAGACACCATCCCTATCTCACAGCAGTCTTTGGTCTAAATCCAGTCTCTGGTTCCAACTAGACTAGACCCATTTGAATTGATGAGAAGTATTGACTTTAGCAACTGATCCCATGGGTTAGATTCTAATCGGGAGTAGCAACTGGGTTTAAGTCCCAGATTATATTTATATTGGAAGAGGTCACATTTTCATGCTACATTCAGATGCAGTCCAGAATAAGTGCGTGCAAGGAGCCCTTCTTTTTGTTTCCAAAATAATACTCCTGTTATTGATTTAACAGCCGTGTCTCGAGAACAGAAGCATCAGGGAAGTGCAGTGCACATCGTACAACAACAAGCCTTTTATGGGCCGGTTCTACGAATGGGAACCTTTTGTGGAAGGTAAGTGGAGGGAAACCTCCATGTTTTTCTTACGTGGTGGCAAGAACTTCTTAATCTTCCTTTGGGAGATATTGGCTGGCATCCTCCTGGTGAGCCTCAATCAGAGTAGACCCATTCAACCAATTGCTGAAAGGTGAGTGGATGTGTAGATAAATCGAGTGAGTCCCATGAGTCTCCACTAGGCCATTCTGTGATTTTCACTGTTCTGCAGTGTTGTCTCTTTTTGCCCTCGAGCATGTTTTCAAATGACTGGTAGGTCTCCCCACCTCTTCTGTAGCAGACAGAGGCCAGGATCCTATTTGACTCTGCCGAGCGTAAAGCTAGATAGCAGTCTTCTGTCTGAAGCCAAAAGTAGATTCTCTGGTTCTCCAACTTGAAAGTCACCAGTTGTCACTGAAATACGCATCCCTATACGTTTGAAGATTCAAAATCAGGAATTCATGCATTGGAGACTGCTTTGAAAAGCTCACAGCTGTGTGGTTGGGGAGAGATTTAATTAAAAGATCCATTATTGTGGCTGGTTGTTTTCTTTTTCCCAAGCACTGGAAGGGTGTTCGTGTACATTTCTAAAGCACCAGTGGTGGTTTATTGCTATAGATTTCCTCCGAGGATGTGTTAAGAAAACATTTGCAGGTGAACACTTGGCACCCGTTGACAAGGATTACAAATCAACCAGCCATCTATTAGAGGATGGAAGTTGTTTCTTCTCCCAGCTTTATGGAGGTGGGGGTGGGGGACGTTTCTTCCTTCATTGCTTGCTGGGAACAGAGGGAGAACATATCATCTGCAGCTTTTCACAAAACCTGTGGCGTGCAGATGATACATTCTGCTTTTCACAAAACCTTATACGTCAGAGCTAAGGAAAACATCCGGAATCCACTGGCCGTGCTGGTTCCGGACACTGTACTGGAATGTCGTTGATGCACTATGTTGTTGCATGGCAGAACGGGGTTGGACTGGACGGGCCTTGTGGTCTCTTCCAACTCTGTGATTCTATGTTCTCCCTTCCTCATCTCCTGGCCAGTATACAACCATGGCAATGCCCCTCAATTTGACAGCTGCCTCGGAAAAGTACATTTTGTATATCTAGTAACTGTCTCATTGTTCAACGTCCAGGTGTCCCTAGTTGCCCACATATATCTCTCCAACATTTCTTGGATGAAAATCAGGACATGTGCACCCAAGCAACATCAGAGTCAAGATGGCAACATCAGAGTCAAGATGGCAAAAATTATTGAGGAGGAAGAACACCCCGAGCTAAGAGAGACTGCAGCAGTTTGTTTTTGCCTGAGCAAAAGCTGGGAAGGGCAAGATTCTGTCCCCTCCACCTGTCCTCTTCTCTCCACCTGAGTTGGGCTGAGACCAGGACACAGAGCAATGGATTCAAACTACAGGATAAGAGGTTCCACCTAGACATTAAGAAGAACTTCCTGGAGGTAAGAGCAGTTCAGTGCAATATGCTGTCTCAGAGTTTGGTGGAATCTTTTTCATTGGAGGCTGGATGACCATCTGTCAGGAGTGCTTTGACGATGTATTTTGTGCATGGCAGGAGGCTGAACTCAGTGACCCTTGGGGTCTTTTCCAACTCTATGATTCTATGAGTGAAAACTGCTTCTGCAACATTGAACTTAGTTTACAGCAACTGTAGTAAGCTGTGAACAAAGGAGACAAGTGAAAGGCAGACAGAGAAATTGGGACATTTGAATAGTAGCTGAAAAAGTGGAGCAATAGACGATGTATTGGGTCTGTCCCTGCCAAACTGGACAGCTAGGGGCAAGAATCATATGTTACCAACAAGAAACAGGCCCTGGAAGGTCCAAGAGTTCCCCATCATGTACCCCAGACCTTCAGACAAGGAACACACGAGAAGAATCAACTCAAAATCTAACTTTTTTGGCTATCAGCTCTCCTCCACACTATTCACATTTTCAGCTCAAAAATTACAGACTCATCATTTTCCAAAGGCTCAGCCTCTCCCTCTCTCTTTCACCAACATTAAAGTTCCACTGTTCCAATATAAACTCCTATTCTCCATTATAGATTCTGGATTGATAGGGCTCAGGTTTCGTTAAATACCCTTTTTAAAGAACTAAAGACAAGAGTTTGTGTTGGAGCAACAGCAGGTAAAACATGGTTTAAATCGGCAGCTGCGCCATGGCGAACAAGGGAGAAATAAAACAGTACATATACCGTAGACATGCACACCATTTTTTTTTTTTAAAAAAAGAAGGTGGTAAAATTATTCTTAACTCCATCATTAGGGCTTGGCTGTAAATCATGGGTAAGGTGCCCTTCCAAGAGTTTCCAAGGCAAACATGAGGTGTAAAATCCAACCCTTCCTACAAAGAACTGTGTTGTTCAGGAGAGAGAAAGAGAAATGGTAGTCATTCAATGTCGAAGCCCATGAGCTTTCTCTGCTGGCACCATAGAGAATGAGTCATTGCGAGTGAATTGTGGGAAGGAGGAGGTCTCCAAAGTAGCACGCACACACTGTTATTGCTCAGAGGAGTGAGCAGCAGCAGCAGAAACACTCTGCTCCCACAGTATGGAACCAATTATCATCACCGTATAATTACGGCATGCCCTGGACTAGCGTTCCCTGGGGCCATCTTGTTCAGCCAAGCAGTTGGTGTGTTCAAGGCACTGTTTTAATGTAGTGTGTACATGCAGGCAGCTGTAATAGACTGTTGTTTGGGAGGCTGCTTTGCCATAGACTGCTCTTTCCCTTCTAAAGGGCTTTGTGATAAATCTGCTCCCTGTTTTGAACGGATAGGGTTAGTTGTGAGCGACACAGTTCATCATACCCCACCCAACACAGTGTGATTTATTCATGTCTCTAGGTTGCTACCTAGGTAGTATGGATTCATAGAATCATAGGATGAGAGTTGGAAGAGACCACAAGGGTTGTCCATTCCAACCACCTTCTACCATGCAGGAATGCAAAGCACTCAACACATGGGCATCCAGCCTCTGTTTACAAATCTCCAAAGAAGGAGGCTCTACCACAGCTGATTCCACTCTGAGGCAGCAGCTGATTCCACTCTCAAACTGCTCTTACCATCAGGAAGTTCTTCCTAATGTTTCGATGGATTCTCTTTTCCTGTAGTTTAAACCCATTACTCTGCGTCCTAGGATCTGGAGCAGCAGAAAATAAGCTTGCTCCGTCTTCCATGTTACATTCCCTCAAGTATTTAAACACGGCTATTGTGTCATCTCTTACGAGTTAGTGGTGACTGCAATAGACCCACCAAGTCAGTTTTTCAGTGGTGAGTCAACATATAGGTAAGTCTCAGCCATTTACTGGGACTGCTTTGGCTGGGACCAATGGTAAGGTTTTGGACCCAGAGTTGGAAGGGGGTCCCAAGGGACATCTAGGCCATTTAGGCACTAGACTGTTATAGTGCTATCTTTCCATTTTCAACATCCTAGGGAATCCTATGGCCTCAAAGGCCCCTCCCTAAACTGCAAACCCCAGGGTTCCATAGGATGTTGGAAGTGGAATAATAGCGCTATAACAGCCTAGTGTGGACATGACCCTAGTCCACCCTCTGCCAGTGCAGGAATTGACCAGTAAAGGACCCCTGAGAAAATATGTGGGGTTTTTGGCGGTGGAAAGAGAATAGTTTTTTTTTTCCCAGCAGTGAGGTGCAAGAATGAAGTGGGACTCTTTGGGTTTATAAAGGAGGAAAACTGGCCCAAATAACAAATAGTTAGCAAAAGCCCTGTGCTAAGGTTTAGTTCTTTTTCTTTAAATCTTCTCATGAATTAGGTTGTTTTAGTTATAGGTGAAACAGACCCAGTTCAGGAGAAAGTTTAGAAGGTACCCAAGGCAACGTTTATTCCCTGGGCTGTCAGTTTGAATATCTGCCCCTCACATACTAACATAACACAGACAAGAACACAGAACCTGTGCTTACCAGAACTGTATTCTTTCCTCCCTCTTTTCTCATTTTTCCTTCACATTTGATCAGTAGCAAAGGCTTTTTAAATTTTAATTTTAATAAAAGAAAAGAGTAGGTTCAAGACATTTGCTTTATTTCTCTGGATGATGGCTGTTTCAGTGTAGCCAGTGAATTGTGATATAAACTGAAAAACCTGAATGATATACAAAACAAGTCAGTGTCTTCAAGAGCTACGGCCCATATCATCATCTTCATCATCATCAGTCATCAGTCATTCTCATGCTTTTCCTCATCATCCTGCCTTTACTCTAAAATTGGGACTCAAGGCAGCTTATAATTTAAAAACACAATGCAGCTAAAAACGTATGAGAAAGGGAGCATGGAAATGGAACTGGCAATGTTAAAACGATTTAAAACTACACTTAACGAGATAAAAAGCTCCAGGGCTGCTAGATCCCAGGACTCATCTCTTTTTCTCCAATTTTCATGGCAAAGGGGAGGAATCTCAGGGTAGGAGCACTGCCTTGAAAAAAAGATGTATGTGTACGTGTTTATGTATATCTGCATTTCTTAGACCTTGTATTATTTATTTCAACAAAGCACTATATGAAACTGTGGCTGATGCTTAAGGTGTCTTGCTTAATGACATTTCCAGGATCTGGCCCTTGTGACATCACAAGCGCCTGTCTCTAAACTTCAGGTTTTAGCCCTGGGATAGTTCTAACCTTGGAGACCCTACATCTCCAGCAATGTCCTGGGAGCTGTTTAATATAGGTGCCTATATACATTTTTCTCTCTCTTAATCCCTCCATCAAACACAAAGGTCTGTATCCTCTTGGTGATCCACAGACATGTAACTTGAGGCTATATGTATCTACATCTTGGTTTGGATGGGGAACAAGGGTCTGTTCACTAGCCCCTTGCACTCTATCCAAAAAATCCCCCCAGCAGATGCAAGTCTCCCGGGGGGCTGCTACAGCTGTTAAACAGACAGGGAGGGGAAAGAGGTGGGGGGGAGCAACAGGACTGCCTTTCATTCCCACTGCAGTTCTCCAAGGAGAGGGGGAGAGGAAAAAGGCCATCATTCCTCTTCCTTCTGTCTAGAGAACTCTGGTGGGGATAGAAGGCCCGTGCTCAAGCTCCTCTCTCCCTTTTCTTCAGCTTCCCCATGCTACTTAATGGCTGTAGCATCATCCCATTGGGTTTGACAACTGTCTGTGGAGGAGACATGGAGTCATGCATTCTACTCCATGCACATTGCCTGGGTCATTAAGATAAATCTTGGATCTTGTTTGGATTGCACCACTTCAGACCAGGAGGTGGTGAGGGTGGGGAGAATTGTACACATGAATGCTCCCCGACCTCAGAGCCCCCTGCCCAGGCCACAAAGCTAAGAAGAGTGGGCTGCATTAGAACTGCAAATCCTATTTTCTAAAAGTGCAGGAAATATTTGACATGGAGGAGAGTTCAGATACAGCCCACATATTTCAGAGTGGAAGCAAGATATGTCCCCCGATAATTCCAAAGGGTCAAGAGCTGCTCTAAGACTCAGCAACGTGAATATGGAAGGGTGGGAGACCACTGGAAGGGTGGAGGAAGGAAGGAGAGATGCAGAACAGATATGAGCCATGTCTTTCCTGAGGCCTGACACACAAAAAAGCCTTTTAGAGCCCTGCCCAGGCTGGAATAAGTGATGTGAGCTGTGTCTCCAGACAATTATCCTTCAGAACAGGGAAGCCACAGACACGTTTTCAGATGGCTCGGTGCATTGGCCATGCTGCATATTTAAAGTCTTCACATCTGTAGAGAAGACGCAGCAAGGTAATCCATGATGGATGCTTCCCATGGGCTCGTAAATTCTTGGCTTGGGCAGGAAAAAGCCGTCTCTGAAAGTGCTGATGTTGTCTTGGCTTGCCAAAACCTTGGCTTCCATCACGGGCTGTTCCTTTTGGGACATATTTGATCTGCGTCCGTTGACTCGCGCCCAAGCATCCCTGTCCCAGTTCCTTCAAGCGGGGGGCCAAAAATTCAAGAATTATCTCCTCATTAGCTGCAATTTACCTCGAAGAAACTAATTTGAGTTGGTGGCCCGGCAGATGTTTTGACAATCTCCCATGCTTATCTCAAGAAATAACCCAGCTGGCCTGTTTTTTCATCCAGATGTAAGTTATTACTTCCAACATACCAGCTGCTTGAAGACTCTTTTTCTCATGGCAAGAGAATCTTTTTTCCCTCTTTTCCTTACTCTTTCCTCCACCTGTTTGAGATTTTTTCTTTTTTGGGATTTTGTTTTATTACTCCAGGTCCTTTTTTTAAAAAGGGTGGTGGAAAGAAGATTAGCAAGCATTGGGGTGTCTGTTGTAATTGCTTCTAGTTAACTTGACCATAAACCACTTCTGTCGTTCCCATATTACATGAGCTACCGTTGCAATGCTGGTTCTGTCAAAGGACAACTGAGCCAGTTTGCAAAGATGCAATTGTCTTAACTCTTTTACCAGGGGAGGTTACAGCTCCTTATTATACAGAGGCATTCCCATTTTAATTTTATTCTTCTGAGCCAACAACATTTAAGGTGGGGAAAATTCTCAGAGTTCAGGACCAACTGAATATAAGGGTCAAAATCAGGGGAGGGGGCAAAGATAAACGTTTGGGAGACAAAAGGGTAAAGAGATTTCCGTGGAACAAAATAGTGACAGATGGTAACAAAAATAGCCTGCAATTAATGCATTGCAATTAAAGTAGTACAGTGTGAAGCTTCCAAATAAAGCAAATAAACTTAAAATACAGGACTTTCCCCTTGCAAAACTGGTGTGTAAACTAAAGAAACTAAAGGCATATTAACACCCTCCAATTTATTTTATATCCCAACTGATCCCCAGCATTGGGGCTCAAAGCACATACCCCCAGGTCTCCCAATTTACAGGGACAGGCCTGATTAATCCTCTATTGTCTCCCCCCCCCTTTTTTGAATGCTTTTAAAACCTCCTGGTTTTTCTTTCTCCTCTCCCCACTTCCCCCCTTGGTCCTCTGCTTTCTTCAATTGCTGCAAACTGATTTCAAAGAGCAAAAATAGCTTGTGCTCAATGCAGGAAGGGGAAGAGAGGAGAGGAGGGGTGGAATCTTGCCCTTCCCAGGAGACTCAGGCAAAAGCAAACTGCTTCAGCCTCTGCTAGCTTATATGTTCATCCTCATTAATAACTTTTGGCATCTTGTTGTTTGGCCAGAAACCCCGGATTTTGTCTGTGGAATCTTAGAGGGTATGAGTTACTACTTTCCCAAGCTGAATTCAGTCTTGGGTATAGATGAGTGACAATTTAGGGTCTGGTTATTCTGGATAGATTCTAGAAGGGGCCTACATCTAATCAGGATCTCTACATTCTCTCCATGGTTCTCTTTTCTGAAAGGAGAACATTTTTGATCCAGTTAATTGACTGAACTCTAGTCAGGTCCCTGAGAAATGTTTTTGCTGAACTGCAGTTTTAGGTAACATCAGTTGGAGTTCTACGCTGTTTCTGCTGTTGTTGTGTGCCTTCAAGTAATTTCCAGCCACACAAGAGAGCAGGGCGTGCTTTTTTCTGGTACTCTGCTAAAAGAAGACGGATTCCTAACAGCTTTAGGTTTCTTAGAATTTCCCCAAGAAACGCTAACACCCTGGGAAGCTCCAATTCCCATATATGCATGGATGCTTTAAATAAATTAAATTAAAAAATAGTTATCGCTGTGCTCACTGAGTAGTTCTGGCAGGTGTGATTCAATGAGAAACAGATTTTGTCACGGGACATAAGTCTGCCTATGCTCTTAGCCAATGGAACTTCTCTGTTCAAGGAAAGTATACCTTCGGAGTTAAAAAAAAAAAGCTCCAGGAAAACAAGGATTGTTCCCATTACACCCCCCCCCAAATTTAAGGTCTTTCCAGATGTTTCTGGTTGGCCATATTTATAGCATTATGATTCCACTTTAACTGCCATGGTTCCATCCTGTGGAATCCTGGAATTTGTGGCTTAGGGAGGAGGGATTCAAAATTCTCAGCCAGAGAGCTGTAGTTCCTCAACAAACTATGAATCTCAGAATTCCATAGGATGGAGTCACGGCAATTGGAGCAGAATCATACTGCTACAATTGTGTAGTATGAAGGCCCCTACACTAGATCCACCTTCAAAAAGGGCAGTCTTATATTATTTCTCTCGCCCTCTTCTTATCTGCAGCCCTGCTGGACCCAAGCATCACACTCTGCTGTGTGGGATAAGTGAAGCCAGTAAGCTTGTAAAATTTTAATTGGTTTCAGTTGGTTAGTTCAGCTTTGCAACCAATCTACCCAGCCAGATCGTCAAGAATCCCAGATGACAGAACTTGTATATAAGCCACATATTATTCTGCTGCCTTCTACATCCCATATGTACCGTATTTACCGGGATTACCCAATTAGGAAGAGGTCTGATGTGGTTTAGCATCTTTGCAAATGGGAACCTACACAAGAGCTTATAGCCACATTTTCCCTTGAACATTCCTGATTTGCTCTCTGGTGCTGCAGTTCCTTTGGCTGGAGTTATGACAAGTCTCCTGGTGGCAGTCATCAACGCTGACACACAAAGGCAGAAAAACAGAAGCAGCAACAAAAAAAACAGGGGGTTAAAATTATGCAAACCTTTCTCTGAGCTTTTGTTTTGTTCGTATGGCTTATTGTGACCCTAAGGTGAACTTATCACAAGATTTTCTGATGGCTGAGAGAGCGTGACACACCTGAGCTCACCCAGTGGGTTTCCAAGGCTGAGCAGGGAATTGAACCTTGGTCGAATGACTACACCGTGCTGGCTCTCCATTCTTAGTACTTAACATTTAATATTTTCTTGGGTTCTTTTTTTGTTTTTCTTGTTTGGATTTTGTTGTTTCTTCTTCTGCTAGCTCTGTATGTATGTATTGAAAATCCTTAATAAAATTTACTTTTTTTATTTTAAATAATTCTTCCTGTAAGGCATTGCACAAGGACAATCCCTGGCCACTTCTGCACCAGACTGTTATAGTGCAATTATTCCACTTTCAACGTCCTATGGAATCCTGGGGTTTTCAGTTTAGTGAAGGGCCTTTAGAATTCTCAGCCAGAGAGCTCTCTGGCCTTAGTAAACTACAAATCCCAGAAGGTTGAAAGTGGAATAATAGCACTATTACAGTGTAGTGTGGAAATGGCCCCTGTCACAGAGGAGTGCTCTGTAACACAGCCTTCGAGTACTTGCCAGACTTTTGCACAATGGTGCAAGTCTGGTGGAGCTGTGCTTTCCACTCTGCGATGGGGAACAGGATTCGGCCTCAGTCAGCCTTACCTGGAGATACAGCAGGGGTTGAACCTGGCACCTTTTGCTTGTGCGTACCTGCCGTGGAGCCCTCCTGAAGCAGTGGTTAAGCAAGGCTGCTGGGATGTTGACTCTCTGCCTCGCTCTGGCTTCCATTCCATGCAGGTCTCTTCTGTCAACACTCCTGATAATGGTCGCAACAAAAGGCAGCAGTGGGGCTCCTCTTTGTGATACCCTTGAGTTGCGTGTGGGAGAAGGTCCTGAGAAATGTCACCACAAAGTACCTCCGGCACTTCTGATCTAAGAGTTCAGCCACCTGTCAACACGATCCCTGCCTCCCCTCGTACAATGGCTTCCCTTTCTCCCTCTCCTGAAATGCTTTGGAAGCAAACCTCATGGGTGCGTCGAACAAACACATGCCTTTAGCCGGGGCTGAGCACAGCCGAGCATTAGGGAGGGCCGTTATCATTAATCTCCGTAAGTGATTTGTAGGTTGATGTTAAAGGGGGGGGGGTTAAGTTAGTTAAGGTTTCATTAGGCAAGTCGTGAAAGACTGGAGGCCTGACTTCATGCTGCTAACAAAATGAAGGCTTCGCTGAATGGATCCAGATGCAAATGGTGATATTTGGTCTTACACCGCAGCTTCTGTGACTTGTGCGGGCAACACTAGAAGAAAAGTTATGATTGACAAGGGCTGTCAAGAAGCGCTTATGATGTGGAAATGGCTGAACTGAGAATGGCACAGACTTTTTATTATTACTATTTTGTTTTATTTTGGTGGCCATTTGTATTGTCTTGTGTTTTCATGGTGAGAACTTCTGGCCATTTCCACACTAGCCTGTTATAGCGCGATGATTCCACTTTCAACACCCTCTGGAATCCTGGGGTTTGCAGTTCCGAATGGCCCCTCCCGAAACTGCAAACCCCAGGATTCCAGAGGATATTGAAAGTGGAATCATCGTGCTATAACAGGCTAGTGCGGAAATGGCCACAGTCTCTCTCAACATGTGTTTTGTACGTGGCTTTGCTAGTTCTGGATCACCTTCCAATGGAACCATTAGGGCAAAGCAATTGCTGCCATTTACTAGAAACCTGTTGGTGTTTTAAGCATTTGTGGGTTCCCCTACAGTGGTGGCTGGGCATTTTTGGCCAAAAGCAGAGTACTCAGATTCATTCCAAGACTATAGAGTTGGAGTTGCTGATGTGGAATGGTTGGAGATTTTTGTCTGCCTTCTGTTCAAGTTTATGAACTTGGAGAAGTGCATGAGGTGTTGTTATGTACGTGACTCAGGCGTTTAGGGTGTTTGCAAAAATGGCCTTTTATTTTTGTAAAAAAATGCTTTTTGTGTGTGTGTGTGCAAAGCCCACACTTGTATTTCCGTGCAAAATACTTTTCCCAAAGACTTGGTGTGAAAATTGTCACTTTATGCACAAAACCCATGTTTTCTTCTTCATGTAAAAAGACCCCTCTGTTTCCAGAAGTACAAGTGGTTGATGTTTGTGCAAAAACTCCAAATGTATTTCTTTCCAGTATGATTATCACCAAATGCTTCAAGATGTGTGAATATTAGGTGAAAACAGTACAAAATTCTCACTTCTGTATAATTCTTCCCAAACACGTTTCACGAGTGTTGGGAAATCCATTTTTCAGCTGAAGTTGTGAATATTCTTTCCATCCCTACCTCCTCTGGACCTTTTAAGAGGCCCTTTGCTTCTTTAAAGTCACTCCCTGATGCCTTGCAAGACAGAACTCTTGACTTGTTCAAAGCCATTACAAGATCATTAAAAAAAAATAGTGCATAGTAACAGCTCTGCCAGATTTGACCACAGACTTTTTCCTGAAGTGGAGGCATGTGAGAGTGCAAGCCGAAATCTGCGTCCAAGGCAAACTTCCAGCAATGTCATTTCCTTGGCACCCATGGGCCTCTCCATTTTCCAGGCAGAGGCATGTCAACCAATGACATATTATGGGCAGCACCACTCTTTGAATATAATGGAACCCTTACCCAGGGTTGTGACCTGCTCCTTGTAGCACTTTGATGAGGAAAGAGTGATTTCACCCCAGTCAGAACACATTACAACCCAGAGGAGCCAGTAGCGTGTGTGTGTGTGTGTGTGTGTGTAATTGCAGTAACAAAAGTCATGCACCAGACTGCTGATGTTAATCCTTAAAGACATTCTGTCAGCAAAATCAGACAATTGGGAAGGTGAGCTTTCTCAGCATGTTACTCAGAGTTAGCATTTGTATGACACTTTAGAGACTCAGAGCAAATAACCATCTTAATCTCAGTAAATCCTAACCCATTGTCCCAGGAGAAAGATCAGCATTATTATTTTTGTTTGTCAAGCTTTGCAGTTTCTCTTCGCTGACTTCATTTCTTTTTTCTTTTTGTTTCATTTGGACTTTTGGCTTCTTGCACCCCCTTTTGAACGTCTTGGTGGTCTTCTCACTCACTCCTCCTCTGTGCCTTTGCTTTCCTCCTCTTCTTTTGGAAAGTTCTTGGCTCCTTCACTCTCCCGCAGGGGTGGAAAGTGTACCATCCAACTGTCCCAGTTTAGTAGGGATGGACCCTGTTAACCCCAGCCCTTCCTATACTAGCTGTGTGTACCTGCCTACAATGGGCAAGGTAAAGAGCAGCTACCTCCAGAATCCAAGACTGAGCCTTCATGAACAGAAAAACACAGAGAAAGGGGGAGAACAAACAAGCTTGCCTCACCAGCTATGCCCAGTGGAGTGTCTGCAATTGATAATCCAATCAAATTTGAGCTGGGAAAAAATGCGATTCTATGCTAGCTGATCCAACTGTAGCTGTGTGTGTCTGCCCACAAAAGGCAAGATAAACAGCAGCTGCATCACTAGCTTTCCCCACATGTTTTTTTGAGAAAAGTATTGATCTGTAAGTTTGGGCACCAAAGTGGAGATCACAAGAAAAGTGGAGGGTGGTGAAAGAAAACATCATCTCTTGATGCATTTTGGAAGAAGCCTTCAGGTGGTCTTTGGAAGGTTCAAAACTGTCTCCTTCTGGAAGGCTTACCTGACCTCATTATTTCATTTTGCACCTACATATGGTTAGTTTTGGATAAAAAGTTGGCTGAAGCATGTTGAACCGGTCTTTTTTTTGTGGGGCAGTAACTTGTTCCTTTTTCTCTTTTTCTTTCCATGTTATTTCTGCATCTGGAACCAAATTTTCTTTTAAAGACATACCCAGGGACATTACTGAGGCATTCCTGTTTAACTGCCTGCATCTCTTTCTTTATCCTCACAACTTCATTATCATCAGAATGGCCTTTGAATGGTCCATAACATCCAAATTGATCGATCAATCAATCAATCAACCAACCAATCAGTCAATCAATCAATCAATCAATCAATCAATCAATTGTTGACTGCCTTTTAGGGTAAAACAGCTTGTGTCCAGCCTTTCCGAAGTTCCTGATATGAGCCTGACCAAATTTTAAGTTCATTGGGGAGGTTGAGAGAGCATAGACAAAACAGTTAACCTCTCCCTGCATGCCACAGAACTTGAATCAGAAGGTTCAAGTAGATCGGCCATACGGAATCTTCTCCAAACAAAGTTTACTGCTTGAATGATGGGACTTTGAACCTTATTCTCAAAATAGGCTCAGTGCCTTAGACAGCTCTCCTTACAGTTCAGACTAAAACCCAGACTGGATCCACTGTTCCACTGACACAGGAGCCTCCAGCCTCCCCTCCTCTCAGCCCCCCAACCTTTCTGAAGCAGTTCAGTTCTCTCTCCGCTTTGCAAGGCAGAGGAGATGCCATGCTTCTAGTATCCCTATTATTTATTTAATAATATCAACATAAAAGGAAACCAGATCCCCTTTGAAACGATTCTTGTTTATCCTGCGCTCTTCAATATGTGTGCACAGAGAGGTATTTATTTATTCAACTGAAAATGTATACCCCGTTTACTAGCCTTAACAGGACTCCATCGGTGCTGCCCCTTGAACAAATGTTTACCATCCTTTTTTCTTTTTTTTTTAATAGGAGTGTTTGACTCCAAACATTCGGCTGCTATTAGGACTGATGCAGCTGTGCGTAAATTCAACACCCCTTTTTTATTTATATAATATAGATTTGAGAGAAATCATATGGATCCCCCACCCATAACCATACAGTTACCGCCTACTGGCTGGGAGAAAGAGGCTGATAGGTATCTTAAAATGGATGCCATATCAAGGGTGGGGAGCCCTGGGAAGCTTTCCCATAAGTGAAACCGAAGTATGTGTGGCTGCTACCTAAACAGTTGTTGGAAACATATAATAAAGGATGGGTCTTGTTTCACTGATAAGATCGAGGGCTGAAACAGAGGAAAACAACCTGTTCCCCCTTCTCTGAAATGCATTAACATGTGAATGAAGAATCCATTAATAGCCTGCTGTGAAGAGATGTGTCAGGACAAAGTGAGGTGAGAGTGAGAGAGAGAGAGTCCGTACCTGCTTCTTAGAAGTAATTTAAGGCAAGCTCAATTGTGCTGCCGAGACCTACTGGCACACCTCTTTACGCTATCAAATCACTTTATTAAAATAGAAACAATAAACTGGTTTTCAAGGCTTAACAACCGGCTCCATTGAGTTCTTGGAATCAGCTTTCTCCTGATGCCTCATACTTCGGAATCCAAGGGGGGAAGGAGAGATGTGTCATGTCGATCCTCTGCTTCTTTCTGCCCCCGGACTATCTTAAGCCAAATCCCCTGCTTAGATATCTAGTACAGGCAAAGTCCTCCCCGAGGCTAGTCAGGCCTGATATAAACAACTTGGCAATAGCTCTGAGCAAGGGAGTGGGATGCTAAAGCAATGTTTACTGTAGATAAACAGAGAGATGCTTGGAGATAAAAGATCAAGGGCTCCTGTACAGAACAAGGGAAGTGATAGTGCTCCTCTGTTCTACGGCACTGTGTTTCAACCACGCCTTTGCCTCATTCTGCACTCCACGGCTTAAGAATGATATCCACAAACTGGAACATGTCCAGAGGAGGGCGACCAAGATGGGAAAACTTCTGGAAACCAAGCCTTATGAGAAATGATGTAGGGAGTGGGTATGAGTAGCTTGGAGAGGAAAAGGCTGAGAGGTGACATGGTGTTTTGTTGTGTTGTGCCTTCAAGTTGACGCTGACTTATAGCACCCCATCATAGGGCTTTCTTGGCAAAATTTGTTCAGAGGTTTGGCTTGCCAGTGCCTTCCTCTGAGTATAGCTTACAGAGCTTGTTATTCATTGGTGGTCTCCTTTCCAAGTGTGGGGTATGCGCTGCATTAAATTACTTGTTCTCACAAGGGAGAACAAATGATTCAATCATTTTCCTCCCACTGCCAGACATCTTAGAAGTTTTCAAAGAGGTCTCATAGGGGAGGAAGTCTCTGCCTGCAAAGTAGGCAGGGGCGCCCACCTCCATGTGACATTGGAAGGAAGAAAGACAGGTGAGGCTCTGGAGATGATAGACTTCTGTGATCCTTTACTGGCTTTTCTTCCCTTCCAGTGACATTGGGGAGCAGGAGAACCAGGTAAGGATCTCAAGACTATAGACCTATTGCCAGGTCTAATAGCTGGTTCCCAATGGTGCAGACATCGTCGTTATGTGTCAATTATTAAAAACCAGCCTGTGATGTAGAATATTTGGGTTCACACCGACAGTTCTCTTCCTCTATGGCATCCATGGATGTTCTTCAGTGGTATCCTTTTTAAAAAAGATGATTGAGAGTGATGCTGAAGAAAGGAGTGTTGAGGAATGCTGAGACCTTCCACCAATCACATCTGAGAAGCCAGGTAGTCCTGACTCCTGTCCTAAAGCAACCCCACTCTGCTGCAGATTATCAGTGTTTCCATTATTGCTTCCAAAATGTCATCCTTCTTCGTGACACTGAAATTGCCGTAATTGACTCTGTGGAATCTGAGAAACCTGACACAGAGGCGTCAGATGTAGAAAGACCTCTAGCTCCAGATGGCAGTGCCCTCCTGCATCTGACCAGCTAGTGGGAGATAACAGCTTGCCCTCAGCAAGGTGGGTCCCCACCTCATCTGGAGCTGGTTGAAGTTGAGGAGACACCTCCATCATTTGCTGATGTCAATAAGAAAGACATCATCATCAAAAGAGCCAATTCTTCCTGCAAAAAGCTGAAATGAGGACTTCTGAGCAATTAACCACCTGGTTTCTCAAGGTCAGGCAGCTATAAATTTCCTAGCCACTGCCGGGAGTGCTTGTTGGATGCAACAGTCTGTTCTCCCTGGCTTTCAGGGTTCTTCATGCTCGTAGATCTTGGCTTTTGGAATGGCTTATGTATTGCATCTCTTAGACTCTCTCTTTTGGTTTGGGTTATCATGGCTGATGGCTTCTTGTGACAGATTGTGGAACATCTGAGACCTTGCTTCTGCACCTCCCATCATCTTCAGGGAACTCCATTGATTACTCTGTATGACCTGGACTGGTTTGACTGATTTGTTGCCTCTTCCTCCTGTTGTAGATTGTTTTTTCCTGGTAGTTTCTGCCTCTAAGCCTAGAACAGATATCATCAAGGCCCATCAGATGTGGATGTATAATAATGGCACTGTTGGCAAACGAAGATTGTCCAGAGTGAAGACAGTGCTGTATAATATAACATTCATCCCCCCCCAAGTTTGTATCTACCATTAAGAGCAGAGTCTTATCAAAAAGATTGCATGGAATCAACTGTGAGGACAGAACACATGTTAATAATCTTTGCCTTAATCACTTCCTTGTTTGTTAAGAATTCCCCAATGGTAATGCTCACATATGGTAAAATAACTATAACCATTAGGTCTCTTCTCTCTTCTCCAGATGTTTTCACTGATCTGTGGGCTTGTGGAGAAACATGCAATGTCTTGTGACTCTTTGGAGCTTTCTCCCCATTTTATTCTGGAGATATTGCGTTGCATTTTTGTTAAAAGGCCAGCTGTGCTTATCCCTCTGAAACCATAATATGAAATTATTTTAATGTTCAGCAGTTCACGTCTTGGGAAGGGAGCACATTCGACAGATTTGGGTTGGAACCGTGAAAAATAGAGAAAGTTGCCCATCATAAGAAAATTGTCTTGGGGGGTGATTGAATAGGCAAAGTCTTGCTTCCGTTGTCTGGGACAGGGTGTGTATGGCCACTCTGCCCTTACATAGTAAATGTACGATATCTTGCTGGCCGCTCCTGCTAAGAGCATTAAGGAAATAAAAAATAAAAATAAGAAAATGAGCCAAGATGCCTTTAAATCCTGCATTTGCCTCAACGTGTCGTTTTATTGAATGGGCTAATTTTCTTTCCAGATTACATCCAGGGGCAACAGGTAATGCAAATGCAGATTCCCCCTGCCTGGTTTTGCTACTTAAAGGGGTCGTGAAATTTGCAGATTTGAGCAGATATGTAGAGGCACAAAGGCATTCTCTTACCAGGCAGAGGGCAAAAGAAAGAAATGAAATGAAAAAAAAAAAAAAGTAGTTATGAGAATCTTTCTGTGTCATAATTGCTGCTGAAACAATAATGTGACAGGTCTGGAAAAAGATCACACAAAACTGTTTGGCTACGTTTGAGCCTTCGCTTTAGATATCAAGTGTAAAAACAGACCTCAAAGAACAGAGCCTGTTTTTTTTTCCTTCCCCCATGGGGAAAAGATCTTTTTAAAGCCGGTGACATCATTGGAGTTAGAAATAATACATAGTGGGTGCCTTCATTTTTTTTTAAAAAAGTATTCCTTTCTGCTGGTATATTTGATAAAGGCGCAGTTTCATGCATGCAAACAGCATTATGGAGAATATGCCACCAAAGCCCCCCAGCTAAACAAGCTCAGGCCTCAAGCCATCTGCTGAATGATTTTGAGTATTTGAGCCAAGCTTGCCAAAGCGACTTCACCGGCCAGCCACTAGCCCGAGGCTATCAAAATTCGGGCGAGTGGGAAGACCAGACTCCATACCCAGCAGATGCCTGGATGCTTCACCCTATATTTTTAGCTGGGGGAAAAATCCAAAATAAATAATCACTTTAACGGTGATGGGTGATATGAGGGAGGCAATGGTCAGTTAGTGGTTGGCTGCGGTTATTTCAGACACACATCAGCCCAAAATCAAGTCTACTGTGCTCCTGGAGCGTAAAACTGTCAATGTGTTTACAAAGATGACTTGGGCCATTTCCACACTGCACTGTTATAGCTATAGCTATTATTCCACTTTCAACATCCTGTGGAATTCTGGGGTTTGTAGTTTGCTGAGGCCCAAGAGCTCTCTGGCTGGGAATTCTAAATGCCCCTCCGTAAACTGCAAACCCCAGGGTTCCTTAGGAAGTTGAGAGTGGAATAATAGCGCTATAACAGTCTAGTGTGGAAATGGCTTATGACTCTGGAGACCAGGGTTTGAATCCCTGCTCAGCCATGGAAACCCCGGGGTGACCTTGGGCAAGTCTCACTCTCTCAGCCTCACAGGAAGACAAAGGCAAACCTCCTCTGAAAAAAAGTTTGCCAAGAAAGCTCTTTGATAGGTTTGCCTAAGTGTCACTGTTAGTAAAATAAAAAGACTTTGGAGGCACACAACAGCAAAAGGCACACAGGTGTAGCCAACATTTAACATTTTTTCATCCTCTTAACACTGAGAATGCGAAGAATATTTGCAATTGTTTGTGTGCTAAACGAGAAAGTGTGTATCCGCTTGTCAAGATACTCCATGGGGAAAAAGTTGTCAACTGTTACACCTTTGAGAGAACGAAAAGTAAGGCATTTCTTTCGTCATCAGCTACAACAGCAAAACTCAAACCAACCAACATAACATTTGGTGCCAAAGTTGTTGCATTTTGTGCAAGAAGACTGTGGGGAATGCTTGTGAAGTTTTGCAAAGAAAAAGTCTTGAGATAAAAAAAAGAAATCAACATTAAAAAAAAATATGAAAATCTCCTCTTTCCAGCCGGTGGGGAGAAAACTTTTGAAATTTTCAATTATTACACGGCAACATGGAATAACCTAAGAGCTCCATCCCTTCTTTATTCCGAGCCCTTGCATGGCAATGACAACGTGCTCCCAATTCTGTATTCTAACCATTTCCTTGCAAGAATTCTCATCAATGGCAGCCAGATGCGTCTATCCGTGCTGAGATCATATATTTCAAAAGAGCGGAGGTATGCGCGAAGCCAGTTGTAGCAAGCTCAGCGCACTCAAGCGGTTCTCGCGTATTGGGCAGCAGGACCTAGCCTCAGGACTTAACAGACTCCTCGGCACTGGGGTTATTGACAATATTATAAATAATCCGATATTGGGTTTCCTGAACCTCAGATGTTTCCAGCAGTTTCCCCCTTGCAACGTGCCAATCATTCTGAAGGAATGGGAGCTAGTGTCCAAGACGATTAAACTTCTATTGGGGGGAAAAAGAAGACAACGTCGTTAGTTTTGTGCTCAGCTCTGTTGAATAAAAGATCAGTGGAGATTACTTTTTAATAGCCACCACCTTCCAAAGTACTTGTAAAAAAAAAAAAAAAATCCAGAGAGAGTAATATGCTGTATTGTTTGGCATAATTTTCTTCTTTTCTCCCAGAGTTGATTTACTGGCATCTGGGAGTGGGGCTTCTATAATTCCATTTGTGTTCACCTTGGCTCAGTCCCCAAATTTCCACTTCCATACATTTCTCATATTTGTAGTGGACTCTCCCTGGCGGTGGACAAGAGATGCCAATTTAAGGTGCCAGAGGGAGGACCAAAGCTCGATGGGGGGCACTGCCTTTGCTTGCTGAAGGTCTTGCCCTATATTCCAAACGTTTAACAAAATTTAAATCGGTTTAAATGCACACGCACACCAGCACAACCATTAGAAAAATCTTGTGCACTGTTTGGGGACGACTGGCCAAACAGAGTCAGTCATCAAACTCCGTCAAACCAAGAAAGTTTTTACTTGTCTGGGGAAAGGGGGTGGGTGCCACCGTCACATTTCTAAGCATCAGATGTCTAATTTCTCCGGGAAGGGGGTTCCAGAGCCTGGGAGCAACCTCTGGGAAGGCCCTCTCCGGTGTCCCCTAGGCTTTAACTACAAGGGTGGGGGGACAGAAAGAAGGGCCCCCTTTGCAGATCTCAAAGCAGGGGCAGGTTCACAAGGAAGAATGTTTGACCTGGGATGAGCTAACAGCCTTATTATTATTATTATTATTATTATTTTCCTCCCCATCATAAGAGAAGGGAAAGAAGAAAAAATCATTAGCTTCCATTATGCTAATGCACAGATCATAATATTCCATATTTCATACTGCTAATTATCTTAAAGCTATTACTTTAATACCAAATTATTAGAATCTAATAATTTATAGTTTATCTTTTTATCTTTTATCTTTTTATCTTTATCTTTATATTTTTTTATAATTTATTTTTTAATTTCTGTATAGTGTAGTTTATAGTATATCAATATAACAGTATAGTAATCGCGTTTGTATTATTGTCAATGGGAGGTAGGGTTTTTTTTGTGTTCTTTGTCTTTTCTTGTCCTAGATAAATACTGATGTAAATTGTAAACTAATTGCATCAAGACTGTCTTATATGTCAATGTTTATTTTTTATTTTTTTCTGCTTTTTTATTCTGCATGTGTTATGTATATATTATTATGTTAATAAAAATATTTCTGGAAAAAAAAAGTGAAGAATGTTGTCGATGTGTCTTTTCAAGTCATTTCTGACCTTATGGGGACACTAAGGTGACCTGAGCATGGGGTTTTCTTGGCAAGAGAGGGGGTTTGCCTTACTGTATCAAAGACGTTTATAAAAACAATTTGTAAAGTTAAAAGCATTAAAACATGAAAATAAAATAAAAAAAAGATTGTATGCAAGCCAACAAAATAGCACAGCACGCCTTTAAAAGCTCATGACCCTCAGGTTTTTCATCACATATTGTAGATGAATTCCACAGCACCCTGATGCTCCTTGGCAGCCTCCCATCCAAGTACTAACCAGGGATGACCCTGCTTAGCTTCCAAGGTTGAATGGAATCTGGTGCCTTAGGGGTATTTAGGCCTGTTAATTACCTATGTGTGTGAATATATGTGCCTTCAAGTTGCTTGCCAACTTATGGCATCCCCATGAATTTCACAGGATTTTCTTAGGCAAGGAATCCTCAGAGGGCCATTTCTGCACTGGACTGTTATAGTGCTATTATTCCACTTTCAACATCCTATGGAATCCTGGGGTTTGAAAGTGGAATAATAGCGCTATAACAGTCCAGTGCAGAAATGGCCTCAGAGTTGGTTTTCCAAGTTCCTCCCTCTGAAATATAGCCTGCAGCCCTTGGTATTCATTGGCGGTCTCCCATCCAAATACTAACCAGGGCTGACCCTACTTAGCCTCCAAGATCAGAAGGGATCTGGTGCCCTTAGGGTACTTAGGCAGCCTCCATTTATTGCCGTTTTGGATTTAGCTGTTTCAGCTGCTATTTTTTGGTGGCCGGACTGTGTGTATGCATGTATCATATTCTCCCTTTTATTAAGAAGTATTTTCTCACTGGCCAGCCTCGCGGGTGGGCTGTCACAAGAGATAAACAAATCTAATCGTCGGATAAACTCTTTTCCTTATTTATTCTTCTGTATTTCACTTGTTTAACTTAAGTTTTACTGGTGTTATTGTTACGGGGGATTTCTCATTTGAAAATGGAGTGGAGGCAAAAGACGAGCTCTCTGCAGTGATGGCATTAGAGCCAAATGAAATGTGAACATGAGCAAGAAGCTTTGGTGTATCAGTTAAAAAAAAATGAAAAAAATGCATCCATGGAGAGTGGTAGCAAAGGACCCATGGGGGAGAGGATTTTTAAAAAGAGCTTTTTTCTATTTGAAGAGTCTAAATGTCCCTCCCCAAACTGCAAATCCCGAAGGCTGGAACCAGGACAGTTAAAGTGACTTGGTAGGAGATTTCCCCCCCAGATATATAGGTGTGAATCACTAATTTGAAACTTCTCGTTGTTCTGGATCTCCGATGCACAGTTTCTTAGTCATGTCCGTTTCCATAATATCTTTGTTGCTGTGTGCCTTCAAGTCATTTCTGACTTATGGCAGCCCTAAGGTGAAACTATCATGGAGTCTTCTTGGCAGAATTTGTTCGGGGGGGGGGTTTCCTCTGAGGCCGAGAGGGTGTGACTTGCCCATAGTCATCAAGGAGGTTTCCATGGCTGAGCAGGGCCACGTTGGCTCTCAGTGTCTTAGAAATACTAATTAGAAAAAGAAACGAAATGGAAAGCCAAGGGCTGTTTTACTTGCGTGAAATCATGAATTGGAAAACTGCCTGTGTGCTCTGTGGGTGCTGTGTGTGTGTGTGTGTGTACATCTCAAGGTGGAGCAAGAATGCAAACTATCCAGGGTATGTGAACATGCCCGCAAGGGAGGTAGTAGTGCCAGCGGGCGAAGGATAGGGTAGCTTTTCAATACAAACATTGGGTGAACTTTTCCCTTTCTTGGCTACAAGTTCTGATTCCTCCCGTGATTCCTCTTTTGTATTTCCTTGTCAATATTTGCTCTTCTTACGGTCTTCAACTCGGTGAGTGTTTACTTAAATCCACATTCTCTGGGCCTCTTCTAAAGCTGCATCTCCAGCCTGCCGGAAGCTCTTTCTTTCTCTCGTCCTCCCCTAAATAAGAAAATGGCCAGGAAATTGCAAAAATCCATCTCACTGGGATGTGCGAAGTGGCCAAACGTGATTGCCAGGTGTGTCAAGCCTGGACATGATACATCTTTCTTATTTTATATTTTTATTTATTTATTTATTTATTGTACAATTTTTACTGAAAGTTTGTCTCGAAAATAAGCCCCCCCTCACACTTCCATGCTTAAATCTTCCAGCTGAAATTGCTTTTTTCCATTCCATTACAAACATAATTTCCATCTAACAGAGAGAAGAACAGCCACATTATTTCTTCTTTGATTTCTTATACATTTACATCCTTACCCAATACAATACTCTTTTCTGTTCTTTCTCAAAGTTCTGGATAGATTTATTCTTCAAAGAAAACGCTAACTTTTCCATCTCTATCATATCCAGAACTTTTAACTTCCATTCTTCTATATCAATATGCTTCTTTTCTTTCCAGTGCTGTGCATATGTCAACCTTGCCGCAGATATTAAATATAATAATATCTTCTGATGACTTCTTATTTCCCTTTGTTGCCCTAGCATATTTAGCAAATAAAGCTCCAGTTTCATTTTATTTTATATTTTGATGATGTTCCTCTTGGGTCACTTTCTAGCTGCATCCATCTCTTGGTATAATTCTATGGCTGCTATTACTGTCATAGAGTCATAGAGTTGGAGGAGACCCCAGGGGCCATCCAGTCCAACCCCCTGCTATGCAGGAACCCACATCAAAGCATTCTCAAGAGATGGCCCTCCAGCCTCTGCTTAAAAACCTCCAAAGGAGGAGACTCCATCACACCTCACGGAGGCAGCAGATTCCACTGCTGGACAACTCGAACCATCAGAAGTTCTTCCTGAGGTTCAGATGGAATCTCCTTTCCTGTCGCTTGAATCCATTGCTCCTTGTCCTGGTCTCTGGAGCAGTGGAAAACAAACCTGCTCCCTCCTCAACATGACACTCCTTCAAATATTTAAACATGGCTATCATGCTTTCTCCTCTGTATTGTAACCTCTTGATACATTGCAAAGGACAGATTAGACAGGCCCTCACCTCCTATGCCAGGGCTTTCCAAACTTTTCATGTTGGTAACATACTTTTTAGACATGCATCATTTTGCGACACAGTAATTCGGTTTTACTAGCAAACCAGAGGTTAAAGTAACCCCTTATAAGAGATAACAGACACATACATCAATAGCAATAACAAAATGTATGGGGAAGCATGTCCTGTAAAAACCTTTCATACGTTTTTAAAAATATATGATTGATAAATAATAACATACATTTCCAAGATTGTAGGCGACACACCTACACACTTCAGGCGACATGCTAAGGTGTCGTGGCACACCATTTAGAAAGCCCTGTCTTAAGGGCTTCTAACCTCAAAGGAGATGAAAAGCAAAAACAGAAGAAGGACAGAGGGACAATGAAGTGAAGGTCAAACGGAAGAAGAATAGTGACCACTTCAATGACATGTGCTTTTAATTACAGGTTGAGCATCCCTTATCTGGAAATCCAATAGCCTCCAAACCCCAAGCCTTTCCCACCAACCACCCTCTTCCCCTTTGAGGTGCAGCTGCAACGCTGCTCCTCATTCATCTCTCAGATCCGAGGAGGGCCACAGATGCCGCTTTGAAGGCAGAAGCGGGTGGCTGACGGGCAAAAAGAAAGAGACTGAGGATCTGAGAAAGAAACAAGCAGGAGAGCTTGCAACCTTGCAGGCAGAAGCGGGCGGCTGGAGGCACAGAGAGAAACTCTAGTTGGAGAAACTCTCTACTCTAGTTGGAACCAACCATACAATTTAGGGCCATAGTTTAATACCACAATTTCAGACCTTGGGAAGTTGTCTTAGCTTGTCTTTGTTTTTTTTTTGGTGTGGATTTTTATTTTATTGCTGGTTTTGGATCTGCACGATGATAAACTACGCTGAAGAAACTTTGCCAGTTGGTCGGTATGTAAACTGCATTAAAAAGAAAGAATGTGTACACATGTTCCTCTAATCTATGCATTTTTGCAAGAGATGTCTTCCAGCAGAAGACATTTCTGAATATTGTTTACATACATCCCTGCCCTTTTTTGTCCACGCTCCCCCCGACAGGAATTATTTTTGGGTCTACGTTTTCAGCTGGAGAGTGGAGAACTGTGAATAGGGCAGGCTAATCATGCAATTGGGTTCATGGCACAATTTAAGGAGGTGCAAATTAGATAGGCTTGTATTAAAACAGGGATGAAGAAAGGGTGTCCCCCCTCCAGGGCTATTTTTGTAGCTTCAACACCCCTAGATCCCCCTGGATGGCCTGTTTCCAAGCAAAAGAAGAGCGTGAATCCCCTCGGGCTGGTGCATCACTTATTAAACAGGTCAAGGGTGTTGAAGGGCAAATAAGAATTCTGTTCACCAATGAAATTTTTCTTCCGCTCCCAAATTTCTAACATTGCAATAAGTAAAAACTTCAACTGAGTGTTTAGAAATACAATTTAGGCATCCAAAGAAAAGGGGCAGGCAGAGTTGACCAAGGGGAGCAGAAGAACTCTAGATGTGAAGGATTTTCAAGGATTTTCACTCTCTGCAATGGCAGAGATTTGGGGACTGGAGGAAAATTTCACCGGGGAGCGAGAGTTTTCTTATTCGGAGGGGCAATGCCTCCACTTTGCTGCACCTGTAGCTGCAACCTTGAACCTGTGCGTTTCACCTAAAAAACTGCCTTTAAAAAAAACACACTATGGGCCCTTTCACACTTCACAATTATAGCACTATGACTCCACTTTAACTCCTATGGCAACATCCTGTGGACTCCTGGGGTTTGTTGTTTGCTGGACTCTCTTGATGGGAATTCTCAATGCCCCTCCTTCAATTTGGAATTCCTGAATTCTACAGGATGTTACCATGGCAGTTAAAGTGGAATCGGAGCACTATAATTTTGTGGCGTGCATTTGTCCAATCAGGCCAGCCCCAGAAGGGTCTGAAAATAAAATAGCCCCATGGACTCATTGGCCATTTCCGCACTAGACTGTTAATAGCGCTATGATTCCACTTGCAACATCCTGGGGTTTGCAGTTTCGGGAGGGGCTGGCCAGCCCCTCCCTAAACTGCAAACCCCAGGATTCCATAGGATGTTGAAAGTGGAATCATAGCACTATTAACGGTCTAGTGCGGAAATGGCCACTGAAATGCATTCACATGTGATGCAAGCAATTTTCTCCTTCCTCTCTGTTAGAAAGCTGCCCTGGCACGGTGGTGTTACTTGTAAATAGTATTTGCTGAGCGTCTAAGCCCCAGGTCACCAAGACCAATATGTTGTCATTGTTGTGTGCCTTCAAGCTATTTCCAACTTATGGTGATCCTAAAGTGAACCTGGAGCTGAGAGTGTGTGATGAACCCAAGATCACCAAGTGGGTTAGATAGAATCACACAATCATAGAGTTGGGAGAGACCCCAGGGACCATCGAGTCCAACCCCCTGCTACGCAGGAATACCCATCAAAGCTTTCCATGGCCGAGCAGGGAATCAAACGCTGTTCTCCAGGGTCATAATTCAAGGCTGAAACCACTACACCACGCTGGGTCTTGAAGGCCAATAGAGCATTCCAAAATTTCCTGTTTTCCACATAGATGTGGAAGAGCCAGGATTCTTATCACACCTTGCTTATTTAATGGATCGAAAGTATGTTTACCGTTATTGGTTTCTTCGGTATAAAATGGGTTTCCCAAGATGCACAGAAAGCTGATTGGGAAGAATACTACAGACCTTGCTGATTGCATCTAAAGTTTTCTTTTAAAAATCCACCCACGTACACACCTGAACTATTGGGGAAAAAAAAAAAACCCAAACAGTCTTGACATCCTCTTTGCATCTCACTAATTTGAATATCATCCGCTGGCCTCATCTGCATCAGAATGCAATTCTTTCTCTACTGTTCAGATCAGCATAGCATTATATCAATAGCAGAAGGGCATGGAAGCAATTAAGGGCAGCAGCAGAGGGAAAGAAAACATATTTTTTTGTAAAAGAGAACTGTTGAGAATCAAAAGGAAATAGGCTTAAGTTGCAGTCTTCTTTAAAACAGATTTTTCAAAAATCCTCCAGTTGTTCTGACCTTCTCGCCTTCGCTCCCCACCCCACCCCTAATATTTCAGTCTTCCTTAGAGAAAACTATTAAATAGTCTGTTAACTCTGTGGAAAAAATGATCACCCTCGCAGAAGCCTCTAAAAATATACCTACCCTTATCCTGGGCAGGGTTTGTGTTCTGGTAGATGGATTCTCATGTCACAATTTGATTTATTTGCATTTTCTTGGCTTCGAGTTCTGTTCCATTTGGAGAAGTGAGGTGGGCCGAATGTGTACATTGTTCTTGATCAGAAAAGCACATCTTTTGAAGTATTCCCTGAAATGCTTTAAAACACAGCTTGGAGAAGTTACTTTTTTTTTTTTTTTTGACCACAAACCCCAGAGTTGTCCCAGCTAGCATGGGCATTTAACTTCTCCAAGATCTGCTTTAAAGTATCCTTTGAAATAACAATATTGCCTGAAGTAATATTTTGAAATGGTATTCTCTGACAGAATAATATTTTTTTTTCAGATTGGAGCCATTTCCGCACTAGACTGTTATAGCACTACGATTCCACTTTCAACATCCTATGGAATCCTGGGGTTTGCAGTTTCGGGATGTGAAAAACATGTGAAAAACAGCACATCCGTTGCACATCCTGCTACCCCGATCAATTAAAGGCTGAAGGTTTGTTTTAAGAGGAAAAGAGAGCAGAGAGTGGGGCAGTCAGTCCTCCCTTAGAAGTGAGCTCCACAGCCTTGGTGCAGCCGCTGAGAAAATCTTCTCTCGTGTGCAAGACAAGACAGACAAGCCTGTGGTGCAGAGAAAAAGTCTATGCATAAAGATCATAAGATTTGGCCAGCCTCGAATGGGGAGATAGAAGGTTTCAGCTATCCTGGATCTAAGGCCGTTTCCGCACTGGACTGTTATAACGCTTCAGGCCCCTCCCAAAACTGCAAACCCCAGGATTCCAGAGCATGTTGAAAGTGGAATAATAGCGCTACAACAGTCCAGTGTGGAAATGGCCTAAGTCATGCTGGTCTTTATAGGTCAAGACTAGCACTTTGAATTGTGCTCAGAGATGGACCCGTGGCCAGTGAAGCTGTTTCTACAGTGAAGCTGTTTCAACCAATTTATTATAGTCAAAGCAATTGTTTTTCACTATGGGTCTCCCACAATATATTGGCTAGAATTCTTTTGGTGTCCTCTGCATGCTAAGTTCTCCCACAGAAGCATTTGGACATTTTTCTCTGATGCAGAACATCTGCACATGTGGAGCAGAGTCACACATCTGGTACCATTGCACACGTGGACAGACCTCCCAGTGTGCACGTCTATGCCCGTTTGGTTGTGCACACATGGAGTTTCACATTTGGGCGTGCATTCAGTTGCAGCACCAGTAAAAATTTATTCTATGCAGCCCCAGTGTAGGATCTTGGCCACTAAGTACTGGGAAGCCGCTTTATTCCAAGTTGGAGCGCTGATTTCCCCAGCTCAATTTTGGCTGCGTTTGAGAGTTTTCAGCAGGGATAGTTCTCAGTCCTACCTGGAGAAGCCAGTAATTGAATTTGGGATCTTTTCCATGAGAAACACGTCTTCTGCCAGTATGTTTTGGTAAGCGGCAACACAGTGGAAAATGAAAGGGACATTAGCATCATGGTTCTGTTTCTATTTGTTTATTCATTACATTTCAAGAGAAGAGCAACACAGGTGGAGAAGAATAAATGAAATTGTCTATAACTAAAATTACAAAACATAAGCAAAGAAAGAGAAAGAAAAAGAAGAAAAAGTACTTCTGATTTGCATACCAACAGTTATACATAATAACTGTCTCAGCCTTTCTATTTTCCCTACTGGGCTACACACATCTTTCTGTTATCACTACATTGCTAAGAGCCAATCCATCAACAACCAAATCATCTTTATCTTTCCTCAAAAGGTCCCTAAGGGGTTTCCACTCTTCAAGGAATCTTCCTAAAGACCCCTTGTTGAATTAAAACAGCCAGTTTATCCATCCCAGCTAAACTCATCATGTTTGCCACCCACTCATTTGTGGTTGGTATTGCTGGGTAATTTCATTTCTGCAAATATATCAATCTTGCTGCAGTGATATTATTGTTGTTGTTGTTCTTCTTCTTCTTATTTCTTACCCACCTGTCCCCATGGATCATCGAGGTGTGGGGGACGACAATAGATTAACATATAACATATATCAGTTATAAACATAACATCAATTAAAAACAATAGTTAAAATATATAATATCATCTTGGAAGAACAAATAATACAAATACCTAAAAACACATATTTAAAATTCATTCTTAAAATCCACAATTTAAAATTACCTGGAGAAGCCTGCTAGAAGAGACTGGACTTTAAAACTGTTTTAAATTCGGACAGCGTATTCAGCTGTCAAATCTCTTCCGGCAGGTCATTCCACAGTCCAGAGATGGCTGTAGAAAGAGGCCTCTGAGTGACCATAGCCAGTCTAGTCTTGGTCCGCTGGAGTAAATGTCTTCCCATCGTCTTCCATGATCTTTGAATAATGGAACTGATTCTTAGAATACCCCAATTGCCATCTCGTCCAGCCCCCGCTGCTAGCCAACCTCTGTCTAATGGAGACCCTCAGAGATTAGATGTAGCCCTTTGAACTGTTCCTGGAAAGATATGGGTAGCCAGAGACAACCCATGAGCACTTCTGAAAAAACGAACTGTTGTACTCATCAAAAAAAATAACAATGCTGGAAGAAGTGAAGCAGTAGAAATAAAAGGAAGACCAAGGCCATTTCCGCACTAGACTGTTATAGCGTGATGATTCCACTTTCAGCCAGCCCCTCCCGAAACTGCAAACCCCAGGATTCCATAGGAGGTTGAAAGTGGAATCATCGCGCTATAACAGGCTAGTGCGGAAATGGCTCGGGTTACACATGGATTGAATGAATAAGGAAAGTCACAACCCTGAACTGAGCAGGGCAGTTAAAAACAGGGCTTCTTGGAGAACTCTCATGGATAAGGTCACCATGAGTCAAAGCTGACTTGGCTGCACACAACGGATTCTGAGTCTCAGCATATAAGTAATGGAATGGAATAGAATAGATTTTTTTCTTTACTGTGCCATTTGGCAGCGTTCTGAACCATCAGAGTAGTTTTCAAAGTCTGTTCCTCGAAGATGATGTTGTACTGGTCTAACCTGGACATTATGAAAGCTTGGAGCATTGTGGCTAGATCTTGGTGGTTCTTTCTTTCCCCAAGGAAGTTCACAGCTGAACCCTGAAAGGGTTAAACGAAATCGCTATCACAATATGTTGCTCCGGTAAAGCCCCAGCATCCCTGAGATGAGGAGTGAAAACTTATAAAACAGTCTTCTCTGCCAATTGCGAGAGTTCATGCGCTTGGTAAGATTACGGAGGAACCTCAGAACAAGGCACCTGTGGGATTGTTAATTGTGGCCTTTGCCCATAAATCCTTGAGGAAGGTTTTTTTGTATGTCTTTAGGGTTGGGTTCGTTAAAAAGGTGGCTGGTTTGCATCATAAAATGAGAAATGCTAACACAAACCAGAACAATTTCCCCAGCATGTGTCTTCTGAGTTGGAATGGCTGTGGAAAAATGCATTTACAGCATGGTGAGTACGGGGATTTGGTTTTTGTTTTTTTGTAGGAGAAATGGGGTTGTTTTGTATTTGAGTACAAGCCAACATAATTCACACTTCCCGACCTGGATACACAAACCCAAACAAGGCTGTTTTTTTGTTCTGGCACTTCCAAATTTTGCAGTGCTGTTCTCCATCCTCCCAAAGTTGAAACATTTTTCAAGATGTTTCACCCTATGCCTTTTGGAACTCATTTCTGCTAATACAAAGATGAGCAACTGCACCAGGTTGAGAAGGCATGGTGTATGCTTCTGCCAGGACCTTCTGGAGACCTCATGGACCACCAAAAATGAAAACAAAACTCAGAAGTAGCTGGAAGTCCACTTTTAGTTTTGAAATGATGGTTTCACCTGCTCATGGCCAGAAGAAAGGCAGTTGTTTGCATTTTATTAGCTTGCTGTATGATTTTACTTATTTTTTGACAGAAATCCTGAACTCTAATCTCAGCTCCAAGAGAGCTAAGGTTAACAACTATCAAAGCTGACTTGTAAGCTTCTGTGGACCAATGAACAATCCAGAAATGTTCCCAAACCTTGAGGAGTAAATGAGATAGTATGTCCTTGAATTTTTCTGATGAAAAACTGGCCTACCCAATTCAAAATGCACTGGGCAAAGGTGAAGGCAACAGATGAAAACTAAAAGGAGATCCTGCACAGATTAAAGATGCTCATTTTTCTCCTTTGAGCTATCAAACATCTCAAGGAAACGCCTTGTTTCATAACACACTCAATTGTTATAAGCTGAGCAAACTGGGATTCTGAAATCTGTATTACAAATGTCGGTCAAGATCCAGTTGAAAGCTGATTGAGCGGAAAGCATGCTTGGGGTCATTCTGCTGGATCACCCTATGTGACATTGCGCAAGCAGAGCACCCCATTGTGACAGTGCAGCACCCACTTACACAATGAAGTACTGGACGCCTGTGTGCGAGAGCATCAGAAAAGTCAGCGGTCTGTTGTGTGAGCAATTTGTCTCAACAGGATCCTGGCCTTTTTATTTTATCTTCTTGTTTGTCAAACTTATATCCTGCCTTTCTCCCAAGATGGGACTCAAGGTAGTTTATAAGCCTTTGATAGTATCACTTTCCCTAAATATTTCAGCGCTAGTTACAAGATTGCTTGTATTCGGTTGGTAAAATTTCTTTGTAACTCCTTACTTGAGTGATGCTATGGGAATCATCTTTAAATATTCAAAGGAGTGTCATTGTAGAAGACGAGCCAGCATGGTGTAGTGCTTTGAGCTTTGGACTACTTACGGCCCTGGACTGTGGCCTCCACTCAGCCATGGAAACCCGTTGGGTAACGTTGAGCATGTCCCACACTCTCAGCCTGCAGAAAGACCTCTGATAGGTTTGCCTTAGGGTCGCTATAAGTCAGAAACGCTTGAAGGCACACAACGGCAACATGTAGAAGATGGAGCAAGCTTGTCTTCTGCTGTTCCTGAGACCCGCATGAGGCTGTTGTAGCACTATGATTCCGCTTTCAACATCCTATGGAATCCTGGGGTTTGCAGTTTGCGGCCGGCCGCTCCCGAAACTGCAAACCCCAGGATTCCATAGGATGTTGAAAGCGGGATCATAGTGCTACAACAGCCTCATGCAGAAATGGCCTGGGGCACAAGCAATTCACCATAGAAGAAAAGAGATTCCACCTAAACATTAGGAAAAACTTCCTTATTGTAACCGATTTTCAACGGTGGGACAGGCTGCCTCGGAGAGTGGTGGAGTTGCCTTCTTTGGAGGTCTTCAGAAAGAGGCTGGACGGGCATCTCTTGGGAATGCTTTAGTTCTGTATTCTTGCCTGGTGGGGAAATTGGAGCTGTCCTTTCCAATGCTGTAATTCTATGCCTCTAATCCCAATTATTTGCTCATTCACAATTTTATTCTTGGGAGCAGAGGAGATCCCAACAATGCAAGTTCTGCCCCGTTCCTCGTTGCTTTTGAAAACAATCAGACAACAACCCTAAATGTAAACAGATGCTCATTGTGCCTTTTCTGAGCAGAGGAGGGGGGCCAGAGGGGAAATAGCAGAAATTTAATATTTTGGATGAATACAGGGGGAGAAATTTTGTTTCAGGTCTCTGCATCCCTGGCAGTTTTGAAACCAATAGCAGGGCAAATCATTCTTACAGTGATTGTCGGGAAAAATTCCAGCATGATAGTTCCCGGCTGCTGAAACAGGAATGATCAAATTCTTTTGCAGGCTGCAGGGTTTCCCCAAGGGGGAGGGGGAGGAGGAAGAGTTGATGACATGCAGGTTTATTTCTTTTTAATAATAAATATACACACATGCATATATATGCATGCTATGGAGCTGTTGCACACATCTTGACCTCTTCCTTGGCAAGAGTGGTTGCAGGAAGCTGGAGTCTATCGTGGTTTCCAGCTTGTTACAGACAGTTTAATGGGAAGTCCTCAAGGCATTATCCTGGGGCCCTTTTTTTAATTTAGGGTGGTGGCTAGATTAAGTGTTCTGGCAACTTAACAGCCTCTCTCAGATGGGGTCCCTCCTCCCCTTTCTGGCAGTGCATGGTTAGGAAATATAGGAGATTCTGAGTTCCAGATAGGGAATAGGAGAAGAATGTGAGAAAACTGATACACAGAAAGATGGATTCCACACAGAGCTGGCTGTGAGCTGCAAGGGGCACTCACAATATTGTCCTTAGGTGGGCCTCTTCTCTGTCTGGTGGGTACTTTGATGGGCTTGGCCAGGGGCTGCACCCCTCCAATAGCGATCAGATAGGGTTCCCAGATCTCAGGGCCTGTCTTCCATTCGCCTTTTTGTAGGGTAAAGGTAAGGAATCTCAGGGCAAGAACACTGCCTTGAAAGTGAATGTATATATAGTCAGCCCTCGTGGATTCAGCCAACAATGGCTCGAAAATATTTGGAAAAAAAATCCAAAAAGCAAACTTTGATTTTGTCATGTGCCGAGCACCATGCTGGTGTGTAGGAATGCCCTGTTCTAGCCTCTTGCCATTTCACAGATCCTTGGGCTCTCTCTGGCATCATTTTATATAAAGGATACTATTTTACTATAGAACCAGCCTGTTGTAGTGATTTGAGCTTTGGGTTATGACCCTGGAGACCAGAGTTCGATTCCCTGCTCAGCTACGGAAACCCAGTGGGGGACTTGGGCCCATCACACACTCTCAGCCCCCTAAAAGTCCTGTGATCATTTTGCCTTAGGGTCATCATAAGTCAGAAATGCTGCAGAGCAATTCTGCAGCTGGGACCTTCTGTAAACAAAATGGAGGTCACCAGCTGGGAAACAGAAATGGTCCACCACTCTGCTCCCAAATGGTAGCTCTGTTTCTTTCTTTCTTTCTTTTTTTGGTAAAGAAAACTCTCCTGGACAGCTGATGATCCCCACAATCCCAAGCTGCTTCCTAGGAATGGGTTGGCAAATTTGAAAAACAATCTTTTGCCTCTGTGTCTTGGTTAAGAGAATGGAGGTCGAAAGAAGTTAGCATGAGAGGCTAACAGGGAGCAATCTTCAAATGGTTCTAACCCATCTTCATGCTTTTTGTTAGTGGCAAGCAGAAGACTAGAGATAAGGATGGGAAGAACGTTGGGTGATATTCAAAAACTGGTTGAAAAAAGGTGTTTCTTGAGAGGCTGGAAACCCTGCCAAGGAGAATCCTAGAGTGATGAGAATCTCTGCAGTTCAAGACCTATTTTCTACATAGTTTGCACATACAGTGGTCCCTCAGTATCTGCTCGGGTTTGGTTCCGGGACCCTTTGTGGATACCCAAACTGGTGGATGCTCAAGTCCCATTTTGTACAGTGGCATAGTAAAATGGTGTCCCTTATATAAAATGGCAAAATCAAAGTTTGCTTTTAGGATTTTTTTTTAATATTTCCAAGCTGTGGTTGATTGAGTTCATGGATACAGAGGGCTGACTGTATTTTTTATTTTTTTATTTTAATTTATTTTAGTTTTTTTTCCTTTTTGCATGGCAAATTTCTGCATTAGGAAATAAAATCTGCGTGGGAAATAATATTTAGGTGCAGAAATGCTATTTCCCCCCCACAAAAAATAGCTTCTTTATGCCCATGGGTGAATTTTGTACAGAGTAAGTTCCAAACTGTGAATAGTCTTCAAAAACTGGATGCTTTTTGAGGACTTCTCAAAGCAGGAAGACAATTGCTAAAAATACTCATTTTTGTTGAGAACAAAATCAGTGAAGGATGACATCTCTGATAAGAAGAAGGATGATCTGGGCTTGGAAACATGACTTTTTTGTCCTATAGACCCCAAATTCTCCCAGACAGCGTAACCACTGGGCATCCTGGCTGTTAGATTCTGAACATTTAAAAAAGTATGGTTTCCATTTTTTTTTCTGAGTATGCTATGCTTAGGGACAGCAAATGCTAACAGAGTGATTTCTGATCAGTTTCTTGCATGCTTTGCTTTTTGGAAAAAAAAATGGAAAACCTTGCATAAATGCTTATCAGAGTGAAAATACTTTCTATTAGTCACTGCTGGGATGTTAGAGAAAATATTTAAAATATGTTGGGTCTGCTGTATGAAAATCACTTTAAAAGTCATCACCAGATCAGTTGCCCTTGGGGCTTTGCTGGGAACACTGGAGAAACTCCAATTTGAAAGAAGGTCAGATTGCACACTGTGATAATTTTTGAAATCTTGCCCTTGCCTTCTCCCCCCTTTTTTTTGTGTGTGTGGCCGAAACAGCTGCAAACAGAATTGGGGTGGCTTCAGCTATATGGGATGTAAAGCACTCTCTGGCAACCTGAGAGATGAAAGTCTTTTTGGGAGGTCACTGAGGGCCAGATGCTTGGTTTGACTATCTTTCCTGCTTGCTTCATGGTGTGAATGCAACTTCCATCTTTGGGAGCACTACTGAGATAAAAGAGCATTTTCACCCATGTGTCCTTGTTTGTGGGCCCTTCTGGAGTCCTGGAAGAGATGGGAAGTCTATTTCCATTTTTAACATCTGGGCTTTTCATGCTATTTTGCAGAAAGTCAAAGCGTGGCCCCATTTTGCCAATTTCCCACATCCCAATCAATTTTTTTTTTTTTTTTTTTGGTGCATTGGTAGGTTCTGCGGTGACTTGAGTGGAGTCTCGAACCATTGCACAATGTTGGCTTTCTTTAGTTAGGGCTAACAACACAAAGCAAAAGCAAAAGCCAGTGGCTGCAGCCTCTCTTAGCTTGTGTGTTCCTCCTCATTGATAATTTCTGCCACAGTCTGATGTTCGTTGGCCACACGTGTCCTGGTTTTCACCTGTGAAATGCTACAGAGCCTGCTAGCATACCACAATGCTAATTTTTCCTCCTTTCTTGCCCTTCTTACACTGTTGGATCTACAAGACGAGTGTCTGAAAACCTGTTATTCTATTCAAGAGATTTATTCATAGATATGCCTGTGTGATTTTTTAGCTTGGGGATGCAAAACCACAGGTAATTCGTTCCATCTCTCATATTTAATATTTTTCTCCCATTCTCTGCCTGGACACTGAAGGTCTAAAACCCTTTTCAGCTTCTTTCAGGTCTGATACTCCTCTCCTTTCCCTAAAAATTCCATGCAGCTTGGGCATTGTGTTCACTGAACGGCTCCGAATAATTTTACTAGCTGACTTTCCCCCAAAACAACAGTCAGTAATTCAGGAGAGATGGCTGGAGAGAGCTGTTGAAAGGCTGTGGCCAGTCTGTGTGTGTTTAATATGTTTTTAAGGGCAGGAGCCAATAAGGAATGGTTACGGAGTAGAGTGGATAATGGAGAACATCAGCCTTTGTGAAAAGCTGCTCTTTGGTGAAAAGATGTACGATTTATAGCTCACAACTTGCAAGTGCATTATTTTCTTTTTCTCTCCTTGCAATTGAGAGTTTGGCAAAGATTTCCCTACCCTTCTCTCCTCCCTGCTTGGAATATTTCCCCTTTAGTAAGAGAAAGACACCTCTCTCCTTCAGTTCATTCCACTTGTAGAATTGGACTTCAAGAGCATGGACCAAAGTTGTCAAAATATTCTGGTCCGCTTTCTGAGGTGGAATGAAAGATCGTTCAAGCACTTTTCAAGTATTTAGTGGTAAAGAAGAAAACCATTCTTTGACTAAGTGATGCCCACTTCACCGATAACTTTTACACAGCCACTTGTTGAACAGTCTTGTCTAATCTCACAGTGGAATATAGCACCAGATAAAATTTCCATTGAAATTGAAAGTTAATTCATGCTGTATCTAACACCTTCCCCAACTCTGCTGCGCACCCACACTGTCCAATCTTGACCATTTTCCCTACTTAATTGCAAATGATTTTGGCTTTCCAGCCAGGAAATTCAGAACATAGGGCTGATGTGGCCACAGTTAATCGTACTCTTTTGGTGTAGATTTGTCTCAGTTGGAGACACACAAGAGGACACGAACACCCTTGCTTGAGAACATCAATCCGGCCAAGTCATTTGGAGAAATTTGTTTTGGTTTTCTTTTGTTTTAGTATGGTGAGGTACTTAAAATTCAGTACTGGGCTTCAGGAGAAGGCACCAGAGCTCCCTGGCTGAAAATGTTGCGGCCCTTACAAAATCCCAGGGTTCCTTAGAATGGAGCCATGAAAGTTAATGTGGTGTAAACTGCTATCAGTGTACAATGTAGATGTACTAGGAATGGAAAGAGTATTAATTTGCTATTTATTTCTGAGAGCCAATGTGGAGTGGTGGTTTTAGTGTAGAACTATAATCTTGGGGACTTTGGTTCTAAATCCCCGCTTGGCCATGGAGATCCATTGGGTGACCCCGTGGGTGTGTCACACATTCTCAGGCCAAGAAAACCCATGATAGGTTTGCGTTAGAGTTGCCATAAGCCAGAAATTACCTGAAGGCACACGACAGCAGCTGCAACAACAGCTACGCTCCTGATTTCTGCACTGAAAACTTTTGTGTGTGTGCAGAAAGGCCACATCTATTTCTATGCAGGAAATGTGTCTGCAGAGAAACCACTTGTTTTCTGACCAAAAATGAGTTTTTTGCACAGAAAAACAAAATAAAACCCACCACGTGTTTCTGCACAGTTGAAGGGTTCCATATCCTCCCCACTTTATCCGTTTGGGAAAATACTTTGAGAATTATTAATTCTTGGCCTTTGAGGGCAAAGAACACGAAGATTTACATCTCTAAAAAAATGCTCAATAACTTCTCAGAAGTTACCTTTGGTTCCTCTTCTTGGTAGCTAAGCCACTGTGGCCTCCTTATGTGAGCTACCTGGAGTGGTAATTGTGTAAAAAAGAACAGATAAATCTTAACAGCAGCCGTGATTTTATTGCTGCATCGGCTTTCCGAATTCCTGCTCCCCCTTTGGAAGGAATGTTGCTATCTCGCCACCCTCCTTCCTCACACCTCTCCAGTCAACACTGCCTCCCAGCTCCATGCCGGCTCGGATATTTGCATGAATTTCACGATTGCCCAAGATCAGAAAGCTTCCTGTGGCAGCAGAAACATAACTTTTTGACAAATTAGCTTTGTCCTTGGCACAGCGGCTGCCCCTCTGCTTTTTAATAAAGCCCTGGTTTTGGTTATCTCATTATAACCAGAGGTATTTTCGGAAGGACCTTAAAGGTCAGTCTGATTAAAAAATTTCAAAATATCATCGGAGCCAAGAGGGAGGGAGGGAGGGAGAGAGAGAAGGAAAAATCCCCCTTAATTGTTTGGGAACAGTGAGCTGGAAAACGCTAAGACCTTGTAACGATTCCATTATAAGATTAATATGCCACAGCTATGCCTGAGGGGAGCATTCAGTGGGAAGTTGAAGCCATTGCTGGCAATTATATTCAGGCAATTTAACTTTTATTAATGACCTTTCAGCAACTTTGTTGCTTACATATTGCCTTGTCTAGTACAGTAAAGAGAGAGTTTTGGCTGCTCTAGGTTAAAACTGTCTGTGCCGAGGTGGACCGTAAAGAAGGAAGCTGGTCCTTTTTAACAGTGGCCGTTCTAAAGAAATACCGAATACTGGTGTTTTGTTCGTATCTATCTATCTATCTATCTATCTATCTATCTATCTATCTATCGATCGATCGATCGATCCATCCATCCATCCATCCATCCATCCATCCATCCCCCGCAAGTTGGCTCACAACACTAGCTAAAATAATAAATATCAATCTTCGGAGTCTCATGATGAGCAGAAGGGTTGTGTAGTGCCACCAAAATTTAATTACACAAACATAAATTTACATAACACAAACGCAATATGGGATCTTGGCCTCTATGTTTTCAGAAAACTCTCTCAAGTCGTGTGGACAAGGCACCCAAAAAGATAGGCTTTGTGAGTGTTTAGTAAAATCTTTCCTGGCACTGGACTTGCTGAGCTTTCACAGATTCCCAGAAATGTTAGAACACTGCTCACTTTTTTTAAAAAAAAAATAAAGTATTGATGACAGAGATAGCCCTGTGTGCTGTTGCATTTCGTGGTTTTAGCGCCCCTTTTGTCTGAAGGGGAACTCATAAGCTGTTTGACTCTGTGAGCATAAATATTCTTCTTGAGTCATGGCTTGGAATGTTGCTTTGAGTCCTACGAGCTCAAACTTGACATTCTCATCTTCTCCTTCCCCCTCCTCCAGCCTTCTTCTTCTTCTTTTCTTCCTGTGATGTGGCATAATGTTGTTGTGGGATTGTGTTCCAGAAGATTGTAGAGAGAGCTGAAAAATGCGCATAATCTGCTGATCTTTCAGGGGAGATTAAGAACGCCGATGGAAGGTAAATTGAGGCCATCTTGGCACCACGGATCTAGGAAGAATTTACATTCGATTCTCCTTTGTCTATTGTCTCTTCCTATGGCCCCCTCTCTTAGCATTTATTAAACAAGGACTGAAGGTTCAAATTCCTGATTTAGATTTAAAGTGTGGATTTCACACTATCCAAAGGACATTTGTGCCAACCGTTGGCAGAGGATCAGTGGAAGAAGTTCCAAACTTTGAATGTGATCCATTGAAGATATGGCTTTCACAATGGCAGAGAAGTATTTGTCCATACCCATGGAAGATGACTTAAAATGGAAATATCAGAGGCCTCTTTATATGAAGTTACTGCAACGTATTGACTTTTCTTGGTGTCAGGCTCCTAGATGACCCAAGTTTGGGGAAGACATGAGGAGCGGCTGTGGGACCATAAAGCCCTATGAGGAGAGGCTTAGGGAGCTGGGTATGTTTAGTCTGTAGAAGAGAAGGTTAAGAGGGGACATGAGAGCCATGTTTAAATATTTGAAGGAATGTCATGTTGAGGAGGGAGCGGGCTTGTTTTCCGCTGCTCCAGAGTCTAGAACAAGGAGCAATGGATTCAAGCGGCAGGAAAGGAGATTCCACTTGAACCTCCAGGGAACTTCCTGACTGTCGGAGCTGTCTGGCAGTGGAATCTGCTGCCTCAATGGAGTGTAGTGGAGTCTCCTCCCTCTTTGGAGATATTTAAGCAGAGGCTGGATGACCATCTCTCGGGGAAGGCTTTGATGTGTGTTTCTGCATGGCAGGGGGTTGGACTGGATGGCCCCTGGCGTCTCTTCCAACTCTACGATTCTATGACTATGACCTCTTCAGTGGAGAAGCACCAGGATTCTGTGGTTAACACTGCTCTCACAGAAGACAGAGGACAGCATAAGAAGTCTTGTCAGTGCCATTTTGAGCTCTTTGTTGGTTCCCAAGTCATCTCGTCCTCCTCCTCCTCCTCACACTCATCTCTTTGGTGAATAGGTAGTGGCCAGGTTGGAGATGGGTTCTCAGAGCAACTGCTTGATCACCAGAAAATTAATTTTCCCAGAATCTACTCAGAAGGAAGGGTCTAGGCAGGAGCAGGAATCAGTTTGGGAGGAAGGGGAAAACTGAGCTGAACTGAGGCACTGAACAAGTTGCCCAGCCCTGACTTAGACCAATTCCAGGAGGACACAAGTCTGTCAATGGCTTCCATTCAAGTTGGCTGTATGTAACCTCTGAGTTCACAGAGATATGCCCTGGCTTTAATTAATAGAGGAAAGTTTAGGATGTGTGCATCACATTCTCTATAGACAAGTTTGAGCCAAAATGCCATTGCTATCATTTTGACCAACAAGGGTAAAAAAAGCATGAGTGTTTTTCCTTGGAACAACTGCTTGCAGTGAGTCATTTTAATTTGGTGATATGCTCTCCAGTGTGTATTACTCAGAGTTGATTATCATACATACATTCCTCATGGATCCATTGGCTTTACCTACATACATGAGTAGGGTGGGTGAATGTGGGTCAGTGCTGGGTAGAAGATTTTTTCTTCCTTTCCCATAAAAGGTGGGGAAATTAGGTTATGTAAAAGATAAGCAGTATAAAATGATGTACTTAGGAAATCCTTACCTGCCCTGTCAGTTGAAAATTTTACATCTGTGTGGTGCAGGGGAGACACCCAGTGGACAGCCATGCTTTAAAAAAATATAGTGAAAATGTTCCTAATTATTGCAATTTGGAAAACTTTTTTTTTTTTTGGACTATCAGAAAGCCCAGACTAGACATGGCCGTGCTGGTTGTGGGACTCTGGGGGTGGTAGTTGCAAGAGTAACTTTTCCAAGCTCTTCTCATTATCAGTCAGAAGAAGTCAGGACTTTCCTACTGTTTGTACCTTTCCGAGGTCCTTTCTGTACTAGACTGTTATAGTGCTATTATAACACTTTCAATATCCTATGGAATCCCAGGGTTTGCAGTTTAGGGAGGGGCTTTGAGGATGGCCTTTGAGGCCCCTCCCTAAACTGCAAATCGCAGATTCCATAGGATGCTGAAAGTGGAATAATAGCACTGTAACAGTCTAGTGTGGCAATGGGCTTGCTCTTTGGTCTGCCTACGGAAAAGAGATTTAAACTTAGAAGTACCTTTCACTATCATGTTGATAGGCCCCATTCTCCATATATCTGTCCAATTCCCTTTTCAGATGATCTGACCTATCATCATCATGGCATTTCTTTTCTTTTCTTTTTTCTTTTTGGCCTCCAAATCATGTAGAAAGTTCTATCAACGCATGAAAACATGAGGAAAATATCCCCACCCACATGTACTACCTTCACATACCTCAGTTCACCTCTTCAGCCCCTCTCAAAATGGCGCATCTCACCATTTTGAGAAGGACCACAGAGGAAAACAGAGGTATTTGGGCTTGCTGGGGGGAAGGGGAAATGGCCCATGTGGGGAAGCCTGGGGAGGCTGTGGGGAAATTTTCCTCTTGTCCCCATGCAGCACAGATATTCTCAGCATAGATACATATTGTGGAAATTTGCATGCTTATTTGGTTGTGTGATGTTGCAATTCAGTACCAAGATGGTGTTAGCACTGTGCTTTGTCTTCTCAGTGAAGGGTCTTGGCCTTTGTCTTTTCTTTTGGTACTGAAATTTGTGAACGTCTTAACCTACTTTTTAAAAATTATATGTGCATTTACTTATCCAGTTATTTACCTTAAGCACATGGTTTACCAAGCACGCATCAATTTGCCAAATGTATTCAACTTTCCTCTATTAATTAACGCCAGTTTGCATATATTTTTTCAATTTATGCATATTTGAACCATGCACCTACAAAATGTGTGGATGCTTTTGTGGGAGATGTATTTCCTGGAAGTGTCCTGAATGGGGAAAAATATGCATCTGAGGTTTTCAGAAGAGGTCTTCAGAGATGCAAAACCTCCTCTGTTTTTGTTGAGTTTTGAGAGTTGAAAGAGAGATTTCTTTCCACCCCTAACTCCTGTCCCACAGAGACAGGAACTAAAACAGATAAGTAGCCCTAAGTCATTGATTCCTGTTGTAAATCTGGAAGTTGAAACTATGCTGAGGAATAGCTATGCCAGAGCTCTGTGTTACGGGCAAACTTTGCCCATTTGCACTGTTGTTGCAATACCCCTAGGAGCCTCTGGATGGCGATGTGCATGAAGTTAAGCGTGTCAAGCCAAGTGGAGGACCCAGGCATACGACTGGACATCCGGCAATGGTCCGATGCGTTAAAAAACATATTCATAACTTTATGGTATACCATGATCAGAAACAGACACCAGTGTTTATGGATGTCTCATGTTATTGTGTCTTTATAATGATATTATCAGCCTCTCTCCCAGGGTCTGGGAAATGTATCACCAGACTTTAATACTAACCTCCCTCCCTTTTAACTAGGCTCCTTGGCAGCATCCCAGCTGTCAGAAACATTTGTAAAAGAAGTGAGCATTTGTAATTCCCAAACGTCCTTCCTTTTTCATCCTCAAACTGTGCTTCTGGGGAGTGGCCGGCTTAATTTACTGGAACATCTGTAAAGCTGCACCATCTATTTTGGTGTCTGTGACGTACGATGGAATTTATTTCACAACTTTCAATAGGAGGAGGATTATGGAATACCTTCGTCGTGGCAGCATTTTGATGACCTAGCGTCTGCAAGGTGTGTCCAGGGTGTGAGAGTAGTGTGAACATCTTCCTGAGCCAGAAAGAATAGCGTGAACATCTTCCTGAGCCAGAAAGACCTATGTGCACACAGTTTCCCAGGAGCCAACGTCTTTAGGTTTGCTTATTTCTGATGGTTCATGGGTGGATGGTGTGGTAAGGGTGAGCCATGAGTCAGGAGCAAAACAAGGGCAGAAGCACAGTCCAGAACTCAGGAGAATGACTTTTACAAGCTGCAGTGCCTGCAGCCAAGATGTTTTGTGGTGGAAAAAGTCAATGTGATTCTAGGCTGTATCAATAGGAGTATAGTGTCTAGGTTGAGGGAAGTAATGAGACCACTCTATTCTGCTTTGGTCAGACCTCACTGGGAGTCCTGTGCCCAGTTCTGGGCACCACAATTCAAGAAGGATATTGACAAGCTGGAACTCGTCCAGAGGAGGGTGGCCAAAATGGTGAAGGGTCTGGAAATCATGAAGCCCTGTGAGGGGCAGCTTATGGAACTCAGTATGTTTAGCCTGGAGAAGAGAAGGTTAAGGGGCGACATGATAACCATGTTATGGAAGATAGGGCAAGCTTGTTTTCTGCTGATCCAGAGGCTAGGAAATGGAGCAATGGCTTCAAACTTAAGGAAAAGAGATTCCACCTAAACATTAGGAAGATCTTCTTGAGAGTAAGAGCAATTTGACAGTGGAATATGCTGCCTGGGAGTGTGGTGGAGTCTCCTTCTTAAACGGAGTATGGGTAGCTATTTGTTGAGAATGCTTTGATTGTGTATTCTTGCATGGCGAGAGGTTGGCCTACCATTTGGTCTCTTCCAACTCTATGATTCTATGAGAAGTTCACTCTCATGTCCTACCCAGATGAGACCTCCTTAGATGAAGAAGAGGAAGAGAAGAGGCAAGATAAATGATTTCAGTCAGATCCAGAAGAAACTGACAATCCTGTCATGGAACTGGCAGAAGCAGAGCCTGGGCAATCCCAGGCATCTCCTGAAGATCATGAGAACCTGTGGAGAAACTTCACGCTGTGGAGCACAATATATTAAAATACTCATTGCAAAGGAACAGGAAATGCCATTATCTACTTTGAAAGGAGAATGCTGAGCTAATTAGGACACTTAGCTCAGCCAAAGTTTTTCTGTTGCTACAAACAAGCATTCCCTTTGCAACCTAGTCTGGTGAGTCTGGCTTTGTGGATCTCTGCACTTTGGTTGGTACCTTGGATTGCTCTTTTTCGTGATTTCTTAACAGATTTGGATCCTATTCACAACTGCTTTCCATGTTTGGACATTTCCAGATCACCTTGGCATGCTTTTGCTCCCACTGACACTGTGTAGGGATGGTAACTGGCCTGATTTCTCTGTTGTCTCTTTCTAGGGAGTTTAGGTGTGCTTACCCACGCACTTGTCAGCTTTAAACAGGACATTTACCTTCATCTGTGAAGCTCTCTCAACAATATAAGGGAGGAAAAACCTATTCGACTATAGTTTTCGTCCTCCCGTGATGACAAATTAGTTTAAAATAACATTTACAGAAGTTGGAATGGTATTCCAGAAACAGTTCTGGCCATTCACACCATATATGCCAGATGTTTATTTCCTGGAGCCCACAACGGTGCCAAGTTACTATGTAAAAATCCACATTGAGCTATTTATATGTCTTGTGAAAGGAGATCTTTGAAAGCTGCTGAAGCCGCGCACACACGCACACACAGAGTGTTCCTCTCACCATAGTAATTCAGTCTGGTGAATGCAGTGAATATAAACAGAAAGATCAAGCTACTAAACGAACCATTTGGAGCTGGGTATATAGCATTCATGGATGTATAGCAACCATCCCAAACTTTGAACAGGGGTGCTGTTTGTATATTTGCCCTGCTTTCCAGAAATTTGGATAATCACTTGGGTTCTGGGTATAATTTTCAACCAGCTACTTTGTGGGGTAATGGTTTGAACACTGAGCTAAGACTCTGTGAGACCTGGGTTCAAATCCTCACTCAGCCATCGGAACCCACCCAGTGGACTCAAACTTTCCCGGCTCCAGAGGAAGGCTGTGACAAGCCTCCTGTGAATAATAAATTTTGCAGGAAAAATCCTAGGAGGAGGTTTCTATAAGTCAGAGCTGATTGAAGGCACCTAACAATAGACTTACTATTCAATGTATTCAGGCTTAAAGTCTCCACTGAGGGGCACACAACCAGATAGTGGGAACATTCCTTACATGAAAAGAGTCAAGGGTCAGCGGTGTTCTGTGCTGATCCCAGAGCTCATAAGAACTACTTTATGAACTACAACTCCCAGAAAATGTGCTACCATTGCTGTTCTGTTCCCAGAACTCTAGCAGTGATGGGATAGCATTCAATTTCCCTTCCAATTCTTGTATTTTCATTTCTATTCCAGACATAGGCCAGCATCCTGTTAGTGACTTATGTGAACGTTCTGCTTTGGTTGGACATAATATGGAATCCTCTGTCCAGTTCTGGACACCACAGTTCAAGAAGGATGTTGACAAGCTTGAACAGGTCCAGAAGAGGGCAACTAAAATGGTGAAGGGTCTGGAAGCCATGAAGTCCTCTGAGAAGCAGTTTAGGGGGATAGATATATTTAGCCTGATGAAAATAAGGTTAAGAGGTGACACGATAGCCATGTTTAAATATTTGAAAGGATGTCGTGTTGAAGACGGAGCAAGCTTGTTATCCGCTTCTCCAAAGACTAAGACATGGAACAATGGCTTCAAACTACAGGAAAAGGGATTCCATCTAAACATTAGGAAGAACTTCCTGATGGTAAAAGAAGTTTGAGAGTGGAATATGCTGCCTGGGAGTGTGACAGACTCACCATCTCTGGAGGTTTTTAAACAAGGGCAGAATGGTCAACTGTCAGGAATGCTTTGATGGTATATTCCTGCATGGCAGAAAGGGGCTGACTGGATACACATGGCGGTCTCTTCCAATTCTGTGGCTCTGTGATTTTATGGTCCATTGATGTGTGGAACAGAAACACATTTGGCTCCTTGATTCACCAGCACGGCCTTCTAATCTTTCCTGGGGTTACTGGGAGAATCAATTCCTCTTCAGCCCCTGTGCAATCCTACACATATCTACATTAAAATAAGCCCCATTCAGTTCAATTAGTCCTGCTCTCAGATAAACGTATAAAAGATTACCTAAATCAAGGCTTCCAGTGGCTGATTAAGTACAAGTGTAGTATGGACACATATATAATGCAAGGAAAAGTTTTTTGAGAACCACACCAAGACAAAGTTTGCCAGAAGACAAATTAAGTGAAATTAAGGAATCAAAACTGCTCCCTGTGACTGATTGTTTTCAGTGTTTTCCAAGCAAATGAGATCCCTCTCCAGGCCTAATAAGGACAAAATATCTAAATGCAATGAAATCTGAAATAGAGCAGAAGAAGAATGAGGCCTTGCAGTTGGGATATGGAAGATTACTGACGTGAATGCTTAAAACATCTATTTTTGGGGTGGGGAGAAAAGGTTGATATGTATGTTTTATTAGAAGAGTACTATTCATCCAGAACAGTTTCTTGGAGTAAACAAACAGCATTCCACCAGGGTCATTCCCATAAACTTTTTCATAGGCAACCAATGGCAAAATGCAGTTCTCAATCAGTAGAGCAAGGGGTGGCAGAGTGATGGAGAGCTGCCGTTCTGTGGCCTAGAATGAACCAGCGTTGAAGAATTTTCCAGGGAGGAGGCATCAAAGACGAAGGGGCCAATGAATAGTAGTGAAGACAGAGGAGAGCCAGCCTGGTATAATAGTCTGGATTAGGGCTCAGCGAAGCCAGTGTTCAAATCCCTGGTCAGCTATGGAAACCCACCAGGCAACCTTGGTCAGGTCACACTCTAGCAGCAAACAGATCTTGCCAGGAAAACTCTGGGATAGGATCACCTTAGGGTCACCTGAGTCAGAAGCAATTTGATGGCCGACAACAACTAGTAAGAATCCAAGCGGCTGCAAGATGTAACCCCCTCCACATAGGGTGCCATGGGTGGTGGAGAAGACTGAGCCTAGGAGATTGCAAATTGAAGCCTCCAAATTGTAACAAGTAACCTGAACCAGTGGGATGTGACATACAGATAGCAAAGTGAGCTTGGGCATCTCTCCTGACTTGACCTTTCTGAGTAAATGCTCATATTGTTTGTAGATTGCCTTTCTCAGAGTTTGCCTTCTCCCTCTCCTTGGAAGTCAGACTGGAATCCTGCTGTTGACATACCTGTGTGTAACCTGTGGTGATGCATACACTATGTCCTTCTAAGTTCATTGTGCAAAGAGCTATCCAGTATTTGTTTGCTTATCTTTGTGTCCTGCATTTCTCCCAGAAGGAGATGCAAACAATTTCCATGTGGAACACCTTGGCTTTCCCCAAGCCTGCTTCAAAAAAAATAGATGTTTGCTGCCTTGCCCGGTCTCAGCGGCTGGAGAGAATATGGAATGTCCAGCCAGCTTTAGTTTTAGTTTAAGGTGTTGGTATTGTGTTCTGGTTATAGGATTCCCCCTCCTTTTTCAACAAGTATTTCTTTGATTGCAATTGTAACTTTAACTGTGAATTTGACTGTTTGTTCGTTTGTTTTAAAACAAATAACCTAAAATAAAGTCATGTCTGTGAGTTAAGAGAAGCTAAGACTGTTTTTGGTCCTGGTGAATTAATATGTTGAACACTTCTTCTTCTTCTTCTTTTTTTAAAGGATTGAATGAATATTTTCTTTTCTTGGGATAATGAGGGATATTTCTCACTGTATTTTTGTATGTATTTAAAAATGTGCGTACGTTACTTCATCTGCTAAGCAAGGTAACTGACAAAGCAAAAGGAGTCTAGCATTAAGAAGAACAAAGAGCCGTTTTAAAGACATGGCCAGGATAGTCCGAGCTGGCATGATATATTTCGTTCTCTGAGATGAAGAACAAGATGGTGCCCTCTTCTGGTCCAAACTTTGATTAGAGTATAGGAATGTACATCTTTGCTTATTTCATTCTTGCATGCAAGGACAAATAATTTCAGAATCTTTCTTCTTGCTGAGTGATATTACAAAAATTGGAACAATATTTCTTAATTTGAGACTTGTTTTTTCGGTGGAAAAAATTTGTGCAACTCCTCATGGCTGTATGCAAAAACATGGAGTTTGTACAAAGAACGGCATTTTATGCAAAAAAGCAGGGTATTTTTTGCACAAAACAATTGTTTTCTGTGCAAAATATTCAGCAAAATATTCATTTACCATTTTCTCAGTGGAGTGTCTTTCTTGGCAGGATGAGAAATTTGCAAGTGCTGTTTACATTCATAGAAGAAAGGCAGTTGGATCTTTAATGCTGGCAATATAACAATCTAATACTTTGAGTTCACAGGAGTAAAGGAGCAATATAAATGTAATCAATCAATCCATCAGTCTTCAATAGCCAGGAATTCGCACATGACCGAAGCCTCCAAAGGCTGGATGACACCTATCCAGACCAACTTTGAATGTTGCCTTTCCTGCATAGACATCCAAGGGTTGGATGTCAACCATTTAGACCAACTCTGAATGTTCTGCTTGCGGTGTAGACATCCAGAGACAGAGAAGGCTCGAAACTATGTCCTTACTTCATGATGGGTCAGGCGTGGCAGAGGTTTATGCCCATTTCTTTACCAAAGTACCAATTCTGCAACATACTGTACCCAACAGTAGTCAGCCAGGTAGCTCTGGAAATTTATGTTAAGAAGGTGGTAACCATGCCTCCTTGCTTTGCCTGAAGCATCTGGTAACCAGAGATGTATAGCGTCGTCTCCCAGTACGGAGATGATCTCATAGGGTTCTTTACAGGGCTTGTGAAATTCAAATCCTCCTCTTTCCTCCCTCACCCACTTTTAAAAGAAGTCTTTTGGAGGTTTTGCAGTGGCAGACAGTGCCTCTCCCCTCTCCCTCACCCCAGCCAATCCACGGCAGTGTCTTTTCTTTTGGGAAGCAAAGCGTATCCATTGTGATTCAAGGTGCTGATGGATTGGGTGAACGTCCCCCCAGAGGGCAGTCAATTCACACACGCTGCCCCCTCGCCTTTAAAAACGAGCAAGCCGTGGTTTTTGATGGTGTCATTTTGATAAAGAAGGGACTTTCCTTTACCTCTTTTCTTCTCCCTCCAGCACATACATTTTTCTTAAGAGGTGCAAACGGAATGCATAAGAGAGTTGAAGAATGGCTGCAGTTAGGAGGAAAAAGGGGAATGACGTTGTGAAACTTAACCCCTTCCCGACAGGATCGAATAGACCAGGCACAGTGGGGATGAATGCTTTGGTTTGACTAAAGATGCTGCCGTGAGTGGCATCGGTTTTGGGAACTTGAAGTTCTCTGTAGTGGAAGATGGTAGCTTCCATGCCAGGGAATCAGCTGGGGTGCCTTCTTGGAAGAGTGGCATCCTGAGGAAAGGGAGATGGACAACTCAAGGGGATATGGCCTCTTCTTCCAGGACAAAAAGTCCCTAGCATACCTTCCCAAACTTCACAGAGGAAAATCAGGACAGGCGTGGCCAAGCAAAACGAAGAATGCACAAGCTAGAAGAGTCTGAAGTAGTTTGCTGTTGCCTGAAACTACTGGGAAGAACAAGATTCTATCCTTTCTGGTGCTCTCCTCACTTTGATTTCATTGAGTGCAAACTACAGTTGGGCTTCCACATTTGTTAGGGTTGGGGTGCAGGCTCTCTGCAAAAGTGGAAAAATTGCAAATATCAAAATATGTGCCTGTGTCCATGGGAAGGGGGCTGAGGCATGGTGGAGAGAATGGTCACCCAAGGTCCAAACTAGTGCAAAGAAAGGAGCTGGGTTGCCATGGTGGCCCTGTACTTAGTTTCTCACACCCATTCATCTCCTTCTTTGGTTATGGAGGGGCATCAGGAGAGGGTTTGTGGTGCAGAGAAATTGGGCTGTGATCTCTCATTAGCTGGCCGAGCAGCAGCCGATAGAGAAGGAGGAGGACCAAGGGTAGGTTTTTAAGCATACCCTGTTCAGAGTTGCTGAGAGAGAAGGTTCCCCTGGAAAAGAAGCACCTGAGGTGGAGAGGAAACAGAGGTTGGAGAAATTTGCAAAAATTCAAATCTATGAAAGTCAAAGCTGCAAATGTGTACTTTGAACTCGTTTTGCAACCATTGTGGTAAGGATAGGACAAAGGAAGACAGTGGGAGAGGAAAGTAGAAACTGGGATATTTTAAAAGCAACTGTAAGAGTGGGATGACAGAGGATCAATTGGGACTGTCTCTGCAAAATTGGGACAGGAGAAGGGTATGTTTTTAGTGGTTGGGAGAATGCAGCCAGCATCAGTCTCTGCCCTCTTGTTTAGCTCAAAGTTCTCCAATTGAAATGGTAGGACTTTCATCTTTTGCTCAGCAGGAAGTGAAGAAAATCCTAAGCCAAGGAGAAGGAAGCTTCTAATTATCCACAATAGCTACGATGTTAAAAGCTGCTCAGCCAAGCAGGGCAGAAGAAGGCAACATCAGAAATCCAACAACAACAAGTTGTTTTGCTGTGCAACAACTGGGTTGGGGAGAGGCAGGTCTGGTGGGAGCTTTTGTAGGCCTGATGCACAACCAGGTTGGATTGCATTTTGAACAGAGCAAGCCAAAATTATTCTCCAAGGACCAGAAAGATACCGTGCAGACAATATTCACAATTTGAGGCAAGACTGTGGACTGCTTGGATAGACTAACGCTCATAAGACACAGGCATTTTGGAATAATAAATTAGGACCATAGGAAGTTGCTTGATATGGAGTCAGACCTATAGCTTGGGGAAATTACTCTCTTGGACTACATTTCCCAGAATGCTTCAGCCCATAGCGGTCCTTGTAGATACAGGAACTGTGCTGTTCCCCTTTCCGTATTCTTATTATTTTAAAAAAATAAACAGCAAGTCTTAACTTTCTTCAGATGTTCAGGGCACCTACCCAACACGGCAAATAGCAAGGTAAAACCAGCAGAACATATTACCATGTTTAGCCCCAAATCTTAAAATATGAAAACTAGTCCAACGGCAATCCGTAACAAAACAGAACAAATCCACCATCAAATAGCAGCAGATTTAAAAACCACAGCAAAGCAAGGAGAATATTAAACAGGGTTAAGAATTCTCTCTGTCCCTCAAAACCACTTTGATAAAAAGGAAGATCTTCACTAGGGATGCAAATCCTCCATTATTTCATTCTTGTGATATCCATGCCATTATTTTAGCCGTTATTGAGAATCTGGTATAAATGAATTCAAGGTCCTTGTCAAGCCGTTTAAAGCTCATAAATGGCTTGGGACCTTGGCAGAGTGCCTCTCGCCATACCTGCCTGCCTGCGGACTGAAGTCTTCTGTGGACATTCTCCTCTCCTCTAAGTCCCACCAGTGAGGTCAGTCCATTGTGGGGGGACATGGGAAAGGGCCTTCCCAGCTTTAGCACCCCAATTGTAAAACATCTTCCCCGAGGGAGACCCAACCAACTCCAATGCTCCTTTCATTTAGGCACAGAATGAAAACTTAGCTGTTTACCAAGGGCTTTGTTGTTCTGCACCTTCAGATTGTTTCCGACCTATAGAGACCCTAAGGCGACTCTATCATGAATTTTTATGAGGCTGAGAGTGTGTGACACACCCAAGGACACTGAGTGGGTTTCCATGGCCAAGTGGGGAATTGAAACCCAGTCTTCAGTTTCTCATTGGCCATTTCTGCACAAGACTGTTGTAGCGCTGTTATTCCATTTTCAACATCCTATGGAATCCTGGGGTTTGCAGCTTACGGAGGGGCCTTTGAGGAAATCGTAGAACCTTTGAGACCTTGAGTTGTCCATCTCCCTCTCCTCAGGATGCCACTCTTCCAAGAAGGCACTCCAGCTGATTCCCTGGGATGGAAGCTACCATCTTCCACTACAGAGAACTTCCAAGTTCCCAAAACCGATGCCACAATCTGCCTGAACAATCACTTTCCTCCACTTCAGCCAACATCAGTCAGGTGGTGCTTGAGAGCCTCCATTTTGTTTTCCCACAATGCCCTTGACCTAGTGTCTTTCCAGATAATTGTTGGAGATTTAAATGGAGGCACAGCCTGGTGGTTTTGCCTGGTAAGACTGCTAAAGCTTACCTGTCGGAATGCTGAATCTGGGGAGCGTTATTGAGTCTTCTGTCTCAGGAGAAATCCCTGCTGATACATCACAGATTTCAAAAAGGAGGAGAGAATGCTGGGTGACATTTTTCATAAGTGGATGAATCCTCCCCTTAAGTTGTATTACAATAATTTGATCCATCTTCCATTAAAGAGAAAAGTCAGTAGCAGCATCCTGTGAAAAAAAGAACAGGCTGCCATCCCTCTTCAGGGGTTTCAGCAAAATGCATTTAGTAATACTAACTGCGCCACCTCTTTCCACCTTTCTAATTATGGTCTCCCATCAGTGTAACCATGGCCACTGAATAATTGCGAAGCCAAACCCACAAAGGCAATAGGGCAAGCTGTAGCCCAGCTACTGCTGAGCAAATGGTGATGAGGAACAGATTTTCTTTGCATTCCTTTTGAATTCTGTGATCTCCTGAGCCAGCAATCAGGATAAGTACTAACTGAAAGATGAGAGGTCTTAAGCTCTGCTTTGAAGTTTGGTAGGGCTGGGGGTGGTGGGAGGGGGAGAGCCTGAGAAAACTTAATACAGTTGAGCGGGGAAAGTATCTGTTGGAAGGAGGAAGCCTGAATTACACATTGCTTCTATTGATCTGTGGATCCAGGAGATTTGTTTAGATGCCGTTCTCTATGCTGCCTTTTCCCCTGGTTGGTTTGAAGCTGTGTATCCAGGGTTGGCCACCCTTTGGCCTGCCAGCTGTTTTGAACATCAATTCCCAGAAGCCCAAGCCACCATGGCCAATGGGAAGAGATTGCGGGAGCTGAAGTTTATAATGCCAAGAGGTCCTTCAGTTAACCACCCATGGAATATTTGGTTTGCTTCAGGGTGTACTTGAACAATCATCCATTTCCTGCTTTTGCTAGATCCTGACAAGGGCACAGACATTTGCAAACAGAATTAGGGAAGTCTGTAACCAACTGTAGAGACTCCTTTCTCCAGGTCTCTAGAGTTGCTTACAGAAGCCCCTAAACATCTAAACATTGGGAAGAACTTTATTATTGTTTATTTATTATATTTATATGCCGCTTTTCTCCCAGAGTGGGACCCAAGGTGGTTTCCAAAAAAGTTAAAAACAGTAAAATGCTTCTGGCAGTTAGAGGAGTTTGACAGCGGAATATGTTGCTGCCTGGTGGAGTCTCCTTCTTTGAAGGATTTTCAGCAGAGATTGGGTAGCCGTCTGTCAGAAGGGCTCTGGTTGTGTCTCCCTGTATGGCAGAATGGGGTTGGACTGGATGGCCCTTGGAGTCTCTTCCAGGTCTAAGACCATTTCTGCACTAGGCTGTTATAATGCTATCATTCCACTTTCAACCTCCCTAAACTGCAAACCCCAGGATTCCATAGGATTCCATAGGATTCCATAGGAGGTTGAAAGTGGAATAATAGCGCTGTAACAACCTAGTGTGGAAATTTCATAGGATTCTAGGATTCTGTGCTATTTTCTATATATTCAAGTGATAGGACTGGCTCTTCTCAAGCCTGTCTTTAAGAGGGCTTTGCATGGGCATGTTTGTATCTGTAGCCCATTCAATCTTCCCTGATGACCCTTTTCTTGTTTCTTTCTTTCTTTCAGTGAAGGGTAGTCAGAAATGTGAACTGAACTGCCGAGCAGTAGGCTACCGATTCTATGTGAGGCAAGCAGAAAAGGTCATCGATGGGACACCCTGTGACCAAAATGGAACCTCTATCTGTGTGTCAGGACGGTGCAAGGTAAAAGTGACGCCTACACAGAGATTATGTGTTTGCTGTCGTATGTGATTTCTGCTGACTTATTTGTTCAAAACAAAACAAGGGGGAATTTTCTTTTGGTTCTGTTTTTCTGGAGATTGCTTTACCAGGTCAGTGAATTTCCTATTATAGACAGACATAATTGTTTTCCTTCGGGCATAGATTGCTTTCTGCTTGGTTGACTTGCATGTCCACATCTGGACAGTATCACACATGTTCTTGGGTCTTTATTTTTAGCCTTTCAAAGCATAGTTGGGCCCTTTGTAGATGGTAGAGATGTTTGGCGTTTGGGTTATTTATTAAGGGAGCTCTTGATGTAAAGCTGAAGGTCAGAAAACTGTTGCCGTTTTGATCCAAGCAGAATGTGCGAACACTCCGTTGGGATTTTTATAAACTAGGAGCAGCTCACTCAATTAATAGCTTGTTGGAGGAGGAAACCAGAACCTGGAAAAGTTACATTTTTGGTCTGTGGCTCTCCAAATCTCCATGTTGGCTGGGAGATTCTGGAAACCATAGGGGGAAGAATAACTTCCAAGCTTTGGAAACCAGTATGCTCATTGCTTTGAAGATAATATGAAACAAATCACAGACATATATTCCTGTTGGATGCCATTAGAGTCTCTCTCTTTGAGCTTGAGTCTATCGATAGAAGAGAAGCTTGTTGGTCAAATTGTGTGATGAAAAATAAAAGGGCTTGTAAAGTCAGCACGTAAGGGCTGTTCAGGTCTATTGGCTGAGTTTATATTTCCATTTCAGCTGATCTAAATGCTTCGTAAGTTAATCAACGCACAAGAAATTTCTACATCGTACTGGAAAGAGCACAGCTGAAAACTGTTTGAAATTTGCTTCAAGGAAACAATTTTTTTTCCATTGGTGTTTCTTCTTGTCTGAGTGACCTTGGGTGTGTCACACCCTCTCAGCCCCTGCCAGCAGCAGGACCAGGGGGGTTTCTGGGTCCAAAAACGTAACTCTTCCAAATTTCACGTGTGTGAATGCTTCATTCTTCCTTCCCCCTCTTTTAATAGAATTTATAATGGCAATAGATGTTTCTGTACAATGGAGTTGCATAGACAGCTGTGTGTATTTACAGTGGTCTTGGCTCAAAACTCCATAATAGCAGCCAGCCTCTTCTTTCAACAAATATTGTGTGATCGTTTTTTCTAATTTTTGCTGTTGTTTGTGCATAATCATATCTAAAAACAGATATGCTCCCAGGCATTGTACAATGTTCTGCTTCTTAATCCTTTTAGAGAATTCCATCAGGGTGCAGAATGATGCTACAACAAGGTTCTCTTTGTTTCGTTCTTTGTAGCTGGCACTGCCATTTCATTCTTGACATAAGTGCTGAGATTTTCTTTCTCATCCTAATGCTATTAGCAAAGCCTCTTGTTGCATATGGAGTGATGGATGGCTTTTAAATCTTTTAAATCCCTTTTAAATCTTAGCTCAGTTGAAAGCTATTTAGATATCCATCCAGGTTTTTTTAGACACCTCCCATTTTTCCTCTTCATTAGAACTGTTTGAAATTGTGCCTTCAACATCTCACTTTGAAGAAACTCCCATCCGTGGTGAACTCCTGGCCATGGGATCACATCTAGTATCTACCTATAGCTTTCTTAAAATCTAGAATGCATGTCTGATTATGCTTGGCTTCTTTGAATCAATTTTATAGCTCCATATGCACAGATTGATCCTTGGTCCTTCTATGTGTCACAATCTTCCAAATATCTACCTCCTGTGTTGGGGAGCTGACCCCCTCCTCAGAGACATTCCCTGTGTGTTGTCATCCAGGAGAGTCTGTTTTGCCCTGTCCAAGAAAACCTCATGCTCCCTAATATAAATATAGACCATCGCCATCATTACAACAATATTATCGTGTGGCTTTGGGGGCTGAAGTGTCCAGTCTGCCTGGACAAAAGATATTCTAGACCAGTGCTACTCAAAGTGGTGGTCTCTGGACCAGTGCTGGTCCACGAGCCATCAACTGCTTGTCCTTGGTGAGTTTCCCTGAAAGAAAGAAGCAGTTATTACTAATGGGCACAAATATGATACCAGTCACTGGGGAAAAAATCCTGCCCATCACTCACATCAGATAGCTTAAGAGGCACTCATCAAGCCCAATTTTTTTCGGTGTGTTCTCTTTTTCTTTGAAAGTGGGCATCCCCTTCCACGCTAGTATAGCATTTTTGCTCCCAAAGTGTATTTTGGAAGCATGTTGCTTATGCTTGTGCTAGAAATGAGAAAAAGGAATGACCTCAATACATGCAAATTGTTCAGTTGAATGTTCTTTGGCACGGTACTGAGGGAAATGGGTGGTTACCAATCTAGCGATCATGTTACCAGTTGAAGGGACTAGAGATGTGACTGAACACAACCTGTCTCCACCCGAGGGCCTAAATAATTTCAGCAGAGACATCAATCTTTTGTCTTCAAACAAAAGCTGGCTGCCCCTTCAGGAAACTGTTTCTGAATTGAGTTGAAAGCTGCAAAGAAAATCTGCCAGGATAACAGACTGCTAAGTGATATCCAAATATTTTTTTTCTTGGGGATTATAACTCTGTACCAGCCTACTAGAACATAATGTTCACAGCAGTGATGTATCTGGCTGGGGTCAAAAACTGCATTGAAGGCAGGGGTTAGTGGAGAAAGGGAGCTTCCTAAAGGATTAAGGAATGAAATTTACGGTGATACCTAAGACCAAACGCCACAATTCTTAAAATATTTTATTTTATTTTGTTGGCCAAGAAAGTGACAGCTCACGCATCCCACCATGGTGAACCCATTCTAAGTTTTGGCAAACTTTGAAGGAACTATCCATGGTGCTGGACCTGTTTGAGGATTAAATTCAGCACCATGGAGAGCTCCTTTAAAGTCTGGATTGAGACCTTTTATCATCACATTTTTATTCACTATGGAGAAGTTAATGGTTTTAATACTATAAATAGTTCTATTTTAATTATCCAGTTTTCATACATTTTTAATTGCATTTTTTAAAAATTATGAGCTGCTTTGAGAAAAAAGCTGGATGGTGGTGGTGGTGGTGGTGATGATGATGATTCTAAAAATTACTTTATGGGGCTGCAGCTCCCAGTATCCTTAAAACAGGCTTAACGTGGCTATAACTGGGTGCTGAAGGCCCAAAGTTAACTTTTCCCAGCTCCATGAAGGATGCACTCCACCCCAGTGTACGGCCCCACCTCCGACCCCCCCCACACACACACATACTTCATCAGCTTGCAGCTCTGTGAGTAGGCCATAAAAGCATCCTTGAGAGGCCAAGCTGAGAATCTGAATTTGTTCTGCAGAGCTTGTTTGCAGTTTACGTCTATTTTAAATTATTTCGGAAACTTGAGATGGTGCTTGCAAGCTGCAAACTGTGCCTCTCTCTCCCCTGCCGCCCCCAAAAAAGAACTTCTAAGGATACAGTGACCTCTACTGTTCATCTGCGGTATTGTAGCAGCAGGCTGGCTGGTATCTGACTGAATGCAATGGCTTGGTGAAGTGGAAGGCAGTAGGAAAAAGAGGAAAGACGGATTAAAGGGGAATAGGTTCAACCAAGGGAAGCCTTGGCCCCGAGTTTGAAAGACCTGAGCAGGGCTGTTGATAAGCAAAACTCAGCAGGGTCTCTCAGTCATAGAGTGGCCATATACTGAAGCCAACTTCATGATAATTAACAACAGTAGGGGGAGATTTCTGTGCTATTCAAAATACAGGGATGCCAGTAAAGATAGGTGGGCAAATCTGTGAGCAGCACTTTCTCTATTTGTTTTTTAATAATAAAAAAAAAATCTCAGGTTCTTTCCATACTGAAAGTGAAGTTCTGAATTTTGCAAAAAAACAGACAAACAAACACCTCCTAAGTAAAATTCTACACCATCTACATTGTCCAAATTCAAACAGGCACAGTCTTTCCTAGCATGGCAAGGATGATATTCCTCCCGTCTGCCAAAAGAAGGAGGCTCTGAGGATTCAAGAAGATGGAGGCAACTGTAATTCAACTGTGTCGGGTGGTCCCTTCCCTGTCAGTGGGGCAAAGAATCCATGGCAGATTTTAGATGAAATGTTGAAGGAGCTATCCAAGGTGCTGAACTTAATTTGGCAGCACGGTGTAGTCATTTAAGATTACAGGAGGCCAGGCTCAGCCATGGAAACCTACTGGAGGATCTTGGGCAAGTCAAAGTCTTTTGGACTAAGAGGAAGGCAATGGCAAACTTCCTCTGAATAAATCCTGCCTAAAAATACTTTAGGATACGGTCACTATAAGTTGGAGTTGATTAGAAAGCACAAAACAAAAACAATGGTGTGTGGCCTCTTTAAAGCTCAGACTAAAATCTGGAATGGATTTATTTATGATCCTACTGACATGTAGCTATCAATTGCCACTGGAACTCAGTGCTACCATGGATATCCTGGGCCTAAAATGATGCATGTGACAGTTTCTTCCATATTTAGACTGATAAAATTTCAAGTTCTTTCATTCTAAATCTGAAAAAAAAAATTTGCACTTTTATGATACATCTGTGTGTGTTTCAGACCAATTGGTCACCCCATAATTTGCTTTTTTCTCCCAGAGCTGTTGCATTATGATGTATTATTTTTAACATATATTTGCCATATCTTTAAGTTGCATGGACTCTTTTTTTTTCTTTTAGAAAAAAGACATTCAAGGAACAGAAGTAATAATAATTATGATAGTTAATAGTGGGTTGCCCTAATTGACAGGTCACATTCAGAACACAGAAAGGAAGGTGTGAGTGGTGTTTGCAAGAAGAGACAGTGGCAGTAGGTTGAACTTTTCATACCAGTGAAAGAAATCCAACAACATATTGGTTGCATAGAGAAAACGGCAGTTCTCTTGCAATGAGCAATTTTAAAAGCAAACAGAAGGCAGAAATTTGATTGCTCTTTCCTTTGACCTGGTGTGATTTGTGAAGTCTGGTCTGTAAAATCGTGTTGCCTTTCCAATCTAGCAACTGCTTTCAAGCAGTAAGCGATGACTCAGAAATCAACACGTTTGCTTTGTAGCCCGGGCTGTTGTCTTTGACATGTTGTTACAACACTGGGGTTACCTGAGGACAGGGTGTTGGTTTTTAAATGAAATTATGATGTGCCCTGGGGTGAGAGAGTGGTGTTTGCAGAAAGCCATGCAACATAACCACACCACAGTGGTACAAGTGGAGCTGCAAGGCATTTAGATGAAAAGAGGTACTCCAAAAAAAAGAACACAGTGAAGAGTAACCTCAATAGAATTCCACTGAACTAATAGGATTTACCCACATGTCAACTCGCCGCTGAACAATTGGCTTAGTGGACCTGTCCTTGTTGAGATGAACCAACAGAATTCGGGCCAGATCTTGCAACAGTGCTCCAGTTGACACCATTTTGTGGAGTCACCACTGGTGATATTGTAAGGCACAGGGTAGGTTGGTGGGAAGGGTGTCTTAGCCAAGCCGTCCTGTGGCCTGCCTTCCATGACATAATCTTTTGTACCACCAGGACTCTGGACCTTCAGACAGCCAGTAGGACCAAGTTCTATAGGGCAGGATACCTCCAAGGTAAAGGCAGCACACTGGGGCTTGACAGCTTCTAGGGAAGAAGAACTGGGAGGGGGTTCAAGGATCGAAGAAATGTTGTTGTGTGCCTTCAAGTCATTTATGACTTTTGGTGACCCTAAGGCAGACCTGTCATGGGGTTTTCTGGGGCTGAGAGTGTGTGATATACCCATTGGACTTGCTTTGTGTGGTATGGATGTGTATGTACATCCCACAAGGCTTGTGGGGCAAAGGTTTGAGGGAATTTCCCCTGCTCTCCATGCAGTTGCCCACTCCTGACTTCACAGTATAGCTTTCTTCTTCTTCTTCCCCCTTGTGGCTTCTGTAGCTTTGATTCTCTTTGAGAAATTATCCATGATGATGGTATGGATAAGGTAGCTGTGGTGGATAGACTTCCAGTTGGAGGGGGAACGAAAAATCATTGAATTCCTTTGCAAAAGTACGACAACTGTCCTGCTGCACTAGGGTCCCTCTGGAAGTAACCTAGGCCATTTCCGCACTAGAGTGTTATAGCGCTCTGATTCCACTTTCAACATCCTAGGGAATCCTGGGGTTTGCAGTTTCGGGAGGGGTCAGGCCTCCCCTCCCGAAACTGCAAACCCCAGGATTCCATAGGATGTTGAAAGTGGAATCAGAGCGCTATAACACTCTAGTGCGGAAATGGCCCTAGTTAACAGGGAGGGCTTAAAAGTTGTCTGCACAGGAAAGTGAGTTGAATTGACCTTTGCTGCCATCCGGTGGATCATCTGTGTCACTCGACTACATAGCTTTACTTCGTAAAGAAGGTTTCTGCAGAGAATTGTCTTTCTCCTTTTTGAAGTAAACACATGTCTTTAGAAAAAAAAGTTGTTTTGAGGACATTCAATCTATGTCCTCAAGGTACTTTAATTATTCTGCTTCCTTCTTGTTCACACATGCTGTGGTGCCATCAATTTTTTGTTGTTGTGGGCCACTGAGTCATTTCTGACTTATGGTGACCGATCATGGGGTTTTCTGGGGCTAGAGTGTGTGATGTGCCCAAGATCAGCCGTTGGCCTTCCATGACTGAGTAGGGAATTGTAGTCCAATGCTCAAACCACTCCAGGACGCCGGCTCTCGATGCCATTAATACAATTGCAAAATAGAAGACTAAATCCAACGTTAGGTTTACCTAGAGTAGACCCACTGAAATCCGTGGGGCTTAAATCAGATGTGCTGAAGTCCCATTCATTTTGTTGGGTGTGCCCTAGGTAGAACTAACATGGAATTTAGCCTGGTGTTGGGTCTCACGTGAAAGGAACCAACCGTAGGACCTTCATTGCCAGTTGGGATCTCCTCCAGTTTTACAGAGCTTCTATTCTTCATGCAACTATTTGGCCACAAGGTGGCAAACCATCTTAAAGAATGACATCTACCTTAGGTGTGGAACTCCAGAGTAGTGATGGAGAAGAAACTAACATTCACTAAGACTGTTAAAATAGGTTTATCCAACTCATGAACCATGAGAGTATTGACAAAAGTGTACCTACCAGTTTCCTGCCATCCAGAGGAAGCACTCAGGGTTGAGTTTTTCTGCTTCTTTATTAAGTGGACTTGATTCACTTTTTCCCTTATTTATTTGATTTGTACTCCACTTTCTCCCAAAACTGGGACTCAAGACATTTCACAACAAGATTTTAACTTTGAACGGTACCGTTTAAAATTTGACAAGCTGGCAAGTTTTATCTAAGTTCAGTTAAACAAATGATCATATTAAAATGCAGCTACACTAAAAACAGTTCAAGAGCACATTGAGAAAGAAAGTACTGTACCCACCAATTAGAAAATCCCTGTCTTAGTAATTACTGCATATGTTTTTAATTATCTTTGTCTGATGAAGAAAAACATAATTTTCAGAAGCTGGCAGAGAGAATTTTGGGGCTTCTTTTTGCTTCACTTTATAAAGGGATTCAGGAACACAGGATCTTGGAATTTGTCTCTTGGTCAACACAGCTTCCTTGTTGCTAACAACCATCAAGTTGACTTTGAGTTATGGTGACTCCATGAATAAGAATTTAATATAAAAGTGCACCCACATTTTGGCCCATATCTCAACTTCTAGAAATACTAGAGACTTACTAAAGAAAGAAAAACCAAGCAAGCAAGCTTGGAATCTGGGCCAAATGATGGTTCAAGCAGGCACTGGTTGGCCTGCCTAGAATCTGAGCAAAACCTGGCTGTCTGGGTGATACGGCAACACTGTCTCCTGTTAATGTTGAATTTTGTGCTGCTCGTTGCAGATGCAACATGAGCCAAACGTAGACTAAACTATTTATATTGACCCCAAATGTTTAATATTCAGAATTGACTTCATTGCAAACCTTTGGGGATCCCAGGCAATATATTCAGAAAGCCTTCTGTATATAGCTATTCTAAATCAAGTCAAATGCTACCGGTTTCCTTGGAGAACGACATGGATTTTGCCTTGTGTCATTTCCGAAGCAGCGCATAACTGCGTTTCTTTGTTCCCCTGTGGGCCTATAACTTCATTTTTGAGAAAGAAAGAACTCTCAGTGAGAATGTAGACATTTTGAATATACAGCCTTGCCTTTTTTTGTTGTTGAAAAAAACCCATTCCTAATGTTGAGGGAAACATACATCAAATCCTAAACTCTGAACAGGCTTTGGACGAGATGGAAGTTATAGAGGCCTTTTGTGTGAAGGTGGCCTCACGACTCAGCCTCGAGTGAGGGGATCTGTGCATTTGACCTGAACTTGAATTAGGACGCTTGCCAACTTACATAAATATATGACAGCCGGAGTGGGAGGGAATGAACTGTGGGAAACGTTGGGTTTCATGACTGCAGACGGTGGCGGCACACATAGATATTACCCCGGCAAAGGGGTCATTCATATAAAGGAAGAAATATCTCTCTCCTAGGAACCTCCATGGTAGTGGGGTATGCTTTGTTCAGCTGCTCATGATGAAATGTTCAAAGTTGTGTGTTTGTGTGTATATGTATACCTGTATTGGTATGATGTGGGCAACTCTGGTGAATTTGGGGGCCAATTTTCTGTCCCAGGACGTTCTGGGGGTCACACAGGCAGTCAACAAATGAACTAAATCAAACTGGGAACCCAAAACTCAATGTCATCAGAAGTTTGTAGTATTTGGTAAAATAAGGGGCAAGGCTCCTTCCCCTTTAACGGTTGTGTAAAAGACAGAATTTCAGCAGGTGGTGCCTGCATGACACCCAACGTGTGCTGAATTTATACAACCATTAAAGGTACAGGAGCCCTCTCCCTTATTTCGCTGGCAACCTTATTAGAAATCCATTTCTTGGTTTGGAAAAAAAGCATAATTTTGGTGTTTAAAAAGCAGATCACTGATGCATATACCAAGCATACAACTCCCTTGTTATCTGAGAGGCCACTTTGGGGGACTGGTGGGAAAGTTGGAAAACTGGGGTCTAAAAGTGGCATCTAGCCCCCACGTTGTTCGCTGTGCCCAGTTCTGTTGGGTAGAGTGTCAAAGTTGGGACCCTAAGCTGTTGTGCATTGGATTCCACCCCCAATGACTTCCTTTAGCTGAAGTTCCAAATACTTACCCACCACTTCAGACAATGTACTCTTTCTTTATGTTCCTAGATGTAGGATTCACTTTTTGTTTCCCTCAGCTCATAACAATTTGCTGAAGCCAGGGAAACCACCTGGGATTTTTTTAAAAAAGTCATTCATTGCAGAAAAAAAAAAAAAGTTTATAAGAAACTATTCCCTGAAGCACCACTTTGAAACTCAGGGGAGAAAACTCACTCTGGGTGCTCATGTTCACCCCTGTGAAGTCCTACAGACCTTTGGCTTGATTTTATAACTGAGCAAATCATAATATGATTGTAGCTTTATTTTATATCCTGACTTTTCCCCAGCACTGGGAACCTTTCCGGCCGGCCCCTCCCGGAACTGCAAACCCCAGGATTCCATAGGAGGTTGAAAGTGGAATCATCGCGCTATAAGAGTGTCGTGCGGAAATGGCCTGGGTCTCAAAGCACATACCCTCCAGCTGTCCCAGTTTGGCAGGGACCATCTTGATTAATATTCTGTTGTCTTTCTTTCTCAGCTGCTTTTAAAATGCCCCAGTTTTTCTCTCTTTCTCCCACTTTCCCCCTTTGTCCTTGGCTCACTTCAGTCACTGCAAACTGAGATCAAAGTACAAAAGTGGTTCGCACCCAGTTAATTGAGATGGGAGAGGAGAAGTCGCCTCGGGCAAAAGCCAACTGCTGTAGCGTCTCCCGGCTTATGGGTTCTTCCTTTTGCCTTCTTGGCCACACTCTGATGTTGCTTGGGCGAACACGTCCCTGTTTTCACCTGTGTAATGATGGAGGGCGTGAAAGCAGCATCCAACAATCAAAACTTTTTGCGATACTATTTATTTATTTTTTTGTTTTAAGTGTTTCTACTCCAATTTAACTGCTTAAGTATTTTTAATATTTTGGCACAAAACCCCCGGGTGATTTGCGTGAATGGTGATGCTACTTTATGCACAGAAAGGTTGAGGCTTCTTTTAAAACCAGGAACAAGGTTTTGTTTTGTTTTTTGGCACAAACGCAGCATTGCACGGAGTCCCGAAGTGTGAAAAATCGTTCCCCCGTGAGCCAAATTCTCATGGTCTTGCCTAGCGGAGAGAAAGCTTTTGAAGTGAGTCCTCTTATGGGGGAATGAAGCAAGCCAAAGTTTGCCATCTCTTTGCGGATCGCAACCCTGCCTCTCACCCCTCCTTGCGGCTGACTTCGTAGCACGAGCAAATTGCCCCTTGTGTCGGCAATCATGTTGTGCCCCTCCCTGGCAGTATTTTATTTTAATTATGGTTGTCTGTACTTTTTACAGACTCCTGTGTGTTATAAATTAGAAACATGCTGTACGTATCTCTTGCAGCGAGGAAAAAGAATGGACCCGGGCCCAAGATCTCTTCTCTCTTGAACTGGGGTGGGGGGAATTTGCCAGGCATCTTCTCATGATGTTTTTCCTCGCCGGGAGCAAACCGGTATTAGTAAATGATAACTGCAGGTTGGCAGGCTGTTAGAATAATAGAAATTAGAGATGGCGAAAGAAGAAGACAGGGGAAAAAAGCTTATTCAGTCACACAGATGATTCCCTTGACAAGGGTAGTCTGTTCTTTATAGCCTTAAGAAGGTTTCCTCCACATCCTTTTTTTCTCTTAGTTCAGTTTAGTCTACATTTGAGTTCTGAATAAATACTCGAGCAGGTGGGCTTCGTGTGGGAATTTTTTTAAAAAACACTAATTTTAAAGATGGATTTCCTCAAGCGGATCAAGACAGGGAAAGCGCACAAAGACAATGGAGGGAAAATGAAGAAGGGGCCAATGGTTTGGAAGGTGGGCCGTAAACTTGGCCGGAAAGGAGAAGCTTGGAGATGTTGTTTGTTTTTGGACCGCAGCTCCCATAGTCCCCCAACTGTCCCCGCTGGCTGTACTGGCTGCAAATTCTCAGAGTTGCAGTCTGAAAAACAGGGAATGTTCCCAGCCTCCGGTAGCCCTTTGGGCCTGGGATGGCCCAGTCTAGGATTGACATGGAGATATTTAGGCTTCCTCAGGGCCCTTTGGGTGAACTGAGTATTGAGAAGACAGTTGAATAGTAAGGAAACTAAAATGGTGGTGATGATTTACATGCCTTTAAAGTGGGTAGTGAGGACATTAAAATAGTTAAAGAATTTCCTGCGCCTGGGCTTTGGCCATTTCCGCCCTACACTGTTATAGTGCTATTATTCCACTTTCAACATCCTGTGGAATTCTGGGGTCTGTAGTTTCCTGAGGCCAAAGGGCCCTCTGGCTCAGAATTCTAAATTCCCCTCCCGAAACTGCAAACCCCAGGATTCCATAGGATGTTGAAAGTGGACTCATGGCGCTATAACAGTCTAGTGCGGAAATGGCCAAAGGGGTCCTTGCGACAGATGAAGTGGCTCCGCATGGCTCCCCCATGCGGTGGCTGCAACATTCGTAATCAGTGCCTGGGGACAAAAATCCTGTTGGACTACAGTTTCCCAAATCCCCTTGCCCATGCTGGCAGGGAGGATTCTGGGTATTGTAGTTTAAAAGTCATATATCCAGGTACTGACCCAGAAAAGTAAGGGAAAGACTGATGATATATAGATACGAAATGAATAAATATGGATTTCCTGCTGTCTTTGGGATTTTATACTAGACATGTTGACATTTGATGTGTTATGGGATTTCCTTGTATTCTGTATGATTCTTGACCTGAGGATTTAATACGTTCTAGTCATTTATCATTGCTTCTAACGTTTTATAGGGAATATATGAGCTTTTATTTGAAAAGGTTTTTTTCCCCCTGCTATCACCCTGGTGGAAAATTCTCACCTTACTGGGTTTTTTAGGGGGGAGGGGAGTCAGGGAGAAATGTCAACTGTTCCAAACATATGTTTCCAAGTAAAAATGAGCATTAACATAAATATCTTCCACTGTTTGCTTGGATCTCGGCAGGGGGATTCTCGTTAAGCTTGTTATTATGAGTTTTGTAGGTGGAATTTTATTTAACAAGCTGCTTTTGTTTTAGAAGTGAATCATGAGCTAACCATTTGATCAAAGGTCCCAATGATATTCTGGATAATTTTTCATTAGGCGGCCCCTCCTCCCTGTAAAGGAAGTAGGAATGGGTGTTGCTGTGTCCCCTTCCGTTTATATCCTAAAGCAGGAAAAAAAAAATGCATCTGCAAGAGTTGAAGGCATCTTCATAACTGGGTTTTCTCTCTCTCTTTCTTTTAAAAATATACATATATATAGAGAGAGCACATTAGCTACAGAGAATCTCAAGATGCGTATTGATTCCCTCTGAATTATTCATCTATTTCCCTGCCTTAATTCAGCTCTGCTTTGTAAGTCTGACCTGCAGCTCAGAGTTAATTAGAAGCACCACCTGGTTGGCATGTGGAGAAAAGGACCGGCTTGATGTAGTGACTAAAAGTGTTGTTCACAAAAACCAGGACTGCGCTATACCTCCTCCCTCCCCTTACCTTTCTGGCACGGTAACTAATTATGAATTTGTTTTGTTATTTGATGTTCTTCCGCATCCCTTGTCTTCCAAAGTCCTTGGCCTTTTGAGAAGATGATGTATGAGGCCAAGCGACAGAATAGGCTGCCGTATTGTTAGCGATATACATGCTTGTAAGTTGTGTCGTACATGCTGAGTGATTTCCCCCCCAACGATGCATAACCGTTCTATCCAGCTGATGGCTGGGTAAGTAGAGTTGCACCTACGGGACGGTTGCACACTGGGAGTGCGTTAAAGTAGACAAAATAGCACAGTAGGTTGTCAGGCACACTTATTGACCATTGCTCCATGTACTTTGTGCCACACTGGGTGTTCAGTTGGTCCTCCATATCCATGGGTTCTGCATCCACATCTTCAACCAACCACAGCTTGAAAATATTTGGAGAAGAAATCCAAAAAAGCAAGCCTTGATTCTGCATTGCACCAGGCGCTATGGTGATGTGTAGACATGACCCTACTGTAGCCTCTTGCCATTTCACAGATCCTCAAGCTCTCTCTGGCAGTCCTTTGAATTGTTCACCATTTTATGTAAGGGACGCCATTTTACTATGCCAAAGCACATAATGGGACTTGAGCATCCATGGATTTTGGTATCTGTAGGGGTAGGGGGGTGGAGTTGTGGAACCAAACTCCAGTGGATACTGAGGACTCCACTGCATGGGGATTGTGTAACATAACTCTTGTTGTCGTTCTGTTCCTTTCAGGTCATTTCTAGGCGAACCTATCATGACGTCTTCTGGGGCTAAGTGTGTGTGATGAACCCAAGCTCTCCCAGTGGGTTTCCTTGGCCAAGTAGGGAATCAAACCCCTGGCCTCCAGCGTCATAGTCCAATGCTCAAACCACTACACTATGCAGGCTTTGCTGGTGAATCTTTACTCAAAGTGTTGTAGGATTTTGGCCACGGTGTGTTGATCCCCTGCCCCTGACAATATTTTGATTCCTCCCTCCAAATAGACATTGGCAAATATCCCACACTGGATCGATGTGGAGCAAAATTGGTTCCTGACCTGGTTTAGTTTCCCATCCTCCATCTTTGAAAAAATAATTGCAAAAAGAAGGCAGGCTCGGAAGTGTGTGTGTGTGTGTGTGTGTGTGTGTGTGTGTAAACAGAAAAAATTGTATGGTAGATTTGGGGAGTTGTGTTTGTGTAAGCATGTGGGGGGAAAGAAAAGTGGGGAGAGTGGATATATTTCAGTGTAACATTTTGAAGCAACTTAAAATATGCAGCTATGTGCCTCGGTGTGATTTAAAACATTATACATAAGAGGCCCCGGGGCAAAGTTTTGACCCTGTGTCAAAAGTTTTAGAACCCTTGGATGCCATATTCGGGGAAGAATTTTCTTTCAAGCCATCATGCTTCGATGATGTATACTTTTCCGCTATTTAGCATGTTTTATTATTCATCAAATGGTCCACTGAGTTCAAAACATGTGTAGGTAGTTACAGCTTGGGACTCTCCACTTATTGAAACAAAAGAAAGAATGAAAGAAAAAAAATTGTGAAGCTTCTGTAGTGATTCCAAAGGAACAGTTTATTAGAAGGAAGCAAAAACTCTGTATCGGTTAGAATTACAACTGAGTGATTTTACAGACAGTTGTGATTAGGGCCATAAAAATCGATATTGGAATCTTAGAATCATAGAGTTGGAAGAGATCACAAGCTGCCATCCAGCCCAACCACATTCTGCCATACAGGAATATGGAATCAAAGCGTTCCTGTTGGATGGCCATCCGGCTTCTGTTTAAAAATCTCCAAAGAAGGAGACTCCACCTCACTCCCAGGCACTGTACTCCACTGTCGAACTGCTCTTACCATCAGGAAGTTTTTTCTAATGTTTAGGTGGAATTTCTTGTCCTGAAGTTTGAAGCCGTTGCTTCATCCTGACCTAGTCTCTGGAGCAGTAGAAAACAGGCTTACTTCATCTTCCATATGACACCCCTTCAAATATTTAAGCATAGCTGTCATGTTGCCTCTTTCCCTTCTCTTCTCCAGGCTAAACAGACCCAGCTCCCTAAGCTGCTCCTCATAGGGCTTAATAGTTTCCAGGCCTTCTACTGTTTTGGTCACCATCTTCTGGACACGATCCTACTTGTCAATATCCTTCCTGAACTGTGAACTGACTTTTCCTGGAGTCCTGTGTCTAGTTCTGGGCATTGCAGTTCAAGAAGGATATTGACAAGCTGAAAGGTGTCCAGAGGAGGGCAACCAAGAAGGTCAAAGGTCTGGAAACCAACTCTTATGAGGAATGGAGCTGGTTATGTTTATCTTGGAAAACAGAAGATTTAGAGAGAATATGACAGCTGTCTTTAAATATCTGAAAGGATGACCTGCAGAAGACAAAGTGAGCTTGTTTTCTGTGGCTCCAGAGACTAGAACAAGAACCCATGGATTCAAATACCAGAAAAGAGATTCCACCTAAACATTAGGAAGAACTTCTTAACAGTGTAATAGACTGTTTTAAAAGGTGATAGTCTCTCCATCTTTGGAGGTCTTTAGACAGAGGTTGGATGGGCACCTTTCAGGGGTGCTTTATTTGTGTTTATTCATGACAGGGGGTTGAACTAGAAGTCCCTTGTGGTCTCTTTGATTTCTAAAATTCTCTGCTTCTATGCGTCTCTGTTTCCTCTGATGTAGTTCACCTGCTGCATCATTTACTACTGGTAAAGCTGATTTTATAGCAGTGATGTCAGGTTTTGGCACCAAACAAAGACTTGGGGAAGCCTAGAATTGCAACCAGTTCCAACTTAGAAGAAAAATCTTCAAGCGTTTCACTGTAGATCCCATAAAAATGTACAAAGCTGTCCTCTATATCGGCCAAGACTGGAGTTTAAAACGGAGAATTTTGAGAGGTGTAGTCCAAAAAAGTAATCACTACAGACTCTGGCGAAGACAATTGTTCACTCAGTGCAGCATTATCTCTGCCAATTGGCAACGAGTCTCCACACCTTCAGGTAGACATTTCCTCCGGTCTTGTACTTGAGATGATTATGGAATCTTTTCCAATTTGATTCCAGCTGAGATCAGCTCAGTTTATTATATCTGGCATGGTTTCTGCAATGGAATTGGTTGGGATGGATAAATCCATCTGTCTCCTCCACATTATATTTATGTGAGTCTATACATCCCTTCTGTTTCCTCTCCCAAATACACATGTTTTGATACACTAACATCGTTGATAACTGTCTTGCATACTTGCACATGTGCAAAATCTTGCGGGTTGCTCAGCTTTGACAAGACACATTAGTCCAAGAAGTGTGGATCAGGTCGTTTAGAGCAGCAAGTTGCGAAGATTAGATTTTCCAAAGAGCTCTATAAGAGAAGGAATTGGTATAAATGGCATGAAGGATGTCTTCGGGGTGAAGGGAAAGAATCTCAGAGTGAGAATACTGCTTTAAACAAGTGTGTGCATGTGTATGTATGCATGTGTGTGGAATCATAGCGCTATAATAGCCTAGTGCAGAAATGGCCAGAGTCTTCATTTGCTAGACTTGTTTTTTATATGAGTGGCATGCTCTAAGCACCTGTAGTTGATGCTTACAGTATGATGCTTAATATCACCAGAGCTGCCCCTGTGACAAGGAGTCATGTCTTCAAGTTTAGTCCTGAAACCAAGAAGACTGGGTTCATCCTGATCTGATAAGCCTGTTCTTAACTGTCCTGCAACCTTTCTGCAAAGGGCCACAGTCTTTCTGAAGATGTTCTCAAATCTTCTGCAGCCTTTCCGTGATGCTAGTGGACCATCACTGGGAAAAACCACTTGGAAAATTACTTTTTGGACTTCAGGTCCTGCAGTTCCCCAGCCATCATGGCCACCTTCTGCAAAGGCATGCAATGTGTCTGAAGATGTTCTCAAATCTTCTGCAGCCTTCCTGTGATGCTAGTGGGCCATCATTGGGGGAAAAACTACTTGGAAAACTATTTTTTGGGACTTCTGGTCCTGGAATTCCCCAACCAGCATGGCCATCCTGGTTGGGGGATTCTGAAAGTTATAACAACAAAGTAACTTTCCCAAGCTGGTGGCCTCCCAAAAATGATTTGTCCAAGCTGTGCCTCTGTTCTATGCAGTTCCTGAGGAGCAGTTGAGTCTGAGGTTGTAGCCACCATCTTCTTCCTACTGCAGGTAACCAAATTGTTAAGTGTGGAAGGAAGTGTACAAGTCTAATTCCTCATACCACTTTTCCTTTAATTAAATCATAGTTCTCTTATGCCTACTAATAGGGTAGTTCAGGAGGAGAAAGCAGACAGGGAGATTCACAGAAGAGAGAGCTTTTATCCAAGAAGGTGTATGCACTCATTAGTTTGAATATTATACATGAGTGGTTGTTATCTCTGTGTGTCTCTCATATTTGCAGTTGCTATGTTGCTTTCCTTGTATACTACTGTTGCTATGATCTTTGGTTTTGGCAGCATGGGAGGCAAATTTTGCTGACTCCTGTAATGGCTGCTGTGTGTAAGTGACTGAAATCACTGCAACACCTGGAGTGTGTTGCCATTAATTTTTCCATGTTGAAAAGTTTTACCGAAGCCAACAAAATCTTTCAAGTAGTTGAATCCAGGGTGAATTTGCAGTCATGGAAAGCCCTTAAGGAACAAGTCAAGCAATTCTGACAACTTTTTCAAAATCGGGAGCGCCGATCATGAATTGGTTGGCATCCAAACATTTCAGGATGTGTTCAAAGATTTCTACATGTCAAAGCACCCCTCATTTGATACCCACATTTCATCTATAACCTAGCAACTATTATTGGAAACCCTTCTGCACTAAAATATTCAAAATTTGGTCTGCATCTTTGCTGTGGTATCTTGATTCTGGTTCCATTAAGAGGTCGATTAATAGATAACGATCATTCTTGATGACTCCAAATCGTATGCTGCAGTGAAACATGGAGCAATATGCCCACAAAAGAGTCTAAATCCTAGTCCTAAGAGGAATAAACCTGTTCAGTTAATGGATTTACCTATGTGTTGGTATGCCATTGTACAGTTTATTTAATTGTTCTACTCTAATTGCAATGAACCAATGGGATTCAGGCCATAATTTCCTTTGGAACAAATAGCAGGGCTGAAACACAAGTTTTACAGGGAAAAATGTACAGGTCTCCCCCCACCCGCATGGTCTTGCTCATCCACTGAAGTCATTGCAGAAGACCTGCTCCAGGGCCTTCTCTGCTTTAGCACCCAGTCTGTGGAATTTCCTCTCCTAGGACAGCTTTTCCTCACCCGAAGCCCTCCAGCTGTTTTGAATTCCTCCCGTCTGCCATGGTCAATTGAGGCAGGTTAACAGCCATCATTTGAAACATCCGGAGGACAACAGATTAAGAAATAGACATCTGGTGAACCCATTCTCATTTTGGCAGGCATATTAATCATTTGCTTTTCCTTATTTGCATGATTTCATGTTTGCTTAGTTGTTGAGCTTGACTCTCTGAGTTGTTTTGATGTTCGTTACATTTCAAGAAAACATTATCATTTAGTTTTCTGTTAAATTCTTTTCATTGCTCTGCGGCATGTCACACAGGGAGCCCTTTTTGCTTTGCAAGATGACTTCCAAATTTTGACTTAAATAAATGAGACAGGACTTGCATGGCGTGTGAAGGATTTTTGTCACGGCCTGGAATTTTTTCATGGGGACTGGGGATGGAAATTCTCCTAACTTGTTTTCAAATCAGACCTTTCACAGATTTATCTAACATTTGTAAAGCAATCCTAGAAACATCCTGTAGTACAAGTGGCATGGGTTCTTAATGCTTTGGAAACATGTGTCTCGTAAAATATCTGATCTAGACAGTGGTTCCTTTTGTTGCTTACATTATGTCCCCATAGTCTGACTGAAAGTGTAATTTCCTTGTGGAGATCTGCCCTTCCTTTATAGCATACTTTATTGTACACCCTGTGATGGAGGTACATGTGGTTCCAAAGAGTGCAATTTCCCAAGAAACTCTAACTATCTGGATTTTGACTGCCACATTCCTCAAATCCCCTTGCTACGGACATCAGCTGGTGCTTTAGAGCTCTTTTACCTGTCGCTTTGTCTTCCTGTATCTGTGAAACTCATTGTGCTTTCCCTCTAAGAGACAGCCTCTCTCTGCCTAGGCAATTATAATGAACAAGGTAGGTGTTTTTTAGTTATATGTTGGAAAAGCAGCAAGAACGATTGGCTCATTTGCCCTCAGTGTTTTTCCAAGCATGCCCCCAGGTCTTCCTTCTTTGGCTTCCAGTTGGGGCTCCTGGTGGTCAAAACAAGTTTGTTCCTACATCACAACATGGATGCATGCTTTAGGAACTAGCAAGACTTTGGCTGAAGATGAAATGGTTTGACTTGTGTGTTAAAAGCAGAACATGAAAAATTGCCTAAGACCCTAGTCAGGCCATTGTGAACACTGAGGTAGATGCCTGGAAGAGGGGCAGAAGTGAATTTTTGCTCCTATGACTTCCTTATAGGCTGTACCAGTGTCTTCTGGCATATCAGAATAATAGCAGATTGCTCTGAGTTTCCATTTTAGGCTGTTTTTTTTAGCTGAAATAACACAATTCTGGGAGTCAGAGGTTCTGGAAGGGGAGTAGAAAAGAGCAACTGTTGTAATTGCAGATGCTTTTCTTTCATTTAAGCCAAAGCGGTTGTATTCTTCCCCTACCCGCAAGTTTAGATGGCTTTAAGGGACTGCCAGAGAGCTTTGGCAGCTGCAGAAGTGGGGTTCAAAGAGGCTCACGTGGTCTACAGGAGGAAGTTTCCTCACCTGTGGTCTGTACCAGGAGTTGAAATGGGAGTGAGAATCATGTGGCTGTCAAGATGTTGTTGGACGCGAGTTCTTCACCACTGGCCATGCTGATTAGGGCTGCTGAGAGTTTGCAATCCAACAACATCTGGGGAGCACCGTGATTCCCACCCTTGGCATGTGTCCTGCTACATGTACACCACTCAGAGTAATAACTGTTCTGTTTCATTCACCCAGTGCATTTGTTCAGGTAACCCTCTCATCATAAGTCACCAAAAGGAAGGAGTTCTTAAGTCTTCATTTACAGAGGTTGCTCCCAAAATCAAACATCTTGTTAGCTAGTCCTTCTGGAGGAACGTAACCTGGTTTTCACTGTAGCTATTTATGATTCTTCTCACTGTAACAAAATGGGGTGGGTTCTCTCAGGTCATGGCACTTGAATTCCCCAAGGTAGACAGCAAACCAGTGGCATCCCAACCAAACAGATAGCCGTGACTGAACAAGCAGGAAGTCATCTGCTAGGTCCATCAGCTGGTGTGAACTTTAACCTGCAAGTATCTCAAGCAGCTAATGGGAAACATGCTTTTTAGAAATAATGGGGTTTTGGTTTGCAGAGGCATAGTAGATCTAAACTTACAAAATTAATAATTAAGTAATTAGTAGGTAATTAAGTAATAAATTAGTAAATAATTAGTCATTAATAGTTCTAACTGTTAATAGCTCTTAAAACCAGGAAAGTGTTCTATTGTTCATTTGCAATCTCTTTTCTTGTAATATGAATCCATTGGTCCCTGTTCCTGGATCAGCAGGAAGCAAGCTTGCCCCATCTTTTACATGACGTCACTCCAGTTGTTTAAAAATAACTATCATGTCACCTCTCAGTCTTTACCCAATCTTGGTAAGATGTATTTCTCATAAAGTTTAGCTTCCAGACCTTTGATCACCTTTGTCACCGTTCTCTGGATATGTTCAATATCCTTCTTGAACTGTGATGCCCAGAAGTGGACATAGCATTCCAGGTGAGATCTGATCAAAGCAGAATAGAATAGTATTTTCCATGATCTGGACACTGTACTCCTGTGGATGTAGCTTAGAGTTGCATTGGCTTTTTTTTTTTTTTTTTGGCTGCCTCATGCTTTCAACATGGTCCCAGTGCCCTACAGATGCTAACATCTATCTTTTCTGTAAAGGTCACCTTGAGTATTCAAAATCAGGTCAGTGTTGTTCCAAGAAGCAGCTGCTTAAACTCATAAATTTTACTAGAGCCCATAAGGGTTCAAAACATAACACATTGATGTAATTACTTCTAAAAGGAAGCAATGTCGGCGGGAAAATTAATCAGCCAATACCCACCCTTTCTTTAATGCAAAGTGTGTAAATGAAGCTGATTTTGTTGCCATTCTTTGGATGCTTCTGATTCTTCCTTTTTTCAACAGGAGGGAAGATTAACATTCAGCACAGGCTAAGATTTATAGCCATATCAAGTGACATTTTGCATGCCACACTTTGCATATCAGATGTCAAGAGAGTTGGTAGGGGGCAAAATTGCTCTCAGATTTTCCTAGCCAAGGGTGGCCTACTGATTCCTAAACAAAGCATCCAGCTAGACCCAGTGTGTACATCTGTAAGTACAAAGAAGTTTCAAATTATTCATTTAGTAATATATTGATATCCTCTCTTATATCCAAGGATCTCAGGGCAATTGTACAGTGGCATCAATTGAAACAACTGAAAAGAATGTCATCTGGAATCGTCTCTTGACCTCTTTCAGTCATGGTCTCCAGAATTGTAGTCAAATGCTTAAATCACTATGGTTGGCTTTCCTTTTTGGTAGAGGATTAATTTGTTAAATCAGGGGTGAGAATCTTGCATCCCTCCAGATGTTCTTGAACCACAGCACCCAGAATTCCTCACCATTGGCTATGCTAGCTGGGATTTCTGGAAGTTACAGTCCAACAACATCCATATTCCCACCTCTCTCTGTTAAAGTGTTTTTTCTCCTTGAGGAGGTGGGGTCTTTTCCGGTCTTTGGTGGGCTCAGAGGAGCCCTGGCAGTTATTGGCTTAGGTTGCTTGTTGTGCTGCTGTCCAGGGTCCTGCAGTTTTTTTTTTTTTTGGCTCTTCCTTTGTTTTTTGTGTCATCTGCTTTGTCTTGCTCTCTCTACTTTTTTCCTTCACCAGTTCTCCACCTCTTGGCCTCCACTTTCTGCTCCTTTCCACCTAGCCGTAGTAATTTGGGCTTATTCTTCAACCACCCCTGTAGACCTCCCAGGTCTAAGACAGGAGCTACTGAGAGACGGTATCCTGTTTTTGATTATATCCTATTTTCTAAATAGGGCATATGTTCATGTGTCACCTATAGCAGAAGAGATAATAATGCTTAGTAAGGTAGAAGGCAGTAGGAAAAGAGGAAGGCTGCATTACAGAAGAAAAGACTCAATCAAAGAAACCATAGCCCAGAGTCTGAAAGACCTGAGCAAGTGACTTGGAGATCTCTCATTCATAGGGTCACCGTAAGCCGAAGTCAACCTGAGGGCAGTTAACAACAATCAGTGTTAGCGCTTCGGGTGGAGAAAATCTCCTTTTGGACTACAGCTTCCAGAATCCCCCAGTGAACATGCCATTGACCCATGCTGGTGGCTGACCCATGTTGGTTGGGGGAATGGTGGGAGTTTCTAGTTTAAAAAGAAGAACTTTTCTAAGCTCACATAAGTATGTGCAGGCTTTCCATCCAACTCAGTTTATCAGCAAGCTTAGATGATTTTAAAAAATTGTTTTGGTCAATGTACAGAGTTCTCATGCCCCTTTATTTTTTTTCATCTAGTTGCAAAAATAGACAGACAGACAGATAGATAGCTTGGTTATCCATCTTTGGAGAGGCATTCCTTCTCTTCCCTCCTCTCTCTCTCTCTCTCACACACACACAAGAAAGGGCCAGATACTGTCTCCATCCCTAGGTCTTATATGGGAGAGCCAGCTTGAGAACTTTCTAGATCTCATGCAGAAAACTCTGTGTTCCTCTTGCAACTTGAGTCTCCTCCATCCTTCCATGCACAACAACCCCTCTACTTCCCCCAAACTCTCCATCCATTCAGTTCCTGACTGTTCCTCACCATGATTTCTCCCCGTAGAAATGATATATGGTCTGCATCCAGAATCACAGTTTGCTTCTCTGTTCTGTGGAAAACTATTCTTTGAATTAACATTTCCCCCTCCCTCCAAGCAATGCTCTCCTGCTTGTTTATACAACCTAGACAGTTTAAACTCCCGACTCTCCTGCCGTCCTCCATATGTCCCATCCGTATTATCACAGCTTTCGGCCACATCTGCGTGAGACCTGTAGTAAATCTCTTTGTAGTGAAAGTGGCCAAGTTGGAACTGGTGGTTGTTTCTTAAATAATAACACAGCTTCTCTGCTCCAACCTGACTGCAGGGAATGGATTTGACTCCGACGGAGGTGTGCTTTGTATCCTGAAGAGGTTCTCTCTTTTCAAAAGTTTTCTGAGGGGGAAAGAAAGAGAGAGCGGGGGGAAGAGACTGAATTCTTTTCATGGTTCTCTGTACAGACCTGCTAAATGGAAAACAAAACCGTCCGGACGAAGGGTGGGAAAATGAGTTCTTTTGGCACATTTCATTTTTGTCATGTCGCTCTGAGACCTGTTTCCTCAGTTTGTCCATTTTTAGAATAGATACCTTATGTGAAGTTTGGCTCCTAGGCAATACATACAGTGTTTGGGTTCAGGTGCCAAACGAGAAATGGAGAACATGTGGAGTCTTGAAAAAAATAAAATAAATACCCTGGTTCCATTCACCGCATGTATGTAAAATGTGTACAACTATACATAATACAGTCTAGACAAACAAGGTTTTGGCATTGACTTCCTGTAGAGAGGGTTGGGGTCAAGAGCTTGGAGAAAGAAGGTGAACCAGTACGAGCGTACCTCTGTGAACAAAACCTCTGGCAGTGAAGAACCTTTTTTGTAAAATCTTTTTATGTGCCCCCCCAGCCCCCCAAATCATCTGTCTAGTCAGCAGTTCTCAACCTGTGGGTCCCCAGATGTTTGTGGACTTCAGCTCCCAGAAGCCCCAGCCACTATGGTCTATGCTCAGGGCTTCTGGGAGCTGAAGTCCACAGACATCTGGGGACCCACAGGTTGAGAACCGCTGGGGAAGTCTTTTTAGCAGCATCAGCCTTGGAGGATGGTGAAGGAGGGCTGGAGACACGCAGACTTTTGGTGTTGAGTGTGATGTTGTGGATTTGTATTGCCCCTCCCTAAACTGCAAACCCTGGGATTCCATAAGATGTTGAAAGTGGAATAACAGCACTAGAACAGTCTAGTGTGGAAACGGCCACATATTCTTTTCCTGTTCAGTCTTGTCTCAGATTCCCAGATCTCCAAGCCTAGGCCTGAACTTTCCTCGTTTGTTGGGCTTCATGTCTTTGATTGGAATCACATACTCAGTTATCAGGCTTAATAACTTCACCAGAAACTGCTCCCGGTAATGTCATCCTCGTAGTATCACCAGGTCTCAGATTTTGGCCCTGAGACTTGGCCTTGAGGTAGTCCTGGCCTGGCAAACCTGATCTTGCTTAATGGCTTCACTAGGCGCAATTCCTTGTGGGCA